>OY728129.1:498679036-499384036 GCA_963277665.1 Viscum album
CACCTCCTCTAGATACTGCATAGACAAAACATCCACTGATCTTGACTCCTTGATTACTATAAAGTGGGATGATTTTGTTAAATGATCCATTACCACCCAAATAGCATCAAGTCCTCCCTGAGCTCGAGGAAAACTAGTAATAAAGTCTATTGAAATGTCCTCCCACTTCTACTGGGGAACATATAATATTTATTTTAGACAACCAGGAACACGGTGTTCAACCTTCACCTTCTGTAAGACCAAACATGGAGACACAAACTCCGCAACCACATGCTTCAGCCCAGGCCACCAAAACTAGCACCACAAGGCTAGGTACATCTTTGTCACACCAGGATACACCACTAAATGAGAACTATGGAACTCTCTGAGAACGGTCTTGTGCATCATAAAAGGAACAAATATCCTTTCATGATATAACAATTGATGTTGTTCATCATCAGACAAACCATCATGGGCCTCACTACAAAAAACTTGGCCTCTCTAGACCTCCACCTCTAGATCCCCCAATTGGGACTCTTCCACCTGTTACACTAGATATGACTACACCGTCATCTTAAAAAGACAACATATTCCCCCAACTTCTCCTATATCAAGATGTAATGGTGATAGTTCTTCCATTACTCTCCATGCACTAGTGCAGAAAACGTTTTTAATGTCACCATTTTTTATATCGGTTATATATAACCGACGTGAAAATCTGTGATACATGGTTTTTTACGTCAGTTATAAAATAACTGATGGAAAAAATATGGAGAGTGAATTTTTAACATATGTTATTTTAATAACCGATATAAAGAATGTTGTATCTTTAAATTTTTTACATCGGTTGTAAAATACCTGACGTAAAAAAGGAGGCATTTGAGGCCTTTTTGAGGTTGGTTATTTGATTACCGACGTAACAACCTAACCCGTAGAATTTTAAACGTCAGTTATATTATAACCGACGTAAAAAACCAACACCCAACAGTTTTTACGTCAGTTATTTTATAACCAAAGTAAAAACTGCAGTTTCTGATCTGTTTTTTACGTCGTTTATCAAATAACCTACGTAAAAAACCAACACGTGGCTTTTTTTACATCGGTTATAAAATAACCGACGTAAAAAATGCGATATCTGATACATTTATAATGTTGATTATTATAATAACCGATGTTATAAATGTAATAAAAGTATTTTATAACATTTGTTATTAAATAACTGACGTTATTAAACATTTAAATAATTAACACGCCCTGTGGATTGTCATATACGATTTTTCGATTGACAGACTGGAAACTCGTCTCTCTCGTGCAAAAAACCCTAATCAACTCTTCGATATCGTTTCATTAAACTAATTTTACCATCATCATTTATCATCTTTACTCTCATCAGATCTATCATCTCCACTTGGAAAACCCAGGTAAGCCTCCCACGACTTTATTTCGTTCGTTTTTTTCCCGGATATTTTATATTTACGTTTTGTGATTTTTTTGTTTAACCTAGGTAAGATTATTCAATTCCAAACCCTATTACCTCATTTTTCCATCATTATATTATTTATTATCACCAGAACTATTAGATCAACTCTCAATATTCACATAATCCTTTCATACTTCTATTTAGTTTGTTTTTGTTTCGTGGATGCTTGACATTTATGGTAAATTTTGTTGTCATTGACAAATAATGATCTCATTTACCTATATTACTGAAATTTATATGTAAACCATTGTGATACACCCATTCTATGTACCAGTGTGATTTATTTTATAAGTATATATAGAAATTCATGGTGGAATGTTTGTTTCGGATCCTTGGTTGTTTCTATTTTGGGTATCACTTTTTGTTGTTCCATAATATATTTACGCCTCTTATTTTTGTAGACTATTATAAGTCTTCATATGATATTAAAACCCGATTCGTTACACAATAGATCATTTTAGACTAGTAGGAGAAACATTTCATGGTTCTCATTTTGGATAATGGCATGATACCAAAACTAGTAGCTTGAGGTTTAAATCCCTAGATATGCCGAAACTAGTAGCTTGAGGTTAAAATCCCATGGTTCTGGGGGGTTGTCAAAATGGTTGGTGGCTGTCCAGGGGTTGGGGGCTATCCAGAGGGTTGGGGGTTGTCCAGGGTGTCCATGGAGGTGGGGGGGGGGGGGGCAGTCAAGGGGTGTGTGTGTGGGGGGGGGGGTCCAAGGGGGTGGGGGTGTCGAAGGGGATGGGTGGGGGGGGGGGGGGGGGCTGTCCAAGGGGGTGGGGGCCTGTCCAGAGGGTTTGAGGGGCTGTCTGGGGGGTGGGGGGCTGTCTAGAGGGTTGGGGGGTGTCCAGGGGGTGCCTAAGGGGGTAGGGGGTGGGGGTTGATGTCCAGGAGGGGTGGGGGGCTATCCAGGGGGATGTCTATAGGGGTGGGGGATGTATAAGGGGGTGGTGGTGTCCATGGGTTGTCCAAGGCGATAAGGGTGGTGTTCAGAGGGTTCGGGGGGCTTTCCATAGGGTTAGGGGGTGTCTAGGGTGTCCATGGAGGTGGGGGGGGGGGAGTCCAGGGGTGTGTGTGGGGGGGGGGTAGTCCAGGGGTGTGTGTGTGTGTGTGGGGGGGGGGGGGGGGTGGCTGTCCAAGGGGGTGGGGGATTGTCCAGAGGGTTTGGGGGGTTGTACGGGGGTGTGGGGGCTGTCCAGAGTGTTGGGGGCTGTCCAAGGGGGTAGGGGTGGGGGTGGTATCCAGGAGGGGTGGGGGTGGGGGTGCTGTGTAGAGGGGTGGGGGGCTGTGCTGGGGTGGGTGATGTACAGAAGGGTGGGGGGCTCTCCAAGGGGGTGGTGGTGTCCAGAGGGTGTCCAAGGGGGTGGGGGGTGGTGTCCAGTTGGTGTCCAGGGGTGTGTGTGGGGGGGGGGGGCGTCCAAGGGGGTGGGGGTGTCTAAGGGGGTTGGGGGGGGGGATGTCCAAGGGGGTAAGGGCCTATCCAGAGGGTTTTGGGGTTGTTCGGGGGGGGGGGACTGTCCAAAGTGTTGGGTGGTGTCCAGGGGGTTGTCCAAGGGGGTAGGAGGTGGGTGGTGGTGTCCAGGAGGGGTGGAGGTGTCAAGGGTGGGTGGGGGGGCTATCCAAGGGTGTGGTGGTGTCCAGGGGGTGTCCAAGGGGGTGGGGGTGGTGTTCGGGGGGTGGGGGCTGTCCAAGGGGGTGGTGGTGTCCAAGGGGTGTCCAAGGGGGTGGGGGATAAGTGTCAGTTGGGATTAACTACTGCATCATGGTTTTTGCGATTATGACATGATGATTGTATTTTTTCATGGATATTAGTGTTGTAATATGATTCTATTTGGTTATATTTGTTTTGACCAGTCATCGACTATGGGAAAATTATGGGTTATGGGGGAGACCATGTCGTGGTTTTCAAATATACTTAGTTATACTGACCCCATTGTGCCGTGATGATTGGCTTTACATTGTGATTTTTTCCATCTGAGTTTTTATTTTAAATTTGATTTTATTCTTAGGTTTACTCCATTTTCTCCAATTTTCTATCAACCATTGGAGGTCCCATGGTTTTCTTTGATTCAATGGAATTTAAAACTGTTATATGTAACTATATTTTCTTTTTTAAAATCATATTGAAGCATATTTTTTAAATACGCAAAGATTTATTTTATATTTCAAAATTGTTTTACATTCAAATTATGATTTTTTTCAAATAAATATATATTTTTCTTATCTTAATAAGATGTATAATTTTGATATTTTTTATAGGTAAAAATGAGTCGAAGTTGGATTATGGCACATTGAATGAGAAATGAATATGAGGAAGGTGTTGATGCCTTTTTAGAATTTTCTAAATGAAATTTTCTAAGTAGTGACATTTTTTTTGTCCATGCCTGAAATGTTTGAATATGAAGAAGTTGAAAAGTAGAGAGATAAAAGATCATTTGATTTGTCATGGTTTTAATCCAAGTTACAACCCTTGGATTTGGCATGGTGAAACTGGATGGAATGTCACTGATGATGATAATTCACAAGATGGTAACTCTGATGGATTTGAAGAAATGATTCGTGATATTTCAGTAGAACAAATTGAGATAGAACCAACAGTTGCGCGTCAATATAGTGATGATAAAAAAAGATTATATCCTGGTTGTATAGATTTTACGGTTTTTTCGGAGGTGTTAATATTTATTAACCTGAAGTCGAAACATGGATGGAGTGACATAAGTTTTACAGAGCTGCTATAATTGATTAAAGACATTCTTCCAAAAGATAACGATCTTCCAGATTCACATTATAAGGCCAAGAAAATATTATGCCCGATGGGATTGGGATACAAGAAAATACATGCCTATCAGAATGACTATATTATATATAGAAAGGAATATTAATTTCTCTCAGAGTTTTCTAAATGTGGGACATTATGGTATAAGGTGAAAGAAAAATCACATGCTGATGTAGAGATTACAAAGATCCCTTCAAAGGTATTTTAGTATCTTCCTATAATTCATCATTTAAAATGTTTATTTGCTAATTCACATGATGTAAAAAGGTTAAGATGGCTTGCTGATGAGCGGTTATGTTATGGAAAAATACATCATCCAGCAGATTGTACACAATGGAAGAAAATTTATGAGTAGTATGCTACATTTGGGAATGAAATTAGAAATCTCAGACTAGGGTTGTGTACAGATGGAATGAATCCATACCGAACCCTCAGTATCACACATAGTTCATGGCCTGTTTTATTGGTAATTTACAACCTCTCTCTTTAAGTTTGTATAAACCACAAATATGTCATGTTGAGTATAATGATCTCTGGTCTAAAGCAACCTGACAATGATATTAATGTTTTGTTGTCACCGTTGATTGATGATTTGAAACTTTTATGGGTAGATGGTATTAGGGTGCATGATTCTTATAAAATGAAATATTTTCAACTGCATTAAGTCCTTTAGTTCACTATAAATGACTTCCCAACATATGGAAATTTGTCTGGATACAGTTTTAAAGGGCATAAATCATGTCCAATTTTCGAACAACAGACTTCATATTGTCAATTGCATCATCGGAGGAAAACAGTGTACATGGGTCATCGAATGTTTTTGCCTTTGGATCACCCTTATAGAAGACTCAAAAAGGCATTCAATGGCTCCCAAGAATTTGATATTGCTCCAAAACCTTTATCCCATGATCTATATTTTGAGAGGGTGAAAAACCTCGATGTGACATTGGGAAAGACACATAAATCTAGTAATGATAGACATATTTGGAAGAGAAGGTAAATATTTTTTGAGCTACCATATTGGAGATATCATAAAGTTAAACATAATATTGATGTCATGCACGTGGAGAAGAATATCTGTGATTGTTTGATTGGAACATTGTTAGATATTAAAGGAAAGACAAAAGATGGGTTGAATGCAATATTAGACTTACTATTAATGGGAATATGTTTGGAGTTCTCTCCCACTCCTAAAGGAAGACGAACATTTCTTCCCCCAACATTTCATACATTATCGAAGAGGGAGAAAATTATCTTTTGTTAGTGTCTTCATGATATCAAAGTTCCTCAAGGTTATTCTTCAAATGTAAAAAATTTTGTCTTATTGAATGACTTGAAGTTGATAGTTATGAAATCACATGATTGTCACGTCATGATGCAAGGAATTATACCAGTTGAATTGCCTATAATATTGCCCATCTGTGTCAGAAAGACTATAATTAAGTTGTGTTATTTTTTCAATTCAATTTGTAATAAGGTGATTGATGTGAATGCTTTGAAAATTTTGGAAAAGGATGAAATTTTTATACTTTTTCAATTGGAAATGTATTTTCCTTCAACCTTTTTTAATATAATGGTGCATTTAATGATTCATCTGGTTCGAGAAATAAAGCTTTGTGGACTTGTATATCTTCGTTGGATGTATCCTTTGAAAGGTATATGAAAATATTGAAGGGGTATGTTAAGAATGCATATCGACCTGAGGCCTCCATTATTGAAAAGTATATTTCTGAGGAGGTTGCAGTGTTTTGTACGAGCTACTTGGCTGCGGCTCAACACAAAGGACTACCTCCATCTCACCATGAATGAGTGAATAATGAGAGAAAGGGGATTTGTGTCTTTAAAGTCAAATCATTATCAGCTGAACATATGAAGAAGTTAGAATCATACATCTTGAATAACGTAGATGATGCTCAATTGTATATCACATTGCATATTAATGAGTTGAAACAATTTCATCCAAAGAAGAAAGAAATGTGGATTTTGAATGAGCAGAAAAATACATTTTTATCATGGTTTTAAAAGACCTTGAATGGTAGATCAGATATATCAGAGACATTAAAATGTATAGTGGGTGGTCCATGTTTAAATGTGATAACATGGCATGGTTATAACATTAATGGCTATATATTTCATACAAAAGATCAGGACAATAGAAGTGCAGTTCCAAATAGTGGTGTATTGGTGTTTGCAGAAGCAATGTATTTTTCAAGTGCTAAGGACAAAAACCCAATTTCGGCATCAAGTGCATATTATGGAGTGATTGAAGACATATGGAAGGTTGATTACTTTAAAATTAAAGTTCATGTTTTTAACAGTAAATGATTTATCGGTAAAAACAGTGTCAAAGACGATGAATTTAGAATGACACTTGTTAATATGAATAGATTGGAAGACACAACTTATTCTTTTATAATGGAAACATATGAAAACAAATTTTCTATGTATTAGATCAATTAGATATGTGGTGGGCTATTGTTTTACAAGGGAAAAAACAATATGTTGGTGAGGATGAAATTGATGAAGATGCAGATTTATATGAGATCTCTACTTCCATGGAAATATTAATAGAACATAATGATGAGCATGTTGAAGACATGGTTTGTGCCATAAGGAATGATCACGATGAAGGAATTTTGGAAAACAATCCATTTGTACACTCCTAAAATTACAGGTAACATATGTTTATTTCTTGTTTACATTTATTTTTTTCATAAAATGTTAGATATTGTAAGTTTATTCTTTATTAAAACATGTATTAAAACAAAATAATTATAAGTTTTTGATTGTTTAGTTTACTTTATCATGTTTACCATTACATGAATTATATATCTATTATTTTTATTCACTGACAATTAATTTACCATGTTTACCAGGTTTACCAGGTTTACCATGTTTACCATCTTGACCATCTTGACCATCTTTACCATTGTTTAACATGCTTACCATATTAAAAATGTTTAATTTTATGTAACTTAGTAAAATTTTCTATTGTCTAATTATAGTATTATTAAAATATTTGAAATTGTATATTTTTTAAGTAATGTTTGTTTTTTTGATATGAAGGATAATGACAGATCATTCAGTTGATCAACCACATGATTCTGGAGATGATCATATTGGTTATACCTCTGGGGAGGAACATTCAGATGCTCCTCTTGATGTTCCCCAATCTTCCTCATGTGCTCCTATTACGATAAAGAGTTCAAGAGTTGGTAAACGTGGGTGCACACATTTACCAAAATTAGCACTTGCCCGTATGCAGGATCAAAGGATACTCATTGAGTTTGATGATGATGATATTCCTAGAGGTCCAAATGCAAAATATTTGAAGAGTTCTGTATCAACTCAGGCTAAGAGAAATATAAGCATTTTGTATGATGACTGGAGAAGTGTGGATAAAACGATAATCTCTCAATTGTGGGAGAAGATTTTGGTAAGATATTTTTCTATTGTTTGACTATTCTTTAAATGTTTCTTGTATATATAATATGTTTAACCTCTTCTTTATCAGATGAAATTTGATATTCTTGACACTGGGGGAGTCAGGAATAAATTCTTATCTTTGGCTGCCAGGAGATAGAGGGATTTCAAATCAACCCTCTCATCTAATTTCACTTTTGGTCATTGGATTCATGACAATTTATGTCGTATATATCATTTTATAGATGAGGACACATGGATACAGTTTGTTGAAAGTAGAAGAAAATAGTCATTTTTGTTAAGGGAAACATAAACATTTATATGATTTATTATATAAATGATCTTATTAATGTTTTGTTAATGATTTATTATTCTTAATTTACAACAAACAAGGAATTCTCATTAAGAGATCCAATATAAAAATGTATACCCTCATAGTTTATCTCGGGGAGTGTATGCATTTTTGGAAGAACAAATGATGGTAAAAAAATTTCAAAAACTAAGAGGTGAGTCATCAAGCTCTAGAGAGGTGGCCCCTCTATCCCCTCCATCTAGAAATGAAAAATGTTAGAGAGCTCGAGTGGGAAAAAAAGGGAAATATCTTTTGGAATAATCGCGAATCGTAGTTGATAGGATTGTAAGATATCTATTTTATTTATTTAAGTTAACTATTTTCTTCATGTAATTTAAATCATTAAAAAATGTTCAATTAATTAATACAGGACTCTCTTGAAGAGAAGATCTCACATGGGGCATTTACAGCTACTGGGAGGTAAGATATTTTATCTGTAGCATTGGGAAAGCCCAAACATCCTGGTCGTGTAAGAGGATATCTGGCAGGTGTATCGGTAAGAAAAGTGTTGTCACGTTCTTCAACATCTAATGTTGAGTGTGTTTATAAAAAAATAAAATCCTTGGAGGCTGAAGTTTATAATATTAATGCGACGATGGAGGAATAAATTAGAGCGTCGTTACAGTCTATGTTTGCATACATGCAAAGACAATTTTAGACTGCAGCTCCCACTCCTCCACCTCCCCCTGCAGACCCCATTATTTATATTCCACCTCTTCCAGTAGCTCCCACTCCCCCACCTCAGCCTGAAGAACCCATTTTTTTATCCTACTCCTCCACCGCCGCTTCCTACTTATTCCGAGTTTTATGTTGATGATCCTAAACATAATATAGTTGCATATGGGTTGGTATATTTTATAGGAGATACAGTTCATGATAAAAAATTAGAGGTAGAGAATCAGAGGTTCACTCTACATGATATTATAGATTGATCATCTCGAGTACCATTATCTACAAATGAGGTGACGACAGTTGGATGTAGTATCTTTCATTTTTTAATTTGTCCATCCAGACTTCTTTGACTCATTTCCATAGAGGTATGAATGTTATATCTTTTATTTTATTTTTTTATTAAAGTTGTTTTATCATTTGAAAACTAATATATTTTTTTATTTATTTTTACAAGAATACTTCAAAGGTAAATAAATACTATATAGACAACAATAAAGAAAAATGGCTATGAAATCAGATACATATTCTAGTAGTCTTGACAGATTGTTAAGATATTAAAATTTGTTGGTGGGTCATTATGAGTTTCCAATGGAAGCTCATGTTTGTGGACGTGAAATAACTGTGGGGATTATAAAAGCTAATATCATAGAGCTTGTTACTGGAGAAAGGTTGGGCATCAACATGGTGAAATTTTTTGCCATGTAAGTCGTAACACCTTTTCCCTACATTATATTTATTAAAAATGTATACTTATGTCTGTTTTGTATTAGTTGTCTTTATAAAATTTGTGCGAGGAATGAGCTGACATATGTATATGGATTCATGTACCCGCAATTGATTTCCCCTAAAGCATGTGAATTGGATAAGGAACAAATATTGATTTATATTTATGAAAGACTTGAACAGAATATAGTCAAAAAAATTTGGATGATGCCTTTTTGTGATAGGTATGAAACACCTCTCTCTAAAAGAGTTCATTATATTTTAACATAAAAAACCACTAACCTTAAAATTTCTTTTATCAGTGATCATTGGATGTTAGGGGGTTTTCCCCAAGGGAGAAAACACTTTATTGGATATGCTCTGTCCATGATGATGTGTGGGAAAGTTTTAAGAATATATTGGAAAAGTACATTTCAATTTCTCAATAATTTTATATATTATTATGAATTTTAAATTTACCCCATTCGTATTATTTTCTAATAGGGGATGGGTCTACTTTCGAAAAAACACAAAGAAAAGGAGTGAAAAGATCAAATATGTAAATGCGAAGGTAAATATCCATTTATAATTTGTACTTATTGATTTATTACATAAAAATAATATATTTAATATACACTCATTCAAACATAATTGTCATGAACAATAAGGCTTCATCGAATGTGGTTAATATATGTTAAGATTTAGGTATGAAATAATAACAACTGGGATAGTTGTGAACTTTTACCTCGTAATATTTCCTTCTAAACTTTGCCATAATATTTCAATTTGATTTATTCATTGTACATGTTAAATACTATCCTTTTCATTTGTAGCTATTTAATGACCCTCAACCTTATACTGCCCAAGACATAAAACACTTACAAGTGGAGTGGTCAAATTATTTTACAGGTTTGATTGAATTTTAGTTGTTTGTAGTGTAAAATATAATTTTGAATATCACCGTTGTAATTGTGTATTCGAAAGTCGTTTAGGTTGGATTTAGTTTTTTTGAAGTTGGCAGTGTAAGTTTTGAATATAATATATGTGAATGCTTAATTTTTCTATACTTCTTGATTTGGTCTACTTATTATGGTTTTTCTGGTATGGATTCTGGTCTAGGGGGAGGGGTTCCAAGGGTGTGGGGGGTGTTCAGTGGGGTGGGGGGTGTCCAGGGGTGTGGGAGGGCTGTCCTGTGGGGTGGGGGGTGGCAATCTAGGAGGCGCTACCATCCCTCAGGGGGATGAACGTTGCTGGAAGGTATTCATCACTCCCACATGTGAAACATTTCGAGAGCTCAAGCTTCACATGTGGGGGTGATGAGTACCTTCCAGTGGCGTGCCCCCTGAGGGGGTGTCCAGGAGGGTGGGGGTTTCTAGGAGGGTGGGGTTGTCCAGGGGGTGTGGGTGGGGGGGTGTCTAGGGGTGTGGTGGGGGCAGTCCAGTGGGGTGAGGGGGTTATGGTATGTTTTTGGTAACTTCATGGTCTGTTTCAGGGGTGTGGGAGGGCTGTCCAGGGGTGTGGGAGTGTTGTCCAGGGGGTGGGGGGTATACAAGAGGGTGGGGGTTATCCAGGGGTGTAGGGGGATGTCCAGGCGGTGGGGATGTCCAGGGTTGTGGGGGGCTATCCAGGGGGTCGGGGGGAAGTCCAGGGGTGTGTGTGTGGGGGGGGTGTCCAGGGGTGTGGTGGGGGATGTCCAATGGGGTGGTGGGGCTATCCAGGAGGGTGGGGGGGGGGGTGGGGGGGTTGTCCAGGGTTATTGGGGCCAATCCAGGGGGTGGGGAGGGTAGTCCGTGTGTGTGTGGGGGGGTGTCCAGGGTTGTGGGGGGCTGTCCAGTGGGTGGTGGGGAAGTCCAGGGGTGGGGGGGTGTCCAGGGGGGGTTGTCTAGGGGTATTGGGGGTTATCCAGGGGCTGGGGGGGGGGGTGTCCAATGGTGTGGTGGGGTGTTCAGGGGTGTGGTGGGGGCTGTCCAGTGAGTTAAAGGGGTTCTGGTCTGTTTTTGGGAACTTATTGGTCTGTTTGATGAGTGTGGGAGTGTTGTCCAGGGGTGTGGGAGTTCTATCCAGGGGGTGGGGGGGGGGGGGGGGGGGTAAACAGGAGGGTGGTGGGATGTCCAAGGGTGGTGGTGATGTCCATGGGTGTGGGGGGTGTCCAGGGGTGTGGTGGGGGTAGTCCAGTTGGGTGAGGGGGTTTTGCTTTGTTTTTGGTAACTTTTTGGTCTGTTTCAGGGGTGTGGGAGGGCTGTCCAGGGGTGTGGGAGTTCTGTCCAGGGGGTGGGGGTATACATGAGGGTGGGGGGGGGGGGTTGTCCAGGGGTGTTTGGGGATATCCAGGGGGCAGTCCAGGGGTGTGGTTGGGGATGCCCAATGGGGTGAGGGGGGGGGGGGGGTTGTCCAGGGGTGTGGGAGTGCTGTCTAGGGTGTGTGGGGTATACATGAGGGTGTGGGGGGGGGGGGTGTTGTCCTGGGGTGTTTGGGGATATACAAGGGGTTCGAGGGTAGTCCAGGGGTGTGGTTGGGGCTATCCAGTGGGGGTGAGGGGCGGCTGTTCATGGGGTGGTGGGGGGCTGTCCAGTGAGGTAAGTTTTAAATGTTATCAATGTATATGCTTAGTTTTGCTTTGTTTTGTTATTTTGGTATACTTCTGTTTTTGTGGTAGGAATTCTTGATTTAGTTTCTGGTTGTGTCTGGGGAGAGCAAAGGACTGCATTGCATTTAAAAAAATTGGTCTTCCACGTCGTTTATTTTATAACTAACGTGATAAAAAAATGGGGAAGGGTTTATCACATCGGTTATTTGAATAAACGACATGATAAACACCTGTGGGAATGGTTTATCATGTTTTGTATATAATATCCGACGAGATAAAACCCCTTGTACTGGTTTATCAGGCCAGTTATTATATAATAGACGTGATAACCCCACCAGTTTATCACGTCGGTTATGTAATAACTGACGTGATAAAGGCCTGGGAAATGGTTTATGACATCAGTTATTATATAACCGACATGATAAACACCCCCGCACTGGTTTATCACGTCGGTTATATAATAACCGATGTGATAAACCCTCCCCCATGGTTTTTTCACATCAGTTAATTAATAACTGACATGATAAACACCACGATGTTATGTTTTTTACGTCGATTTTTAAATAACCGACGTAAAAAACAATATTTATAATGTCGTCCGTATTAAAGTCAGTAAAAAACCGACGTAAAAAATGAAAAATAACAGACATAAAAAATGTTTTCTGTACTAGTGATGAGTCACTAGATTCACGCACTGCATCACTATGTGACTTTTGACTTAGCGCATCAGCTACAACATTCCCCTTTCTAGGTGTATATGATATTTTGAAGTCGTATTCCTATAATAACTCCATCCACCAATGTTATCACAAGTTTAAGTCATGTTGGGAGAAAATATACCTCATGCTCTTATTATTAGTGAAAACCACAAAGCACTCACCAATGAGGTAATGTCTCCACAACTTCAGAGAAAACACCACGGATGCCAAATCAAGATCATGGGTGGCATAGTTACATTCCTAGGGATGTAACTACTGATACCCCTAAGAAACAACTGATCTTTTCTTTATTAGAACACAACCTAACCCCAGATGTGAAGCATCATAGAAAACATCAAACTGGACTCCCTTAGTTAGAAGATAAAGAACTGGAGCACTTAATGACTTCTCCTTTAGATAATTGAAAGCTACCTGAAACTGATCAGAACATATGAACGCATGATCCTTCCTAGTCGAAGCTTCTAGAGGAGTCATAACTCGAGATAAATCGGCTAAGAACGTTCTGTAGTATCCTGTGAGACCAAGGAAACTTCACACCTCTGACACTGTCTTTGGGGATGAACAAGACACAACTACTTATATCTTTGATGGATCCCCAGCTAATCCCAGATAGGACACAACTTGCCCCAAGAAATAGACTTCTTTAGCCCAAAAATCACACTTATAAAACTTCCCAAACAACTAATGTTAACGAAGAACTCCCAGAACAACAAGTAGATTCTCTGTATGCTCCTCCTCAGACATGGAGTACACAAATATTTAATCGATGAAACCCACCATGAACTTTTCTAGGAACTCATGGGACATATCATTCATCAATCCCATGAACACAACTGGAGAATTCATCACACTGAACGACATTACAACAAACTCATAATACACATGACGACAATGGAAATCAGTCTTTAGGATATCCACATCCTTCACACACATCTGATGATATCCTGACCCCAAATAGATCTTTTAGAAACAACTTTTACCCTTCAGTTGATCGAATAAATCAGCAATCTATGGAAGAGGATAGCGATTCTTCACTGTCACTTTGTTTAAGTGATGATAATCGACACACTACCGCAAACTGTCATCAGCCTTCATCACGAAAAAATGGTGCACCCCATGGTGACACACTCGGCCAAACAAATCCACACTCTAATAGACCATCAAGATGTATACGTAGATCTCATAATAGATCAGGGGCCACCCTATATGGAGACATAGAGATAAGATATGCTCTTGGTTGTAGCTCGATCCCAAACTCTATCTCTTGTCAAGGGGGTAAGGCTATAACCTTTTTTGGAAAGACATCAGGGTACTCTTCTATGACCCTAGGAAACTCCAACTACTGACCCTCTAAAGAACTGTGAATTTTCTCAGCCATCATGGATGATAAGGATGGAACATGCCTATGACCCATTTTAGGGTCTCGTTCGCCAACAAACACCACCAGATATCCATCTGCATCGAAGAAAACGACCAGCTTCTTGAAGTAATCCATGATAGCATGCACCAAATACAACCAATCCATGCTGATGATGACATAATATGGTTTTATTAGTTAACATAGGAAATCTTCCAAAGAGAGGAGCCACCCCAACACTAACTCATAGTCTCTACATACTTCAAATATGTCAGCTTGACCTCCAACTGGTGTAGTCATTGCCAAGGGAACTAGAATCCTCTCTACCTCATGTCACAAAGCATGGAAAAGGGTAGGTGATATGAAGGAGTGTGTCACTATTGAATCAAACAAGGCATACACCAAGGTAGAAAACAAGAAAAGGGTACCTTGAACGACGTCTGGATCACCTAGAACTGGAAACACTAAAGCATGAAGCTAACCATGACCACCTCTACGACCTCTCTGACCCTGATGACGACCACCAACATGGACTCACTCTGATCCTTGAGGACAGGGAGCATCACGGGTCTATCCTATGCCTACCCCATCTACCCTCTACTGATCTAAAGCTGGTGCAACCTGTTGCTACTACCTCTAATGGAAATGCCTCAATGGAGGAACCTGGAGTGGAACACCTGATTCATGATGACTGCTCTGAATGGTAGGGCACTCTCACTAATTATGACCTTAACCAACACAAGAAAAATAAGCACCTGATCTCTTGGAATAGGCATAAGATCTTCTATCCTCTGAGAAACGAGATGCCGAGGTCTAGGAACTACCATTATCTGAACAGAAACTCTTCTACCTTGAAAAATAGAAACCCTGGACCACAACTCTTCTTCCTAAGGAATAATGACGACTCCCCTCTCGTGCTGATCCAGTTCTAGCCAATGTCCACTTGACAACCTCTTCCCTTTCCACCACCTCAAGATATGTCTTCAGTATAAATGGGGTGACCTGGTGTTGGATCTTTGGATGTAAAGACTCCTCGAAATGCCTTACTCTGGCCTCCTCATCTAAAAATAGGTCCGAAGCATATCGTAAAAGGTTCATGAAACAGATTCCAAACTCTTGAACACTGAAGATCCCCTATAGAAGGGTAAGAAGCATCTAATGACTATACAACTTCATAGCTGAAGAATGAAACTAGACTCTAAACTTGTCTCAGGACTCCCCCCATGAGATCACTGACTCCTCACGATCCCCAAGGATCAAGAACCACCACTACCTCACTGATCTAAGAAGCGTCGTCACGACCAAGGAAACCCATTTCTCCTTTTGATAATGGATCGAACTGAAGTCTATCACGACCTCTTCCAACCAGTCTTCTATGACTGCATCTGAAACGGAGCCCTCATACTTCTACAGACTCTGGCGCTGAAACTCTCGGAGTGTCCTCCTCCAAGTGTCGTCATCATCAACCTCTACCCTGCAGCGATCTGCTGGCATAACCTACTAGACATTTTCTATGCGATCCTGATGAGGACATCGACCTAGAGCCATAACTGTAATATAAATAGTAGTTAGAGCTCCTAAACATAGAATATGAAAGACTGAACATTAATTGATTAATTAATTGTTTTATTTTATTCAGTTTAGATTAACTTATCCTGAGGTCTACCCATTAAAACACTGGCATAAAGAAGAATGATACATGATCCTTTCATAGGTATCGACCCTAAAACTAGTATCAACTCATTTAGTAGCCATTGTAAACTTAAAGTTCCATACATTAGATCATAGGGGTCCCTAAATTTCTATGTCTCATCTAGTCTCTAGTGTTTACATCACTTGATAAACTTTACTGACACTGTTTCCCTACCAAACCATGTAACCTCACCTGTGCCTAACTCTAAACTCCATACTATCCCTCAACCAGACCTTTGATACCACCCTGTCATGCCCCCCTCCCCACAATGTGTACGCCTCTTGGACTGGCAATGTGATAAGGGAAATAATGACCCCCCGAGTCCCTCCTCTAGTAGGCCCCAGGTTGGCGACTAGCACTGAGGGTAAAGTAAGAAACACAGATGGGATGCATTACCCTCTAAGAGAACACATGATAAAGAGAGAGATAAGATATACACCAACTAAATCCAACTCAGAAATAAATATAAATGAAATCCCAAGTACAGATATGTAATTTCATGAAAAGATACTACAAGTGGAGGGGTAAAACTACAAGTAGCTAAAAAGAAAGTAAAATCATCATCAACCACGAAGCCCAAACAGCTCCTGTAACCCCAAGCTAGTAGAAACCAGCCTGATATCCAAAATTCTCCAAGTGACCTGAAAAACAATTTATACATACATAGGTTGAGTATAACAGTATACTATGTAGGATCCTCCCTAGAGACTCTCGTGAAAATGTAAAGAAATCATGCTAAAGAACAATAAACAAAAAGTGAAACTAACTCATCACCTAAACATGTATATTAAGTTCCCAACCTTACCATGGATACTCTCACCAAGTATCATATACAAGAGTATATAATAAAATAATGAATATTAATGGTACCTCACTACTACTTCTCCACTGGTTTTCCAGTTCACCCCAACGTTGCACGTCCTAAGCATCTCTCTCCAAAAAGGCTTTCTTGGAGACACCTAAGCAAAGCAGCAAAACACGCACCTCATGAAACAAAATCGCCACGCCCATATAAGAAAATTAACCAGGTAGTTTCTAGGAGCCACCATAGCTTGTATAACATGTATCATACATCAGACATTATACCTCGAGCCATTACATCCCACACAATGAGTAAGAATTTTCAAGCCATCATAGCCCATATATGTTGTGCCTATAGTAGTACATATAAAACTATATCCATAATATATGTGTGTGAATAAACACAATCCATTATAGCCTTATACACACATATATGGGGTAAAACCGTCGTGCCTACCAACACAAGTAACTACCTAGAGAAGAGAGCGGGGCCAAAGGGGGTATTCAGCCATCCATCCAATCACCAGAATGTTGGGGAAAAAAACCCCTAGGGATCAGAATCCTTGAGGTGTCATTTTCAATAATTGACAGGGTGGATTAGTGTATAGAAACACAAAAATTACAGAATATAATATATATTACAACCACACTATGGGAATAACCTAGTCTTAGACTCAACTATATACCCCATGCGTCTTCTCCCCTTTCAGAAGAAGGGAAATCAAGACAAGCTGACTTGACCATTGGGGAAAGTGAAGCTGATAAACAACCAAAAAGAATCATTAAAAATCCAAACATTCACATCCAACCCATTTCACCACCCCTGGTGTCCTCCCTGACACCCACATGCATAAACCAATGCATCTTTCCTCTCTAGGAATCAACTACTTCCACAACTAGTAGGCCTCCCTAACCCCACATATCACAATAGCCATCCAGGATCACATCACAACACAAGGAGCAGCAAAACAAACATCATATAAATTTAGCTCTTGGACCTTAAACAAGTAAGAGGGTAACTCAAAATCCTACAAGGAATTATCTTTTATCAAGAAACCAATTCTTTAATCCATCTTGGATTATTCGATTTATTATTTGTAGGTTCCAAATTTGGGAAACCTAACCAGTAAGCTATCACAAAATAATTGAACATGCATACTGCACCAATTTGATTAGCATGAAATTACAACAATAATATCCAAATTTATTTTCATGCCTCTTTATCTTTATACAAACAATTATCAATTAATTCCATCTTTACATTATTTACCAATTTCCATCAAGAACACAAATCCAAATAAAGAAATGATAGATATCACACTATTTAGAAAAAAAGAGTCTATAACATATGATCGATGTCAATTTATTTATCCAGTTCAAATATTTATTATGTAAATTCAATTGTGATCCAGTGGGATAAAACATGACAACTATACCGTTGCACGTAAAATGAAAGAGTAGCAACCAATCCCTTACCTCGAATAGTTCTTCACGTTCTTTATAAAAGAATGAGCCACACAACGGGTTACAATCTCCTCCCCTGTGACAACTGTATCCAACTGAGGATGTAGAGACACCACCACACCAGTTAACACCCAAGAAAAACCCATTAGGAAAATGAATATATAATTCTATAAAATGTTATAGAGAAATAGAAGGAGATGAACCCAAATGAATAACGATAGATCATACATTATATCAAAGATTGATCGAGACTTCTTGGTTGCATCAAAACAGAGTGGAACCAATCCAAGTAGGAAGGTTTGATTGTGCAACTCATATGGGATGGAATGAAAGGTTTGAGCATCTCACAACCATGAATAAGGAGGAATAACTTGAGAGGAAGATATATCGTCCCTTTAGATGATTTAACAGAGCAGTAGTTTAAGATACACAAGATTTTCCATTGAAAACAGATCACATTAAAACACAAGGTTTGACCAATTAAAAGCATCCTGAGCCTTAGGAAAAAATTAATATATGAGTTATGGCCTTTAAATTGGCCTTTGAGTCCTTAAAACAAGGGTTGAAATTCATTTTACGTCCAAGGAAATATCAAAGGGGTGAATTGTATGAAGCTGGAAACACTGTTCATGAACTCAAAATTTGGAAATGGAAATAGTGGTTGCAGTTGGAACCTCACCGTTCTAGAAACACTGTACACCCTACCATTCTTGAAACACTATACACCCTACCATTTTGGAAACATTGTACACCCTACCATTCTGGAAACACAGTACACCCTACCATTCTGGAAACAATGTATACAATACCGTTCTAAAAACACTGTACACCCTACACTTTGGGAAACACTACACACCCTATCATTTGGGAAACATTGTACACCCTAACTTTCTAGAAACACTATACACCCTACAATTATGTAAACATTGTACACCCTACCTTTCTGGAAACACTGTACACCCTACCATTCTGGAAACACTGTTCATGAACTCAAAATATGGCAAAGGAAATAGGTCACCGTTGGAACCTCACCATTATGGAAACACTATTCATGAACTCAAAATTTGTCAAAGGAAACAGGTCACCATTTGAACCTCACCATTGCACTGTTCACATAAGGTTACCGATGAAACTATTCACATAAGGTTATCGATGACACTATTCACATAAGGTCATCATTGAACTGTTCACATTAGGTTACCGGTGACACTATTCACATAAGGTTACAAATGAAACTGTTCACATAAGGTCACCATTTCACTGTTCACATAAGGTTACCACTAACACTGTTCACATAAGGTTACTACTGACGCTGTTCACATAAGGTCACCATTTCAATGTTCACATAAGGATACCGATGACACTATTCACATATGGTTACCATTGCACTATTCACCTAAGGCTACCAATGTCACTATTCATATAAGGTTACCATTGCACTATTCACCTAAGGCTACCGATGGCACTATTCAGATAAGGTCATCGTTGCACTGTTTACATAACTAGAAACACTATTCACAAAACTGGAAATTTGGAAAAGTGTTGAGGATAAGTCATCTTAACCTCCCTGAACACCTCAAACACCAGATTTCCGCAAAGAAATGGACCAGAGAGGGTCGAGCCATTACATTATCTACAATTCTATAATATTTATTTATAACATACCTTTATGATTTCCATGATATGTAAATATGATAATTTCATTTGAGGAAGTGTGGTCTACTACCCCCTCAAAGTTATATGGCTCGTTCCTGCTATACATGGAACATATGGAAGATGGTTTTATTATAAATATGAAAAATTCATGACATAAATATGATATTGGTATTATAATATATATTTTTATCATTTTATTATTATTCTTTTAATATGATAAATAAATGAAAGTAGTATTCATTCATACATACGAGCTACCGTCTCCATGAATGGTGCGTTTCATTTCTTATATCAAAATGTTATGGACTATTATAAATACATATATATTTTGAATAAATATGATATTTAAATAATTAATAATATTCTGTTGATGATTTACTTTTGACTACATGGACAATTTACATCAAAACAAGTTCATTTTCGACTCAAGTACTGAATATCAAGAAAATGACTGATATGAACTTACACAATTATGTAATTTTTTTAACATGATGATATGTAATATAAAATGAATAATAAACATGAATAAGGTTATTAAGAATTTATAAATTAACCTAAGTTTATTATTCAAGAATATAAAGAAATAACGATACAAGTTGGACTCAAGGTAAGGAACTTCGTCTCAATCTCCCTTCATTGAAGTATATATCGATATTGTGCACATTTATTATCTTATAAGGTGTATGCACAACCCTTTAAACATTTTATATCATGAATTTATATATTATCATGATATACAATGTTTATTTTTTTTATTCTTGAATTGTTTTTATTCACGTGTTTCTCAACTGTTACAGGACTCTTTAACTAAAACATCATTTTAAATGTGTTGAAGAATTATTATTACAAAAATTTCTCATTGATGTTCATGTTTTCAAAATTGTTTTATGGATTTATTTATACAGAAATTAATTTATTATGATGATAATTCCTTTCAAAATTTTCATTGTGGTATGGGAGACTTTGATTCAAAAACATTTTGTTTTAAATTCCCTTTAAAATTTGATTGATTATCCCAATAACTTGGAATGTTTTATTTAACATATATGTAATGAATGAAATTTATCAATTTTATGTTTCTATTATGTGTTGATGTTTACTTTAAAATTTTACCATTATATTTTAAAATATTGTGTTTTCATTTATGAGTGTGCAACTTCTAAATATGAAATATGATTTCAAAGTGGAAATGTTATTTTTACTCTATGATTGGTTAATTTGTTATGATTATGTAATGGTACTTGGAAATTTGATGGGTGGTTACATGATAAACTAAATACAGGGTGGTTATATGATAATCCTAGGGTGGGTGACCCTGTGATTTTTCCCCAATTCATTGGGTAACTTGATAGATGTAAACCTTAAGGTTTGTCCAAAGAGATATAGGGAATATACTAAGATGGGTATTCCAAAAGTAACCATGAATGTTACTCCCTATGTACCAGTGAAAGCTACAATATAAGTATGTTATGAATGAATCAAGTTACCTTTATTATTTATGATTTCTATGAGTTATTCATAAATCATATGATTTCTTGAGGTATATTAAAGAGCATATTCTTTACGAGTGATAAAGTATGATTTCATTGATTTGTATGTATTCATGGACTAATTTTTAATTTACTTATTTTATTACCATTATTGAGTTTTTTATACTCATCCCAAATTTTTAAAATGTTTTTCATAGGTTATAATTAAGGGTAAGATAAAGTAATAATTCAAGAATATTTTTATCAATAAATGAATTATTGTTTTAGTTAAGGATTTTTATTATTGTGAAAAAATTGGATAGATTACGAGTGTCTAGTTTTTAATATTTGAGATGTAATTTAATAGTTATGGCCTAATTCACTAAAACTCTAAACTTGAAAAGATCCTCAATATGAATTCTTGACTCTACTCAAGATTATATAATGTTTAAGGCTAGGGAATTATATAATGATAATTATTTCCATCCAGGTTGTGCTTGGAGTATGCCTTACTTGTCTTTAAGTGATGTATAAATCTTGTAAAACTATTTTAAAATGTTTTAAAATGGAATTTTTAAATAAAAATTTAGGAATAAAGGAATGTGGTTTAACCTTACCGTAAAAATGTTTTTCTAATCCTTGAGTTGTTTGTTCATGGGAATAAGGTATCAATTTATGTATCTACTTTATTGTAAATTATGATACATGGTAATCACCTCTTGGTATGAAGAAAGCATCAGATTGTCATGATCCACTTGATATATCTAACATTTTTTTATAGATTCAATAAGTCTCATCTAGATGATTCATACCATGAGGAACAATTTACCATTGACAGAAACCTTCCCTATTCAGGTTCTTCTATCTCAATGGGGTGGTGTTGTATTGAAGGAAATAGAAGGATAGATTTAGTGGATCCATTTTCTCGATGAACATATTTAGTTGCATGATCTAAATTATGAAAGATTAAAAAAATTTATGTTTGATAGAGATGATTGGAGTTGGTCAGACTCTATGGTTGAGGAAGTAAAAAATATGATGTTGGAGGACCAGAGATCTTCTTAGAGACAAAATTGAGGCTGAGTGGAAGTGGGGAGAGTAGAGTTCTTATAATGTAATCAAAGTGGGGGGTTTTATGGATATATTCCATAAATTCTAATATTTATATGATACATGTTAGCCTATGTTGTATGGTATGATATGTGAACATCATATGTGACAATCTCCAAGGAACATTCCATACATGGGAATATCAATTATTATGATATTTTGATATCATAGTACCACTACCTACACATATCTTATTTTATGATATATTATTATCATAATATTATGATAATAATAATGTATGATTCATATAGGTTTTACGATTGGAAATGTAAAAAATGTTAGTCGCCAGTTTTTTGTGAATCTTCCATTACTATCTGTCATAAATAATAATGTTTCATATGATAAAATACATGAGGGTAAATCATTTGGCTGAATGTTACAAGTTTTTTAATCAAAGAAATTTTCTTGTACATGATATAACATATTATTGAATAGATGCATATTAGGGATAATCCTTAAGAACCATATAAGAAGGACATAACATCAAGATGGGTGCGTTTTTTTGGTACCATCCTTACCCAATGTTACTTTTCCAAATTATCCATATAATCTCTCTTTCTCATTCCACCTTCTGCAGATAGAGGTACTAAAATATCATGGTAGTTGTTTAGATACATTCCCCAATGTTGCATGATTTGGGTTATATTTTCGAAACACTATAGAGGGAGGAGTTTTTTTGGCTATTCCTAGTGATCTTTATCAAGCATTGATCAATGACAACAAAAACATCAATATTTAGCGAAAGGTATTTGTTCACAATTTTTTAAACATGATTTAAATTTCATATAGCATAGTAATATTTATAATGAGATTTATATTGTATTCTTATATGTTTAATATTTATTGTTCAATACTTAGGAACCCCATAGTGGTGTTAGGGAAAAGGTTAATAAGTTAACTAACTCCTAGGAACTATTAAACATGAATTGTGATGTAGTGTGGCTCCCCGATCAAGAGATTAATTATTTATGAAAAGCATTTCATAGCCCAAGAGTTGGAATACTAGAGTGTTCTGGTAGGTTCTTATAGATGTTAGGTTGAATTTGGTCATGCAGGGGATATTGTTCTCACCTATCAATGATATTAGTTTCGTTCCATGATTTTTGATTCTCAAAATCATGATGAAAAATGGAGAAATTGTTATATTATATTATTAACTTATTAGATATCATCAATTATGATATATAAATTAAATTTTAATTTTTTTTTATGATTTATGATATCACAATCCATGATAGTTTTGTGAATAGAACAAGCGATAGATTAAAAAATGAATATTTCCTTTTATTGTTAGTATATAAAAAAGTTAATATATGAGGAGGACTTATTTTAGGAGTTGATGATGATGGGGAATTATATGTCAATATTGGTAATGCATCCATGGAAAAACTATAAAGTAATTTATATAGTTACATGGTCTATGAAATATGTTGATTGAGGCTATTAATATTGAAGAATTAAAGTGAATAATTTCAATACATAATGACAATATTAATTGAGACAATTATTGAACTGGTTTTAATGCTAATAAATTTGCAAATGAAATTTGAAGAAGTTCACATTGTTTAATTCAGTGAAGTATGTTTCAGGAGAATACCATGAAAATATTTATTTACATGAAGAAAAATAGGGTCAAGAAGTATTATATTATTACATGAGAATATTTATTATGAAGTCCACGTTGAAAGATTTATATTTTCGGAATAAATATTATATGAATAATAAATTTGAGATCACTTGGACAATTTTAAGAATAGATGTATTTGAAGTTCGAATAATCAGTATTTTTCTAGGTGATAATCATGAGGAATTTATTAAAAATTGGGCAAACCAGAACCATTAAAGGAGAACCAGCTCAACAACATTCAGGTGTAATCTCAACCACATGAGATCCAACCTAATCATGGGTAGACATGGTGATAGGAGGCCTGTGTGGGAATATAAGTATATGCTATTCATAACACGTATAGAAGTTGTAACAACCCAAGATTTTATAAAAAAAATATTCTTTTTAATTTCATTAATGTCTTGTGTTGTACGCTACACCAAAAGGAGCTTGCTCAACACGCATCCTTGACTTGCCTTGCATTACACGCAATCACGACCTTCCTCGATAGCGTGTGTAGTACGCAATACCGAGTTTCACTAAACAACGATATGCTATTAAAATATTTTTAAAACTAGCCGTTATGAATAGTAATAACCACCTTTTAAAATTTTAAAAATTTTAGCTCTCAAAATGGACTTCATTTTTGGATTCGGAGTATCGAATTTAGCCTAAGGTGAAATTTTGGTACTTTTCGGATAACTTTCATATTCTGATGAATAGTGAAAATTACTAAATTATAATTAAAAACAACTTTTTTTAATCAAAATAATTAATAGTGAGAAATTATTAAATTGAGTGGTTTTAAAGTATATTTATAATATATTTTTACAATTTAATACAATGTTGGTCATTGGATGTAATTTCACATTTAAACCAGTCATAAACAAGTGTCAATCTTTTGATAGTTATTATCTCTTAAGAACGCGCTATTTGTTTTGATGATGGGAATTAATTTTTAAATTAATTAATGCAACTGATATGTTTTGAATTTGATAAAATAGACATCATTTTTGAATTCATAATATCAAATATAGCTTAGATCTAATTTTTGGTATTTTTCTGGAAACTTTCATTTTTTGATGAATAGTGAAACCACTAAGTGGTAGTTAAAAAACTGAATTTTTCATAAAACGTAATTTTACCGCTTTTGTGAGTGGAATTTCTAAAATCCGAGAGACACGGATGATGTCAGTAAGTAAAATGTGGTTCAATGAGATGAAAATAATTTTTTGGTGAATAGTAACTTTTTACTTTTTTTTACCACGGTTAAAAGTAAATAGGGTAATTAAGGGTAAAAATGATATTATTATTAACCTAAAACATGTTCTAATTCTATTGGACAAGTGTAATTCAATCAAAAATAACCTTAGGAATACAATATGAGCATTTAGGCCCACTTGGATTAGATTAGGACATTTATTATTAATTTAGTTAAAGAAGGGTTAAAATAGTTAAAATCAAAGTTTAATAACTAAATCATTTTTAATATAAGGTTATACATAAGATAAATTCGACTATAAATTTTTATTAGAAATCTAAAAATGTTTCTTACATAATTATATTTTATTTTTAATTTTTAGACTTTAAATAATTTAATTTATTTATGACACAATGATGATGCAGTAATTACCATAATAGTGAAAAATTAGAATAATTGATATTATAAAGACCTAAATAAGTATAATTTGATACTTTTTATGAACTAAACTAATTTTATAGGTTAATATGACATGTTAGTATTGATTTAATTAACTTTTGTCGAAGTAATCATTCTGTTATGAGTTTTAAAAAAATCAACTATTGAATAGTGTCAAAATTGACATAAAATAGTTTTTAAAACAAATATTATATTATTAATTGTTATTTTATTTCTAAAAATCTAAGGTTCGGACAAATGTCTTAGATAAGGTTATATATATTAATAAAACACAACTTGGGGGTCTCTTGGATGTATATGGTAAGTTTATTAACTATATAATATAAAAATACAAAGTGACACAGTAAATGTCAATCTAATTAACTAAGAGTTAAAAATAAAAGATAAGGTTAATATAATGACCTAAACTTGTCTAAATTATATTGGATGAGAGGAGTTCGACCCATCCCCACCTTATCTTTGAAATAAATCAATTTGGAGCTATTTAAAACCGAAATTGACTTTATAATAAAATAATATTTTTAGTTATTCCAAAGGTGCCCCTCTCCTCCCTTATAAAATGGTACCTCCTCCCCCTATTCCTCACACCACTTTGAGCCTTCAATCTCGTCCAAACACTTCCAATTTCTTCTCTCCACTTCCCTAGAAACATCCTAGATGTTCTTGTCTTCTTCAAAGACCTATTTTAGTGCCCTAAAAGGAGGTCTCAAAGAAGCACTTCAAAGAAGAGGTAATGTCCGTTACCGATTCTTTCATCTTTATTTCTTCTTCCACTTCCTATTATTTCGTTGTTTCATTATGAAGTAATAACAACAGTATCACTCATATACTTATATGTTATTATAAGTATTAAACAACCCTATTTCACCATATATCCATCCTACAAAAAAAGAAATCACCGTGCGTGTGTACGTACGAAATACCGTCTCCACACCGTGGTGTAATATATTTTCTACCACCACCTTACTTGGATGGGTATAATGGTGTAAATAATGACTATATATGACTATTATAAAGTGATACGGATTCTGAAATATTATACATACACTCCAATACAATTCCACGATCATAGGAACGATATCATCATTCGTGCGTACGTACGGAATACTGTCTCCACGATGTGATGCGACTCGTTCTACATGATCTTCATTTCATAAGGATTATATAAATGAACTGAATGAATGAATATGATATATATTACACTAATACCATTCTATAAATGAGGTATCTATAACCGAAAGAGAAGAATAAGAATCTATTCGACAAACACGCATAAGAACAAAAAGTAATAAACACCCGAATAACAAGTAGTAATGAAATATTACTAATAATAAGCTAAGAATATGACCATATATGATATAATAAAAATAATTATAATTATTTAATAATTCAATAACATTATTTAAATCATTATACATGAGGTTCGGACACGTACAAAGCATATCGGACCAAAGGTAAGGGAAAATATCACAATCTCATTTTTATCCGAGATTGTTTATACTTTGAAATTTACTGGGGTGTATTTTATCATCCACATCCATGTTTCCTCAATATGTAATATTTATATCCTTATACAATAGTTTATATCCAATTTTACCCTTCGGTGAGTTTTTAGTAAAAGATATGAAAGGAATCTTTTGTCGTTTTTCGTACGAGGTACTTTTTGACTTTTCCGACAAAAGTACGAAGAATGTTTTTTAACTTATACGGCATGAATGTATTTTTAAAACATTATTTCCAAGAAGATTCATTTAAAAGTTCTCAAGTTTATTTTTAATCAACTTCTTTTAGTTTATAATTGTACGACATGTTATGAAAGGAAAAGTGTTTTTGAAGCAGAAAGAATATTTTCCTCAAGGATGGAGTTCCAGTGTTTTATCAAAATTATTTTCCATTTAAGATAATAAAGGGTTCTGTTTTTATCCTTATTATTACATTGATTTGATTATTTTGTGATGGAATTATATTTTTATGAATTCCTTTATCTTATATGAACTGTTTTATGATGTCATGATGTTTAAGATTCCCATTTTTATTACATGGGTTATGCAATGATGTATGATTTATGATTTTGTGGCACACATAAGAATGGTATCATTATGAGATTGGTGGTACCTATATCTCCCTCCAATGCATTGGGTAGAGATTTTATTTCTCATGAGATAGACATGGCTGGAATGGTAGGTTATACCGGTTCAGGGAAACAGGACTGAAACGAGGGTGACTCGGTTCAGAAATGGACTTTGTCCACTAAGATAGTCTTGGCAATGAGTCATGACTAATAAGAAATGATTCTCTACGATTATGTGTGTATGCCACAAAGTTTCATGTTTTAAGTTATGATTATTGGGATTACATTTCACTACTATGATTTATCCCATGTTATGATATTATGATCTCTTTTGTAGGTTAAGAATTCCAAAATGTTATGTTCTTATGAATATGATTTGATTGATATTTATTTTGTTTACCCTTACTGAGCATTTGAGCTCACCCATTTATGTTTTCTTTTCCCCAGGATATAAAGAAAGGTTTTAGGTATAAAAAAAGGAATATATTTATGGGAGATGTTGAAGATCTTTTACCACGATTAGAAGATTATATTCCGAGTTTCCAAAGACACTAAACTATTACGATCCTTGTGTGTGTGATTTTGTTATGTACTAAGTATTCCGCAAAAGTAATGTAATGTCCATGTATGTCAAGCTTCGGGTCTCTACAGTTGGTATCAGAGGAAAAGTTTAGTCATCCTTTGGAAACTAGGATGCGAAAACGTTAGTGAGATCCCTAGAGATATTTCTAAGGTATGTCTAGGGATGTCCCTAAGGATAAGTTTACGTATAGGATATAGTCCTAGAACTATGGTAACAATATTAGATTAAACCAAAGATGTTAGATATTGAAGTTACTCCCCCTTTGTTATTATTTTTTCCTCTCACACTATTCTTTTGGGTTTTAGAAAATGGCTGGAAACAAGATGATTCACGATAATGGAGGATATGATGGACAATGGAATGATATTCTTCATGAGCAACCAAATGAAATGGGATTTGGAAGTCCAAACATCATTATTATTCCAAATCAACAATCTCATAATATGATCAATAATGTAAAATTTGGTAAGCTTCCTGAATCGGCTAATAAGAGAAAGATGGAGTTTCATGATGATCATAGAGGAAAGAAAGTTCAATTTCCCCTATGTAAATCATGTGGGAAGAGGCATCAAGGAGAATGTTTAAAAGGTACTAGAAGATGCTTTGGGTGTGGAAAAGAAGGACACAAAGACAGTAAGTGCAAAGGAAAAGGTTCAATTAACACCAGGGATAAGGATAATGGTATTTCTACGACATCAACAATGGTTAAATGTTTTAAATGTGGAATGTACGAGCATTATGCAAACCAATTCCCTAAGGGAAAGTCTCATGAAGAGAATCAGTATGGTCGTATGAGTAGTATTTATGTGGATGATGACGAAGAGACTACAAATGATATGTGAGATGAAAAAATTGTTGAAGCTCGGTCAATGGTTTAAGAATGTAGTGCAATGATTACATGTTTATCATGTGTAATGTTGTATAAGTAATCTCATGGTACTATGGAATAAAGAGACATCTAAGTATTGTTACACTGTTGTCTTTCCATGAGTTTTGAAAGTGTATGATTAATGTTACCAGTATCCATAAATGGTTATTCAGATATTTTTGGAATGTAGATGATATGCGCATAATGAAGGGGTAAGGAGAAAATTAAATGTTTGATAGTATTCATGAGCTCATTACTGATATAAGGAGAAGGTTATATCATGGTTTGAGTATATAGAATTTTTGGATTTTGGTATGTGGAAAGAGTTAACTTTTGACAGCATTCATGTTTTCACTAAGGTTTAATGGGTATTCATTTTTAAAGAGAATACATCATTAAGGTATTAACATGATTGTAATGTGACCAACAAGATATATGGGGGATAAATGATGGTATTCACATTCTTGGTTGACGACATTTCATGTTATCGTTTTCTTTATACTATTAGCTTGGACCGAAGTATTTTAGATAAGCCTAAAGATTGGAATGGATTATGTTAACCATAAGTTAGTATTGTTTAAGGATAGAACATTTTTTGATATTATTTATGTGATGTTATAGTAATGTAGTTTTAGAAAAAGGACAACATGCAGGACAGGCGACAACCCATCGCGTCGGACAAGGCCGTGGGAATCGAACCCACAACCGAAGTGCGACTGGCCTTTATCGCCTACCACTGACCTACAGGAAGTCCCTGTTTCGTAGAAACTAGTTTTATTATATTAATCAGTATGATATATGAAGTATAAGTCCATTTTAGGAACCATATATGATTAATATCACTATATATGGACTTATGTATTTTTTGATAACTTTTCTAACCTTTTGTTTGAGACAGATGGAATGACCCATCATTCTGTCACATGATCTACTAACACATCATGAATGACAAGTTAAACTTCATTTCATTAAGAGATAAAGTGGAAATTGTAAAAAGAATGACTATCGGTGAGAATATACCAAAATCACGAAAGTATTTTCTTCTAATTCCAATTTTATCAACTTTAGGGAAATCATCTTGAAAAAAAAAATGTTGTCCTAGTGCTCTTATATCTGATGAATCATATGGTACCTTAGATCGTCACAAATTTATGGCTTTGTGATTTCTGGCTTTTCCATAGCCATGTTCTCTACCACTCTCCATCAGAACATGATGGTTAGATTTCTCTTCCATATCCATATTTTCACCTATGTGGAAACCCAGTGATTATTTTATTTGGGTAATCGTTACATTTCATTCTTTTGTTTTTAAATCCATGTTTTGGTATTACTTTTTACGATGTGGGTTTCTATTAAAGAAACTTTTGAGTAGTAAACCATTTATAACCCCGACGAATTTCGAGGGCGAAATTCATTTTAAGGGGGGTAGAATGTAACAGCCTGAGATTTTATAAAAAAATATTGTTTTTAATTTCATTAATGTCTTGTGTTGTACGCTACACCAAAAAGAGATTGCTCAACATGCATCCTTGACTTGCCTTTCATTACATGCAATCGCGACCTTCCTCGATAGCGCGTGTAGTACGCAATACCGAGTTTCACTAAACAACCATATGCTATTAAAATATTATTAAAACTAGCCGTTATGAAAAGTAATAACCACCTTTTAAAATTTTAGAAATTTTAGCTCTCAAAATGGACTTCATTTTTCGATTCGGAGTATCAAATTTAGCCTAAGGTGAAATTTTGGTACTTTTCGGATAACTTTCATATTCTGATGAATAGTGAAAATTACTAAATTATAATTAAAAACTACTTTTTTTAATCAAAATAATTAATAGTGATAAATTATTAATTTGAGTGGTTTTAAAGTATATTTAGAATATATTTTTACAATTTAATACAATGTTGGTCATTGGATGTAATTTCACATTTAAACCAATCATAAACAAGTGTCAATCTTTTGATAGTTATTATCTCTTAAGAACACACTATTTATTTTGACGATGGGAATTAATTTTTAAATTAATTAATGCAACTGAAATGTTTTGAATTTGATAAAATATACATCATTTTTGAATTCATAATATCAAATATAGCTTAGATCTAATTTTTGGTATTTTTCTGGAAACTTTTATTTTTTGATGAATAATGAAACCACTAAGTGGTAGTTAAAAAACTGAATTCTTCATAAAACTTAATTTTACCGCTTCTGTGAGTGGAATTTCAAAAATCCGAGACACACGGTTGATGTAAGTAAGTAAAATGTGGTTCAATGAGATGAAAATAATTTTTTGGTGAATAGTAACTTTTTACTTTTTTTTACCACGGTTAAAAGTAAATAGGGTAATTAAGGGTAAAAATGATATTATTATTACCCTAACACATGTCCTAATTCTATTGGACAAGTGTAATTCGAACAAAAACAACCTTAGGAATAAAATATGACCATTTAGGACCACTTGGATTAGATTAGGACATTTATTATTAATTTATTTAAAGAAGGGTTAAAATAGTTAAAATCAAAGTTTAATAACTAAATAATTTTTAATATAAGGTTATACATAAGATTAATTAGACTATAAATATTCATTAGAAAGAAAAAACTATTTCCTAAATAATGATATTTTATTTGTAATTTTTAGACTTTAACTAGTTTAATTTATTTATGACACAATGATGATGCAGTAATTACCATAATAGTGAACAATTAGAATAATTGATATTATAAATACCTAAATAAGTATAATTTGGAACTTTTTATGAACTAAAATAATTTTCTAGGTTAATATGACATGTTATGATTGATTTAATTAACTTTTTTCGAAGTAATCATTCTTTTATGAGTTTCAAAAAAATCAACTATTGAATAGTGTCAAAATTGACATAAAATAGTTTTTAAAACAAATATTATATTATTAATTGTTATTTTATTCATAAAAATCTAAGGTTCAGCAAAATGACTTAGATAAAGTTATATATATTAATAAAACACAACTTGGGGGTCGCTTGGATGTATATGGTAAGTTTATTAACTATATAATATAAAAATATAAAGTGACATGATAAATGTCAATCTAATTAACTAAGAGTTAAAACTAAAAGATAAGGTTAATATAATGACCTAAACTTGTCTAAATTCTATTGGATGAGAGTATTTCGACCCATCCCCACCTTTGCTTAGAAATAACTCAATTTGGAGCTATTTAAAACCGAACATGACTTTATAATAAAATAATATTTTTTGTTATTCCAAAGGTGCCCCTCTCCTCCCTTATAAAAGGGAACCTCCTCCCCCTCTTCCTCACACCACTTTGAGCCTTCAAGCTCGGCCAACACCTTCCAATTTCTTCTCTCCACTTCCCTAGAAACAACCTATAGGTCCTGGTCTTCTTCAAAGACCTATTTTAGTTCCCTAAAAGGAGGTCTCAAAGAAGCACTTCAAAGAAGAGGTAATGTCCGTTACCGATTCTTTCTTCTTTATTTATTCTTTCACTTCTTATTCTTTAGTTGTTTCATTATGAAGTAATAAAATCAGTATCACTCATATAATGATATGTTATTATAACTATTAAACAACCCTATTTCACCATCTATCCATCCTACGGAAAAAGAAATCACCGCGCGTGCGTATGTACGGAATACCGTCTCCACGCCAAGGTGTAATCTATTTTCCACAACCACCTTACTTGGATGGGTATAATGGTGTAAATAATGACTATATATGACTATTAAAAAGTGATAATGATTCTGAAATAGTATACATACACTCCAATACAATTCCACGATCATAGGAATGATATCATCACTCGTGCGTACGTACGGAATACCGTCTCCACGATGTGATGCGACTCGTTCTACTTGATCTTCATTTCATAATGATTATATAAATGAATTGAATGAATTAATATGATATATGTTACACTAATACCATTCTGGAAATGAGGTATCTATAACCTAAAGAGAAGAATAAGAATCTATTCGACAAACACGCATAAGAACAAAAAGTAATAAACACCCGAATAACAAGTAGTAATGAAATATTACTAATAATAAGCTAAGAATATGACCATATATGATATCATAAAAATAATTATAATTCTGTAATAAGTCAATAACATTATTTAAATCATTATACAGGAGGTTCGGACACGTACAAAGCATATCAGACCAAAGGTAAGGGAAAATATCACAATCTCATTTTTATCCGAGATTGTTTATACTTTGAAATTTACTGGGGTGCATTTTATCATCCACATCCATGTTTCCTCAATATGTAATATTTATATTTTTATTCAATAGTTTATATCCAATTTTACCCTTTGGTGAGTTTTTAGTAAAAGATATGAAAGGAATCTTTTGTCGTTTTTCGTACGAGGTACTTTTTGACTTTTCCGACAAAAGTACGAAGAATGTTTTTTTTAACTTATACGGCATGAATGGATTTTTAAAAAAAAAATTTCCAATAAGATTCCTTTACAAGTTTTCAAGTTTATTTTTAATCAAATTCTTTTAGTATATAATTGTAGGACATGTTAATAAAGGAAAATTGTTTTTGAAGCAGAAAGGATATTTTCCTCAAGAATGGAGTTCAAGTGTTTTATCAAAATTATTTTCCATATAAGATAATAAAGGGTTATATTTTTATCCCTATTATTAAACTGATTTGATTATTTTGTGATGGAATTATATTTTTTTGAATTCATTTATCTTAAATGAATTGTTTTATGATGTCACGATGTTTACGATTCCCATTTTTATTACATGGGTTATGCAATGATGTATGATTTATGATTTTGTGGCACACATAAGAATGGTATCATTATGAGATGGTTGGGACCTATATCTCCCTCCAATACATTGGGTAAAGATTTTATATCTCATGATATAGACAGGGCTGGAATGGTAGGTTATACCGGTTCAGGGAAACAGGACTGAAACGAGGGTGACTCGGTTCAGAAATGGACTTTGTCCACTAAGATAGTCTTGGAAATGAGTCTTGAATAATAAGAAATGATTCTCTATGATTATGTGTGTATGACACAAAGTTTCATGTTTTAATTTATGATTATTGGGATTAAATTTTACTACTATGATTTATCCCATGTTATGATATTATGATCTCTTTTGCAGGTTAAGAATTCCAAAATGTTATGTTCTTATGAATATGATGTGATTGATATTTATTTTGTTTACCCTTACTGAGCATTTGAGCTCACCCTTTTATGTTTTCATTTCCCCAGGATATAAATAAAGGTTTTAGGTATAAAAAAAGGAATATCTTTATGAGAGATGTTGAAGATCTTTCACCACGATTAGAAGATTATATTCCGAGTTTCCAAAGACACTAAACTATTACGATCCTTGTGTGTGTGATTTTGTTATGTAATATGTATTCCGCAAAAGTAATGTAATGTCCATGTACATCAAGCTTCAGGTCTCTACAGAAGTGAGTGGAGCCACCATGTAGAGTGACACAATAGTGGTGAGTTCCTGACATGGGTTGGTGCCAGAAAAATCCAGGAGAATATGTCATTACTCACAACTCCACATCAAAGGAAACAAATTTACTTATTAAGTGGAGGGAAACAACATAGAATATTTATTTGGTCCTAGGTTTTTTTCATGAGACACTATTAATATGTAAGAGATTACACATATAATTGGAGCTACTCAATCAAAATGATCTCCATCGTCTGATCACTTGACTCATCATGTTAAACCTCTCGATGAGGATTTTTTTGCACCAGCCAACTCCAGTGTTGGATATCCATTATTTCAGAAATCATTAAAAATCAAACCAAAGGAATGAGGCATGCTAATAAACTTGAAACCATTCAAGAAATCTGTATATTTCATGCATCAGATATTTCAAAGGACATTTTTTATGTGAAATCATTGAAGTAAGAAAAGTATCTCTCTTCTATACTAAAATGTTTGCATGGTGTTGAAGGAATTTATTAATTAAATCATCATCATGCATGTGATAAAATCACCATGAAGATACAAATAAATCTCACATAAAAATAAATACTATTATTCTCATTATTTGGTAATTATAGGATATTTGAGTTACCAAAATCATTAAGATGATTAAAAATCCTTATTTCAACATATATTAGGATCATTTATGTTTGTGAATACTCATATCAAAGGTGGTGATAATCAATATATAAGTACTATGCATCCAAGGATCATTGAATTTGTCACAAATTTCTTTTTTAGATATCTAATTTTCAGATGAAAAATAGAGCACATCCACACTTTTATTTACATGAAGAATAAATGGAATACACATGAATTATTTGGATATTTGATGAATATGAGATTCCATGAATATTTTTAAGCTTTAATAAAGTCATTTTGGAACCACAAAACTATTTTCTATTGTGAAAGAATAAAGTCTACGTAACAGTTTTTTGTTACATAAAGAAGAAGTTATTTCACAGTCTCTTGTGTGATGGAAAAAGTATTGTAAAGTGAGAAGGATTGCATGATTTTACACACTTACGTTAAGAGAAGAAGATAAACTCTACAAGGAAGTTAATTATTGATTATTGATGAAATATATATTTACCCACTTGAAGCATGTGGAGTAGTGAATGCATGGGCTATACAATGTAAATATATTCCTTAAGATACATGACATTATAATTGAATGAAATTTATATGAAAATATTTAATATTTAAGACAACATAAAATAATTATCATAACAATTTTCATGGGCTAGGGTTTATTGATTTGAGAATCCCATGCAACATTGGAATGAAGTACACTTGAGAAACTTGAATAGATAATTCAAAAATGAAGTTTTATTGTGTTTATGAAAGAATAATATTTCATAAAAAATTATTATAATAATGAATTTATTAAGTCAGGAAAATTCATCATTATAAGGAAAAAACTATTTACTAATAATTTTAGCATTTTAGATAGAAGTCAGAAGATACAAGTAGTAGAAAACTGTAATTTTTGAGTATTCATTATGTTAAGAAGAACCAAATCATTCTATATATGGTGTAATGATGCTTCAAGTCAAAAATGATTATTACAATTAAGCTTTTAAAGATTTTGATGATGTATACAGTCACGACTGATCTTATATAAACATAGAGAAAGATCACTCTGAATAAGAAATATGACTTTCTAATACTAGATCAACATTTAGTAGAAGAAGGAGCTTGGGTCTAGGGTGTCAAACTAGTTCCAAAAGAGGATAGTGATTATGGTGTTTATCCAATTAAATATAATATAAGAGAAGAAATTTGGGGTGTGTAACCAACCAAGGAATAAGAGTTCTATACCTGGGATGTAGAACCAAAACCAACATGAGGATCAACTATTGGGGTGTATAATCAGTTTCTACCTAATCCATTATAATCAATGATAAAATTATAGTGGACAATCTATTTTGGGAAGTCTAACCAACATGACAAGTATTTGGTATTTTTAAAAAACCTTGTAAATACCATGTGCTATGATCTATCTTATTATATGTGTATATGAGGCGAGATATGAGATATCATTATATAGATCTTGAATATAAACAAGTTCAATAGGTTGAATTATCAAAAGAAAGAATTTGTAAAAATCACACAAATGATTCACCCCCCTCTCAATGTTCAATCCGACCTGGGGCCTTCTATATGATATGTGATATCATAATGTAAGAAATAATAAAATTTATATAATTTTGGTATACTGTAATGTATAATATATGTTGATTAGAGAATATAATGGAGTCGAGGATAAGATACATAACATGGAATTGTATTTCTATGTTAATATCAAGGTTATCATTAGTTGTGATGGTCATGTCACAACCTTCAATATAGACATTTCATTAAAAAAGATATATAATATGATATTATCAATCATAGCCCATGATACGCTTATTATAAGTTGTATATTTAGTTTTGAACCAATTCATAGACTACAATATTACCTATATGTTAAATATGATATAATTAAAAAAATTATTTTTCATTATCACAAATATGAATTGAATTATATAATTTATAAATTATGAAAAAGATTATGAAAAATATATTTTAGGATATTTATTTAATTTATAAAGTGTTTACAAATTAATTAATAATTAAAAGTTTATAATTAACCATTTAATGTTTATGAAACACTTAATAAATATATATTTATAATATTAATTGTTATTATTAAATACATTTTCAATTTATATGGAATTAATTTTAATATTTAAATAAAATATTTATATAGAAATTATAAATATAATTTTTAAAGTGTTTATAAATTTAAAAACAAGGAAAAATATAGAAGAGTGTATACTTAAATTATGGATATATCATAATTATTTAATTTGAAATGTCAAAATTAAAATCCATTATTTGTTTTTTTGAACCATATTAAAATAATTCTTGATTATTTTTATGAAATAGGTTGAAATAATATTAAATATATGATTTTTAGATTGTTTAAATAATTTACATAAATAGAACATAGAGTGTTTATATTTTATTTAATTTCATGTATTTAAATAAAATTACAGATATAGGAGAATATACAGGAGTTTATATTGGGAGTAAATAAAATGTGTTTATATTCATTTAATTATTAAATGTTCATAATACATGGATAATTTTTTGTGTGTTAATAATTGTTTTATTTATGATTTTTTCATAAATAGTTATTCATGTTGAAAATACTTGAAGAATTCATTTAATTATTTTATTCCATTATTTTATATTCATATATATATTGTTTATATTAGTAATTATGAAGTATTATTTAGTTTAAAGAGTTAAAATGCTTATATAAATTTACATACATGCATATAAATAGTTACGTGCTAGGTGTGATAATTGATTTAGTTTTCTTCTACCTTTACATTGGATTTTACTAGTTTATGATAATAAATATAAGGTTTAATATAGTCTATATGTATTAGGTATTAGAATTGTGGTATCTATAGAGTAAAGTGTCCTTCAGTGGGGGGACTTTGGGTTTGGGTAGTCATTTCTTGGAGGCTTATTCCTAAGTAAGAAAATTTGGGGTGACTATTTATCACTCCTATATTACTCTTATAAGGACTCCAGATTTTTTTGGTTGTAAACCTTTACATTAAATGGATTCATATACCAAATGCATGGGATAAATTTTCAAGTGTGTAAATATAGTAGGATTTTAATTTGGGTTAATAACAAAAGTTATGGGTTGGGTAAAGATTTACACATCAATATTGTTTAAACATATTGATTTAGTGAAAGGAATAATAATTACAAACTAAATCATTAGAAGCATGAATACATAAATGTGAATACATGAGACAATTGGGTGATTTTAAAATTCTCTTAAAATACTATGTGTGAAATTACATCAATAGAAAAAACATATCAAGACCCTTGTCATCCAACTGAGAAGTTTCATGTTAATGATGGCTGCCTCAAAATAATGTTGTGTAAAATAATTAATAAATGAAGTTACCCTAAGAGTTAGATGTCTTGTTTTTCATATTTATTTGGGATATAATTAGTTAGGAAACCTTATGATAAAGGATATGAGAGTAATAGTGTTTATTTTATCCATATGATGGATTTTGAAAAGAGTTGTACACTCAAACATCCAAGAGTAATAAATGATATGATTTACCGGATGGCCTACGTAGATAACTAAATGTTGAGAAGAAAAAAATTGGGATCATCGATTAATGAAATATAGATCATGGACCATTGATGTATATAATAAAAATTTTAAAAGGTGTTATCATTTTAGTTAGAGGATATTTAATAAAATTACTTATTAAATGAATTAAAAACATGACAATCATTAAATAAAATAATTATTTGTAGATATGGAATCATCATCATCAAACATTTACTTTAGATAAATACTATTAAAAATATTATCTTATTGTAATAAACTTCTTTGATTGTTACAAAACTTATGAATTATTATTAACAAAAGAAAGAAAAAATTCTATGTGTATGAAAAATCACTTCCTGAGTATCCTAATATTGAAGTAGTTTAACAGGTGGATCAAATATATTATTATAAAAATAATGTATGGAGTCACATGTGGTTTAAAATAAATTATATAAAAATTTATTGAAGGAAATTTAGTCTCTACTCATATTCTCAATATGATTGAGTGGTTAATGAATTGGAAGGACTAAAAGTTTCATTTAATACTTGATCTACCTATGAAATTAATTCTATAATATTCATTGGAAATGATATGAAAATGTGTGTGATTTCAAGAAATGTTTCCTTATTTTTGAAATGAGTTGAGGATAGATGAACTAGGGAATGAAAAGTCCAACTTATGGTTTAATATTGAAAATAATAATTTGTAAAAGTTTAAACTAGAATTAAAAAAATTAGTTGAAAAGTCGAGAAATGTTTCTTTAAGTATCCATTGAAGGTCATTAAATCCTAAAGGTGGGGATAGTAAGGATGAACATGTTTTCATTTGATAGATGTAAAGTTTATGGAAATGTTCATATTACTTATAGAGTTTTTGGAGACTCTGTGAAAGTCCACATAAAGTTTCAATGTCAAAGAAATAGTTATTTGATTTTGAAGTGTGTATAATTCCACAATATATTTTTAGAAATGTTATAAAAATATATAAAGGTCAAAATCATGGTAATAATAGAATTATATCTTTGTTTTTTTAAATGATGCAGTAATGAGTTTCAGAATCATGAAGTTGAATATAAAGGAATATATCAATCTTATATGGATCCTTATTTAGGATGTTTATTTTCATCGTATTTCTCTTATATGATAAGAGAAGTTGTTTGTTAATAGATATTTGTAATAAAAAATAGGTGATGATGAATTTAAAATACATGTTTTATGGTTCATTATATTACATAATATTATTGGAATGGAGATAAGGGTAAAAAGGAGGTTTATCTAGGATAAAATATTTTATCAAGTTTCTTGTTAAATATGAGTGATGTGATCCCACATCCCATTATTGGAATATTTTAAAGGTAAAATATTATTTTTAGTACACTAATCTAACACATAGAATACCATATATAATATGGATATAATTATTTATTTTTAAAATATTTCAACTTAAGTAAATAAGTGTTATTTATTAATACAAAATGAGTTTTTTTATAGCATGATATTCTAAAGACAATATAGTTTATACAAGGCTAGTGAGAGTATTTTTATACATAGAAAAGTTCTAAGTTGTTAAAATAAAATAATATTATTATCACAATTCAAATTGAGTGTCCCTTAATATCCTTAAATATTTTTGGGTATGCCAGTAAATAACAATTTAAATAGTTATATTTTGTTACCATAATAATGGAAAATAATACTTTATATCCTAAAAGAGTTTTTTACTATAAAATTTTACTATTATAGGTACTATTAATGTATCCTTTACTATTGTTTATTTTTTATTTAATATAGGTACTTCACATTTACTTTTCTTTGAGAATTTGGATTCATTTTTTCAACTAAAAGTTTCTCATAGTTTTATAAGTCTTGAATTAAATGATTTGACACACCATGGCCCAACCTTGATCTATAGTAAGCCAAGTGTGCCACCCTATCCTCGATTCTAAAAGGATATGTGATGGTGAATAGATCTAAGAAAAAATAACATATATGGGAGGAATTAGCCTATAATAGCTATAATAGACATGAAACTCCATTACATGATATAGACAAAAAGAAACCAACAATATATATATATATATATATATATATATATATATATATATAAAATAGATGCATGCATGAGAAAACTACATTTTGAAATAACGGTACATGAGAAACCACAAATGGAAAAAAAATCCACATGCATAAAATAATATCACCCAGTACGATAGAAATCTAGGGAAGGGAAGACACCCCCACATTGTATAGTCTCCTGGAATGAACATCATCAATAATTTTCCCCATTAAGTTTCATCATACAATACTGGGATCCATCTATACCAAATCCAAATCATCTAAAATAATCTCCAAATTAGGAATTTTATGCATAAACACAATACATGTGGGCACAAAGACTTTTTATATGTGAGTATAAACATACCTAGCAGGATATCTTGAAAAAAAAGTAAAGATACATAAGTCAAATCAAACCCAAGACTGAGAGAAATATGAAGAAACATGAAGGTTCTATATATTATTCGTGTAATGACCCAAAATTTTGTATGATATTTATTTCCTGAATTTGTGTGTCATTTTATTTTATACTCAAAAAAACTATATCCTTTAATTAATGATGTGAGTACAGTTAAAATAAGACAACTGGGTTTCAACTGTTATATGATCATTAGTCAATATGACCATTTGAAACTATACTCTTAACATTATGATTATTGTTTATTAATAAAAGTGATCATGTATAATTAATACAAAATGAGGAGTCTATGGACTCATCTAGTAGAATCGGGCCATACGAATCCCTTCTGTCGGAGCTTGGGAAGGAGGTTGTGTCACAAGGATTTGTACTCGACCAAGCCCAAGCTGATCTTTAACATGCGAAGCTTGAATGAAATCACCTATGGGAGAAGTTTAGGCTAATAGAAATCACCACTCAGGCAATGTTGTCTGAGATTCCCCAAGATTCTATCACTATTTCACACCTTACTCTTAGGTAATATGCAGGTGTTATAAGGGGCTATGTAACGAGACCTTAGTTATTTTTTGTAATCCCTTGGTATAAATAAAATTTTTATTTCATCATTCTTGTTTTAGGAATAGATTTTCTTAATAAAGTATATGTTTAATGAATAAAAAATTGATAAATTTATTTTAGATGTAAAAACTGTACACTTCAAATATTTTTCATACATAGGGAATTATTATGGTAAAATAAACATCTTTTTTGAATTTCAAATGTCAAAATTAGCCAAAGCTGAATTTTTAGAAGTATTCTAAGAAGTTTCAATTTGATGAAAAATATTTTATGAATAGTGTTTTTGATGAATAATATTTTATGAATAGTGTTTTTTGATGAATAGTAAAAACATATTTTGTTATTAAATAACTTTTTCTATGAAATGATTTTCAAAAATGGACATACATGGTTTTAATCAGGGTGGAAATTGTGGTTCAATAAGATCAAAATAATTTTTTGGTGAATAGTAAATTTACCCTTATGAATGGAAATTATTCCAATGGAATATTAATATCACCTAAGGAGGTATAGATATGTTTTGGTCATCTTAATTGGTAATGTGATATAATTATATCATAGTATAAGTAAATTAATGTTTTATAAATTATTAATCAAGTATTAATATTTTATTTGTTTAATTTATTTTAAAATGAAATTAATTTTTATAAAATGGAGTTTATATTTTGATTCTATATGTCGAAAAATGGTTAGGGTGAATTTTTGGTATTTTTCTGAAATAGTTGAATTTTCAGTGAATAATAAAAATACAGTTTTGAGTTTCAGTGTGTTTAATGACATCATTAATGATGTAACCACGATGTAATAATTCTGGTATATTTTTGAATAGTAAGATATGTTATGTGGCGTTACAAGTGGCTAATACCATGGGAAAATACCATGGGCAAGCCCAATGTTTTTCAAATACCACTAATGAGGTGTCCCTTGGATATTAATAAAATATTCCTTCACTTTTTCTATAAATACCAAGCCATTCCACCATTCCCTTCATTACAAATTCCTCCCAAACAAATATATGGTCTTTTTACCTCCCAAGTATTCCTCTCAAGGTTCCCTCAATCCCCCCAAGGTCCCAGACTTCGAGTTTTTGAAGTTACTTTTCAAGGTAAGGGAACTATTCACCCTCCTCTTTTAGTCATGACTTCCTTATGTTATGTATTTTAGTTTCCATTTTATTATATGGGGGTATATTATTATATATCCTTATTACTATCCATTTAATTTCCAAATTATTATAGACCCTTTCAGATATCATTAACTGATTTTCTAAATTTTTAAGTGATGCCGTTAGACTGCTGAATTTTTGTAAAGGAAATCACATCTTCTATTTTATTTCATGTTTCCTTTTCATGTGGCATGTCATTAAAATATCCAAACCATGATCTTATTTATTTTTTATTCTGTCCCTATACTATATTATGAGTTATTTATGAGTGGTTGACCCTTGTCCTCTCGCTTTTTAATGTTTTCTAAAACCATGTTATATAGTTGTTATATTGCAGAATTTCCATTTCAAAATAGCTCTATTTTTATCAATAAATTCTATTATTTTAATTATGTGAATATTCAAACCTATTTAATTTCTATGTTTATTAATCAAGAAATAAAATTGAACTTTTTTATTTTAGAATTTACATACATGAAACACTCATTCATTTTCCATGGGTTATAAATGACAAAATGATCTCATTTTTAAGCACTTTTTAAAACATAATGATTTTGATATTAACTTTATTTATTTTATTATCTTAAAGTTATTTATAAAATATATGATTATGATATATGTGGATCACATGAAAATAATTATATATTAAAAGTGTGCCCTGATAGCACTCAAATTCATTGGGTAAAGAATTTAATCTCTAGCGATGAAAAGTTATACGATACCTTATTGAATAACCTGGGAAATGTTTATGACACCTTGGGGATGGACCTTGGTGACATGTCTAGGAATGTATAAATTAAATTTTGTTGATGAATTTTAAAGTTATTATTCATGTTTTTATTTATATTATATCCCCTTATATCATTCCTTTACGATATCCCTCATGTTCTTATTGATATCGCTCAAGATCACATGTAAACTATTTTACTTGTTTCCTTTACTGGGCCTTCTGCTCACCCTTTCCTTTGATGTATGTCTCTAGGTTATAATATATAGTAATTATACATAGTATGAACCTATGATGAATCCTTAAACGTGTATTAGATGAATATTTTATGTTTTCATGTATTTTGTTCTGATTTCCATGACACAAGACTTTAAAGATCCTCTGTTTGTAAAATGTAATGAAAAGTTATGTAATTAAAAAGGCGGGATACCATCATTGGTATCAAAGGACAGTTTAGTTATTTGTGGAAATTAGGATATGAAAAATTTAGGAAGAACCCTAATGAAAATTTTAAATATAGAAATTTTTTTGGTATTTTGGAGAAATATTAAGTAAGTGGTTTCCAAACAAATATATCCAAGTCTGGATACGAACAAGTGGATTTAGCTTTGACAAAGATGTTTCTATGAGTGAAAACTCTAACAAGGAGTTTCAAGATTGACCTGGGGTATCTTGGTTCCCGACAATAGGCCTTGATGCACTCCTGGTTTGACACACATGGAGGATATGTTTGGTTAATCACATGATTTTTATGAATCATTATGAAGTATTTATAGAGAAATGTAATTTTTGTTAAATAATACTATGTTTAAGAATAATGTTTTAAGACATAAAAAACTTTTATAGTTAAAAGATTGTAAATGAAATAATCATCTAACTAAGGTTTTATTATTTTATAAAATGGTGGGAAATAGGAGGAACTATGAAAATGGTGACCGTAATGGACCATGCACTGACAACCCTTTGATGGAAGCTGGAATGGAAACTTTCATGGGAATGGTGAACCAATTAACTCATGTTATGGGAAATAAATTGAATCAAGATGAGAGACATATCTCACTACAAAGGGAATAAATTTTTTTTGAGTCCTATATGAATCAATGACCACCAAACTTCAGTGTATATACCATTCCATTGAATGATGAATAGTGGATCAGCTCTATCAAGGGGATCTTTTCTGTGCTCCACTATTCAAAACAAGATAAGGTCACCCTATCTATTTACTTCTTAGAAAGAGAAGCTGATCAGTGGTGTGAACTGATTAAAAACATGAGTCCAATAGTGGAGGTTGAAGCTATGGAATGGGAAGTGTTCAAAGGGATCTTTTTCAATAAGTATTTCCCTTGTTCTTTGAGAACAAAGATGGAGAAGGAATTTCTCGAGCTAAAGCAGAAGGAGAATGAATTTGTGGGAATCTTTTTGATGAACTTCACAATGCTTTGATGTTACAACACCTGATTTTTCATGGATACAAATGATATGTTTTATAGATTCTTCGGTGGACTAATACCTCATATACGAAAGAATATAGCCAATAGAAACTATGAAAACTAAGAAGAGATCATATGGAGTGCAGTGAAAGTTGAAATTGAGTTTGGTGAGATGAAATGGTATAATAAATCCAATAAAAAGAAGAGATCAATATATCCCATCTTAGTGAAGAACTTTGATCAGGGAATAGAAGTAAAGAAAGTGAAACTTACCACGTGTAATAAATGTGGGAAGGAGCATTCAGGGAACTACCTGCTCGGGAGAGGTAAGTGCTACAAGTGTGAAGAGATAGCCATATCACACTGAATTTTTATAGTGAGGTGAATCCTAAAATCCCAAATGATAATGATGAAGGGAAGATGGTACATGACCTACCTGATGTTCAATTCTATAAGTGTGAAAAACTTGGGGACTTTTCCAATCACTGTCCAAATTTGAGGGCAGTAGAGGGGAACCACCATCAGCCTCACAATGGACTAGGGAAAAAGTTCGTGCTTTTCTTATCAAGACAGCTGATGTTGAATGTCTGAATGATGTGGTGGACGGTACTCTTGTTGTTCTCTCAAATCTAGAAAGTATATTTATTGATTTTGGTTCTACACATTCCTTTATTCCCTCCATGTTTGTGAAGAATTTAGAATCATACCCTGAATTTCTAAAAGTAGAGTTATCAGTCAAGTCTCCTGGTGGAATTATCCAATCATCGCCAGTGTTTATAAACTCTAGTATCTACTTTAGGAACACATTATTATTTTAAATCTAGTAGTCCTTCCAATGCTAGAATTCAACATTATACTAGGGATGAATTGGATCTCAAAGTATAATGCTAAGATCAGGTACAGAAGAGAGGAAATCATAGTAGTCTTGATTATAAAACCTACAGTTATCTTATAAGGTGAGATATCTAAACCAGATATATGTCCAGAAGAACCTCTTATAACATTTTTATGGATTTGATCTGTGAAGAAGAAGAAGGAAATATGACTTTAAGGATAGAAAATGTTCCCATCATTTAGGAATACATTGACATATTTCCTAAGGAGTTACCAGAACCTCCTCTAGAAATAGGGTAAGAGTTCTCTATTGAACTCATACCAGGATCTCATCCAATATCAAAGACCCCATATAGGATGGAAAATGTGGAGCTGGAGTAATTGAAGAAAAAAACTCCACGATCTTTTGGATAAGGGGTTTATCTGACCAAGTGTGTCTCTTTGGGGGGAACCTATTTTCTTTGTGAAGAGGAAAGATTGTTCAATATGTATATGAGTTGATTATAGATAACTAAACGAGATCAGATTGAAGAACAAATACCATCTTCCAAAAATTTCTTACTTATTTGACCAACTTATTGGGGATAAATTATTCTCTATTATTGATCTTTGATTTGGTTATCATAAATTGAGGGTGAAGAAAGAAGATACTCTAAAAATTTCCTTCCGATCAAGATACGAGAATTATGTGTTTGTTGTTATGCCCTTAAGACCGACTAATGTACCTTTTATTGTTTTTTGATTTGATGAGTAGAGTCTTTATGTACCTTGATAACTTTGTGGTATTTTTTATTGATGATATTCTAATATATTCCAAAATTCATGAGAAGCATGAGGATCATCTAAGTGTTATCTTTAAAACTCTATGGAAGGAGAGGATTTTTATAATGTTTAGAAAATGTGATTTTTTTTAATAAAAAGTTACTTTCTGGGGGAATATTGTATCCCATAAAGGAATCACAATTAACCATTCCAAGACAAAGGTTGTAGAGGAGTAGCCTTAGTATAAAAATTATAATTAAGATTCATAGTTTACTTGGATTATCAAGATATTATAGGAGGTTTGTGAAAAAATTTATATGGCTTTCTAATCCATTAACCAAGTTAACTCAAAAAGGGGTCAAGTTCATCTTGACAAAGGAGTGTGGTGAAAGTTTTCAAGAGATAAATAAAATATTGGTTAAACCACCCATTCTAACTTTAACCTTAAGTGGAGAAGGATTCATTATTTTTAGAGATGAATCTATGAAATGGCTTGGGTGAGTCCCCATAAAAAATGACAGAGTAATTGCTTAAGCATCTCGATAATTGAAGACTCATGAGCAGAACTATCCTACACAAGATTAGGAGCTGGCTATAGTCATTTTTTCTCTGAAATTATGGAGGCACTATTTTTTTGGTGAAAAAATGTGATATATTCACATACCATCAATGTTTAAAATATATTTTCACACAACATTAATTGAACATGAGAGAATGGAGATAGTTGAAACTTTTTAAAGACAATTATTGTTCAATTCATTATCATCCTAGAAGAGAAAACAAAGTCACTGACGCATTAAGTTGGAAAGACCCAATTGTTCTGTCCATGATGAGGATTCAAAGAGATCCTTTGATCAATGACCTAGTAAAGCTGAACATGGGAATTATAAGGGAAGGTACATCATCAAACCTAACCCAAATGATTTATAAACCACCATTACAATATAAGATCAAGAAATATTAGAAATAAAATCATTTGTTACAAAAGAATTTTGAGACTTTAAAGGATGGGAAGTTTTCTAAGTTCAATATTGATCAAGAAGGTGTAATAAAATTTCGTACAAGACTATGTGTTCCATATATTTTGGAAATAAAGAAATATCTGAGGGATTATGTTGATATCTCTATATTCGCTATACATCCTTGAAGTACAAAAATGTATAGAGACCTTCGTGATCATTATTAGTGGGATAATATGAAAATGGACATTACTGAATACACATCAAGGAGCATGCTATGTCAGCAAGTGACGGAAGAGTTACAACTTCTTAAAGGGGAGTTACAACCACTACCCGTACCCGCATAGATGTCGGACAATATAACTATAGACTTTGTCACTGGTCTCCCAAGAACATCCAAAAGAAACAATGCGATATGGGTTATTGTGGACCATCTCACCTAGAATTACCATTTTATCTATATTCATGAAGATTTATCTCTTGATAAAATTTCTATGATTTATGTGAAGGAAGTGTTAAGGCTGTATGGAATTATAATTTCTATCATATCTGATTGTGATCTAAGGTTCACATCAAAATTATAGAGAAGTATTCAACATGCTCTGAGTACTGAATTGAATTTCAGTACAACCTATCACCCCCGAACTGATGGTCTATATGAAAGGACTATTCAAACACTCGAGGACATGCTGAGAACATGATCAATGGAATTTAAAGGTGTATGGGATGAACATCTCCCATTTTTTGAGTTCTCTTACAACAACAGATTCCACTTGAGCATTCAAATGGAACCCTATGAAACTATATATGGGAAGCGATGTAGAACTACTACTATTTGGGATGAAGATGGTGAGAGAAATCTTCTTGGGCCTGATCTTTTGTAAGAGATAAAAAAAAGTTCCATGACATCTAACAACCCATTAAGGATGCTCAGAGTTGAAAAAAGAGCTATGCTGACAACCAACGAAGGGAATTGGAGTTTGATGTTGGAGAAAAATAATTTATTCTAATTTCACATTGGATTAGATTCGTGAGGTTTGGTATGAATGGGAACCTCAACCCTAGGTACATTGGCCCCTATGAAATCCTTGATCATGTAGGATCAGTGGCCTTTCGGCTTTCACTTCCTCTAAATCTAGAATAAGTTGATGATGTATTCCACGTATCCCTCTTGAGGAAGTACATACCTGAACCTTCACATGTACTAAATACAGAGGTGGTAAAACTGGAACATGACCTCTCTTTTGAGGAGCAGATGGTGGAGATCTTGGATCGTAGGGACAATTTTTTATGCAATAAGACAACCCACCTAGTTAAGGTTTTTTAGAAGAACAAAAAATGTAAAAAATCCACATGGGAACAAGAGGAGTCTATGAGGTAGAATTACCCACACCTTTTCTATTCTGAGGGTTTGAGTTGAAATTTTATGGATGAAATTTCTTAAGGGGGGAATAATTTAATGACCTGAGCTTCTGAATAATATTTTTTTCATGAATTTGTGTATTATCTTATTTTATACTCAACAAAACTATATCTTTTAATTAATGAAGTGAGTATAATTAAAATAATACCACTGGTTTTGACTGTTAGATGACCATTGGTAAGTATGAATGTTGGAAACTAAACAATTAACTTTATTAATATTGTTTATAAATAAAATTGATCATGGTTAATTAATATAGAAAAAGGATTTGATGACCTCATCTTGTAGACGTGGGCCGTATGAAGCCTATATATCAGAGATTTTGAAGCAGGTTGCATCACTAGGATTTGCACTGGACCAAGACAAATATGAGCTTCAACATGTGATGTTTGAATGAAATCGCTTATGGGAGAAGTTCAAGATGATAAAAATCACCACTCGGGCAATGTTGTCTGAGCTGCTCCAAGGTTCTATCACCATTGCACACCTTACTCTTAGGTCCTATGTCGGTGTTATACGGGGATATATAATGAGGACTTGGTTACATTGTGTAATCCTTAGGTATAAATAAAATTGTTATTTCATCATTCCTGTTTTAGGAATAGATTTTATTAATAAAGTATATGTTTAATTAAGACAAATTTGATAAATTTATTTTTATAAGTAAAAATTTTACATTTTAAATATTTTTCTATCATAGGGAATTATTATGGTAAAATAAACTTCATTTTTGAATTCAAAATATCAAAATTAACATAGGCTGAATTTTTAGAAGTTTTATAAGAAGTTTGAATTTTATGAATAGTATTTTTTGAATAGTGTTTTTTATGAAAAGTATTTGATGAATAGTATTTTTTGATGAAAAGTAAAAAAATATTTTATTATTAAATAACTTTTTCTATGAAATGATTTTAAAAAATCTGACATACATGGTTGTAATCCGGGTGAAAAATGTGGTTCAATAAGATCAAAATAATTTTTTGGTGAATAGTAACTTTACCCTTTGGAATAGTAATTTTTATCTTATGAATGTTAATTTTACTAATGGAATAGTAACATCACCTAGGGAGGTATAAATATTTTTTTTCATATAAAGTGGTAATGCGATATAATTATATCATAGTATAAGTAAATAAATGTTTTAGAAATTATTAGTGAAGTATTAGTATTTTATTCATTTAATTTAATTTCAAAAGAAATTAATTTTTATAAAATGGAGTTCACTTTGTGATTTGACACGTCAAAAAATGGTTAGGGTGATTTTTTGTGATTTTTTTGAAATAGTTGAATTTTCAGTGAATAATAAAAATACGGTTTTAAGTTTTGTTGTGTTTAATGACACCATTAATGATGTAATCATGATGTAATAATTTTTTCGACTTGTGAATAGTAATATATGTTATGAGGTGTCCCAGTTGGCCGATACCATTGTAAAATACCATGGGAAATCCCATGGTTTTACAAATACCACTAATGAGGTGTCCCTTGGAAATTAATAAAATATTCCTCACTTTTGCAATAAATACCAAAAACTTCGATCATTTGTTTCATTTAAAATTCCTCATTAACAAATATCTAGTCTTTTTACCTCAGGAGGAGTCCTCCCAAGGTTCCCTCAATCCCACCAAGGTCCAAACCAATATGTTTTTGAAGTTAAACTTTAAGGTAAGGGAACCTTTCACCCTCCTATTTTAGTCATGACTTTCTCATGTTATGTCTTTTAGTTTCCATTTTAATATGTGGGGGTATGTTCTTATATATCTTGATTACTGTCCATTTTATTTCCAAATTATTAGAGACCCTTTCCACTCTCATCATCTGATTTTATGAATTTTTAAATGATGTCGTTAGGCTGCCGATTTTTTGTAAAAAAAATCTCATCTTCTATTTTCTTTCATGTTTCTTTTTCATGTGGTATGCCCTTCAAATATCCATACCATGATCTAATTTATTTTGTATTCTATCTCTATACTATACTATGAGTAATTTATGAGTGTTTAACCCTTGTCCTCTCTCTTTTTAATGTTTTCTAAAACCATGTTATATAGTCGTTATGCTGTAGAATTTTTGTCTCAAAATATCTCTCTTTTTATCAATAAATTATCATATTATATTTATGTGAATACCCAATCCTATATCATTTCTGAGGAAATTCATAAATACATAAAATTGATATTTTGTATTCTGTAAGTGACATACATGAAACCCTAATTCATTTTCCATGGGTTATAAATGAAATAATGATATCGTTTTTAAGCACTTTTTAAAATGCCACGATTTTGATATGAAACCCATTTCATTTATTCTATTTGGGTTTTTTAGGAATTATATGATCATGATCTATGTGGATCAAATAAAAATAATGATAAATTAAGGGTGTGACTTGATAGAGCTCTAATGCATTGGGTAAATAATTTAATCTTTAGAGATGACAATTTTATGATAGCTTGGGGAATAACGTTGGTAATTTTTATGACACCTTGTGGATGGACCTTGGTGATATGTTAGGTACTATCTAAATTAAATTTTTTTGTCACATTTTCATGTTATTATTCAATTTTTTATTTCTACGATATTCCTCTATATCATTCCTTTATAATATCTCTCATGTTTTTATTGATATCACTCAAGATCACATGTAAACTGTTTCACTTGTTTCCCTTACTTGGAATTCTGCTCACCCTTTCATTTGATATATGTCTCCAGGTTATTAGATGCAATAATTGTACTTAGGAATAACCTATTATGAATCCTTAAAAGTGTATTAGAAGAATGTTTTATGTTTTCTTGTATTTTGGCCTTGATTTCTAAGACACTAGACTTTAAAGATCATCTATTTGTAAAATGTAAGGAAAAGTTATGTAATTAAAAAGGTAAGATGCCATAATTCAAGGTCAATAAAATCATATAAAATGAATGAAACTAATATTATTTTCTTAAATTTACCACCAATTGTAACTCACAAGAAACCTGAGATACCTATATTATCATAGACTCATAAATCTTAATATCATCAATATAATTTAAGTCATATTATGAAGGAAACCATGAATTCCAAAGCATGTTTCATGACACAAAATATCTATAACACACCTCTTCACAACTACCTATACTTTATATCTTTTATTCTACCTAAATAAGACCATAAGGGGGATAAATACCTCATTGAGAATTACCTTTCAGTCAAGGTAGCACTGAACGCTATTAAAAATATTACTCACACTATGTCTCACTGGGGAAAACCCTGACCTCTACAGGTGGAGAACCTGTACCCCATTACATGGGGGAGTACTGACTTTGGATATAGTGTAGGGAACCCCTAACACTTTGGGATTGATGGAGTACCTAAACCATGACTAAATAGAGTAACCACAACCTATGAATGTAATTCATGCTCCTAAGGTCTATAAGGAAGTATTAGACTCCACAATACATATGAGGGACCCATCCCTATCACCAACAAGTAATAGAGGGATTACATACACCCCATGAATAGAGGATTGTGTTCTAACAGATGGGGAATACCTAGACTCCATGTCTATTCTTATCTCCTCACCCGAATCTTCTGATCACATCAGTGGAGATAAGATTATCAAACTACACATAATTACATTTAAATGATATTTTATGAATAACAAGAACATTCCATCATGATCTATATGGAAAATAACTCAACGTGGATTATTTACTTTTCTTTTTTTGACACCCACGTTGGACATTATACAAAATAATATGAAACACACATTACACATTATTTACTTTTCTATACCTGGCATGCAAGTCTCATCCCATAGATAGGCATATACCACTATAACTAATCCATGCAAAGTTAATGTTCACAATATGTACCAGTAGGTTATAAGGCATGAATGACTCAAGGGATGCTTATTCATGTAATCTAGAAATCTGATTCAGGTAGTACCAAACTATATGTGGTGTCAAAATTCCCACATGACATGTGTATCTCAAAGTATTCCATTAGTGTTCAATTTTTCCCATGTTGTTTTAGGTAGTTTTAACATGATAGTTATTTCCAACCACATGTTGCATATACCAAAAAGTGTATTGAGGTGCATACTCTGGCATACCCTAGGTCATTTGTGTTCAAATAACATGACCTATGACTCTTATTCACCCCCTTTGTGATATTTATCTCTATGTGTAAACCCTATCCACTATAAGTAAGCATAAAACTATTTTTACTTGATGTTTATGCACCATGTGATTCTAATTGGTTGATAAAATCCATAACACTATACATTTAAAACCTAAAAGATGTGTTTTTAAGAAAAAATGGTTTGTAGATATCAAATTCATATAAGATCTAAATATTCTTCTAGACACTTTACCCCTACTTCAATTTTTGGGTCTGACCTTTGATCATTCTTGATGCATCACTAACACATCCAATCACTACCTCCTAACCTCCAATAACTATTCATATAACCTATATCACCCATAATCACTCTTGGTTGGATTCAAACTAGGAAACCACCTATAATTTATACCACAGATCTATCATCCAACACCATAGAACACTTGAAATGGACCTTTCTCACTACCTCATTTGTCCAATTATATCCCCATCCCATTATCACCCATATTTCCTTCTTATACCAAATTTATCTAACCACTAACCATTTAAAATGATAGGGATAATCATCAATCATGAGAAATAATAATAGTAAGGTATAAATAAGGGATTTATAGGATGAGTAGGATATCTTCCACCTGTAACACCATTTATATCCACATATATCAAGAAATTCTTAAGTTTATGAAACCATGCAGATGAATGAGTGAAAATAAGTTAAAAATCAATACCAATAACAAACCTTGGAGAATAATTAATGGGAAGTTTAAAAATTAAACCATGTGCATTATAATTTTAATAATGAATCCCATGGAATATTAATGAGTTCCAATAATGAGAACATCATGTCAAATTATAATAAAAATAAGGTAAAATAATAATATAAAAGTCATACCATGATATAAATATTTTTATAGCTTAAAAGTTTCATCAACAATGACTTCATGAATCTGTATCTATGAATCTGTTTAATTTTAAAATATTGTAATATAGCTTCTTTATCCATAACCTCCCATTAGAGTTTATAGTAGAAGTTTCTAACTCTAGGAAAATGAAATTAGACACCATTTTATGACACCTGGGTAGTACAACTAGTATAATAATTCAAAAAATGTTGTGTAGACCAGTCTATGTTATGAAACCCTAATGTTAAAATCATATCTTTCTAAGGTAATACAACCAATTCTTGAAATAGTCACTGTCTTAAAATATTCATCTGAGATTCTGTAATGAAGACATCAACATACAATCTTGTAGAAAAAATATTTCTTTATTTAATAAATATTAAATAACCCTTAAAATTACATCAACATGGAATTTCACCAAAACTCATACTATTGGTAGACACCATACTCTATGATCAAAAAAACCATCAATTTTTGTAAAGGTCATTTATGAGGGTAAATTTATAATTTTATACCATTAGAGAACTTGGGAATTCAAAACAAAAAAAAATGAGCTATGTAAAAAAACCTAGGCCACTACATTTTCCCCGCCTTTTAAAATTTTAATTCAAAAAGAGGAAAATTATATAGATGCTAAACATATAAACTTATTAAATATCTTTGTGCATGAAATAACCCATCATCACAAGAACTTCATCCGTACTTATAGGTATAGGTTATATAAAAACCCTAGAAAAAAACAAAAAAAGGGAACTTAATCTATTACCACAGCTTTAATTCCGATTAACATTCCTAGATTTTCACTTTCTTATAAGAAAAATAATTAGATTACACCATGTTTATCTCAGTAAGATTCCTTTAGCCAAACAATTACATCTATAGGTTATGCATCCGTATAAAACGAATCTAAAACCATGAACTATTGATATCTATAAGAACCTAGTTTTCTTATAAGAACACCTCTTATTGAAGAATTTTTATCACTGATTTTAAAGTGTCTCCCCTGAAAAAACACACAAAAATATTTAATTCACCCCAAAACATGACACAAGGTGATCTAGTTAATGATTCTACACACACTCCACATGATTTTATAGGGATATAATATTTGAGGTCTTCTTCAACACCTTTTCACCACTTGATAATGCACAAGTACCAATGTTACTAACACTAGGAATAATGACATCACTAGTTTCATAAATAAACAATTTTCTATGACTAGCGAGAACAACATAACCACACCTGCAACTCCAAACAAGAATACATCCACAACCAAAGATAACCTATATTGGATGTGGTCACTCTTTGTGGAAGAGAATGACAAGAACATGAATAAATGGGGTCAACCTCCTCAAACCCCCCAAAAAACACCCTTACCTCATCAGTGAACTATCCCCAAAAAAATTCAATACAATTGGCCTAACCAATTCAGATGATGCTCCTTCGTCAACTCCATACCCTAGGATAACAATTTACAGAACATGAGTTAATAAATCCTCAACCAATTGAAAATATCCCCCACAACATAGACATAGTTTGCACATGATGAAACAATAGTTTTAAGTTTGATCTACACCATGAAATTTCCATGGTCACATCAGAAAACTAGACCTCCCATATTTGATAAGAAGTGTATTCTATAATAATAAATTAAATATTACCATCTCATTATTCCATTAAATAATACCATACCATATCTAGCTAACCAAAAATTTTCCCCATTACCTGAGCATGAAAACTCATAGTAATGGAAACTGTTATGACACTACTATTATTCCACTCTAATCCATAAACTATTATGGCCTCAAATTCCATGGTTCCCAATCGGTACTTCACTATTTTTGATGAATCACTATAGAAAATAAGGTCCTATCACATCCATAACTCCTACCTCAAGAATTATCTAATAATATTTTTTTTCTTAATGTAAGCTAAGACCATTCCCCAAATGATTCATATTTTCCCTCTGATTCATATCAAAAGAGGGTTTCATTAATAAAGACCACTGTGATATATTTCTCTCATGAACATATCATAGGTTTTATTCACTATAAATGAAACCTATATGATTTATAGAATAACTTAAATGATTTCTAAATTCTTAACACACAAAACCTTCTCATGATAATGATTATGTGGCTAATTGGAAATAAATTCATTCAAGGACCACTTTATTTTTTACTCTACTCAAAGTGTTTACTCCAATACAGATGAAAATTTCTCCCCAAAAGGTCTCTTAATAACAACATAAATTCCAGGATATTTAATGGGAAAATAAATAAACTCTTTGAAATTTAACACCCTAAAATTTTAGAGTTAGAATATTGTATTTGATAGCATGTATGACACGCAACACCAGGCATGTAAAAGAATATAATATCTAGATAATTTATAATATATTTACTATTGAAAATAAATTAAATAAATTTAATATCTTTTAATGTATGAAATAATGAGTTAGCATATGTTACACGCAACAATGAGGTTTTTAAATGGATTGAATTAAACGCAAGACATAGTTTCACAAATTAATAATATATTATTAAAATTTTATTATCATAAGACCTAAAATAAACACTAAATATGGGGATATAAAGATGATTAACTAACCTATAAAAATATATGGTTTAAAAAAATATAAATTAATTTTTTAGTTAAAAATTAATTAGATTTTAAAATACAAACAAATTGAACACAAATAGAGTATTTTTATAGAAATCTATTATTATGGACCTAAAAGTGTTTTATCATAATAAATTAAATTATTTACAATTATAGGGTGATGTTAATGATACATATATATATATTATTAAATAAAATATTTTTTATATTCATTAAATATATTTAATAAGAAAAATATAAGAACAAACCCAATATAAAAAATAAAATACTATATTTTTATTTAAAGTAGTTTTGCCACCTTTTGATGGAGAACCTAATTTAAATCCAAATTTTGACCCGTTTATAAATTTAATATTACTAAATAAACTAAATATTTAAATATTAATATATAAAATATTTTTGGGTGCTTTTTTTTGTACTTTTCTGTTATGTTTTATTTTTTTAAGGAATAGCGAAAAAAACTGAATTTTAGTTCAAAACATTTTTTATCTGACTTATTTATAAAGATAAATTTACTTTTATATGTTTGTTTATGTTTAATTAGATAATATTTTTATAGATTTGTCTACTTTAGGTTATTATAATTAATTTAACTTTTAAATTCACTATTAAAACATAAAAAACTTTTTTCCATTTTTACCTTAAAACCCAAATTATCAACCTATCTGTGGGATTCAATTTACATTAATTTATGCCACTAATGTTTTTTGAATTTAGAAAAAATGGATTAAATATTTGGAATAATAATAATTTATAATTTATCATAAGTTCAACCAAGGTTTTTACCAAAAATATTTGTGAAACTAATGAAATTTAATTACAAATATTAAGGTATAATTAAACTTAAAAGGGGCTAAACCTCATTCTTAAGGGCCCAAGTTACTTAGAAACTTGTCCAGAATCCATTTTTTGTACATATGTAGACCCTATCATCACATGGACCAAATTGGTTCCATTATGATAACCAATTTTAACATGAAAAATGTTGGGAGAATTCATTTTTCAAAATATTACAGGAGTGCCACTCCTCCTCCACTATAAAAGGACACCACTTCCTCCATTTCTCACACCTCTCAAACGACTTATGTTCAAAAAATATATGCCCAAATAGAATATAAACATCTCCAAATATACCTTGAATCCTCCATTTTTTTATAAATCCTTCCAATGACGCACTTTGGCATAAACCAAAAGGAGTTACCCAATTTTAAGGTAATGTTTTCCAACAATCTATTTTCATTCATTTTCTTCTCCAGTCCCTATACTATTATTATTCCATGATTACTTAAAAAAATAATTATAATTAATATGATATGATTTTTTATGTTATTATTTATACCTACACTTACAAACACCTTCATATAATGGGTAACGAACAAACTATTTCTATGTACGACAAACTTCCACCTCAGGAAATGATGATTGTTTATTTTTACTTTACCACATCTCATGGTGGAAATTAGATAGAAAATACGTTTATATATGATATATATTATATTTATTATGTGTTTATACTTATTTAATCATTTTATAACACATACCTTTTATACTACCCATTTTGCATTAATACGATAACATTTTTTTGAGGAAGTGTGGACTACCGCCCCCTCGAAGCTATGTGATTCAATCACGCAATACATGGAACATATTAAGGATAATTTTAAATAAATATATGTAAACTATATAACATATATATGAAAATTTAATGATAATATACATTTTTATCATTTATTTTTCATTATTTTAAAATGACAAAGTAATGAAAGTAGAATTCAGGCGTATGTAAGGCCTACCATTTCCATGAACAGCGTACTTCATTTATTTTCTCCAAATATTATGGACTTAAAAAAATGAATATAAAATATAATTAAGTCATTTTTTACATTTTTTATATTATTAAATAATGTTTTAAAAATTAATAACAATAAGTAACAAGTCAAAACATACTTGAGAAAACTATGTAATTAACACCCAAAATAGTTAAAATAAGGAAAGAGTGTGAACAAAAGGGTAATAAAATATTATAATAAGATAATATTTGATATTATAAACATGAGATTGGTTATAGTATAAGTTCATAACATATTTTAAACCACTATTATTGATTATAAGGACCACACAACAAAATGAAGTTTAAGGTAAGAGATTTCATCTCAATTTACATTCCACTGAGACTTATTTGTTATTATGAACCAATTCACTTTTATTTGTTTTATTTAATGAATTTTAAAATTTTTTATGATGAATATAATTCCCCTAATGATATTATATGTTTCATTTAATATTATTCCTTCATTGGGTTTATGATTTAAATATTTTTATGTGGAATGGGACACATTGGAATGTTTACAATTTCATTTCCCTCAAGATTGTTTTGATAATATTTCTGTGGTATTTCCATTCATTAATGTAATAAAACATTACTATTACTTATCCTCCATTGGGGAATTATTTATTAATCAGTATCTTTTATTTAATATAGATATTTTGATAAGGAAAATTTTTTATGAACATGTGGAATGATTTGGACTAGTATGACACGGGTGGGGCCTGGTTATAGATAGTCCCTCAATGCACTAGTAGTCTCATGGGATGAATCATTTGGAAAAATTATATGATTTTTTATCCTATATGTTGTGAAACATATTGTGAAAGGTCTTGAAGGAAAATGTACCATGTACCTAGGAAACATGGATTCCAATAATTAAGCATTTCTATCATTTAAATTCAGTTTTTATTCATCCATGAGATTTTGTGTCAACATCTATGGGTAAATTTAATTATTATTTTAGTGATTTATATGGAATGAGTTTCAGTTTATTACATTTCTATATTAATATTTACTTATATTGTTATTTTAATGGAATGTATTATAATTATTTTACCTTTTCATGTTAATTTATTTCTATTGATTCATTATTAATTTCTCTTTACTTACCTATACCGATCCATTGATCTCAACCTTATTATGTTTACTTTCACTTGGTTATGAAGAAGAAATATTTAAATAATAATTCAAGGACACAATTTATTTTCTTTTTATGTGTCTTTATTGTATTTCCTCTTTACTAATTCATTATGGGTATTATTTTTTCAATCTTGCTTCCCAAGACTACTAAACTGATCGGTCCTTCAAGATTTGATTCATTGTAATCATGACAATGTAATAAAATAATGCACTGGCTTCATGATTCTAGTGTTGGGGTGTTAAAGTTGGTATCAGAGAAAGTATTCCAATAACTTTGGAAATTAGATTTATAAAAATTAGATTATGTAGTACAAACCTGAGATATAAATTGTGGATAACTATATAAGATCATCCTAGAATTCTTGTAAGGTAGATATAATTGGTGTATTCATAAAAATACATCTCTGTCTAGATACTGTAAGTGGACATGTCTCCATAAAAGATGTACATAGGAGTAATAACTCTAAAAAGGTTTTTTGAGCCTGAATTAGGGTAACCTGGTACATGAAAATGGGCCTTACTACTCACATGGTTTGACACTACCGGTGGATATGATTAAGATAATCCACATTTTATTTACCTACCATTATGATGGATTTAAAAATAATGATGGCCTAAAAGTATTCAAAGTTTTTGATTCTAAGATTTATGATTAATTTATGTTGAGTTTTATACCATATTAGGAATTATATATCATGTTATTATTTAATACAATATATTCAATTTTTTATAAATTGTTCCTAGTAGAAGGAATGAGAACTCCACCAATTCACATGAACAAAATAGTAATTAGGATTGTATCTTTTATGGTCTTAAACCAACATTTCGAATGGAAATAATGTCCCAAGTATTCTCTTCATATGAGTAAATAATATCATGTTATAAGGATATAGGTAAATAATTCTCTAACTCCTATGGATTTTAATGTAATAAAGAGAAGAATAGGATGTTAAATAAAAATATAGATAATTAGAAGAAAGAAAATATGGATTTTACCACAGGTGCTAACTATAAAATAATCACCCTACTAAATTATTAAAGAGAATGTGATTTCTCTAAAAGTGTGGAAATAAATTCAACCATGTTTTTTATTGCTAAGGTAATAAAAAGGTTTCCAATGTACAATGATTCAACAAAAATGAGATGTGACACTATGAAAATCAATGTCTCAAGAGTCAAAGGAATATTCCCCAAATGATGATATTGTATAATGATCATGTTATTCTATTATAGTAGATATAGAAAAAAGATTAATATACCTATTCATGAATTATGTCATTTTAATATTTTATCAGAAATGTACTAGTTTTAAGAATTATGGAATATATGATGATTTTAATGTAGTAATTTTATTAAGTATTTGAGATAATATGATAGATGGTAACAAGAAAAGTTATTCAGTAGAAAGTAAAAATTTTCAAAAAAAAAAAACAAGTGATTGTGGGAAAGAAAAACCTTAATATGTTCCTGTTGTTGAGATAATGATGAAGAAATGATTAATTCGGATAAGTTCTGACTACCTTGTAATCTATTAATGATTTTTTGACAAAGTGGTGTATGCTATCATTGGGGGAGTTTACAAAACTTTTTAAATTTAAGGAATAATTATAATAACATGTGTTATACTTAAGAAATAAGGAAAAATACATGTTTCATATAAGGTTTTATGGTGATTCAAGTTATTACAATATTTCAAGAGGACACATGATAAAGTCATTTACATGTTTATAATGTAATAATTTAGAGTTGCTTAATATTGAATTAAGGATAATGATATGTTCATTTTGAAAATATAGTGACCTTCATTTGAATGTATTGGATCAAAATATTTTGGAAAAGGTTACCATTTATTAAATGGTTAAAGTTCATCTTTTGATATGGGTTTAAGGATTTATATATTGTATAACTATATTATGAATCTTGTTCTATGAGATGAAGTAGAAATAGTTAAAGGCACAACTAATGGATAAGATTGTAACTATAGAAATGTAGAAAGTATGTATATTTACTTATATTCTTAGAGAGTGAAATAATTCTTCAAAAGTGTTTTGAAACCAAAATGTTGTTCTAATACCCTAATTTTTGAGAACCATTGATCTTCTATATCATCACATATTTATGGATTTTAGGCACTCAACATTCCATTTATAATTCAATTGTTTTTTTATGACTTCAACCACTACCTATAAATTCTTACACTTTCCCTCTAAGTACATATCTCTATTTTCTATTAATTTTATCCTACTTAGATACATAATTATATGTTAGTCAATGTGATCATTTCACTTTTCATTCTACCTTTTCTACAAGATTTTTTATGAACCCTTCTCATGATGTGGGATCTCAACATAGAAAATACAAAACAATATATTACCAAGATCATGTTTACATTTATAGGATATAATATAATTAAGATGGGGTGAATGTATCACCCCTAAATTATAGTGTAATAATATTGTATTCGATAACATGTATGACACACAACACTGAGCACATAAATGAATATAATATCCCAATAATTTATAAAATATTATATATATAAAATAAATTCAATATATTTTATAGATTTCAATGTACACAAAAATGAATTAGGACATGTTACATGCCACAATGTTTTTCTTTAACATCTTGCGTTACACATAATACCGAGTTTCACTGAACAATAATATATTATTAAAATATTTTTATAATAAGATATAACCTAGAAGTTAAATTAGTGGTTATGAATATGATTAAATTACTTACAAAATACATGTTTTATAAAAATATAAAATTATTTCATTAGTTATACGTTAATTAGAAATGAATATAGGAACCAATTTAATAGAAAGAGAATATTTTTTTAGAAAACAATTTTTATGGTCACAAATGTGTTTTATCCTAAAAAATTAAATTAATTAAATTACTGATATATTTTAATAAGATATAAATATTATATATTCAATCAAATATTTTTTATATTCATCGAATAGATTTGATAAGAAAAATATATCAAAAAACCTAATGTTACACATAAAATACTATTTTTTTATTAAAAGTAGTTTTCACCACATTTTGACGGAGAACCCATTTTAAATGAATTTTTTTAAATTTTACAAATTAAATATTAAATAATAAATATAATATTTAAAATTGAAACATAAATATTAGGTTTGGGTGAATTTTTAGAGTTTTTCTGTCAATTTTCATTTTTAATAAATATTAAAAAATACTGAATTTTCGTTGAAAACTGATTTTTCATCGGATTTATTTATAAGGATAAATTATATTTTATATTGGTTTTAAAGATTTATTATATAATTTTTTTCAATTAATCCATTTTAGGTTATTATAATTAATTTTACTTTGAAATTTACAATTAAACAAAGAAAACTTTTGGACATTTTTACATTAAAACCCCACATTATCATCCCATCTGCAGGATTAAATTTAAATTAATTTCTTCAACTTTTGTGTTTTTAAATTAGAAAAATGGTTTAAATTTTTTTAATTATTATAATTTATTATTGATTATAAGTTTAACTTAGTTTTTGATAAAAAATTTTAATGAAATTAATTACAATTAATTACAATTATTAATGTAGAATTAAGCTTAAAAAGGGAGTAAACCTCATTATTAAAGGACCAAAAGAATTAGACACTTGTAAAAAATCCATTGGTGGGAATGTTTAAGCCCTATCATCCCTTTTATTAATTTATTTATTTTATTGGATCCACTTGAAAAATAAAAAATGTGGGGATATTTCTTTTTTGAAAATATTAGAAGAGTGCCACTCCTCCAGTATAAAAGGCCACCTCTTTTCTCTATTCCTCACACCTATCAAACCATTTATGTTTAGAAAATATCTGACCAAATAAATTTCCAACATCCATAGCCATTACCTTAAATCCTATATTTGGTCATAAATTCTTCCAAGTGATCCCTTTGGTATAAGCTAAAATAAGTTACCTGATTTTATGGTAATGTTTTCCAACAATTTCTTTTCTTAAATTTACTTATCCACTCAGTATACTCTTATTATTTGATTATTACATGAAAAAACTAGTATAATAAATATAATAGGATTTCTTAATGTTATGATTTATACATAAACATACACACACCTCCATCTAATGGGTGACAAACATTCTGTTTCAATGTATGGCGAACTACTACCTCACAAAATGACGATTGTTCATTTTTCATTTACCACATTTAATGGTGTAAATTTTGATAGAGTATCTATTTATATATGAAATATATGAAATTTATTATGTATTTATACTTATTTAATACTTTTTTATGCATACCTTTAATACATACCATTTTTAATTAATATGATAACATCGTTTGAGGAAGTATGGACTACCGCCCCCTCGAAGAGATGTGATTCATTCATACTATACGTGGAACATATTAAAGATGATTTTAAATAAAACTATGTAAAATATATCACATATATATGATAATGTAATGAAAATATATATCTTTATCATTTATTTTTCATTCTTTTAAAATGAAGAAGATATGAAAGTAGCATTCATGCGTACATACAGTCTACCGTGTCCATGAACGGTGCACTTCCTTTCATATCTCAAAACATTATAGAAAATGATACATATATATTTAATTAATATTAAATAAAATTAAGACATCTTTTACATTTTTTAGATTATTAAATCATGATCTACAAAACATGAACAATAAGCAACAAGTCAAAACACACTTGAGAAAACTAGGCAATTAACACCCGAAATAGTTAAAATAATGAAAGTGTGTTAACAAAAGGGTAATAAAATATTTTAAGAAGTTAGTATATGATATTATAAACATTATAATGGTTTTTGTAGAAGTTATTAACATATTTTAAACAAATATACATGATGATAAATACCACAGAACAAAAGGATGGTTAAATTAAGATATTTCATCTCAATTTACATTCCATTGAGCCTTATTTGTTATTATTCACCAATTCACTTTTATTTGGTGTATTTAATGAATTTTAACATTTTATATAATGAATCTACTTACCCTAATGATATTATATGTTTCATTTAATATTATTCCTTCATGGGTTTTATGATTTAAATGTTTCAATGTGGTATGGGACACATCAGAATGTTTGAAATGTCATTTACCTCTAGATTGTTTTTATGATATCTCAATGGTATTTCCATTCATTAATGTGAACATCCCTTGTAGATACTTGTACTCCACTAGGTAATTATTGATAAATCTGTATCTTTTATTGAATGAATATATTTTAATAAGGCACATTGTTCATGAATACAAGGAATGATTTGCATTGGTACGATATAGGTGGGGACCAATTATAGATTGCCCCTCGATGAATTAGTAGTATCATGTGATGAATTATATTGCTAAATTAGATGGATTTTTACCTGATATTTTTTAAACCATCTTTTGAAAGGTCTTGACAATAAAGGTACCACGTACCTAGGAAACATGGAATCCAATAATTAAGAATTTCCTTTATTTAGATCCAGTTATTATCCATTCGTGATATTTTCTTCGACATATCTATGGGAATATTTCATTATCAGTTTATTTATTTAGATGGAATGAGTTTCAACTTCTTACATTTCTATGTTGAGATTTCATTATCTAGTTATTTTAATGGAATGTGTTATCCGTTATTTACCTTTCCATGTTAACTTATTCCTATTGATTCATTATTTCTTCCTCTTTACTTACCCATATTGAGAATTTGAGATCACCCTTATTATGTTTACTTTCTGCTAGTTATGAAAAATAAATATATGAATTAGAATTCAAGGATGTATTTTATTTTATTTTTATGTATCTTTATTGTATTCCCTATTTCCCAATGTTTTATAGGTATCATATATGTAATCTGGATTCCCAAGACTGGTAAAATGATCTATCATTCCTGATTTTATTCTTTTAAATTATGAAAATGTAATAAAATAATGAACTATCTCTAGGATCTTGGGTTTGGGGAATTACAAAAAATATAAATTCCTTATTTGGGTGAAATTAGTTATCAGAATTTGATTTATGTATGCGGAAAACTTAGAACAACTTATAGAATAAACTTTTAAATATCCCTCCACCCTCATAGTAAACTTCCCCTCTCTATAAACCATAGATCACCAAGAAAAACTTACCAACTGGCGGGGTGATCATTTTATAACACCTAATGGTTGGTCCACTCATATTTATTGAGTTTCCCACCCACTAATAATGGTGGGTAGGGACCTTGATCCATCTTCTCTACTTTAAAATATCTAATAATAATAGAAAACATTCAAACCCACACTAAGGGTGGTGTGATGGGGTCTGATTCTTACATGATGGAATCATATAAAAGACCCATATCTCTCTATAAAGATAAATATAATAACCTATCAATATAAAATGATGTTATAATTTTCAAAAATACCATAATCTTGTGAGATAGCTTCCTATATTCTGGGTTTTTATAGACATTGGCCCCTAAAAATAGGCCTTTATAAATGTAGGCTTCCTTTTTCATGGTCTAAAAAATCTATAATCCATGTGGAAAGTGATATATTCCTTGCTGTCTATTCTATTTTTTGTATATTTTTATTTATTTATTAAAAATGAAATATACCTAAGAAAAAATATTACAAACCTAATTTTTTTAATTATGTTTCATTTTTTATATTATCTATATTGCTTAAAAATTAATAAATATTATTTTGATATGTTGTAATATTTATTTTTTTACTGAATGAAATTTTAAACCACTAATTTTTTTAAAATATTATTATTTTTAAATAAAATACGAAAAATAAATAATTCATGGGTTGTATCACTAACCTATGGGTCTCACAAGGGTAGTTCTAGGGTTTAAACTTTTATAATGTGTATAAAACTAAGATGAGGAAAACCAAGTTTTAAAAAGGAATGGCTTGTGTAACACCCCAATCTTCCACGGTACACTTCTCTTGAAATAATACAATAGCGTCTATTGTACGCAACACTGAGTTCAAGTACACCACGACTTACCAAACTAGCCGTTCAAAAGAGGTTATGAATAGTATTAAATAAATTTTAAATATTATATTATCTTTATAATTTTAATCCATATTATGAGTTTCTAAGACATGATTTATGAAGAAATTCATTTTTTCAGATAAAAGAAGTATTTTTCAAAAAATGAAATTTTGCCGCCTTTTAATGGGGAAGTCTTTTTAAAACCAATATTTGAAACTTTTATATATTCAATTTGACAAAAATAAATTCTTATTTATAATCGGGACATAAGAATTTAGTATCAATAATGTTTTGGTGTCTTTCTGATAACTTTCATATTTGGGTGAATAGTGAAAAATTACTAAATTTTAACTAAAAACAACTTTTTTAATAAAAATAATTTATATTGTTAAATTATAAATTTTAATGGTTTGGAAGTATAAATAGACTATATTTTTACTATTTAATCCAATGATGGTCATTTTATGCAATTTCACATTGAAATTGGACATAAACAGGTGTCAAACTTTTGATAGTTATTATTTCTTAAAAATACGCCTTTTGGTTTTGATAGCAAGAATCAATTTTAAATTAATAAATGCAACTTTTATGTTTTTAATTTATTAAAATAGACTTAATTTTTGGATTATGAATAATGAAATTAGCCTATGGTGAAATTTTGGTACTTTTCAGATAACTTTTATATTTTGATGAATAGTAAAAATATTACTGAATTTTAATTAAAAACAACTTTTTTAATCAAAATAATTAATAGTGATAAATTATGAATTTGAGTGGTTTTAAAGTATATTTATAATACATTTTTACCATGTAATACAATGTGGGTCATTGAACATAATTTCACATTTAAACCAGACATAAACAAGTGCCAATCTTTTGATAGTTATTATCTCTTAAAAACACGATTTTTGTTTTAACAACGGGAATTAATTTTAAATTAATTTCTGCCACTTATGTATTTTGAATTTGGAAAAATGGATTCCATATTTGGAATCAGGATGTTCAAATTGTGTAAATAGGTAACTTTTATTTTTAGGCATTTTGGATAATTACTTCGGTAAATATCTTATTTACCATGGTTAAAGGGTAAATCCGATAAACAAGGGTTAAAAATAATATTATAATAATACTAAATTACCCTAAAACGTGTCTTAACCCTATTGGTTAATACATGGTCGGCCATGGGCATCTTTGGGTCTATTTTGAGACCCCATGGATCCACTTGTAAGTGATAATGACACTTTATTTTAATTAAGTTAAAATAAATAAAAAAATGATACAAGCATATATCTTTTAGAAAAACAATTGTTAAATATGGTTATATATGTTTTATTTTAGACTATAAATATTCATTAGAAAGATAAAACGATTTACTACATATGGATATTTTATTTATAATTTTTAGACATTAAATAAGTTAATTTATTTATGACACAATGGTGATGCAATAATTACCATAATAGTGAAAAATTAGAATAATTGATATTATAAATACCCAAATAAATATAATTTGAGACTTTTATTGAATTAAACTAATTTTATTGGTTAATATGACATATTATTATTGATTTACTTAACTTTTTTCTAAGTAATCATTCTGTTATGTGTTTTACAAAAATCAACTATTGAATAGTGTCAAAATTGGCATAAAAGAGTTTTTAAAACAAATATTATATTATTAATTGATATTAAATACCTAAAAAACTAAGGTTCTGCCAAGAGAGTTATATCATGATAGTTATATCATTAATGGACCACTTGGGGGTCGCTTGGATGTATATAGTAAGTTTATTAATAATATAATATAAAAATACAAAGTGACATGGTAAATGTCAAAGAAATTAACTAAGAGTTAAAACTAAAAGATAAGGTTAATATAGTGACCCAAACCTGTCTAAATTATATTGGATGAATGGTTTTCGACCTATACCCACCATAAAATTTGAATAATCAACTTTGGAGACATTATAAACCGAATATGAATTTATTATAAATTAATATTTCTAGCTTTTCCAAAGGTGCCCCTCACCCCTCTTATAAAAGGGCACTCCTCCTTCTCATTTCTTCACACCTTCAAAGCCTTTTGGTTCGGCAAAAACCTGCCCAAATACTCTCTCAACTTCCCTCAATACAATTTAGAGGCATTATTTTGATCAGAAAGCCATCCTATGGAGCCCTTTTGATCAAATCAAAAGGAAGAACCCGAAGAAGAGGTAATGATTTCACCACCCTTTTCCAAGTACCTTTCTTCTTCCACTTCTTCTTCCTTTGTTGTTACCATTCTAAAATAATAAATCCAGTATCATATATATACGGTGATGTTATTATAAATATGGTACAACCATATTCAGTATTCTATCCATCCTTTGAATAACATGTCACCACACGTGCGTATGTACGGCTTACCGTCTCCACGTCGTGGTGTAATAGTTATCCAATATATTATTATTTGTATGGGTATAATAATGATGTGTAACTCATGTAAATAATAAATATAACATTATAATTATTCTATATATATGATATAACTTCCAATTATATATTATTTTAATATCAAAAGAATGATATTGTCGCTCGTGCGTACGTACGGACTACTGTCTCCACGAACGCGATGAGATTCATTCTCCATCGTATCCATTCAAGTATAATTCTCATTTGATTATTAAAAATAATATTTATGCACTTGATATAATTCTGTATATGAATAATATACATCCCATTAATAAAAAATATGGCTCACATAATAAAAAATATAAAGTAAAATGAACCCGTTAACACCCGAAATGACGATAATTCTAAGATATTATTAACAAATCAATGTTAAAAGATCATATATGATATCATATTAATGAATATGATTCCTGTATAATTAAATAACAATTATTTAACCATTATAAAGGAGGTTAACCTACCATCGACCAAGGAAAACTACAAAGTAAGGGGTTTCTTAACTCACTCTTATTTTCGTGAGAATTCCATTGTTCACCACTTAATTATTGCATGTGGTGTATGTGTACTGCCCATGATTGTATTAATTGTGTAATATACATTAATTTATGGGTATTTACATCATCATGGTATGATACTTCTTTCATTGGTGTATGTTTCGTAAGTTACCTAATCGATAAGGGAATTTGTGATTTCAATTTCCACACATTTGGCTTTACGCATATTTCATTGATTATATTACTCCAAGATTATGTGTGGAATCACTATTCATTTATATATGTCATAATTTCCACTCACTTTCCTATGGATATAATTTTGATACACATAATCACTCCATTGATAATTTCTCAAGTCATTGATATGAATTTGATAAGAGTAATTGTAACTCATTCTCCATTTGTTGAGTTAAACATCCAATTCGTTGGTGTTGTTTTTACAAGAATATGTGTGAATGTACTTTGATTGTTTTACACTGAATATCCAATCATATTTAGTGTATTTATATTTTTTCACACATAATTATGTCATTGATTTATCCTTAACCTAAGGATACAGCCTTTATGAGAGATTTCATCTCAATTTACATTCCATTGAGACTTCTTTGTTGTTATACACCAAATCACTTTTATGTGGTGTATATAATGTACTTTGACATAGTATATCATGAATTCCTTTATTCTCATGATATTACAGTGTTTTGATTACCTCAATTATTTGTATTCAAGTGTCTCTCTTTTGGTTAGAAACTCTAACTAAAATACCATTTTTTAAATGTTTTAAAGACTTATTCTTCTAACTATTGCTCATTAATGTCCATGTTTTAAAAATGGTTTTAAAGATTTGTTTATATGGACATTAAAGTTTTAAAATTAAAACTCCTTTTAAATGTTTCAAGGTGGTATGGGACACTTTGATTCAAAAATCTATTTTTAAACGGCTTCTTGACAAATAGCGTGACTTTTAAATGTTTTCAAGAAAAGGGAGATATTTATCTCAAATAGTTTTGATGATTATTTTCATCTATGTAAACATCCTTCACTATTCTTGATTGAGGTTAATGTGATACAATAAAATCTTCCATATTGTATCGAATGAGTTATGTTTGACTTTGGATGTGCTATTTTTATACCATTCATTGTTTGTGGTTAAAGTATTGACATTTCGTATTCTAGTTTTAATACGAATGTTTATGTTATGTTTAAACCTGTTCATATGAGGAATGAATTGGACTTAATAAGTGATGGGTGGAGCCCTCTATATCTCCTCGATGCATCGGTAGGTCTCATGAGACAAACTAGTGTCTTGGCACAAGGCCTTGGCAAAATCTTATTTGTAGTCTTGGCACGATGCCTTGGCTATGTGGTTATGATAGTCTGGAATTATGCATTCTATCATTATGAAAGTGGTTATTGATATTTCATGTGATCATTCGACTAGTAGAATATCCATGTGAGTAAGTAAATGGCATTATTTCGTATTACCTTTGCCATTTTATGCTGAAGTTCAAGTTTAAAAGTCTTTTGTTTTAGTTATAAATTGCCTTAAGTGTTTATGCTTATCTATGAAAGCTTATGCTATAATGTTATCCTTACTGAGCATCTGAGCTGACCCCTTTCAATGTTTTATTTTTCCTAGGATTATGAAGAAGTAATTTATGAATGACCTACAGGGATAATATGAGGGGATATGAAGACCAGATGTTTTTTTATGATGTAATGTAAAATTTTATGAATGTATCTAGTGTTTCCAAGGCTACTAAACTAATCGGTCTTTCAAGATTTGATATTTTTTTGATCGTGCCAATGTTATGTAATAATGCACCGACTCTAGGTAACTAGGGTCGGGACGTTACAGTTGGTATTAGAGGAAGTTTAGTACAAACCTTGGAAGCTAGATTTAGATAAACTTTGATTAGAGCACGTAGACCTAAGATGAACTTTAAGGATTAATATAGAATAACTTACTATAATTTTGGTATTGTAGAGATTTTGTGAGTTTTCCGAGCAATACATCCCTGTCTGGATACGAGCAGGTAGAGGCGGCTCTGGCACAGATATACCTAGGGGTAAAACCCGAAAACACCGCTTTGAGCTAGACTCGAACGGAAACTGGTGCACGACAACGGGCCTTGCTGCACTCTTGGTTACGACACTTCCATGGGATATGCTTAGGATAATATACATTTTCTTTACAAACTTATTTGAAGTATTATATATATAAGATGAGAGTAAATGACCTTGGTTAATCCTAATGTGTTTTTCAATTTGAGAATATGGTGACATGTTAATCTCTAAATGATTTTATTACTACTATTACTCACATAATTCTTTCTGGTTTTAGTTAATGGCTAGATTCCAAGGAAGTCATAGTGACTTTGGTAATGATGTACAAGGTGGGAATGGTGGTGGCAATGAGCAAAAAAATGGAATGTTGATAGGCGTTAAAGATATCGTCTTTATGCCAAATCAGTTTTTCAAAAATATGATCAACAACATATATATTAACCAACTCCCGGACTCAACAAGGAAGAGAAAGCTAATGAATGATAACAGCTCCAGCAGTGGAGACCATGGAGAAAGGAATACTCAATTTCCATCATGTATTAAATGTGGAAGGAGACACCCAGGAAAGTGTCTCAATGGGCCCAAGAAATGCTTTACGTGTGGGAAGGAAGGACAAAAAGTGAAGAATTGCCGAAAAAAATGAAGAGTACTATGGAAGAAGATAAAAATGGTCCCAAGAGTCCATTTACTATCATTTCCATAAATTTAGGGGACTTGGACATTACCCGAGTGAATTCCCTATTCTATAGGATATTTTCTTGGTCAAAGAATAAGCTATGTGGAAATAAATGGTTGGAGAAATGTTTAAAAAGTTTTAGTGCTCCTTGTTGATGGGTTTACTTTGGAATAAATTTCTCTTGTATTTGTAACCCTACAGTTTGACATGTGAGAATGATATTTGAGGAAGAATTACCTCTTCTCTTGTGGATATAGTTATAAATAACCATTTGGTTTTATATGATATTTGGGTTTGAGACAATTATAAGTTATTATAATTTGGGATGAAAATGAAAGGTATGAGATAAGATTTGTGGTTAAATTATGTTATGGTTATTTTGTGAAATTTATCTCATTTTGGTAATGTTATAAAGCATATTTTTTGAAAAGGACAACACATAGACCACGTGACAACCCGTCGCGTCGGACAAAGCTGTGGGAATCGAACCCACAACCAAAGTGCGATTGGGATTTATCACCTACCCCTGGACTACGTGAAGTCCCTGGATAGTGTGACTAATTATTTTTAGTTAAATGATTTTATTGATCAATAATAAGTTGATTTCGGTTCTTATGTCTTATCAAATGAATACCCTTGGTATAGGAAAATGATTTGGTGATTATGTGATAAATGTTATTTTGGAAGATGTTCGCTTTGTTGGGAACACTATATGCCAAAGGAAAATAGAGTAGTATGGGATTTCATTTGAGGAGTAATGGTGGATTTTTATCTATGTTTTTATTGTGGATTTATAATGATTTGGGTTATTTATGGATATGATTAGGTTAATTAATTTTAAGTATGCGACGTTAAGAGTAATTAATTTCATTTGGAGATACAATTTAATGTGGGAGACTACATTACTAATAAGTTTTGGTATTCAATATTAGTTTTGATTATGTTAAAGGATTCTAAGGACAGTTGATTATTGAATGGTATTTATTTAACTTTGGGGTATTGTTGGTTTAATTTTGGAAATTAAGATTAGTGTTTATTTTTATGAAGGAATATCATTTTGGGGGATCATTAGATCTTTTACTAACCATTTTGGTTTTTATTAATCTCTAAATACAATGTAAATATATAGTTCATCCTGTATGGATCATGTGATTCTCTAGAAGTTTATTCTAGCTCTTCCAGTGTGACCAAGTCTTCTTGATTACTCATCGTTTAAAAAAAATGAATTAGTGGTGGAAATTTATTAAAGGATGAAACTCCACTTAAAATGTAAGTATATATCTTTATATTCTTAGTCAATATCATAAATTAATACCTCATCCTTATGTAATGTAACTTAAAACAAAAAAATGTTGTCCGTTTACCTTCCTGCTAGGAGACTAATGGTCGTTTATCCCAACAAAAGTGTGTGGTTTTCTTATTGTTAACTTTCTCCTGATCATGATTTCTATCCCTCTCTATCAGAACTTGACACTTAGTTTATCATCCATCTCCATGTTTTCCTACATGGAATCTGAGTATGGGTTATCATGGTTGACCTTTATACCTCTCTTTATTTCATTTAAAGTGATAGTTTTGTTGACTCTTTTTCCGATGTGGGACTTTCCATTCTCAGGCCGATTTTTTAAAATTACGAGGACGCAATTAATTGAAGGAGGGGTGAATGTAACACCTCAATCTTCCACAGTACACTTCTCTTTGAATAATACAATAGCGTCTGTTGTACGCAACACTCAGTTCAAGTACACCATGACTTACCAAACTAGCCGTTCAAAAGAGGTTATGAATAGTATTAACTAAATTTTAAATATTATATTATCCTTATAATTTTAATCAATATTATGAGTTTCTAAGACATGATTTATGAACAAATTCATTTTTTCAGATAAAAGAAGTATTTTTCAAAAAATGAAATTTTGCTGCCTTTTAATGGAGAAGTCTTTTTAAAACCAATATTTGAAACTTTTATATATTCAATTTGACAAAAATAAATTCTTCTTTATAATAGGGACATAAGAATTTAGTATCAATAATTTTTTGGTGTCTTTTTGATAACTTTCATATATGGGTGAATAGTGAAAAATTACGAAATTTTAACTAAAAAAAACTTTTTTAATCAAAATAATTTATATTGTTAAATTATAAATTTTAATGGTTTGGAAGTATAAATATATTATATTTTTACTATTTAATCCAATGATGGTCATTTTAAGTAATTTCACCTTGAAATTGGACATAAACAGGTGTCAAACTTTTGATAGTTATTATTTCTTAAAAATACGCCTTTTGGTTTCGATAGCATGAATCAATTTTAAATTAATAAATGAAACTTTTATGTTTTAAATTTATTAAAATAGACTTAAATTTTGGATTCTGAATAATGAAATTATCCTAGGGTGAAATTTTGGTACTTTTCAGATAACTTTTATATTTTGATGAATAGTAAAAATATTACTAAATTTTAATTAAAAACAACTTTTTTAATAAAAATAATTAATAGTGATAAATTATGAATTTGAGTGGTTTTAAAGTATATTTAGAATATATTTTTACCATGTAATACAATATGGGTCATTGAACATAATTTCACATTTAAACCAGACATAAACAAGTGGCAATCTTTTGATAGTTATTATCTCTTAAAAACACGATTTTTGTTTTAACAACGGGAATTAATTTTAAATTAATTTCTGCCACTTCTGTGTTTTGAATTTGGAAAAATGGATTCCATATTTGGAATCAGGATGTTAAAATTGTGTAAATAGGTAACTTTTATTTTTAGTCATTTTGGATAATTACTTCGGTAAATATTTTATTTACCATGGTTAAAGGGTAAATCCGATAAACAAGGGTTAAAAAATAATATTATAATAATACTAAATTACCCTAAAACATGTCTTAACCCTATTGGTTAATACATGGTCGACCATGGGCATCTATGGGTCGATTTTCGGACCCCATGGATCCACTTGTAAGTGATAATGACACTTTATTTTAATTAAGTTAAAATAAATACAAAAATGACACAAGCATATATCTTTTAGTAAAACAATTTCTAAATAGGGTTATATATGTTGTATTTTAGACTATAAATATTAATTAGAAATATAAAAAGCTTTCCTACAAAATGATATTTTATTTATAATTTTTAGACATTAAATAAGTTAATTTATTTATGACACAATGGTGATGCAGTAATTACCATAATAGTGAAAAATTAGAATAATTGATATTATAAATACCCAAATAAATATAATTTGAGACTTTTATTGAATTAAACTAATTTTATAGGTCAATATGACATATTAGGATTGATGTAATTAACTTTTTTCTGAAGTAATAATTCTGTTATGTGTTTCACAAAAATCAACTATTGAATAGTGTCAAAATTGACATAAAAGAGTTTTTAAAACAAATATTATATTATTAATTGATATTAAATACCTAAAAAACTAAGGTTAGGCAAAGAGACTTATATCATGATAGTTATATCATTAATGGACCACTTGGGGGTCGCTTGGATGTATATAGTAAGTTTATTTACTATATAATATAAAAATACAAAGTGACATGGTAAATGTCAAACAAATTAACTAAGAGTTAAAACTAAAAGATAAGGTTAATATAGTGACCCAAACCTGTCTAAATTATATTGGATGAATGTTTTTCGACCTATCCCCACCTTAAACTTTTAATAATCAACTTTTGATCCATTATAAACCGAATATGAATTTATTATAAATTAATATTTCTAGCTTTTCCAAAGGTGCCCTCACCCCTCTTATAAAAGGGCACTCCTTCTCATTTCTTCACACCTTCAAAGCCTTTTTGTTCGGCCAACCCCTGCCCAAATACTCTATCAACTTCCCTCAATACAACCTAGAGGCATTATTTTGATCCGAAAGCCATCCTAAGGAGCCCTTTTGATCAAATCAAAAGGAAGAACCCGAAGAAGAGGTAATGATTTCACCACCCTTTTCCAAGTTCCTTTCTTCTTCCACTTCTTCTTACTTTGTTGTTACCATTATAAAATAATAAATCCAGTATCATATATTTACTGTGATTTTATTATAAATATGGTACAACCATATTCAGTATTCTATCCATCCTTTGAATAACATGTCATCACACGTGCGTACGTACGGCTTACCGTCTCCACGTCATGGTGTAATTATTATTCAATATATTATTATTTTGATGGGTATAATAATGATGTGTAACTCATGTAAATAATAAATATAACATGATAATGATTCTGTATATATGATATAACATCCAATTATATATTATTTTAATATCAAAAGAATGATATTGTCGCTCGTGCGTACGTACAGACTACCGTCTCCACGAACGCGATGAGATTCATTCTCCATCGTATCCATTCAAGTATAATTCTCATTTGATGATTAAAAATAATATTTAAGTACTTGATATCATTCTTTATATGAATAATATACATCCCATTAATAACAAATATGGATCACATAATAAAAAATATAAAGTAAAATGAACCCGTTAACACCCGAAATGACGATAATTCTAAGATATTATTAACACATCAATGTTAAAAGATCATATATGATATCATATTAATTCATATGATTATTGTATAATTAAATAACAATTATTTAACCATTATACAGGAGTTTAACCAACTGTCGACCAAGGAAAAAGTACAAAGTAAGGGGTTTCTTAACTCACTCTTAATTTCGTGAGAATTCCATTATTCACCACTTAATTATTGCATGTGGTGTATGTGTACTTCCCATGATTGTATTCATTGTATAATATAATTTAATTTATGGGTATTTACATCATCATGGTATGATACTTCTTTCATGGGTGTATGTTTCGTAAGTTACCTAATCGATAAGGGAATTTGAGATTTCAATTTCCACTCATTTGGCTTTACACACATTTCATTGATTATATTACTCCAAGGTTATGTGTGGAATCACTATTCATTTGATTATGTTATTTTTTCCACTCCATTTCCTGTGGATATACTTTTGATACACATAATCACTCCATTGATAATTTCTCAAGTCATTGATATGAATTTGATAAGAGTAATTTTAACTCATTCTCCATTTGTTGAGTTAAACATCCAATTCGTTGGTGTTGTTTTTACAAGAATATGTGTGAATGTACTTTGATTGTTTTACACTGAATATCCAATAATATTTAGTGTATTTATATTTTTCACACAAAATTATGTAGTTGATTTATCCTTAACCTAAGAATATGGCCTTTATGAGAGATTTCATCTCAATTTACATTCCATTGAGACTTCTTTGTTGTTATACACCAAATCACTTTTATTTGGTGTATATAATGTACTTTGACATAGTATATCATGAATTATTTTATTCTCATGATATTACAATGTTTTTATTACCTCAATTATTTGTATTCAAGTGTCTCTCTTTTGGTTAGAAACTCTAACTAAAATACCATTTTTTAAATGTTTTAAAGACTTATTCTTCTAAATCTTGCTCATTAATATCCATGTTTTAAAAATGGTTTTAAGGATTTTTTTATATATACATTAAAGTTTTAAAATTAAAACTCCTTTTAAATTTTTCAAAGTGGTATGGGACACTTTGATTCAAAAATCTATTTTTAAACGGATTCTTGACAAATAGCGTGACTTTTAAATGTTTTCAAGAAAAGGGAGATATTTATCTCAAATAGTTTTGATGATTATTTTCATCTATGTCCACATCGTTCATTATTCTTGATTGAGGTTAATGTGATAAAATACAATCTTCCATATTGTATCGAATGAGTTATGTTTGACTGTGGATGTGCTATTTTTATACCATTCATGGTTTGTGGTTAAAGTATTGACATTTCGTATGCTAGTTTTAATACGAATGTTTATGTTATGTTTAAACCTGTTCATATAAGGAAAGCATTGGACTTAATAAGTGACGGGTGGAGCCCGCTATAGCTCCTCGATGCATCGGTAGGTCTCATGATACAAACTAGCGTCTGGGAACAAGGCCTTGACAAAATCTTATTTGTAGTCTTGGCACGAGGCCTTGGCTATGTGGTTATGATAGTCTGGAATTATGCATTCCATCATTATGAAAGTGGTTATTGATATTGCATGTGATCATTCGACTAGTAGAATATCCATGTGAGTATGTAAATGGCATTATTTCATTTTACCATTTCCATTTTATGCTGAAGTTCAAGTTTAAAAGGCTTTTGTTTTAGTTATAAATTTCCTTAAGTGTTTATGCTTATCTATGAAAGCTTCTGCTATAATGCTATCCTTACTGAGCATCTGAGCTCACCCATTTCAATGTTTTATTTTTCCCAGGATTATGAAGAAGTAATTTATGAATGACCTGCAGGGATAGTATGAGGGGATATGAAGACCAGATATTTTTTTATGATGTAATGTAAAATTTTATGAATGTATCTAGTGTTTCCAAGGCTACTAAACTAATAGGTCTTTCAAGATTTGATATTTATTGTGATCATGCCAATGTTATGTAATAATGCACCGACTCTAGGTAACTAGGGTCGGGACGTTACAGCTTGCATGGGCTAGAACATAGACCATATAGGTTCATCCATTTAACATCTATAGACGATACGAGTGAAAGAATTATTGATACCCCAAGTAGTCTCCATCCATAGAGGTCTAGTGAGGAGCTCCATTGGAATTTACAAATTATGAAAAATATCACAAGGAGAAAGGAACAAATCATGAAGAAATCAATGTGTATGAGTGTTAGTGAAGAAGACACAAATAATGACTTACTACTTTTCCAGAACTAGCTAGTTGAATCTATTCATCGGAAATTATAATTCAAGACTTTAATATCAACACTCCATGTATGCTAATGATTTCTTAGATATGGAAGTGGAGATGGACCAAACTATCTCCCATCTCTAACTACACCTACAACATCAAATCTTATCCTAATATCAAAGCCTAAAAATATATTATGCTAGTAGTAGGAAGGTTTTTGATAACAATGAGGACTGCAATGTGAAATTCCTTCCATGGAACTACTCTAGATAGCCAGTGTTCATCTCCATTAATAAGATCTAAATTTCCAATGCTTACTCATGGAATCTGATATATGTAGGGGTTATATAAAAGAAAATCCCCATATTTAAACTCACTTTAGAGGTATTAGTTGAAATTAAAAGACTAATTAAATCCATTTGAAAACATTTACATGGAGTACATCACCCATAATCCTTAAAAAATTATTGGTCATGGTCAAGTTGACATGAAGAGGGCCTAAGAACATCAAAATTCAAACCATCCTTATTTTGTTTGAAAATAACTCCACCCAAACAAAGTGTTAATCTAAAACTATAGTAGAGTAATCTCATTATGATTTTGAGTAAACATAGACCAATGGATTTCTATTACATGGATGAAACTAAATGGAATAATTTTTATCTTATTTATGGGTGTTAAAATAATATGGGAAAAATTATTTTCAAACTCCCACCAGTTCTATATTTCATGAGAATCAGTGTCTCCTCAAAAAACTAGAATGCCTATGATATTGGAAGAAATGTAGTGAATTTAACCCATGGTTAGGCTTGTTTAGATAAGTGAGAAATACTATACTCTATAAAAAGAAATTTTCTCAAGGAATAAACATTGAAGAGCCTTCCTTCTATTTATGGGAAAAAGATCCCACTCAATCGGATCCCTGGAACAATACATCATCACTCCACAAGTTTTTGGTAACTTAAGAACCAACACTATTCGGTGATGACCTTGCCATTGTTACAAGATATCTTTTTATGGGTAATGTCCTCTTATTTTTTAGGATTAACCAATGATTAATAGATTATATATGGTTGATATGACAAAGGAAGGATGTGAAAATCACAAAAACCAATATATGATGTATGTTCCATCTTTATTATACCCCATAATTGGTGAATTCGAGTTTGATATTGATCAATAAATTTTTAGAGTAATTTTGAATGGATATATCTCTAGGAACATCAAATATAGGTTCCATTATATAATATTTGGACAAAAAACTTCTGAATTCCATTACACTAAATTTACAAACCAATCCTTACAAGAATACAAAATCTAAACTCTATCCCCAAGGATTAACTTCTATGATACCGATATAAAATAACCTAATCCACCAATCCCCACATAGACCAACAATAATATGATTATTACATCCTTTTCACACATCCCATAGGCCCAAGGATGAAGATTATAACCAAGAATATGTAACATACATTGGATGTCTTATCCGATAACAACTAATGATAGATAGTCTACTTCAACTCATGATAAAATAAAAAAAACAATATTTATATTTATATAATGGTATAAAACATGAATATACAAGACAAAATACATCTTTTAAAATGATAAATGGAAATCTAACAAAGGGGAAAAAGATATTTTAATGAAGAAATACAACTATGTATAATTAAATTCAAGGAAGTGATGAAACCCCCTCACCAAAAGGTGTCCAAGAATGAACACCATCAATAGACAAATCTAATATGTACCTCCATGCAATAATTATCTATACCAATGACACATCCTCTAAATAAACTTAAAAAAATGAATTATTTACAAACACACAACACATGTGGTTATAAGATTCATCATGGGGGGTGATTATAAGAATACCTAGTAAGACACCATGAAAATATAAATTAATGATAAACTAGTCAGCTCAAACCCAAGATTGAGGGGAACATAAAGAGTCCCAAAGGTTCTAGACAAGCCCTGAGGTCAAAAAACACATGGAAAAAGTATTAATATCAATCTTATTAGCTTAGATCCACCACGTATTGTATCTAAAAAGAAACCATAAATACACAGATTATCAAATGCTCAAAAATCCAGATATCAAGAGCTCAAATCTAAGTTTTATATAAAAATAACCACACATTCCTGAACATATTTCAAGACTCAAAACATCCATACCACAACTCATCACAACTTCCTAGGCCTCATAACTTCCAAACCACGTTATTTTAACTAGAATGGGGGACCCATACCTTATCGATGTATGTATCTTAGTCCAACAATCACTAAATCATATTAGAAATTAAAGTTACACCCTATATCATTGGGAAAATAAACGACCACTATAAGTAGTGGACCTGTGACCTGTGATGAGATTAACATCATTAAAATAAATTGAGTACAAAAACCCATTTTTGTATGAATATTGGCACCCCAATCTCGCACTATCAAACTCAGTGCTAAAAAATGATGTGTTTTTTTGAAAGATATAACTAAAAAATTTATAGTATATTACATAATAGAGGACTTTTCATAATTCTAGGTTATGGAGGATGAGATAAAAATTTACATTTATTAGAGTAAAACAATAATGAAATAAAAACAACACATGACACTATGTGTGCTTTCTCCAAACAAGAATTGAATTCCTTTAAGATACTCCACTAAACTTGTGAAAATAAATTTGAAAGGTAGGGTTTGCATTTAAAATGTTTAGTAAGGGGTTTTAAAAACATTTATAAATAATTTTTTAAATATTTCTCTAAATTTAATTATGAAATTATATTTTGAATTACCTTTATTTGGAAACTATATGTTCCTTTTGAATAACAGTTCACTGATTTTGGAAATTAATTAATCCCAAAACTTCTCAAATCATATTCTAGTGTTTTTCTGAAAACAATATGCATTATTCAGAATATAAAACACCATTCTGAGGCCACATAAAATGTTGATGCTTTTCTATGACTACCCACTAATTGAAGGATGATTTCACTGCTCAATTCCCTTCTATATTTACAATGTTCAAGAGCCGGATTTTTTGGAAAACATTTTAAGATTTCTTTACTATTATATATATTTTTCACTAGGTTTTAATTCTTTAAAACTTGTAATTTTTTTTAATACATTAGTACACATATATAAAAATTTATATATTCATACATACATAAAAACATATATATAAATATATACTTTCATATGATAATGTATGCTAGTTCTGAAATATTCAAAACCCACATTGACATATCTTTTCATGATTTTCATACATACTTTCTTTTAAGGAAACACTCATTAAAAATAATTTATAAAACAATACATTTTATTCATATTAAATGAATATTTATATGCATACAACATACATAAATATTCATCATTCATAAATTCATATATGTAAATAATAAAAACAATATATATAATATAAATGCTTAACATGAAATTGATTAAGATGATAGAAATATCATATAATCGACATTCATGATTGAAATTTTAACACAATACATTTTATTGTTCACCATGGAATATAAATTTAATCCCATATCAATATTCATAACCAAAATTTTGAAAATATAGTCTCAAAATTTGAATTTGGAAAATTAACACTTTAAAACAAGAATTAATAATAAAATTTCAAAAGTACAACAAATATTTGATTTTGGTTTCAAGAAACCAATAAACAAGATTTTGAAGAATTAATTTTCTATTATGCTAAACCATAAAACTAAAATCATGATTTTAATAGAAATAAACTAAAATAAATTGATTAAAATTTAACAATAGTAATTCCTCTCAATAATAAAAGAAATTATAAATTTAACATAAGATAGTAAAACCTTACTCAATACCAGAAATTAGAGACCATAAGTTGAATAAGAAATAATGTATATCCCTTGAAAAATATAAGTTTTAAGGACAAAATTTAAAACACAACCCTTATAAAATTCCAAAATAGAAATCTATAACTTCAGATAAATAAACATAGATCCCTTACTAATTTTTAAATAGGGAATCAAGTTGAAATTAAATAACTTTCATACCAACCTTAAAAACAAATCAAAGCAACATCACTTCCATTAGCTTGGACACATCAGAATGAAGAACATTAAAATTGGAAAAGACACCTTAGGTGGTGTAGTTCTCAAATATTGTGTATTGAATTTGGACATGGTATATAAATGTGGTGCTAAAATATCTATATCTATAACATAATTTTAATATTTGTAAATATATATAATATTAAAAATTGATTTAATGTTTTGATATCTTATACATTGCTGGACCAAGATTGCAAAAACACCAAAACAATGAAATTAACCAGCTTGTAATGCAAGTTTGATGATTATAAACATTTTATAAGAAGATAAAATCAAAATGGATCAACCTTAGCTTCAATTGTTAAAAATGGGAAAAAAGAGGAATATAATTTCATTAGAGTTAGTGCCATCAACAGTTTAGAAGAACTATTCTGAAATTGACAAATAGAGTAAGCTTCTTCAGTAAGGAACAATTTATATCCACACATACATAGAAAAAGACTATAATATGTGACGATAGGAAGAAAATCAGACTAGTAAGACAAATTAAATATTGTTTTTAATGATATTGAGGCAGAAGAAATTAAAAAATACCAACACCTACTTTGAATGACGAAGACTGAAGAACATCAAATATGCTCAAAGACTACAGATCCAGATCTGGATATGGTCATCTTACTAGACATCAACCCGTGCTCGAGCACCTATAAACAAACCCTAACTGTGAACATAATGCTCATCTTTGGACTATTTCAGCTTCGCTCAGACTCCCCTACCTACTCTCGGTTCACCTCGGCTAGAACCCCCATGGTAGATTCGACCCTACTCGAAGCCCTCACGATCGTCCTCTCCATAACGAAGGCATAAGTCATGCCACATGGTCCACTCACCTCCAATCCATGAAAACCAAAACCTATTTTATTTTTTACTTTATTATTATTATTATATCATATATTTATTGTTATAAAAATTCATTTTTAATAATTCCTTAAAATAATAATATTATTTATAATTGAAATATATTCTTTATTACTTAAAAAAGAAAAAAATTTATAAATTTAATTTAATCATGATTTATAATTAAAAACTAATTATATATATATATATCAAATTAAAAAAAAAAGATATTTATAAACAAAATATTAATTATAATCTAATATTTATATAATTATGATTTTAATTCTTAATTAACCATTTTTTAAATCATTTATTTAAAAATTATTATTTTAAACTAAGAAAAACAACGTTTTTTTTAGAAAAATTTGAAGACGAAAAGTGTAATTATTAAATCAAATAGAACACATAATTTCAATTATCATCTTCAATGAAATTTGTATTAAAAATATTATTAGTTGGTTTTAAATGTAAATAAATATATTCAATAAAATATTTTATAATAATACTATGTTTCGAATATTACCTTTTAATTTAATTTTATTTCTTACTAAAATAACATATTAGAAATTATCTTGATACTGTATGTCATAATAATATAATTAATTTATATTATTTTAATAACTTGTCATGTATTTTAAAAAGTGACATTTTTTTGAAAATATAAACCAGAGTGCCACAATTTCATGAAATATTTCATACATTATCCATTTAAATTATAATTCATTAAAATAATTCTTTTACTGAATCCTGGGATGTTACAATATCCCCCTTATAAAAATTTTGTCCTCACAATTTGTTCGTCAGACTAATTTTTTTTTGAATTTCAATATTCAGAATTAAGAAAAACTAGGACTACTAGACTCCTAGACTCTACAGCATAATGGAAATCTAATCTCCAAATTTTTCTAGAACCGACCTTTGATACCAACTGTGGTGCCCCAAGCCTGCTCTAGCATAATTAGTGCTAAAATCATTTTGTATTTGTTTTGAAAGATATAACTAAAAAATACACAGTATATTACACAAAAGAGAGATTTTTTTGATTCTAGGTTCTAGAGGATTAGATACAACCTTACATTTATCAAAGTAAAACAAGAATGAAATAAAAAAACACATTACACCATGAAGACATTCTCTGCAAAAAAACTTCAACGCCTTCGAGAGACTCTACTGAGACTTTGAAAATAAATTTGAAACCTAGGGTGAGCATTTAAAATTCTCAATAAGGGGATTTAAAAGCTTTGATAAATATTTTTCAAAATATTTCTTGAAATTTTATTACAAAAAAATATTTATAATTACCTTTATTTGGAAACTAGATATTCTATTAAAATAACAATGTATTGATTTTGGAAATTAATTACTTACAAAACTAATCAAATCATATTCTAGTATTTTTCTGAAAATAATACGCATGCTTCTGAAAACAAAACATCATTATGAGTCCACTTAAAATGTTGCAGGTTATATGGGCCAATACATTTATTGATGGATGAGTTCACTCCCAAATTCCCTACCATATTTACAATGTTCAAGAGATGGATTTTTTGGAAAACATTTTAAGCTTTCTTTACTATTATATATATTTTCACTAGGATTCCTTACTTTAATACTTGTAAATATTTTTAATACTTTACTACACATATATAAAAATATATATATTCATACATACATATATATATATATACCCACTTTCATAAGATAACGTCTTCTAGGTGTGAAATATTAAAATCTCACATTGACATATCTTTTCATGATTTTCATACATAATTTTCTTTTAAGGAATCATTATTTACAAATAATTTATACAATAATACATTTTATTCATATGAAATGAATATTTATATGTATACCACCTATATAAATATTCATTATTCCTAAATTTATATATGAAAATAATAAAACCAATATATATAATATAAATTTATAGAATGACATGGATTAAGATGATGGCCATATCATATAATCTACATTCATGATTTCAATTTTAACACAATAAATTTTATTGTTCACCATAGAACATAACTTTAATCCCATATAAATGTTCATAACATAAATTTTGAAAATATATTCTAATATTTGAATTTGTAAAATTAACACCTGAAAATAGGAATTGGTAATAAAATTTAAAAAGAGAAACAAATGTTTGATTTTGGTTTGAAGAAACCAATAAACAAGCTTTTTTAGAGTTAATTTTCAATTATGATAAACGATAAAAATAAAATCATTATTTTGAGAGATGTAAACTGAAATAAATCAAATAAAATTTAACAATAATAATTCCTCTTAATAATAAAAGAAATAAGAAATTGAACATAAGATAGTGAAACCTTTCTCAAAACTAGAACTTATATATCATAAGTTGAAGAACAAAATAAAGTACATCCCTTACAAAATATAAGTTTTAAGGACAACATTTATAACACAACCCTTACAAAAACTGAAACTAGAAATATATAACTTGACATAAATAAACATATATCCCTTTTTAATTTTGAAACAGGGTATCAAGTTGAAAATAAATAAATTCCATACATCCCTTACTTAAGAACAAATCAAAACAGAAGCACCTCTATCAACTTGGACACACTAGAACTAAGAACATGAAAATTTTAGAAGAAACCTCAGGCGATGTAGTGCTCAAATAGTGTATATATAATTAAGACATGGTATGGAGATGCAGTGCTAAAATATCAATATTTATAACATAATTTTACTATTGGTAAATATATATAATATTAAACATTGATTCAATGTTTGGATATTTTATACATTGATGGACCAGGATCGAAAAAACACCAAAACAATGATATTAACTAGATTGCAATACAAGCCAAATGATTGAAAACATTTTATAAGAAGATAAAATTAGAATAGATCAAACTTAGTTGCAATTTTCAAAAGTTGGAAAAAAGGAGGAATAAAATTTCATTTTAGTCACTGCCAACAAAAATTTGGAATAACTATTCCAAAATTGACAAATAGATTAAGCTTGTTCAGGAAGTAGTGATTTATATCCACACATATATAGAAAAAGACTGTAAAATGCGACGATCGGAAGAAAAGAAAACCAATAGGACAAATAACATCATGTTTTTAAAGAGATTGAGATTGAATAAACTAAAAACGACCGAAACCTATATTGGATACTAAAGACTGAAGAACATCAAACATGCTCAAAGACTATAGATCCAGATCCGAATATGGTCTTCTTAATCAGTGTCAGTTCCCGCTTGATCTCCTATGATGAAACCCTAACTGTAGACAGAACACTCAGCTTCAGACCATTTCATCTTCACTCAGACTCCCCTTCCTGCTCTCAGTTCACCTCATCTAGAACCCCTATGAAAAATTTTACCCTACTCAAAGGCCTCATGACCCTCCTCTTTCAAATGATGGCACAACTCACACCTCACGGTCCACTCACCTCCAACCCATGAAACCTAAATCCCCTTTTAATTTTCACTTTATTATTATTATATCATAATTTAATTATTATTTAAATTCATTTTTAAAAATTCTTTAACATAATAATATTATTTATAATTTTAATATGTTCCGAATTACTTTAATAATTAAAAATTTTATAATATTAATTTAATCATGATTTATAATTCAAAACTAATTATATATATATATATATATCACATTTTAAAAAATTAAGGATGTACAAAAAATAGATTAATTATTATCATAAATTAATATAATTATTATTTTAATTATTAAATAACCATTTTGGTTAACACATTTATTTAAAAATTATTATTTTAAACCAAGAAAAAAAAGTTTGTTTTAAGAATACATTTGAATACTAAAAGTATAATTATCAAATAAATTAGGACACATAATTTCAATTATCATCTTCATATAAATTTTTTTAAAAAATATTATTAGTTTTTATAATTGTAAATAAACTTATTTAATAAAATAATTTATAATAAAACTATGTTTTGAATATTACATTTTAATTTTATTTCTTTCTTATTAAAACAGCATGTTAGAAATTATCTTGATACTATATGTCATAAAAATATAGTTCATTTATATTATTTTAACACATTTTCATGTATTTTAAAAAGTGATATTTGTTTTAAAATATAAATCAATGTGCCAAAATTTCATGAAATATTTCTTAGAATTATCCATTTAAATTATAATTCATTAAAACAATTCTTTTATTGAAACTCGGGGTGTTACATTAAATACATTTACCCCATGATTAGAATTATTATTCCTTAATTCTATGAGGGATTACTCAACTCTAAAATTTATATTGGGGACCCAATCACTATTATTATCAGGTATATTTGGGATTAATTAAACCCTATGCATGGAGGATAGTGCCTCGATGCATGGGGGAGTACCAGAACTCCATGTTTGTTTAAAAAAACATAACCAAACCCTGTCACTAACTCTTTAGATATAATATCCTATAACTACCCATAATTCCATATAAATGATCTCCAATTACTAAGAGGATCATTCCATCAGGCTTTATGTGATATTACACTCAGAATAGATTATTTACTTGTATGTTCTTGACTCCCAAATAAAAATATATCAAAACAGTAATAAACACATAATACATGCCATAAATTATAATAAAAATCATATATAGTACTTATATCATGTATGGGAATGTACTATATCTCTATAACCCCAGTATCCTGGAGTCGGTTTGTTACTTTATTACATTTGCATGATTTCAAGGAATTAAATCCTAAAGGACTGAAAAGTATAACCATTTTGGAAAACCATATTACATACATGAAACACATTTTAAATTTCATATAAAATAGGAACATAATTTAAAAAAATAAAATGATCAATATACTTGGAACTCATTCCAAGAAATCATCTCAATTCCCTATGGAAATGAAACAAAATAAGGGTGATCTCAAATTCTTAGTGAGGGTAAAGTAGAGTGGAAGCAATAATGAATCAATGAGAATAATAAATATGGAAATATAAGTAACTAAGAACACATTACATGTAATAAATAAACAATAAGGTAGTGATTAAACAATATGTAAAGGTAAATAACTAAAAACATATACCATTTAATCGATAAACTGAGAATGAAGTGCATCCATAAATTTTTTCATAGCGAAAGTCTCATGGACAAAAATAATAAATGAAATAAAGTCGATGCTTAATTTTTGGATTCCATGTTTTCCAGGTACAAAGAACCTTTAGAATCAATAAATTTAATAATATTATTTAAAACATACTGGTTATAAACTAAATTGGTTTGTCTAAACTTAACTTTGCTATCAATACCTTTCACTAAACAGTTTAAAACTTTCTGGTTACAAGCACAAAGGGTATGTCCAAATGAAATCTTAGCTTGAGGATACTGATTCATGTAGGGAATTAAATTAACCGATACCCTACCCATTTCGTTCATTTCTAAATCATTCATCATATATCAAATAATCTATTTAAATTCATAAGCAATGTTTCTTATCAAATATCAATATTGAGTAAAAGATAGAGATTTATCAATATTTACCCAGTAAATAAATAACTTTCAAAGAAAAGCCTTATATAAAAATGGTATAATGTTTTGGAAATAATAATATCCATAATAAAAGAATATTTATACCACAAATAAGTATAATTTTCAATGTAAAATGATTGTGAAAAAGTTATTTTTTAAGAGAAAGTTTACAATCATAAAAGAAAGTGAGATCATAAGATAACTTTAACTATTTGGTAATATTCATATTAAAACCCCTTGGATGAAATAATTAAAAAATGAAACATTAAATACCGTTAATAGAAATTTACTCATGATATAATATATCAAAATGGGTAGTATATACACCCCAAAAAATAAGTAAGTGGGGAATATGGAATTTATCTCACAGATGTAAAAAGTGAGATGCAAATCCCTTACCTTGAGTCTAACTTGGTATGTGTGTATTTAAATTACTTAATAACAATCTTATATTAATTATTTAATTTATTAAAACACATTTTCAAGTTTATTATTACTTATAATTTACTTATTACAATGTTTTTGCAACTACTTAAATAATTAAGTTAATGTCGGGTGTTTTGACCAAATTTAGTTCATTTGTTAAAAATGACTTTGGTAGGTAGACAATGGTCCAAGGTATCACTATGTAAACATATAAAAAATAATAATCATGAAATAATAATCTTATTTATTCATAAATTATACTTTTAAAACCTATCAATAAATATGGTTATGAAAAATGAACCTACATTACAATCATGAAGACAGTTGGTCGTATGTACGCATGAGTAAGATTCCCATTTTTCAATGATCATTATGGAAAGAAGGTAAGTAAGATTACATAATTACATAGTTATAATTATATCATAAATAAAATTTTATTTATTCATATATAATTATTTATATAATCCATATGATGTAAAATTAATCACAAATCGTCAAGGAGGAAGTAGTCCACATGTCCATGAACAACATAATCTCTTTTTTATTGTGTGAAAAGGGTAATATAATAAATGAAATATTTTATTTACATAAAGGTAAATATGTAATTAATATAATGTATATGAAATTTTTTTCAAATATTTTTAATTAAACACATCATCAATACATTTCAAGTAACGTGTGAACGTATCACAACGCTTTGATGTGGAAGTAGTCTATACGTCCCCAAACGAAGTTATTGCATTTACACTATATGAAACACATAAAGGTATATGTTATTTTAAAATTAAAGAAGTATTAAATAAAAATTATTTTCATATATATAATATAAAAATAGAGTTACCATCATAATACCCAACCATGATAGGTGGTAAAGGAAAAAGTGAATGGTATCGTTTCAAGAGGTGATAATTCTTCATTCATGAATGATAATTTTGTCACCCATTTGATCGAAATGTGTGTAGGTTTAGGTATCTATATTAACAAGAAAAAATCTTTATATATTTTGTATTCTTATTTTATTATATAATCATGTAATAAGAATATCTTTATAGGTGGATAGAAAATAAAATATAAATTAACATTTTAAAAATGTTTCCTCTTTTCAGGTAACTCTTTTTGGTTTGCACCAATGGGATTACTTGGTTGGATTTATGACCAAAGTGAGGACTCTAATTTTATGGGATAGATTATGAGAACTTATCTTTTCAGATTTTAGATGATCCAAAGTGGCTTGTGATGTGTGAGGAAGGGTAAGAGTGAATGATTTTTTATAGTAGAGGAGGAGTGACATTCTTAAAAATACATAAAGGTAGACAATATTTGGAGGTATCCCTTGACTCATATTATTAAAAAATGTCAAAATAATGGATTAAATGATAATTATGGTCTATAAACACTCACACCACAAAAAAATAAAATAATTTCTACTATTTTGCCTTAGAATTTAAGTTTCATTATTTATATCATTTTAGTTTTTATTATTATAACAAGTTTTCTATCCTTAGTAATTTAACCATTAAGACTAAAATAATGTGGTATTTATTAAGAAATATATACCCACTAAATTATTAATACTATATCTAATATAAAACGTATAATTCCCTGGTGTGTTGGAAATTAATTTTAAAACAAGCGCATGTAACGTGTCGAAACACTGCTTTAACCTGAACTGTGGTAATAATGTTTTTACTATCTATGGGTCAATTTATTAATTATAAAAGATAAATTAGTCCATTTATAGACCATATTTTATATTTATTAACACTTAAAAATAACTTTTAATAAGATTGTATTTTTTATTAATTTTAAATAATTTAATAATGTCTCATTTTTTTAAAAATAACATTAATATATATTTTAACATTATTTACTTTACTTTAATTTAAAAATATCATAAAAATATTGGAATTGAAATATATTAAGTTCAAAGATCTGTAACATGATATATTTATCTAGAAAAATAAGTCAACACAATAATTAATTATATTTACTTCCCTTCTAATGTTTGAGCACCATTTATTTTATTTAATTATTAACTAAATAATCCATATGTTAGTGAATTTAAGAATATAATGTTACTAATTCATATATAAAAATATAGATAAATTATATTTATAAAAAAATGATTTAAATTTTAAAAAAGTGTTTATTAATGAAACTATGTATCTTCTTCCATACTCTAACAATTTAGAATTGTTAAAGGTTAGGAAGGCTCATTTTTTTATTTACTTTACTTTTTAAATAGGTCACTTTAATGAAATATTATCACACTAACTCATAAAATTATAACCAAGATGGGATACGGTAGATGTATTTGTATCCAATGGATTTTTTACAAGTTTCTAATACATTTTAACCCTTTTTTAACATTTTTTCAAAGAGTTTGGGGACCACCCCTCTATTAAAAGTAAGAATAAAAATAGATATCCCTTTAAAAAGGGGTTAGGGAGAACCAATTAAATTCCTTAAGAACAAATACCATTAGAAGCGTGGTTAGGGAGAACCTATTAGATACTTGAAGGCCAAAGTCATAGCTCTAATATGTGGAAAAAAACAAATGGAACCACTGATAATCCCAGATACGTGGCTAAAGAGACCATTAAACCAAATCCCAATACAAGAGAAATACCTCCACAATTAAAATAGAAAAACCCTAATCCACTACCACTACTATCATGATGCAACCATTTCTACTCTCATGCTACCAACTCGAAGCTAGAGCAATACACATCGTAAATCACCGTGCCTCCACCAAACACATCCAATGTTCCAAGAAGCCATGTTGATCCCGCTACCTCCGCATTGTTGCAACCCCAACTCTGACTATAACTCCTGCCATACCTCATGGACACCACCAAAGACATCTATGATCCATAATTCTATGAATCGGTGACCCGAAGGACTAGATCTTAGCTTGGTGCACAAATATGTTCCCATTGGATAGATTTATACTGAAACAACCAAGATAAAATTCCCCCTTACCATGAATATGAGCATACTCCATAAGGACGTCACTATCAACATCCCACTACCAGACCTTCGACCCGTAGAACACCGCCTACCAGGGATACTGACTTGATACTAGAACAACCAAAATCTCTTGGTGAAATTAGTCAGTTTCCGCCACCATATGACTATGTAGAAGAAGATCCATCCCAAGAAGCCGCCAGGGGAAAGATTCCACCAAAGAAGTCACTGAAAAAGACACTGAAGAAGCCACTAAAGAAACTTCTGAAGAAACTACCATGGACCACCAAGGACTAAACCCTATTGAAATGCGATGATCTCTCATCAAAAACCGAGATCCTTCTATACTTATGTTTAAGGTTTTGACGCTTATTAAACATAATTTTACCTCAATTGCTGTAATTAATTTTAATTACTTTCACTTATCGTTTTGGTTATAAAATAATTGAACTTATTAGACTTTAAATATTATAATTATTACTTAATTTTATGTCTATTTTTCCAAATTTAATTCACATAAGTATAAAAATTAAATTTATTGAAAATCCCGCAGATGTGGTGAGAAAGATGGTTTTTAAAGTGAAAATGTTCAAAAGTTAAGTATGTTTTTATATCTAAATTCAGTATAAAAATGATTTCAATGAGATAAATTATATTAATATATGTATAATATGTAACACCCCAAGATTTCATAGTAAGTCATTTTCTTTAAAATAATTGAATAGCTTATACTACACACAACACTGAGTTTGAGCGCACCACGACTTACCAAACTAGTCATTCAAAAGTGGATATGAATAGTATTAACTAAAATTTGAATTTTATATACTCTACATAATTATAGAATCCATATTATGTGTTTCATCGACATAATATAAGAACAAATTATTATTTTTAGATAAAAGAAGTATTTTTCAAAAATGAAATTTTACCATATTCTAATGGAAAACCCTTTTTAAAAACAATATTTTACACTTTTATATATTAAATTTTATACAATTAAATTCTTCTTTATAATCAGAACATAAATATTTTTTGAATAAATTTTTGGTACTTTTTTGATAACTTTCATATTTTGGTGAATACTGAAAAATAATAAATTTTAATTAAAAACAACTCTTTTAATCAAAATAATTTGTAGGGTTAAATTATGAATTTTAATGGTTTATAAGTATAATTAGATTATATTTTTATCATTTATTACAATTTAGGTCATTATAAGTAATTTCAATTTTAAATTTTACATAAACACATGTCAATATTTTGATAGTTTTTACTTTTTAAAAACCCACATTTCGGTTTCGACAATGGGAATTTATTTTAAATTAATTAATGAAACTTTTATGTTTAAAATTTGGTAAATTATAATTCATTTTTGAATTCAAAATATCAAAATTTTACTAGGGTAAATTTTTGGTTTTTCCTGAAAACATATAATTTTTTATGAATAGTGAAAAACACTGTGTTATAGTTTAAAATTGACTTAATATTTAAATAATTATTTATTTTATTTAAATTTATTTTAAATAAAAATAGATATATAATACATATATAAGTTCAATGTAATTCATTGGAGTAATTTTATAATAAAATTATATGTACAAAATTGTATTGAACTTTTTATCTTCTTTTACCCACTTTCTACGAGCATTTTTAAAATTTCATAAAACATAATTTTACCGCTTCTGTGAGTTGAATTTCAAAAATCTGAGAGACACAATTGACATAATTAAGTAAAATTTTGTTCAATTAGATGAAAATTATTTTTTCTGTATAGTAACTTTTGACTTTTAATTACCACGATTAAAAGTAAATAGGGTAATTAAAATTAAAAATGATATTATAATTACCCTAACACATTTCCTAATTCTATTGGATAAGTGTAATTCGACCAAAAACAACAATAGGAATAAAACATGATCCTATTTTGTCCACTTGGATTAGATTAAGACATTTATTATTGTTTTATTTAAAGAGGAGTTAAAAGAGTTAAATTCAAAGTTTAATAACTAAACCATTTTTAATATAGGGTTATACCTAAAATATATTCGACTATAAATATTAATTAGAAAGATAAAAATATTTAATACATTACGGTATTTTATTTATAATTTTTAAAGACTAAATAATTAAATTTATTTATGACACAATGATGATGCAGTAATTACCTTATTATTGACAGATTAAAATAATTGATATTATAAATATCAAAATAAATGTAACTTGATATTTTTGATGGATTCCACTAATTTTATAGATTAATATGACATGTTAGGGTTTATTAAATAATTTTTTTAATTAATAATTCTTTTATGATTTTCACCAAAACCAAATACTAAATAATGTCAAAATTGACATGAATGAGTTTTTAAAACAAATACTATATTATTGGTTGATATAATATTCTTAAAAATCTAAGGTTCGGGAAAAGTGCATAAATAAAATTATATATGTCATTAATGAACCAATTTAGGTTCTCTTGGATGTTTTGAGTAAGTTTATTTACCATATAGTGTATGAATACAAGAAGACACAGTAAAAGTTAAACTATTTAACTAAGAGTTAAATCTAAAAGATAAGGTTAAAATGTTAAACTAAACTTGTATGAAACATATTGGTTGAGTGGTTTTCGACCCATCACCACCTTATCTTTGAAATAAATCATTTTTTATCCATTATAAATTGAAAATTATTTTATTATAAAATAATATTTTAAGGTTTTCCAAAAGTGGCCCTCACCCCTCTTATAAAAGTGAAGTTCCCCTTCTCTCAAAATCACACCTACAAATCCATTTGGATCAGCCAAAACCTACCCAAATATCATCCAAAATTCCCTCAAATCAACATATAATCATAAATTTGATTAGAAATCCAACCTAAGGAGCCCTTTTGATCAACTCAAAAGGAAATACCCGAAGAAGAGGTAATAATTTCATCACCCTCTTTCAAGTTATTTTATTCTTCCACTTCCTCTTTATTTGTTGTTTCCATAACAAAAAATAACTCCAGTACCTCCTAAATACTGTGATGTTATTATAAATATTGTTTAACCATATTTGTTATTCTATCCGTTCTATAAATGAAAGTTTCACCATACGTGCGTACGTACGGCTTACCGTCTCCACGTTATGGTGTAGTTTGTTATTCGAACACTTCATTATTTGGATGGGTATAACAATGAGTATAACTGATGTAAATAATAAATATAACATTTTAATGATTCTGTATATATGATATACCATCCAATTACATATTATTCCACCATCAATATAATGTTATTGTCGCTTGTTTGTATGCACGGATTACCGTCTCCACGACGTGATGAGATTCATTCCCAGGTTCACCATTCAACAATGATTATTAATATATATATTATTAATAAGTTTTTAATATATGAAATAATAATTTTATGGTATATATATATATATATATATATATGTACTTACACATATCTTATTCACTTACTTCTGTTCATTACAATATGAAAACGAAAACATCATTTATGCGTACGTACGACCTACCGTCTCCATAAACGGTGAATTCCATTTCATATATCTATCTATTATAAATATTTATATTCTAAATGTTTATGATATATAAATAAATATTTATATTATGTAGGTATTTAAATCATGTTCCTAATGATATGATCAAGAATAACAAGTTAAAACACGTACAATAAAGAAAGTGATTATTACCCAAAATGTTAATTTAACATGGAAGTCATTATTAAATGGGTAGAATAAATCATATATGAACCTTGTATGATATAATAAATATTAATATGGTTTTGGTAAAATTTAATAACATACCATGGTCATTAAACATGAGGCTAAGAGTACCCTCGACTAAAGGAATGTGCAAGGTAAGATGTTTCTTATCTCACTTTTAATTCCGTGAGATTTCCATTGTTCACCACTTATTTATTGAATGTGGTGTAATTTTTACTACCATTTGATATATATTATCATTATTTTATTTATATTCATGTTATTACGTGATTCATTTGGTGGTTATTAACTTTTGGTCATATGACTCGATTGATTACAACATGGTAAAGGGTTTCCATCTAACTTCTTATTTTCATGAGATTCATGCTATATTGCCACTATTTACTTTTGTGTGGTGTATGTATTTCCAATGATTATCTTACTTATGTAATATAATATAATTTATGGGTATTTAAATCCTCATTGTATGATCCTTCTTTCATGGGGTGTTTGTTTAGTAAGTCACCAAATCGGTAAGGGAATTTCAAATTTTGATTTCCACTCATTGGGTTTTACACAAACTTCATTGATTATTTTATTATGAGATTATGTGTGAAATCAATATTTATTTATTTTTATAGTAATTTCCACTACCCTTTGTGTGGTTATTCTTTTGATATACGTTATCACTCCATTGATAAATTCTCAAGTTATTGATGTGAACTTGATAAGAGTAATCTTAACTCAATTTTCATTCATTGAGTTAAACATCCATGTCATTGGTGATGTTGTAACAAGAATATGTTTGAATGTTACATGATTGTTTTACATAGAATATAGAATCATACTAAGTGTATTTATATTTTCCACACATAATTATGCCATTGATTTATCCTTAACCTAAGGATACAGTCTTTATAATGGATTTCATCTCAACTTACATTCCATTGAGACTTTTTTGTTGTTATGTGCCAATTAAATTTTTTGGTGTATATACTATACTTTGAAATAATATATCAAGAATCCCTTTATTCTCATGATATTATTAGGTTTTTATTACCTCAATTTTTTGTATTCAAGTGTCTCTCATTTGGTTAGGAACTCTAACTAAAATATCATTTTAAATGTTTTAAAATTTTATTCTTCTATATCTTTTCATTAATTTCCATGTTTTAAAAATGCTTTTAAGGATTTATATATATGGATATTAAGGTTTTAAAATTAAAATTACTTTTAAAAGTTTAAAATTTTTATGAGACACTCTGATTCAAAAATCTATTTTAAACATATTCTTGAGAAATAGTGATACTTTTAAATGTTTTCAAGAAAAAGGTGGATATTTCTCTCAAATTGTTTTGATGATTATTTTCATTTATGTCAATATCCTTCATTATTATTGATTGAGGTTAATTTATTATAATAAAATCTTCCATATTGTATTGAATGAGATGTGTATGGCTGTGGATGTGCTATTTTTATACCATTCATGGTTTATGGTTAAAGTATTGACATTTCGTATGCTAGTTTTAATACAAATGTTTAGATTATATTTCACCCTTTTATATGAGGAATGCATTGGACTTAGTAAGTGACGGGTGGAGCCCGCTATAGCTCCGCGCTGCATCGGTAGGTCTTATGAGACAAACTAGTGTCTTTTCATAAGGCCTTGACAAAATCTTATTTGTAGTCTGGGCACAAGGACATGACTATGTGGTTATGAAGTCTGACATTATGCATTCCATCATTATGAAATTGGATATTGATATTACATTTGATTAATCGACTCGTAGAATATCCATGTGAATAAGTAAATGGAATTATTTGATTTATCTTTGCCTTATTATACTGAATTTTAAGTTTAAAAGGATTTTGTTCTAGTCTTATACATTACCTTAAATGTTTGTTCTTATTTATGACAGTTTCTACTATATAGTTATCCTTACTGAGCATCTGATCTCACCCCTTTCTTATATTTTATTTTTCCTAGGATGAAAATAAGTATATTAAGATCAACCTGAAAGAATAGGCTAAGGGATATAAGAGTGTTTAAAGGGGAAATAATGTTTTTGTATTTAATTATGTAATGTAAAACTTATTTATGTATCTAGTACTTCTAAGTCTACTAAAGTGTTCAATATTTCGGGACATGATTCCTTGTATCATGACAATGTTATGTAATAATGCACCGATTCTGGGTAACTCGGGTCGGGGCGTCACATAATTAATCTATTGTGACTTTAAAAACTTGTTTAAAATATAATTTCTGAGTAGTAATTATTTAATAGAAAAGGCAGTTTTTAACTGAAATGCTGTAGTTTTCACTATTCACCAAATAATGAAAATTCTCAAAAAATTTCCAAAAAATAATACTAAGCTAATTTTGACACTACTAATTTAAATATGAAGTTTATTTTAACAAATAAAATTTATAATAGTTTCTATTGTTTTTTAAAAAAGATTCTCTATTAAAAGGTGGTAAAACTCAGTCATGCATGTAACAAAATCCAACACATTGTTGTGTGTATTGTAATCTTAACTTGGTGTTCCATATAAATAAAGATTGAAAAAACTTATTTCATTCTATAGTGAAAATATATTAAAGTATTCTGGTGTAACTTTCTCCCCAACTTAATTGAATTGTGTCCTCATAATTTAAACTTGATCTTAGTAATCAAGGGTTTGATATTTGAAAATGAACCATTTTTTAAAAAACCAGATAATAAATAGGGTTAATAAAAAACTTTATTAATGATTGGAAAAATAAAATGATAATTTGATCACAAAACTAGGTTTTAAAATAGGATAAAATTAGTGAAAACATGGACATGGAAGAGAAATCTAAATATCAATTTTTGATGGAAAGTGATAGAGAACGTGTTCAGCTTCAAGTTGATGACAACAATGCCTTAAAAAAGTTATGAAAAAGGTTTTTCATATCCTAAAAAATGTTAACAATATGACATATTGTTTATTTCAAGACCCTTTTGTAGAGTTGTAGAATTATTTCATTGTAGTGTCCCAGCCGTGGTGCCACACACCGATGCCCCGAGCTAATCGATCACATGAACTCAATCATGCCTAGCCATATGCCAAAACCAATTAAATTTTATTAAGGGTATATTATCGATAATGGGGAGAATATAACCTCTTTATCAGAGTAATACACCAGCAGAAATAAATGAAGAATAACCAAATGATATAACCATAACTAGAATCACGGGATGTCGAAAAATGGAAATACAATATCCTAAACCAAATAGTAGATATGTCATTACAATATGTGTCAAGTGTCAATATGATAATCCCAATATAAATAAAGACATAGAAAACTCCAAAGTAGGTCCCAAATCTAAGTTAGGTTCCCTCATCAAAGCTCCATCCTGACTCAGTCATCCAACACATGGCCTTTTCCCTTAACCTTTCCTAAAACCATGAAATCTATTCGGGTCCCAATCTGGCACCCTGACTAGGGTGTGAGTACAAATCTATAGGCCACCAACAACAATGATTTTGAACAATATAATTTATATAATAGAGTATAAAGTTATATAAAGAATAAAATAAAGGAAATAAATTAAACATTTTACATTTATTCAATTACTCTTTATGTAACCACATTACTTCCTCGGGTTCCTGAGGACACATGAACTCTCAATATCAGCTTTGGCATATGATAGAGTCTAAACTATCTTCGAGGGATATCATATATCTGAATTCTATTGTTACCATTCATTATCTCAATTAAAATCTAAATTCCATGGAAACTATTCATCATCTTAATTCATATCTGAATGCCATTATTAACATTCATTATCACATTCCATAAATGAATTCCATTGTGATCATTCGTTGTCTCAATTCACATATGAATTCCATTATTACCATTCATTATCTCAACTCACATATGAATTACATTGTTACCAGTCATTGTCTCAATATCACAATATCACAATATCAAAATATCACATATATCACAATATAAAAGTTCACTAATTTTCCAATTAATTAATCAAATTAAACAATTTCATATTCACATAATTCCATTAATTAATTAAAAAAATAATTAACCCCATCAATTTTATTACTAATTAAAAAATTATTTTTTCACATCAATTCAATTAATTAATTCAATAATTAAGTAATCTTATCAATTACATTAATATATTAAACAATTAATGTATCACATCAATTCCATTAATTAATTCATTAATTAATTAATAACATCAATTCAATTAATTAACTCAATAATTAATTAATCACATCAATTTTATGAATTAATTCAACAATTATTTAATCAAAATCCACAATCCCAATATCCTCATAATTAATTAAATAATTAATTATTCCATTTTATAATTTTTATACCACCATAATTAAATCAAAAATTAATTATTCTAAATCAATAAATTTTATAATTTCAACCATTACCATTAATTAATTTAATAATTAATTATTCCAGTTTGATAATCCCAATATCCCTAATTTAACCATTCCTTATTTAATTAATTGATAAAATTAATTTATTCAATTGATGAAACTAAATTTTCAATCATAAAATAGAAATTATACAATTAACTTTAATAAATTTAAATCAAGACATTGGGATTTGAATAATAGAACACCTACCTCAAAATTTAAAAAGAACGATCACCAATGGATATCCCCACTTTGATTGGAGTAACCATAATCCCGACGAAGAATGAGGTCAGGATTCAGTCTTAACAGACATGGTTTAAAAAAATTAGATCTAATAAAACCTAGATCTAGATTTATAACTAATAATGGATAAATATCCTTTAAAAGAAAGGAGAATAATGGGAAAGCGATGAAAAACCACACAGAATATGAATCTCTTACCGGGGGAGGTGAATATCTTCAATCTAGGATTCAAATCGTGAATAATGGAGGTTGGTATTCTTATGAATTCATTCGAGAGCCTCCAAAATTGATAGGAATCATTAGGGAGTGAGTGGGTGTCAATTTGAGGTTAACATAGGGGGTTTAAGTATTTTAAAAACTAATTATCTGACTAATTAAAAATCCATGCATGGTTTACTAGGAATGGGAACATAGTTTTCCAAACAGGGTGCCTCAACCATGAACCACTTATAGGGGGTTCATAGTTTCTCCTAATAGGGCACATAGTTTGACAATCCATGTTCCAGCTATCTAAATCCCTTGTGTATGATGTTGTGCGATTTTCTAAACCACAACGCATGGTTTGGGAAAACCATGTGCCAATTGTGTACTTTACCACTTTCTTCTAAATTTATAAATTTTCTTCAAAACTCACCCCAAGGTTCGAACAAAAAAAATACTCAAACAAGGATAAAAGAGGTCCTAAAAACAAGCCCATGACATCTCTAGAAGATGTCCTGATCTTATAATCTCCCCATATTATAGCTCATCATCGAGATGTACTCCCAAACTTCTCTAAGATCCTAAGTAAAAAATATTTGGCCAATTATCCCATATATCTACTTCTCTCTCCCATGGTTCCTTATGCACACACCAATTTCCAAAACACTTGAATTATTGGTATGGTCTTTCCCCACAACACTTTACCATTGTGATCCAACACACGTATCAGATTATCCTCAAAGGATACATCTATATCTAGATCAACATCATCCATACTGGTCACATTATAAGGGCTGGGTTGATACCACTGATTTTGGGAGACATGGGAAAAAATCATTCATAACACTATATATCTATGCTATATCCAATCGATACACCACTGACCTGATTCTATGCACAACCTCAAATAGTCCAACTAACCTAGGTGAAAGATTGACCTATATCCATATCATGTGGTGACCCAACCTTGGTGACAACTGAAATAATAAAAACCACCATCTATATATTCTAGGGGTAATTGATGTTTATTTTCGTATGACTTCTATATAATCCAAGCCGTATCCATACGCTTCCCAATCAGCTGTACCTGCTCTGATGTCTCCTACATGAGACTTGATCACAATGAATATGACTCACGTACCTTCATCTGATATAGATGTGATCTACATGGCCTATAAAAAATATCCTCACTTGGTGAAATATAAATATTTTCCTGATAAAGTTTTCTATAGGAAAATTCTACAAATTTTAGGTGTTTCTCCGAATACCCACGAAAGTCTAGAACACACGCTTGCAAAATATCCTTGAGCACCTGTATAGTATGCTCCAACTTCCCATTTATCCTTGTGTGGAATCCCATAATCAATATAACCTATGTACCAAGAATCTTATTCAACCCATTTCTATAAGATCGAAGTAAAACATGAGTTGGGGTCTAAAACTGTAGTCCATAGAACCCTGTGTAGATAGACTATTTCATGAACGTACAAGTCTACCAAATGCCCCAATCTGAAAGTCTCCCGTATAGGTATGAATTTTTTACCTTTATAAAAAGGGAAAAAATAACCGAAATAACATCATTATTCTGAGGCTTCCTTGAGATAGATACCAATAATTTCATAGTCATGTCATCCCAGTTCTATTATATAGTGGGAAAAACTGTACTAAACTTCCTGGTCATTGATGCTTGGCCTTCACCAATTGGAATGTGTAGCATCATGTTAAAAAAAAATTATATCTCATTTTTCATGTCTAGCCACCAAAACTATCATCACAGGTCATGGTACATTTTTGTCACACCAGGATGTAATGCCCTCTTCGAGGTATGAAATTCACTCAGTAGCTTTACTTCCTCATAGGCACTACCTCCCAATTCCAAACATAGATGATCTCAGAATCATCTATGGTCAAATTAGAAGTTGACTCCCCACCTTCAAGGATTTACCTCAAGGTCAAAAATTTTGGATCCTCGTACTACCAGTCTCCAATCTGGGTCAAAAGTTTAGACACCACTAAAATTGATTTGAGATACATTTTCTCTGAACTCTTATGAACTAAAACAAGCATCTCAGTTAGAAAAGTCATCATCTTCCACTCAAAAATTAACCTATGAACATCTTGATTCTGTTTTTTCTTACTTAAAGTGTCAGCCTCAATGTTCCCCTTCCTAGGTGAATATGCTAGCTCAAAATCAAAGGACTCCATATCATCAACCCATCTCTGATTCCGAGGATTAAAATATCACTATGAAATGATATACTTCAGGATATCATGATATGTATACATAGTAAATTTTTTTCCCAAAAGATAGTGACAAAAAAACATCAAATCATACACTACAGAAGCCAATTATAGGTTCTTCATAGTGTAATTTAATTAATGTGGCCTCAAATTCCGAGACCTATATGCCATAACTCAATCTCCCTACATCAACACCTCTCCAAGTACAGTCCCAGAAGCATCACAAAAAATCATATGCTTCTAACCTGAATTAGGTAGGATAAATATTAGTGTTGATGTGAAGTGATTCTTCAACTCCTGGTAATAATTGTCACATGATTTTGACCATTCAAACTTTATCCCCTTCTTGGTAAAGCTTCATAGTGGCATTTCTGATCAATAAAAGTTCATGGATGAACCTATGATAATATCATTCCTACACCAGAAAGATAAGGATATAAAAAAATATTACGATTTTTCCAATATAAAACTTCCTAAACCTTCAATGGATCCACTAAGACACTTTTTTCTGTGATAATGTGACCCAAGAAGTATACCTAATCGATCCAAAACTAACACTAAGATAGCATGGTGTATATATGAAGATCTATAAGTGCACTCGGGATGACTTCAAGATATAGGGGATGCTCGTCATGATTCTTGGAGTAAACTAGGATGTAATATAAAAAACTACCACAAAATGATCTAGGTATGGATAGAATATTATTTTCATCAATTCCGCAAACACTACTGGCTAATTTTTTATCCCAAATGGAATTACAAATAACTCATAAAGGCCATACCTACATCTAAAAGTAGTCCTTAATATATTAGAAGGTCAAACTATCAATTGATGATACCCTGATCTCAATTCAATCTTCAAGAAAACATAGTCTCCCCTCAAATGGTAAAATATATATTCCATATATAGAATTTGATATTGGTTCTTTACTATCATCCATTTCAACTTCTAGTAATCAACACACAAGTATAGAGTCATGTCTACCTTATCTGAAAACAATATTTGAGAACCCCAAGGAGACATACTTGATAGGATAGATCCCTTATACTCTAAATCTTCTAGATAATTATTTATCTATTAAAGATCTATCAGTTCTATTCTGCAGGGTTGAATGGAAACTAACTTAGCCTCAATAATGAGCTCAATTATGAACTCAACATCTCTCTCAGGTGGAATCCCTAAAAGTTTTTAAAGAAATACATCCTCAAACATGACCCCTATGGGTGGAAAGACATCCTCTTTTAAACCCCCATTATCCAAAAACAGATTATAAACTTGGGAGATAAACTCCCCTAGTTTCTAGTGAGTTAGAACTGTATGGCCTGCTTGGATATCCTACTCTTCATGGTCAACATACTTGTCTCCATCAGGAGACATAAACATCACTCTCCTATGTTAAAAAATATTGTGGGATTCTTATGCTACTGGAAAATCCATACCCATAATTAGGGAAAATCCTGTTATGTTAATAATGTAAAGATACCATAGGAAATGATGGTCCCCAACCTTGATAGAACACCCCTTGCATAAAAATATGTTCCTCAACCGTACTCCCAATGGTGTGTCTATCATCCACAATCCCTCACGAAGTCCACCATCAAAATCAAAAAATTTACAATATGGTAAGATATAAAAGAATAAGAGGCGCCAATATCAAATTATGTATTATCTAGCATAGAATATACTAGAATAACACCTCTAACTATCGACAGTCCAGCCTCACTATCCACATGTGTTGGATGAAAGACATGCAACTCTCATTTATTCTTCCTTGTGAGGTCTTCCAAGTCCCCTATGTTGAACCACTCTATTGAAATGGTCACTATTTTCTCGAAGTAACTCATCCACTTACTCTACCAACAAGGTCAGTAGAACTCTAACTACCATACTGATATGGGACATAAGACCCCCTTCCCATAGTATAGTTCTATCTAGCTCCTCTATCACTACTCTTATGTCATTGGTTTCAATAGAACTTATGTAGAAGTCCCATCCTAACACAAGATCACCCCTCCACTAGTGGTTGGGGACAATGTATACAATAGTGGCCTTAAATACTACACTGGTGGAAAAGAACTCGGGTAATATCCTGAGTAATTGATCCTTCCCCCTAGAAACTCATCTTTCTACCCCTGGATAACATACTAGTAGGGACCATTCCTACCCTCAGAATACGTACCTCTTGATTGACTAGTAGAAACCATATGTCCAATACAAGATGCCTCCTTCAGGTTCACCTCAACTATGATATCTCAGTCCATCACCTCAGAAAACTTCTTCAACCAAAAGAGGTTAACTCGAGACTTAATATCACATTTAACTCCATCATAGAAACACCTCACCAAAGTTGTCTCATCCCTTACCAACACTGTATAAAAACACTGGTAATTTGTAAGGCATCTGGCATAACCCATGTCATACATAATGTCATGACCCGTCCCTCGGGGCCCGTGTCGTAACTTACCCAATCCCGCCTTCCATAGGCCAGGGGATGACGACTAGAAACAAAGGCATAAATCCCAATAAAAAGGGAAGGCATTGCCTTTATGAAATGTAAACACACACAAACTCAAAGAACAAGCGAAAGAAAACACTAAGTAAAGCAGTAACAGCTGTGCTGAAAGTGTAAAGTGGGCCGGAAATACAAGCCCAATAGTAAAGTGCAAGGAAAAGACAAAACAACAGTAAGGTGTCAAGCTGCTCCTGGATTTTCCTCCGGAGTTCCTACCTGAAGGGTAGGTACATATGGAAACCTCATCACTCCACGTCTATCTGTCACCTCCGGGTACCGTCTCATCGTGAAGTCTACCTTCGGGTTCCATCTCATCATGAAGTCCACCTCCGGGTGCCGTCTCATCATGAAGTCCACCTCCTAGTAACGTCTCATTGTGAATTCCACCTCCGAGTATTGTCCATATCTACAAGCCTCAACCACGATTAGTGTTGTCCGTCGTCTACATCCAACACAATGGGGTGTGGGCATAGCCGTGCAGTGGTGAGTATAATGATACTCAGTAGGGACCCCGAGACCCTCAAGGTCTCACTAAACCAACAAGGATAAACCACAAAGAAAGATCTCAACAGATAACTTTTACTTCGGTATATGCCCATACATATACCCAAGTTATCAAGTAACCCATCTCAATCATAAGGTAAACACTAGGGTCATTAACTCACCTCAAACCAGGATTTTAATTATTGATATCCACACCAAAAATTCTGAAGAGCTCCTCCTTTTTCGAGAACAGTGATCCTGTCACAACTCCGAGGCACTACCCACTAACCTTGGACTGTTGAGGTACTCCTCCTATTGAGTACTGCAGGTCTGCTGCCAAATACCGGGCACTCGGTCCACTGAGGGTATGCCACCAAATACTAGGCTCTCTCCCTAATATCATACAGTGGTACTCCTCCTATCGAGTACCATGGGTCTACTTCTAACTACCGGGCGCTCTGTCCACTGTGGGTCTGCCGCCAAATACCGGGTGCTTCGTCCACTAGGCTAATCGAATCACTCCAAGTCGAATTGGTCAAGAACTCATCTTGTCTATAGCTACTAGGTCTCTACACTCCATATGCTCATCTCCGGGGGGGGGGGGTCTGCTCCATGAGATACTGGTAGTTTCTTCCAAGTTTCATGAAGTATCACGTAGAAGTGACACAAAGGACTACCTCATCATAAAGGTCTTAACACAACAGACGGCGCGTCAATCAGACGCCCGGTCTGTGAGTTGTTAGTTTTTCCGTTCCAGGGGCCTGGTTGGATTTTGGGTACAATCCAACCCAGACATACTCCAACTGCATAAAAACCTCAGGTGAATTATTCCAAAAGAACTGTCTCACTATGAGGAATCCAACATAGTTGGCGGAACATCAATCAGATGTCTGGTCCTTAAGTTATAAGTGTTTCTACTCCGAGGGCCCGATTGGTTTCGGGATCAAACCAACCCGGCCATACACAAACTTAGCCAAAATCTTGATTTCAATGTACCGAAATGACCTTCTCGATCCAAGGAATCCTACGCAACTAACGGCGAATCGATCAGAGGTCCTTAGCTCAAGATATGTCTATTTAAACGAAAATAGTCTGAAAATAGGGGGTCTGGGCCCGTTCCGACCCAGCCCAACACCCCCTGGGTTGGCCCGAACAGGGGAGACCCGACCTGAGTCTGTGTCCATCCCAGTTGGACACTGCCCGACCCGGCTGGCACGGAACGGCGCGGCTGGTGTGGCCCGGCCCGGCGCTGGTGGCCCAGCCCGGTGGCCGGTTGCGGCTCAGCCGATTGGCCGAGTGCATTGCACCGAGCGGGGGGGCGCGACCCCCCATTGATTGTTACGGGAAGTGCCTGCTGGCACCACCCCACCTCCCAGATCCCTCACGGCCGCGGGGTCCGACGTGTTGTCGCCGCAGCTGTTGCTGCGGTGGGTTTTTTTGGCTGCGCGCCACCGCCGGACGCCAACACTGCCATGCCGGTGCAGCGCGCCGGCCACGGCTTCCGCGGACTGCCGGACGCGCTCCAATGGTCCGATTTGCCCGCTTGTTGCGCCTATGGTTCTCTCGGGACCCGTTCTTCACTGCGACGACTTCCAAACGCTATTGTGGTCCCGTTTCATTGTCGCCTGTCAATCCGCACATAGACAAACAATCTACAGACGGTCGTCGGGTAGTGTTTGTTCGGCCCGCACCCTCTACATTAATTGATAGCAATTGGTCGGACAACAACGATGTTCAACAAAAAACGAGGAACAATTTTAATCAAATCAAATTGAACTTAATTCCCAATAATTCCCCCACAAATAATTACTCCCAACCCGCAAATAAAATCATTCGCAGATCAACTTGATAATGAGTTGATCCACGTTCTTTGTTTTAGAGTGGAAGAATCATGGGAATATAAAAATACTCAAATTAAACCCCTACCTCAACAATTAATGAATAACGTAGGCATCGCGGAAGACGGCATCGTGAGGCGAGGATTCGTGGATGTCGTCAGAGTGCACCCAAGGAAGAAACGACGTTCCCTCTCTTCTCGCGGAGAAGATAATATAAGATGGGTCACCGTTTTTGAATTCCCCACATCGGTGTCTCCTTCCATGTCGTGAAGAAAGAAGAGGATGGAGAACCGTGGTTGCTGAGTCATTCTACGTTGAAGGGTCAATGTTCTTCATCGGAGAAGAACCATCCTTCGTCGAGGATGAAGTTCTTCAAAGACTCTAGAGTTCTCCCAATTCCTCCTCACACAACAATTGCCAACCCAAATAAAATAAGGCTTCTTCTTATTTTATTTAATCTTTCCATGCATTCAAAATTTAAAATTAAAAAACTTAATTAATTTAATTGAAGAGGTTCAATCAATTAATTAAGGCATGTGTTGGCAAGAATTAAAGAGGGAGAGAGGGGAGAGGAAGAGTTACTCAATTAATGGGGAGTTAACAATTAAGAAGGGGGTTTAAAAGGAGTTTAGGGAATGTGAAAGGTTGGGAATCTTCAGGGCCCCACCTCACAAATATCCTCACATGGGTAGTTATGTGATTATGGGTCCCACCCCAACTCCCCCATGTAATATATAACCACATTAGATATCAATTAAAATTGTTCCACAATTTTATTCACTTCTTATTTAATCCACAAATTTTAACTTCTCCTCCCGTGAAAACGCATCTGCGGTAAAGGTCCCCTTAAGAAATTTTCAGCATTATGAGTTCATCGGTGCACTCAGATTTTAATTCCAAGCACCGGTTCAAAAGATAAAAAAACCCGTTTTTTTGTTCATTGAACGTACCCAAGATAAACTTCAGAAATTGATTCCGGGCACACCGGGCCTCGGAATCAAGTGCTATCAGAAGCTACAGACTTATAAAATTCCAAAGAAATTAAGAAAAAAATTTCCTTGAAATTTCCAGTTCTAATCATTACTCCCACTTTAGGGATTTACATCCCCTTAAAGCTATAACATAAACTAGGGAAACTAAATAAGGTACTGAGCACGCAACTGAGCCTCATGCTCCCATGTGCTCTCCTAGAGATTCTCATGCTTCCAACGAAAGTGCAGAAGAGGAATCGATCATCCCCGTAGGATGTCGCTCCTGTCGATCCTCAACCTTTACTAGAACCCTGTGAAAGTCTCCCCTGTCATTGATATCGAGCTCTCCGTGGTCAATGATGATGGATATGTTGTGCACACATCTCCTCAGCTGAGATACGTGGATGACGTCGTGCACCCGGTGTATCTGAGGTGGAAAGGCTAGGCGGTAAACCATCTCACCTACCCTACTGAGGACCAAGAAGGGCCCGATGATCCTCGGAGATAACTTTCTACTTCAGCCAGATCTCCATATACCTCATCGAGTTGAGACTCGTATAAAGACGTGGTCACTATCCTCGAACTCTAGGGGTCCTCTTTTTCCCTGTTTGGAACTGAAAAACTGAAAACTCCTGCTGCCATGAGGGTAAGGTTGGCCACCTCTAGAGTGATCGACAACACCCCTCCTATGCATGAGTTTATCCTATGCTGCCTGGGATTCCATTTTCATTGAACAAGGGAAAACCCATCCCATCATTGTAGGTAAACCACAACCTTTTGGCCTAATATATGAAATCTATGTATGAACTGTGGTTGCCTAGTCCATACACAAACTAACGTCGTAAGGCCTCGACACTGCCACCAAAAGGTTCCAACCAAAACTCTTGCCTCAAGGGTCAGATCAAACCTTTGGAATAATCATGATTATCGAGTCTCCTCCCAAAGGTATCTCCAGACGTGAGGGTCAATTCAACGACTTTAACCGAAAACTCTAGGTCTGGGATAAGATTTGTGGAAGGAAGAAATGAATCGTATCAATGGATGTTGTTACACAGACCGTACATAGAATCATTCCTAGATCCCTTGGGTCACACTCCTTGACCGCAAGCAGCTACTCTCTTCCCCAACCCTCCTACTCCCTGAGCCAGTCCGGGACTACGAAGGCAGGTGGTTGTAACATGTTGAAATGTACACCACCTCATGCTGCTCTCCCAACTCCACTTCCACGTCTGCTGCTCTACAAATTCATCTATCCTTAACACTTCCCCTTCCTGAAGCATTTTACATGCCCAAGTCTCTAAGATTGGAACCAGTTTTTTGTTTTCCCACTGCTAACATTCACTGGCTATATCCATTCATCCAAATAACCTTCAACCAAAAAGGTTCTCTCTAGCACCCTAGCATAAGTTGGAATGTCTAGTGGAAAAGTACTGGTTCAGATTTCCTTTAAACACACCTCGCTCTGAGGTCCAAGATCTCAAGCACTGATCGTATCGTAGTCATCAAGTACCAGGAACGATCGGTATGCCTCGATGACTACTCATCTACCGACATGTCTTCCTGGTGAAGCTATATAAGCTCTAGAAAACTCTAAGACACCTCCTCGAGCCTGTCCTCAGTCGCCTGTGAGTCGGGATCGCCTCAGAACCTGAGGGGTATCTGATTCTAAAACACATGTAAGGAACAAAATCTACATGTGTCATCTACAGGTACTGTTGGTTGAAACTGATGACCAATAGGTAGTGATATAGCTTGTAGACTACCCAAGGTACTATCTTAGGAATCAGTACACGTACCAAAACCTCATCACTATGCAGACTAACCTCATGGTGACTCACTAGATAAAACTAGTAACTAAGATTACCATATACTATACTAGTGTCTAAACTAGGTGTAGAACTCTAGCAATCGCCTCCAGCCAGTCCACTGCTACCTGAGAATCTGTCTGGCCTAGTAACCTCGGAGGCCCCTCCTACTGGAACTCGTGCAATCTGCTCTGTCAGCGTGCACCGTCTGCTAGTACGACTGGTGGAATCTGCTACCTAACGGTTGGTGGTGCTACTGGTACACCACCCGAAGGTGCCAACATCGAAAGGGGGCCCTGCACCGGAGCCTCGTCGCTCGATGGATCGTCATTGTGTATTCTATCGGAACTCCAACTGAATATCTATGTGGATGCATCCTGAACACATGTGACATGGTCAAACGATTTAAACCTCATGAGCTGACCTAGTTGAGCTGGCATAAATAAAACTTTTGAAAACACACGCACAATGAGTTTTTTCGTGCACTGAGTCGAAAATCAGTAGTCAGGGTCCTGGTGTATGGATACGTTGGCCGCCTAACCAACACTAGACTCCCTAAACTAAAAACCACACTCAGTACCCTTAACAATATTGCTTGACAGAAAGGAAATATCAGAGTCCTATGTTCTGCGGTAGATACGACACCTCTGATACCAATTTGTCACGACCCGTCCCCTGGGGCCCGTGTCATAACTACCCCAAGCCCGCCTTCCATAGGCCAGGGGATAGCGACTAGCAACAAAGGTGTAATTCATGATAAAAAGGGAAGGAATTGCCTTCATGAAATGTAAACACACCCAAAATCAGAGAACAAGAAGAAGAAAACACTAAGTAAATCAGTAATAGGCATACTGAAAGTATAAAGGTGGCCGGAAATACAAGCCCAACAGTAAAGTAAAAGGAAAATACAAAATAATAGGAAGGTTTCAATCTACCCCTGGATCGTCCTCTGGAGTTCCTACCTGATGGGTAGGTACAGATGGCCACCTCAGCTCTCCACATCCGTCTGTCACCTTTGGGTACTCTCTCGTTGTGAAGTCCACCTCCGAGTTCTGTCTCATCATGAAGTCCACCTCCGAGTACCGTCCCGTCATGAATTCCACCTCTGCGTACCATCTCGTCATGAATTCCACCTCCGAGTACCATCCAGCTCTAAAATCCTCAACCACGATCAGTGTTGTCCATCATCTGCATCCAACACAACGAGGTGTGGGCATAGCCCGTGCATGGGTGAGTATAACGATACTCTGTAGGGACCCTGAGACCCTCAAGGTCTCAGTAAACCAACAAGGATTAAACACAGAGAAATATCTCAACAGATAACCTTTTCTTAGGTATATTCCCATACATATACCTAAGTTATCAAGTAACCCATCTCAATCATGAGGTAAACACTAGGGTCATTGACTCAGCTCAAACCAGGATTTTCATTAATGATATCGAAACCACAACTATTAAAGAGATACACCTCTGACGAGTATAGTGATCCTATCATAACTCTGAGGTGCTTCTCACTAACCTTGGACTGCTGAGGTACTCCTCTTGTCGAGTACCGTGGGTCTGCTGCAAAATATTGGGCGCTCTGTCCGCTAAGGGTATGCAACCAAACACCGAGCGCTCTCCCTAATAGCCTATAGAGGTAATCCTCCTGTTGAGTAATGTGAGTCTACTACCAACTATCGGGCGCTCTGTCCACTGTGGTTCTGCAGCCAAATACTGGGCGCTCCGTCCACTGGGCTAATCGAATCACTCCGAGTCGAATCGGTCAAGTAGTCGTCAGGTCTACATCTACTAGGTCTTCGCACTCCGTACGCTTGTCACCAGGAGGGTCCGCTCCATGAGATACTGGTAGTTAGATCCAAGTGTCATGAAGTCCCACGTAGAAGTAACACAACGGAATGCCTCGTCATAGGGGTCTCAACGTAACAGACAACGGGTCAATCGGACGCTCGGTCTATGAGTTATTAACTTTTCCGTTCCAGGGGCCCATTTGGATTTCGGGTACAATCCAACCCCGACATACTCCAAATGCATCAAAACCTCAGGTGAAGTATGTCAAAAGAACTGTCTCATCATGAGGAATCCATCATAGTTGACAACACGCCAATCGGACATCCAGTCCTTAAGTTACAATCATTTTCGCTCCGAGGGCCCGGTTGGTTTCGGGTTTGCACCATCCCGAACATACAGAAAATTCACCGAAATCTTGAGTATAATATACTGAAATGACCATCCCTATCCAAGGAATACTATGAAACTGACGGTGCGTCGATCAGAGGTCCTTAGCTCAATATATGTCAGTTTAAGAAAAAACATTCCGAAAATAGGGGGTTTGGGCCCTATCCGACCCGGCCCAACACCCCTTGGGTCGGCCCGGTTGGGCATGGATTGGCCCTACCGGCATAGCCCAGCCTGGCACTAGCAGCCCGAACTAGCGCTTGCGGCCCAGTCCAGTGGACAGTTGCCACTCGGCCAGTCGGCCGAGCGCATTGCGCCGAGCGTGGGGCGCGACCCCCCATTGATTGTTACCCGTTGGCACCGCCCCACCTTCTAGATCCCACGTGGTCACGGGGTCCGACGCGCTGCTTCCGTGGCTATTTTCATGGTTGGTTTCCTTTGGAGGCATGCCGCCACCGGACGCCAGCGCCGCCGTACCGGCGTGGCTCGCCAGCATCGGCTTCTGTGGACCACCAGACGCGCTTCAGTGGTCCAATTTTCCCACCACTTGCGCCTATGGATCTCCTGGGACACGTTCTTCACTACAACGGTCCAAATGCCACTGAGGTCCCATTTCATCATTTCCCATCAATCCGCACATATATAAACAATCTGCGGAGGGTCGTCAGGCCGTGTTTTTTCGGCCCACACCATCCGTGTTAGTCGATAGCAATAGGTCGAACAACAATGATGTTTAATGACAAACGAGGCACAGTTTTAATCAAATAAAATTGAAATTAATTCCCATAAATTCCCCTAAAAACAATCACTCCAAACCCAAAAATAAAATCATTCACGGATCAACTTGATAATGAATTGATATGTGCTCTTTGTTTTAGAAGGAAAGAATCATGGGAACATAAACATACTCAAATTAAACCACTACCTCAATAATTGACGATGAACATAGGCGTCACGGAAGACGATGTTGTGAGGTGAGGATTCGTGGATGTCGTCGAAGTGTGCCTGAGGAAGAAATAGAGTTCCCTCTCTTGTCGCAGAGAAGAGAATATAAAGCGCATCACCATTGGCGAATTCCCCACGTTAGTGTCTCCTTCCTTACCGCAATGAAAGAAGAGGATGGAGAACCATGGTTTCCAAGTCGTTCTACGTAGAATGGTCAATGTTCTTCGTCGGAGAAGAACCATCCTTCGTTGAGGATGAAGTTCTTCAAAAACTCTAGAGTTCTCCTAATTCCTCCTCACACAACAATTGCCAACCCAAATATAATAAGGCTTCTCCTTATTTTACTTAATCTTGAAATGCATTAAAAATTTAAAATTCAAACACTTAATTAATTTAATTGACGAGGTTCAATCAATTATTTAAGGTGTGCGTTGGAATGAATTAAAGAGGGAGAGAGGGGGGAGGAAGAGTTACTCAATTAAAGGGGAATTAACAATTAAGAAGGGGTTTTAAAAGTTGTTTAGGTAATGTGAATGGTTGGGACACGTGTGGGACCCACATATCAAATATCCTCACATGGGTAGTTAGGTGATTATGGGTCCCACGCCAACTCTCCAATGTAGGATATAACCACATTAGATATAAAATAAAATTGTTACACAATTTTATTCACTTTATATTTAATCCACAAATTTTAACTCCCCCCCCCCCCCCGTGCAAACACATCTATAGTAAATGTCCCCTTAAGCAATTACTGACATTGCGAGTTCATCAGTGCCCTCAGATTTCAATTTCGAGCACCAATTAAAAATATAGAAAAACCTGCTCATTTGTTCACTGAACGTACCTGATCTAAACTTCGAAAATTGATTCTGGGCACACTGGGCCTCAGAATCAAGTGCCGTCAGAAGCTACAGCCTCGTAAAATTCCAAAGAAATTAAGAAAAAAATTTCCTTGAAATTTCTGGGTCGTTACACATAATCCCCTAAGTCAACCTCATGAACTCAACTGCTCACTACCACCTCAGCATATCTAGATAGGAGTGATCTAATAAGATATCCAAGATGTCCTTCCATAATATACCCTTATCCTATCTTGTCTGAGTCTAAACATCCCAACAACACTTTACTGATCCATATATCATTTAAGTAGAAAAAATTTCCATATTCTTATAATGAGTCTCCAAATGGTCAAGTTTCTTTATGATAGAATCAATCCAAAACTCTACTACCTCAGGTCCACCATCATTAATGAAACAAAGATGGTTTTGTTACTAAAACTCCCACATCAAGTTAGAAATACTATTTATAACCCGATATAGGTATCTTTCCACAGACTACATGAAACTACCAATGTTATAATGGAATTACTCTCTTGATTCCTCACCTGACACTATTAGAGCCTCATGTTCTACTACTAGTGGAGTATCTCCAGCCATAGCCTCTAGTTGTCTAATCAACAAGAATCGTGGTGGAGGCACATCTATATAATTCCAAACACATTTTCAAACAAACGTAACACAACTTAAAAACATTTAATGATAGGGAGTCACAAAAAACCATAACAAATCATCCCCACAAACCCCGCCACACGGTCAAAATCAAGGCGCTATCACTACCCTAAATGATCCTACATATAGGAAATGGTTATAAAGGGTAAAATCATCTTTATAATCATGTATAATTAGAAACCCATTTATTCACATCTTTAATAATTTTGGAATTCTCAAATTTATATTATGTACCTTTTAATTTAAATTACACAAGCAAGGAAGAAAATTTCTAGTTCAAAAACTTACAAAAAACCCATTTTTTCTTGAATACCTAAAATTTTGCATGTCTCAAAAAAGTCACAAGTTCTTATAAGTATGTATGAATAATAAAATATCATTCCATACTAGTAAAAAAAGAATATATTATTATATCTTAAAACAAGAATCAAAATACACCACAAGTGCATCATCCCAGGTGAAATAACATTAAACTATTACAATACAAATCAATAATAGAAACCCCACCCTGATTAATTGTGTTTTCCCCCATATATTGGTTAGTTATTCCCATTAATGGGATCATGTCCAAGGACATAATCTTTCTAGTCTCTTTTCTACATTTCCCAAATATTAATAGAAAATAAAATAAAAGAAAAATCCTCGGATATCACTTTGTAACATCCCATCCTAGGTGCCACACATTGGTGCCACGAGTTGGTTGGTCACAAGACCTAAAGAGTGCCGCCCCATATTCCAGAGGATGCTGACTAGTAGTGTGGGTTTATTATCAATAATGGGGAGACTATAACCTCTTCATCAAATAAATAAACCTGTGGAAATAAATGAACAATAAGAACATTATATAACCCAAACTAGAATCACATAATGACCAAAAAAGTAAATGAAATATCCAAAACTGTATAGTAGATATGTTATTCCAATACATGTCATTTGTCAATAAGAAAATATAGAATTAAATATACACTAAAAACTCTAAACTGGGCCCGGAATCAAAGTTTGGTTTGCTCATCCATGCTCTATCCTGACTCATCTATCCAATAGAGGGCCTTTTCCCTTAACATATCATACAACAATGAAATCTATTTAGGTACAAATCAAGAATCCTGAGTAGGGTCTTAGTATAACTTAGTAGGTTAACACCAAAAACATATAAAATAATATCTATTGTATAGTATTGTATTCAGTTTTATAAAGTATTTAATATAGGAAATAAATTTAACAATTTATATTTCTTCAATTACTCTTTATTTAACAACATAACACCCCTTGGTTCTCAAGGATACCCAAACTACTAATGCCTACTTCGACCCATGATGTAGTCTAAAAAAAAACCCAAGGAATATAATATAGCTGAATTCCATTATTACCATTCATAATCTCAATTCATATCTAAATGCTATTATTAACATTCATCATCTCAATTCACTTCTGAATGATATTGTTACCATTCATTATCTCATTTCACCTATGAATTCATTTTTTACCTTTTATTGTCTCATTTCACATATTTATTCCATTTTTACCATTCCTTTTATCAGTTCACATATGAATTCCATTATTACCATTCATTTTATCAATTCACATACGAATTTTATTGTCATCTTTCACTATCTCAATATTACAATATCACATATACCAAAATATCACATAGATCTCAATAGAACTATTAATTAATTCACCAATTAATTAGGTAAATTCAATAATTTTATTTTAAAATTATTACATTAATTCATTCAATAATTAATTAACCACATAAACTTCATTACTAATTGAGAAAAATTATTTTTTTCACATAAATTCCATTAATTAATTTAAAAATTAATTAATGACATCAATTATGTTAATTAATTCAAAAATTAATTAATCACGTCAAATCCATTAATTAATTAAAAGATTAAATAATCACATTAATTCCAATAAATAATTAAATAATTTATTAATCACATCAATTCCATTAATTAATTCAAAAATTAATTAACCAAAATCCAAAATCCCAATATCACCATAATTAATTCAAAAATTAATTATTCCATTTCAAAATCTCAATATCACCATAATTAATTCAGAAATTAATTATTCCATATAAATAAATTTCCTAATTCCAATAATTCCCATTAGCTAATCCATAAATTAATTAATCAATTATAACAATCTCAATATTTGCAATTTCACTATTCTATAACTAATTAATGGAGGAAATTAATTAATTTTATTGATGAAACTCAATTTCTAATCTTAAAATATAAATTCTAAAATTTCAAACATGAAATTGAAATTAAGACTTTGGTATTTGAATAATATACATCATACCTCAAAATTGATAAATAATGATCACCAAGGGATATCCCCAATTCGAGTGAAATGATCCTTATCATGAAGAACATGATATCGATTCCATTACCAGATCCATGGTTTAAATAGATTAGATTTAATAAAACTAATATCTAGATCTAAAACCAATAGTGGATAAACATCCCTTAAAGTATGGGAGAAGAATGTAAATGATATGGGAAACTATATGGAATAAGAATCTTTTACATTGAGGGGTAAAAATATTCAATCCAGACTTCAAATCATGAATAATAGAGGTTGGGCGCCTTAATAATTCTTTTGAGAGCCTCCAAAACCAATCAGAATCTTTTGGGGATTAGTTGGGGTCAATTTGGGGTTAATATGGGGGTTTAGGTATTTTGAAAACTAATTTTCAAGAAAATTAAAAATTCAAGCACATTTTTATGGGAAGTGGCACATAGTTTTCATAACTGTACACCTCTTCTTGGGGGTGCATGATTTCACCTAATTGGGAACATAGTTTGAAAATCTATGAGGTAGCCATGAAAATCCCCTTAGTTTGGGGTTTCATGGTTTGCTATTCTAGGTCCCACAGTTTGGGAAAACCATGCACCAACATCAAAATTTCACTCTTCCTTCCAAATTCATCATTTTTTATCCAAACGCACCCCAATTTACAATCAAAAGAAAAATTAATAAAAAAAATAAAATAAAAAAGAGTAACAAAAAATAGGCCTGAGATATCTCCAAAAAAGGTCAGGATATTACATTCACCCCATAAGAATATATGAATATATGTGTTTCTATTTCATAACCATAATTTTATCCTTTGGATATTCCTAGAACCATTTCTAATTCATTTCTCAGGACAAGATGCATCATAGGGTGATGTAATAACTCAATCTCTAAAACATCATCCAAAGATCTACATAAACCATTTCATAAATGGTTAAATTTTTCAAAATATTATGATCCAACACTTTATAAGTTTGGTCATTGAATTCTAAAAATAAACTTATCATTAGCCTTTAATCACCATGAATCAGCTCTTAATTGTAACATTCCAAACACATGAATACCTTCATCATGTATTCTCTTAAAATTTGGTAAAAACTTAAATTACTATAAAACCTTATCAAAAACAGGTGTGATTATTTATTTCTTTATTGAAACACATGTTATTGGATATATTAATTAAACAAAAAAGTGTTTTAAACCCTTTCCATGATAGAATAAACCACGTTATCAACAAATCATTAATAAGTTCCAATGTAGTTGATAATTTCCAATCTAATTTATCCTTAACATTTATCTATTTATTCCAACATCATTATTTTAGTATCAGGAGAATATTAAGGGTTTTCTTTCAGTCAACCATGTGTTCCCCAAAAATTTTCAACTTTCTACTGAATAATTCTTCATTGTTATCTATAAACATCAACACATGCTTTTAAATCCTCAATTAAAATGTACTTCATTACAATAATTTTATATTCTATAATTCTCATAACCATTACATTACTGATCAAATGATAAAATGAAATAATTATTTATCAAAACATAAGAATATTTTTCATTACTCTTCGTCTATGGTAAGAAAAAAATATTGACCGTGATCTATTATAATAGTTTGGGGATATATTTCTCTGACACATGAGACATTGATTTTCATAGATTTTTACCTCCTTGAATTTGAATCAATATACAATAAGAACCATTTTATTATCCATGAAATCACAAGAATAGTGTCCTTTCTCCCCAAACTTATAGTAAATTCACATTCCTTTTCATCAAGTAACAACGTGATTATTTCTACAATTATTACATGTGGGAAAAATTTATTTTGTTTCTTCCCTTCATCCATATTTTCCCTAGCTATCATCTTTCTCCCATTTTTTTCTCCAAAACCATAATAATTATATAAATATTTCTCTATCTCATTAGTACATAATACTATGTCTTAATATTATGATAATTCTTAGGATACTAGTTCCCTTTAAATAATTATCTTAATACCATAAAAGAAACGACTATTCTTACTCTTTGGATCAAGTTCATCGGTCAGGTTCACATTACTTGTGCTAGGTTCCATTTTTAAATGATGACATAAAATATATTAGATCTTATCAATATGAAACATAATGTATAATCCAAAAACTAGTGAACTACTTGACATACATGGAAAGAATTTATGTTTATCTAATATCATAATCATATACATGGTTTCTTTAGGATGTTCTTCTATACTTATCCTCAATGTCTATCATAGGATTATTTTTTATAATATATGTTTTACTAAATAACGTTTCCAAGGATTCTACTAAAATTCCCATGATAATAACTACATCACCCCTAACTTAGAAACACTGAGCCGGTGCCTTACATTATTGTATTTTCACGATTATAAGAAATCAAATCAAGAATGATTGAAAATTTTATCAGTTTTGGAAAACTAGATTATATGCACAAACCCCATTTTACATTGGAAATAAAAAGAAATATAAAACATAAAAAAATAAAATTCTCAACATCCTTGAAAATCTTTCCAAAAATTAAACATCATACCTAGGGAAAAGGATAAACATATGTATGATCTCAAATTCTCATTAGGGGTAATGTAATGTGGAAGAAATAACGGATCAATGAAAATAATCAATATGGAAAGATATTTAACCGATAAAACATTCCATGTAATCAATAATTGTTATGGGAGTGTTTAAATAATATTTTAAGGTAAATAATTGAAAACAAATTCCATTTAATCAATATAATGATAATGAAGTGCATTCATAGATTTTTTATAGTGAAAATAATATGGATAAAAATGATATCTCAAATGAAGGAAATATTTAATTATTAGACACCATATTTACCAGGTACATGAAAACATTAACATCAATATATTTCACAATATAGTTTAAAACATAGTGGTTATAAACTATTTTTTTCCAACCTTAACTCTAATGTCAAGACCGTTCACAATATTGTTTAAAACATAATGGTGATAAATACAAAGGGTTTTTCTAACAGAATTCTTCCCATGTGACTACCAATGAATCGAGAGGATTAAATTAACTGACCCAAACCCATGTATTTAATGTTCAAATAATTCATCATATATTTAATAATTGATTTAAATTCAAAAAAAAGTTTTGTATCAAATATCTGTATTGAGTAAAATATTCAAATTTATCAACATTTACCTAGTAAATAAATAAATTTCAAAGTAAAAAACATATGTAAAAATGGTATGTGGTTTATGAAATCACAATTTTTGTCATACAATACTATGGATGTAAAAAATAAGTATAATGTTCAATAGATGATGACTATGAGAAAGTGATTGTTTTAAGACAAAGTTAACAACCAAAAATGATAGTGAGATTGCTAGATAACTTTTACCAGTTGATAATTCTCAAGTTAAAACCCCTTGGATGAGGTAACTAAAATTAAAAAATCAGTTAACATTAATATAAATGGATTCATGATATAATATATCAAGAGGGTCCGTAGATACACCACATAAAAGAATCAAGAGGTGAATATGACATTAATCTCATAGATGTAAAAGTTAGATGAAAACCACTTACCTTGAGTTTGAATTGTCATTTGTGTATTTATCATTATAAATAATAATATTATGTTAATTATTTAATTTGTTCATTAACATTTTTATGTTTATTATTAATTTTAATTCACTTATTACAATGATGTTTAAAACTACTTAGAAAATTATGTTTATATCAGATGTTTTGACCAAATTCTGTTTGTTTGTTAAAAAAAATTAGTATGTCAACTATGGTCAAAGGGGTCATTATAAAATAATATATAGAATAATAATAATGAAATAATTATCATCTTTATCCATAAATTATACTTTTAAATAAATCATTAAATATGATTATGAAAAATAAACAAATGTTACAATCATGGAGACGGTAGGCTGTACGTACGCGTGCGTAACATTCCCATTTTTCAATGAAAATTATAGAAAGAAGGTAAGTAACATTATATATTTACAAAATTATTATTATATCATAAAAACCATTTTATTTAATCATATATACTTATATATAGGATCCTTCTGATGTAAAATGAATCACATCACATCGATGAGGCGGTTGTCCACACATCCCTAAACTATGTTATCACTTTTTTAACGTGTGAAAAGAGTAATAAGAAAAGTGATATATTTTATTTACAGGAAGTTAATTATATCATTAATATCATATATATTTTATTTTTTTCACATATTTTTAATTAATCCCATCCATGATACATTCCATGTAATGTTTGAAAGTATCACATCGCTTTGAGGAGATGGTAGTTCACACGTCGACAAACAATGTCATAATATTTAAACCAAATGGGAAAAATAAAAATATGTGTTGTATAAAAATTATAGAAGTATTAAGAGATAAAAAATATAACACATATCATATAAAAATATGGTGTCCATCATAATTCCCAACCATGGTAGGTGGTAACAGAAAAACAAATGACATCATTTCGTGAGGCGGTAATTCACCATACATGAACATTAATTTAATTACCCATTGGATTGAAGTGTATGTAGGTTTGGATATAAAACATAACACAACTATATATAAGTATATTTATGATACTTATGTTATTATATAATCATTAATTAAGAATAATTTAATGGATGAATAAAAAAATAAAACATAGATGTATGTTTGAGAAATGTTAACCAATTTTTGGGTTACTCTTTTTGGTTTGCACCAAAGGGATTCCTTGAATGGATTTATACCAAAATTTAGGAATCTAGGATTTGTTTAGGGATGTTGGGAAATTATTGTTTCAGATTTTGGACAATCCAAAGTGGATTTATAGGTTTAAGGAAGGGGAATAGTGAATGTCCTTTTATAGTGGAGAAGGAGTGTCATTTTTGTAATTACCTAAAAGTAAACACTATTGGGAGGCCTACATGACCTAATGTGCATAAAAAATGGAAATATAATTGATTAAATGGTCATAATGTTCAATAAAAACTCACACCACATAGAAATAAAATCATTTTTATCATTTTGTTCCTTAGTCATTAACTTTCCTTATTTTTGTCATTTTAGTTTTTATTAAAGTAACTAGTTTTCTCTCTTGTGTAATTTAACCATTAAGAATAAATTAAAGTGAGATTTATTATAAAATATAAAAACACTAAATTACTAATATTATATCAAGTTTAAAAAATACAAATCCTATTCTAGTTGGAAATTAATTTTAAAACAAGTGCATGGAACGTGAAAAAATATTACTTTAACCTGAACCAAGCTTACTAATTTTTTCTATATATGGGTCAATATATTAATTATAAATGATCAATTGATCCATTAATAGAAAATATTTAATATTTATTAATACCAAAAAATAAATGGGCAGAAGTCATGATTTTTTATTAATTTTAAAGCAATTAATAACATATCACATATAATAAAATAACATTAATGTAAATTTCTAAATTTTTAAGTTCATTTTAATTTAAAAATATCATATAAATATTGGAATTTAAATCTATTAATTTAATATCTATGTAACTTTATATATTCATCTAAAAAATAATGTAACACAATAATTCATTAAATTAATTTCCCTTCTAATGTTTTCAACATCATTTATTTTCTATAATTTTTAACTAAATAATCTATTCATTAGAGTTTGTTAATAATTGAACTAAATTAATTCTTATCTAAAAGTTATAGTTAAATGATCATGGTAAAAAAACCTCATTTAAATTTTAAAATAATTTTTATAACCGAAACTATGTAGCTTCTTCCCTACTCTAAATATTTATAAATGTTAAAGGTAAGGAAGGTTTCTTTTTTGTGTTTTTCATTACTTAACATATTATATAGGTCAATTTCATGAAATAGTAACCAAATAAATCATAAAATTATAAAAAGAGGGGATATTGTCAAAATATTAGCATCGAATGGATTTTGGACATGTGTTATGTCATTTTGGTCCTTAAGTTTGGGGTTTAGTCCCATATTAAGCTTACTTTTACCTTAATCACCGTAATTAAATTTAATGAGTTTCACTAATATTTTTAGAAAAAAAAATATTTTTATCATATAAAAATATAAAAACAATACTTATTACAACTGTGTATGTTTGTTTTTACAAATTCCAATCACTGAAGTGTCAAAATTAATTTTAAAAATAATCCTACAAACATGGTGAGATAATGGGTTTTTAAAGTGAAAATATTCAAAATTTCAATAAGTTTGTGTATCTAAAATCAATATAAAAATGATTCCCATGACATAAATTGTATTAATAGATATATACATGATCTATTTGGACTTTAAAACCAAATTTAAATCATTTCACATTATTAATTATTTAATGGAAAATGATGTCTTTAACTAAAATGTAGTATTTTTAACTATTCATGAAAAATGAAACATCTATGAAAAATTTAAAAAATCATTCTAATCTAATTTTTAATTTCCCCACTCTAAAATGGATTTTATTTTTACAAATAAAATTTTTAAAATTTTAAAAAATTTAATTTTAAAATAGGTGCACCACTAAAAGGTGGAAAACCTTGGTCTTGCGTGTAACACAAACAAACTCAGTGTTATGTATAGTGTGAGCTGAACATGGTGTTATGTAAAAATAAAGGTATAAAAAACATAAATTTTATTGTAAATTTAATTCTTTGGGTGTTACCTATACCATCAAAATTCTACTTTATGGAGTCAACCTAAATGGTGTGTCCCAATAGGGTACTCTATGTGTGGGAGTTGTAAAATTTTTGAGAATGTACTCTAATAATCAGAGTCCTATAGTACCAAACTACACAGTTTGTTCAAATTTCCACATTGTGTATGGATCTCAAGGTATTACCTGGGAATTTAATTAATCACATGTTGTTTCATGTAATCTGAACAAGTTGTGTACTTCCAACCATATGCCATGTAAGTTAAATAAGGTGGTTGGGAATGTACATGACCGAACCCCGAGTCATGTGGTTTCTATGAACATGTCATGTGATTCATAGTCAAACCCCATATTATATTCTTCTCTACATTTAAACATTAGATGCACTAAATAAATGGTCAAAAATCGGTACTCAGAGGTTACTCATTATGTGATATTTATAAGCCTATAGAAACAGTATCACTTCAGGATAAAACCCTACATGATGTGTGTTTCCTAGAATACATGTCATATAGTTGGGAAATATGCACTAGATCTAGAAATTTTATCAGACACTTCACAAAAACTACACTATCTAATATTCTCTATTAATTTGACTTGATGAATCACTATTAAATATCATCACTACATCTACACCTCTTATAAATATCCTTATCACCTTCACTGCCAATTGTTTCTCCTTGTCAAATTCACATTGGTCCATTTAATTGAAGTTATCCTATGATCACACCATTCACTACCATGTATTACTACTAAGGGAACACTCCCACTACCATATCTATTCAGTGAAATCACAATACTCCTGTCACCCACTTCTCATCCTATACCATTATCTTTGAATCAAAGACCATTTCAAAGGCCATTAGTGATCATCAATCTTGATAAAAAAGAAGAGCGTGGTAAAAAGAGTGTATTTAAATTATGGGTTTAATAATGACCACAAATTTCTATTTTCATATCCATGAATGTAAATAAATTCATATGTTTATGTAATCATGTCGATGATTGATTGAAAATAAGAAAAAAACAGTGATAAGAATAAAACATTGGGAATTATTACTGAATTTTTTTCCATGAAAACCATGAGCATAATCATTTGATGAAAAAAATAAATTGAATATTATGAAGTTTCAAAAAATATAATATCATTTCAAGTAATAATAATAACTTAAATAACAACATAAGATTCCTAACTAAATATAAATATTATAATTTCTTCAAAGACTCGTCATGGGAAAAATCATGAATCCATCTCCATCACTCTGATTCATCATCAACATCTCAAAAAAAATCATCCCTATCACTAAATTTTATTTTTGGTTCATTAAAAAATTATATAACCCTCAGAAATGAATTTATAAAACATTTTATATGTATGGGGATGGTCAATAAATATTATAGGTTAAAAACACAGCATAGCTCGGTTCGGGGATCAAAACCCTAAAATTGAAATTATACCCCACCTCAGTAAAACAAACCATTTTATACAAACATATGGTTTCAAAATTTCTCTCCAAGATTATGATAATAATATATTAACATTCACTCTTATAAGATAAATATTATTTAATTAATAAATATTTAATAACCCTTAAAATTTAACTAGCTAATAAGTCCACTGAAACTATTCTTGTGGGTAAACAATATACCAAAATATTAACATAACAATTACAATATTTTAAGGTCAATTTGTAGAGTAATTTTACTATTTTACCTTTTTAGAGAACTTGGGTTCTAAAAACTCAAAAATGAGGTAATCCTAACTAGATAAAGCAAGAGTCACTACATTAACATCCCTCTCAAGTAGAGGATCGATCCAAAAAGTAAATTCTTATTTTACATTCATTTTGTGTCTTTGTTAATGAATCTATAGGATATGATAATTATTGATATGAAATAACTTAAAACTCATATTGGAAAAAACTATTCAACCAAGTTTTGATCTTGCATCGATTGTGAGAATCAAAAGGTATTCATCTCATCACATACTAGTATTCAATATACTCTATGTGGAGAGATGGAGTTTCAAGATTGCTGAGTCAGTTATAATTTGGAGTTGGTAGAAAAAATCATCGTTGAAATAATAAATCCTTTCCTTCGAATGGTTAATTCTAAATCAGGATAGGATTTACCATCTATGTTATATCTTTTCCTAATTTGTTTCTTCAAGATTTATTTGGACCATCTCTTAAGTGAGGGGTGGAATTCACAATTAATATATTACCTGAAACAAAAATAGTATATTTTCCTCTATATTGAATAAATGTAAATAAATATATGTAATTAAGGATTTAATTGGAGTATATTGAGGATAAATAATGTCTGTAATTTTTTTAAGAAGCATCAGGGGGTTTTACATCTCTTTATAGGTTATTAGAAGCTAAATTTTTATATGACCAAGGATCAACATATTTTACGTAGAATTGATTATATATATTTTTTCAATTAATGGGGGGAAATAGTTTTCTAAAATTGATTTATACTTAAGATATATTCAACTTCATGTTAGTGCTAAAGAAATTCCAAATATGTATTTCAATAGTTTGTATAGAAATTTAATTACTTGGTAATCCCTTTTGGCCGGACTAATTATCTATATTTTCTTACGTATTTTCTAAGAAGACATTTCACATATTATTGGAATTTTTTGTTATAGTTCTTATGGATGATATCTTTATTTATTAGAAGTCTCAAGATAGGAATGGCCTAAATCATCACATAAATATGGAAAATTTGATAAAACATCAATTGTATGAAAAGTTATCTAAGTTTATATTCTATATTCACAAAATAATGTTTTTTAATAATGTGATCTTTGAAGCTCACATGTAAGTAGAACATGAAAAGATGGAATCAGTGATATCTTGGAAGGTATCTTAGAATGTGTTTAATGAAAGGAGGTTCCTTGGAGTAATAGTATATTAATTACATTTCATTATTTGTTTCTACAAAATTAATACACTTATGAAAACATTAATTAAAAAAGGAACAAAATTAATTTGTTCTGATCAGTGTGAGAAAAAAATTTAAGTGTTAAAGAAGCATGTGGCCAAAACTATACTTCTCATTCTACCTCAACCTGGTGAAGGTTTTGAGGTGTACTATGAATCATAATCTAATAAAATTGGTTGTGTTCCCATGAGAGATCATTTAGTAGTGGTGTATGGTTCCAAAAAACTATGTTCACTAGAAAATAGTTACAATATCCATGATTTATAATTGACTATTTTTGTTCATACCCTAAAGTGTTATGGTCACTACTAATTTAGAGAGCACTTTTCAATATTCACCGACATAAAATCCTAGAATACATATTATCATAATGATATTTGAATCTAAATATTCATCCCTAGGGTTAGTCGAATGGGTTATTTGATTTCAATATATTGTATAAAATTCATAAAGGGAACCTCATTTTCAATTCCTTCAGCCAAAAGGGTTCACCCCTAGCTAGTGCAGGAAGCAAAGGAATAGTGGAAGTTGATGTATCTTATGGATGAACTCTACCTATACACGAGTGAGGACCATAGTAAGATACATTTATACCAAATCATCCTTGAATAATCTATTGTGAAGTGAATTAAGGACTCCTAAATATAGGATTCCAATTGTATCATTATTTAATGAAGTCTTTATGGTGGGGAGATACATGATTTATAATTCCAATATCCTTTGTTATCTTCAATAACTCTAGAAGTATTTTCATACCCACATGTATAATAGAAGAAATAATGAGTGAATATCATAAATCTAGTTGTTTCATACATCCAAGAATTAAAATTTTCAATTGAGACATTCATAATCAATTCTAGTATCCTGGAAAGAAAAAAAAGTACATTGTTCATTTCTTATTTCATCAATTATTAATGATTAAAATAAATGCATTAGTAGCATGCAATCTTGCTTCATCAACTCTCTCTATTAGCTTGGAAATTGGACAAGATCACTATGAGTTTTGTAAATAGATTTCTTATAACTCATAGAGGCTTATTTTAACACATTCCCCAATTCAGCAAGTATAATTTAGAGTTTTATATGACCTCATGTGAGCCTACATATACAAAAGAAGCTACTAAATTAAATTATAGTGATGAAATATACCTTGGGAAAACAATACCTTCAATATCAGATAATAATCAATAACATAATCAATGGAAGTATTATGAAGTCGTAAAACATAGTATGGAATCATAATGATAACCCAACCACAAAAATCATATCAAATGAAATATCAAAATGGACTATTTTAAGCATCAGTTAAAAGGTGATCCCTATAGGTGGTATATTAATAGAAATGATGTAACAAATGACATAAGAATCCATAGATACAACTAAAAAGTGATCTTCATATATATATTAAACTTTAATTCATCCATAAATATCTCATCTTACTAAATATATTATCATAGATCCCTATACCTTAGCTAGATACTAGAATTAAGATACTCATGAATGATCTGAGTATAAAACCAACTTGGACACCACCAATGGGTCTATATAATAAATGTGCTATATGTATATAATTTTATAAATTTTTAGAGAAATATATAAAAAATTAAGTATATAGACACACATGGTTTTCATGTGATAACATATCCACCATGAAATCTAACCATACCTTCTTCATATTTATGCTAGAAGGAAGAGTAAACTTAGACCATAGACAAATCTTAGAGTATGTCTTGTACCTTATCACTCAAGGTGCGAACATTATCATGTATCACACCAATTTCCTTTCACTCAAGGTGAGGCCATAAAAACCCACCCCATACTAACACCCTATCAGTTAGTGTGAGTCCTCATGGTCATAATCCAACACATTCATCCTTTCACTCAGGGTTTGGTTATATAACTATATTTCCAACCACCACCATATCACTCAGGATGTGGTAACACTAACTTGTCCATCCTAACACAAAAAGGTAGTGGGGTTAGTATTCTCATTACCATCCTTACTAGGGTCAAACCATAGATTCTAATAAGACTTTATAATCACAATACCTTTTTTAGGATAGGCCATAGGATTCTTCTTTAAGTCAACCCATAATAAGATAGTCATGATAACAACTCCACCAATCAACACATTTAGAATTGAATGTGATCATCTCCCATTACCCTAATAGATTTCATCATCTTAGAAATTTCAAAAAATATCCTAATAAAGTCACTTTAAACCTTGATAACCAAGGAATAAAACCCTACCTCAAAACCTAATACACTAAGGTTTTGAGACACCTATGAAAATTCAAAAAACTCTACCCTATTTGGGGTTAATTCTACTGATCTAAATCTACCCAAACAATTTGATACCCAAATAAAAACATATACAAACTAAAAAACACACCCACATTCATAATATCTATTAAAACCACATCTAAATGTAATAAATGGTATATTCTTCAGACATCAGGCTACTTGAATATCAATCACTAAATTGTTTCACCGAATTCAATCCTAAACCACAAAATCTCTAAAATAAATCATAAAACCTTATAAATAAGGATTTAAGGCCAATTAATAAGACAAATTGAGATAAGGATACATCTATTATTTGGATGGGGTTAGAAATAATAATAGGTAACCACCATGACAAATAAAAATATAAATTTCCAACAAATGGTGGTTGGATAAGGTTGAAATCGAAGGAGAATCCAAAGAAGAGGGTCTGGTCAAGCTAGGGTCAAGGGAGGGGCGAAGAAGGGTTAAAAGGTCTATGGAGGGGAATTAATAAAAATACCCTAAAATACCTAGGTTGGTTACTAGGTACCTAATATATTTTTACTAAGTACCCTATAAACATATCGAGAAGTCGTTTTACCCTCTTTATACATTGGATACCATGTGACCTTGTACCAAGTATCCAATACCCACCAAATACATTTCAATAGGAGGTAACCCAATACCCATATTCAAAACCCCCACCAAGATTTTAATCTCTTAAAACACATATCAAATTAGTCATAAATAAATATATTAAATACAAAAATTACTCTCAAATTTATAAACGAAATTTTGGGGCTATTCTAGACTCCCCAAGGGTTTCTCATCCTAAAAACTATCTCTGGATTTCCTTACTGAAATATTCTGACCACTGGGATGATACATTATACTCTGACTCCTAGTCCCCTTCATGGGTATTCCCCTATTTCCAAAAAACCTAGAAAAGTTTACTATATTCCATCATATAACTTTCTCAATTTAGTTTTGGACATATATATGGAATTTCGTAAATGAAAAATCCACATCTAAATTGAAATACTCACTATCATTGATGTGTGTTGGGTATGGTTAATACTTCCAGAACATAACATGTAAAAAAAATCATGTGTAGGATGTATCCATAGAGGAAGATCCATCCTTTAATGCACATCCCATATCTACTCTACAATGTCAAATGGGTTGATAAACCATGGTTTTTTCTTCCCTTTCTTCTTTAAATATCGATTTAACAACCACAATGATACTCACAAGACTACTCAATCATCCAAAATGAAATCCCAAGGTAGTTATCTGTGGTTGGAATATGTGCACTATCGTTTATGAGAGGTAACCAACTACTTCATGATCAACTACACTAGCTCAATGGTCTCCCGCTTTAGGTATGGCCTAATAACTACTAACTCACCCACTTCCAACCATCATAAGGGAGATTAGAATAGTGAAACATATAAGTATTTATAGTGTTCTATCTAGATCAAATCTTGATAATTTTTATGTGATAAAAGATCATAAAATGATATATGGTCATTCCATACCCCCAAAAAAGATAATATGAAATCCTTGACCACATCATCAAGTATCTATATTGATATTTCATACATCCCATTCATTAGTGGGTGATAAATTGTACTATGATTTAGTTGATACCCCATATACTTTTTTAGGTTATTATATAATATATATATAATCATCTTATTGATATTATATTATTCTCATGGTTATCCCATGATATCACATTATCTCTCTCACATATAGCTTTCCTAGATCATCCACCACTTGGGTATCTTATAAATAAAAGAAACTATTGTCCATTATCAATATGTCCACTACCATCCAAACCATATCAAGACCCCTCAATGTCCCTGGGAGACCCATAAAAAAGTATATAGTTAACTCATCATACTTCCAGATAGGTATTGGAAGGTGTTGAAGTAACATATATGGTCCCTGATTCTCCACCTTAATACACTAATAGTTGAGTCTGCAAGCCATAAATGTCATTATATCCTAACTCATTAAAAAAATATAATGATTTATTTCATGGGATAACTTAGTAAAACCTAGGTTCATTTTCCAAAATAAGGCATGTGATTCTGTCATCAACTTATCCCTATTAGAATTAGAGACCACAAACCTACAATGGATGAAAAGAACCCCATCCTTATCCCAAGACCTTCATAGAACTAGGTTATCCTTAATTATCCTTTCTTGCATCATAAAACAATCTAAGTCAAAATACTATATGTATTGCATTGGGAATATTAGTGAGGATGTAATGTTTGAGGGAGAAAAATTCAAACCCCCTCCCACATGTCATACCCATATTTCACTCTAAAAATACTCTCATCAACTTTTGATTCTCATTAGACTCCCAAAAATATTTTATCCTTTATCTTTATTCTAAAATTTTATACTATGAAATTATCTTTCCATTGTGTTTAATCCATCAGAAAGTCAAATATTTATAGGCAATCAACTTAATGCCTCTACTACAAGTTTAAGAAACACTAGGTTAAAATTTACATCAATCACTTGTTGAATATGTAAATTATAAATATCTCACTAAAGAGATGATAATAGTGAATCTTTAAGAAATGTACCACTATGACAAGATATAGATCATTGGTATAGTATTTTTGTTCAGGGGGTCATCACTGATGAGACCCATAAGCAACTAAAATGTCATTTTATATCAATACATATCCAAGAATACCAAGATAGGAATTTAAATATATGATATAACCCTTTACTAGGTCTAGATGAATTGGTATCAGAGTAGATAAAAACATCAATTTTACATCCATAAAAGTCACTTCACAGAGATCGATTTCTTATAAATTCACAAACTTCTTGATTAGGATTATCATAAGATCTTATAGGTAATAGATGTACAAACTGAATCAATTGTAACACCCAACTTGGCTAATGGAACTTCAGATATGAATTTAATTCAAAGGACATGACCAATACATAAATACCTCCACCATCCCTGGAATAATAGATATTCATGCCTTCAATATCACATTATTAAGGAAGTGAAAATCATGAATCAAAAAGTGAAACTTTTAGAATATAGAATAAATACAATGTTCTTGAATCATAATCAATACAATATGCATATTCTTGACATGTATCCTTTAGGTTATAAAATATAATAGAATATCATCAACAAAGACCATGATGAAGGAGTCTAAGTAGGGATAAAAGATTCAGTTTATGAGATATTTAAACAATTAAAGAACATTCCTAAGAATTACTGGGGTTAAAAGATACTCATATAACCCATACTTACTCTAATACTCCATCTTAGGTATATCCTCACCCTAAACCATAACTAATTATATCATGATCACAAGAAAATCTTGGTGAACCATTTGGATCCTATAAACTAATAAAATAAATCATTTATCATTATAAATAAATTTTTATTATTCACTAAGAACATTTTAAAATTTTGTTAATGTATAATAAATTTAAATATATCATCCTATTTTTTAGATAATAAAATAAGATCACCACAATGAGAGGTACTCTGTTTGATAAAACACTTCACCTTAAGATCCCTAATCTAAACCGTCAGTTATCTCAACTCCATCAATGACCTTTGAAAAATGGTATTTATATATTCTCCATACTAGGTATAATATTGATCATGAACTTTATATCCCTCTGAGGAGGAATACAAAAAAATATATTCAGAAAACACAACCTGAAAATGGTATAATTCTCGAAGAAATATAGGTAGAATCATCACCCAATCTACTAAAAGGACTTTATTAGCCACCTTAACTACAAAATCGCACAACTAACTAAGGTTAGGTCCCTCTATAGTTACCTATTCATTAAATTAACTCATAATAATACACTCCTTCCCAACAAGGTATGTAAAAGACACCTATATCTGGTAGAAATCAATGCACCCTTGTAAGTGATTCATCCAATCCATTACGAAGATAACATCAAAACTCACTATATATTAAACAAATAAAAACTATAAGTGGAAATTAACCCCTTCCAATATTGAACATCCTAAGAATCTATTAATACTATCAAAACTCTTTCCCATTGGTGTATCAAGAGCCCAAAAACTGTGAAAAACTCCATTGTTATCCCTAAACCAGTTATCACACTAGTAGATATGAATGAATGGGGGGCCCAAATATTAAAAAATCAATAGATAATGTTGAATAACCAAAAACCATACTTCTTATGGTAAAAGGATCTTGTATCATATCATCTATAACCCAATCTAAAGAATAAAAATTTTCCATCCCAGATATACAGAACAATCCATGTGATATCTGACTCATCTAAGGAACTGATATTTGAGAAAATTTTAGATTCTACTATCCCTATGACCCATGAAAAACTCCTTTATCTGAGCTCCTAGAAAAATACCATGAGTCTATCTTCTAAGGTCCCCCAGACCAATAATAAAAAGCTATATTCTTTCTTGAACCTCCACATTCACGCTGAAAAGGAATTCAATCATTAAAATAATATAGATTCCCAATCATATTGTTCGTATATAAATACTTTATTTGGATATCACATATAATATGAAAATTCCTTGATCACCTATACATGAACTATATAAAGTCAACTCCTTCCGAGAGATGAAGTAGAGAACCTCTTTCATTAAATACATCTCTCAGCCCTGAATATATCATTATTCCTCTTCCTCCTACCATGGAAATATTTACCACTTGATCCACTAGGAAGAAAACCTTTCATGAAACTAAAACTATAAATATAGATGTATATACTATCCTCCATTACCTATTTCCAGATCTAAGAGCCTTAAAGTCTACACGATAATAATATTTCTTGCTGAAAATCATGGCATAGTGCCTAAAATCATTCCAAAATCCAATCTCAAACCAACAAAACTTTTGGTCCCCATTCCCCACCACCAAAGGAGTAAACCACTATAGCTTTGAGAAACAGGGATCATAATCCATTAGGGACAATTTTCCTTTGTGATAAACTCTTGATCCATATCAAACTTTAGAGACTCAATGAAAAAAGTACTCAAATAATATTTCCTTTAAGAACTCCCATGATAATACCCCATGCCTTGTAGTATGAACCATAAAATCCCATTATCTTCAGGATGGTCCTAGAAGCATATAAACCTATAGCTTCACCAACCACTCATTAAGTTTCTTTACAAGATCTAATAGACCTTATATTATCTCAAATAGTCCCCATTATCTATGAGACTTCCCATTCACTAGAAATATAGAGGATGTGACATCGATAAGTATTAGGAAAAGTTTTCCATAGTACTTTTAATCCAACATTTCCTTTTCCTCCCATGAGTATTATATGAAACACCACTCACCTAATAATCAATGCTTCCTAAAATACTAGAGAATACTTAAAATAATTTTTTTATACACCATAATGAACCTAGAATAGGTATGAAAAGATCATTCTAGACCTTAGTTTCATCCATAACCCTCTCTTTTATAGGTATCAGAAGACCTCATTGAGGTTGAATTTTTGGAAATGATTAAAAATAGATTTATAAAATCTTTGTGCAGCTTAAATATCAATATAATTTAATAATTAATATGAATATATGCATATAATCAATATGAGAGACAAGACATATGGGTTTACCCGAAAGAGATACTAGAAGACCACCACCCACTTATTACCCAAGGCCTAAGATTATATCACCTACACCTTCACATTATTCACAATCATATATAACTATAATCACAAAAAAAAAGGTTAAATTAATTTGATGTCACTAAAAATGTATTTAGGATACCACTAAATATATTATTACTGATATTTAATTAATTGAAACCTTTAACAATATCATAAAATTATGTCCATGGCATGTGAACCTACAAGTTGAATCAAAATGCATACACCCAGATGATCTGACAACCCTAGGAAAGAGGAAATCCAATTAACCATCAATTGACAATATCATTTGAATTATAATGTGAAACCATAACTACACAAGAAATAAAATCAATACCACTTCCCTAAAAACTTGAATGTCCACCACACATATGCTAGTTAGCCACAAAACTAGATTCCCAACCAAGTCTCAAACAACTTATCTCCAATTTACTAAGACACACAAAAAAAGAATAAAAATAAAATGAGATATGATACCATTCTATAATTCTCTGTGTTAGTTCAGAGCATCCAATATGGAGAACCACATGACCTCATGTGTGACTGTATATATACAAGTGTATTTCAACCACTAGGGATGGCTCAAACCATATATTAAGGAGACTATTTCCTCAATATCAGATAACCAACAATAAAATAATTATTATAAATAAGATTATGTAATAAATGATATTATGTAATACCAATACTAACCCAACCATATAAATCATATTAAAAATAATATAAAAATGGGAGATGTTAAGCATAAGTCAAAAGGTGATCCTGATCAATAGTAAATAAATACATAGGATTTATAAAGAGAAAAAAGTATTCAATGGAAGAATTTAAAAGTGATACTAGTAAATGTCTTAGTATCATCTCCATCCATAACCTTCTCCCCTACTGAAAAACCTAACACATGATTTTTTCTATTATCTGGATCCTTCAAAATAATGTATACACATGTATTTAGATTTCCATATAGGGTGTAAAATATAGCAGGACACCATGGAAATGACTTTATCATAAGTGAGATAGATGCACGTGAGCTTATTAACTGAATCATAAATAAGTAAATAAGAAAGAATACAATCACATCAGGTCATCAAGTTCTAACCAAGCCACTATGTACTCTAACTATAACTGTTTTGCCTCTATATTATAAGGTGAACTTATATAATTCCACAAAAAAATCATAGATTAAGTCTAGTAACTTATCACTATTGTAAAAGACAACTTTTTGGTCTTAAACCAATTCCATTTTACTTAGGGAGAGGCAACATAATTTCATCCCAAACCAATTCCCAATCACCTAGAGAGAGGCCTCTAGTCTACAATCCCACACAAACACCCTTTAACTATAAGCGGGGTTATATAGCAACATCATGAAAAAAATACAATGACCAAGGATGTGATCACACAATCTCATCTATCACAATAAAAAATAAAATAGGCAGTATGATTATGAAGCTCACAACTAAATCCCTAGGGTCGAACCACACACTCTAATAAACCCTCATAAAAATAAGAAAATAATGAGGATATCCCATAAAATTACACATTAAATAAACCATGAATAAACCCCAAAACTAGTAAAAAAGGGTCAGTGGTTACTTTATTACATTATAAATATATCCATGGAATCACATATTGAAGGACTGAATAGTTTAGTACTCTTTCAAAACCAAATACATGCTTGAATACCAAATTACATTGAAAACATAAAATAGAACATAATATTTTCTTTGAGGCCATCATTATTTTCCCTAGCGTATCCCTGGATACTAGTCATGAAACACTTGTTGGTATCATGGGGAATGTAATAATAATAATGGCGTGAGATCAAATTCTTAGTATTGGTATGTGCATAATGAAAGCTAATAAGGAATTAATAACATGGAAGAAATAATTGAAAATCAAATAATACAATATAAACAATCATTTAATATAGAAACTTATCCGTGGATATCATAACTATTCAATATTATTACATAGAAAATAATAAGTGATTTTATAATTATGTAATTCCTAACACTGGGCATCAGAAACATACCATAGAGGCCTTATGCAAAGTCATTTGAAAATACCATCAAGGAATAATACCAAGAAATCTACAAAAATGGGAAAGGCCTTAACCAACATATGCAATATATTTTTGTCTCATGAGGCCCATAGATGCATTGATATGTTATGTAGTTTTTGGAAACACACATCACTTAATATTTCTAACACATTCATCATATGAATAAACATGTAAAAATTATTTAAAATACCTTACAAATCAACAACTACCCATATTTACAGAATTATCATACAAAATGTCAATAATTTACCAAAAAAACAAAACATAAACCATCCATAAAAGTATGGGGGAAAGTATATTTGGATTATATTATCATTAATTCACAATACTCAATAATGTTTTTTGATATAGATGAAAATACTCTAAAAATATAACGTGGATTTTTTTGAGAAAAATTCCTCTTTTCACATTCAAATCAATTATATAAACTCTAAAAATTTCCCAAGTATAAAGGAATTTTTTTTGAAAATAAACTAGTAAAAATTTAAATTTATCTTAAAAACATTGAGTTTTAATTATATAATCAAATTCTATTCATGCCATATAATTTAAAAAATACACTCCTTGCACAATTCTGTAAGAAAACACAAAAAGTATCACATTCAGAAAAAGAAAGGAAGATTAATTTTTATCCATTATGTAAAAGTAAAACATGGGTAAAAATTTATTTAATAAATCATTGGAGAATATTAAAAATATTATTTGAATATTTAAGGAAAATATGGATTTGGAAGAAAAAGATTACAGACTGAGTAGAAAAAAATGTTAGTTTTCTTTAAAGGAATGATTTTTGTATCTTGAGTATTAAAGAGTAAAAATTGATAGGAAATATTTTAATTTATAGAAATAAAAATAAGATAATAATATATTTTGGGTTAAGGATATAATGAAAAAATAATTTCCCCAGTAGAGAATTTAATATAAACAATCCTGAATAATTATGAGATTTTGAAATAAGCACTTCCTTTAGGTTAAACGTCCTTTATATGTGTCTGAACCTCTTATATAATAAGTATTTATTTATTATAAATTTATTAAATTACCATAATAATATATATAATACCATATATGTTTTACTTATAATATTTTATCACCCTTTTATTAACTATTATTTGAGAAACTCACTATTTCATGTAGTAACTACTTCATTTTTCAAATTTATTTTAGTTTGAAAATTTTGGTCCTTATACATTGATCAAGGATACATAATATCAAAAAATTTAATCATGATATTAAAATCATATATATTTATCATATATGTATTTATAGTAATTTAATAAATATAGAGATAAAAAAGGAATTACACTGTTCATGGGGATGATATGTCGTACATACGCGTGAACATGGTTGTCACATATCAATATATGGAAACAATTAAAGATAAAGGGTAATTGAAGATTCTAGAGTCAATATATTATCATATGAATGTTATATATTCATTTAATATATCATTATTACTATACATATAAAATTTAAATGAAAAATGGATCATATCACTTTGTGGAGGTGATAATCCACACTTATTGACAAGCATTGTTATCTTTTTCTGAAGGTTTTGAATACAAGAAGGTAGATATTATATTATAAATATAAAATCATAATTATTTCATAAATATATTATATAAACATTAAACCCATAATAATACCCATCCATAAAATATAGTGATGAAAAATAAATTGTATCTCAATGTGGAGACATTTGGTCGTACATATGCATGAGCGATACTTTCATTTTTAATTTGATGGAAAAGAGGGTGGGTAATTAATATTTCATAATAATAATAATAATAACATTTCAATATATTTAGGATAACTAATTTATTATTTTAGGATAAACACCGTATATTTAGAGGAGGTTAATGAATAAATAAATTATAATTGGTTGGGTTAAACGACTACCTCTTCTTCAGGAGACCTTCTTTAGATACTTCATTATTGACCCTGGGGTTGGAATTTTGAGAAGACCAACACCAATATAAATTTTATAAGGATTATTTTATGGTAAATGATAAGAATATTTTCATGATATATTTCTCAAATTAATGTGAATAATTGAGAGAGTGGTGTATCCTTTTATAAGCGAGGGAAATGGAAAACATGGAATGTTTAAAAATATTAAAATATAACTAAGTAATTCACAGGAAAAATTATTTCAAGTGGTTATAGTTTAGAGGAAAAAGTGTCTAAGGTCTAAATATCATTAGAAAATAATATTTAGATTGGTTTTTTCATCATTTTAAACTTTTTTTTTGATTAACCCCTCGAGTTAACCAATTTTAACCATAAACGCAAAAACAATTTTTTTTTCAATCCTAAAGGTTTTTAATTTTAATTATAATGTAAGAATTGTTATATAATTGGAATATGAACGAAATATTGGACCATATATTTTCCCCTTGTAATATTTTAATATTTTTTTAAATAATTTAGTGAAATATTATTTCCATAAAATTTTATTATTGTCATTTTGAATATTATTCAATAAATTTGAATTCAAATAAATCAATAAAAATATAGAATTAAAATAAAATAATTTATCATAAAACTAATTCATTTATAAAAAATTACATTATAACTCACTCAAATTATAATACTTTTATTAATTTTATAAACATTTATTTTATTTTTCTATTAATTGAAGAAATATTATCCTAGTGTTATGCAAGAATTTAAGCTAACTAAATAATCATTTAAAATTATAAATAAATTAGCCTTATGAAAATAATTTATTTATTCTAAACATAAATATTTTTATTCATTTTCAAATTAATTTTTTCCCTATGTGAACACATAATATATATTTAAAAGTAAGAGAGTGGAATATCATATTTTTATTTTCTTTAAATATTATATCGATCATTTTCATGCAGAATCATCCATTAAATAATTAAATTTCTAGAATAATTTAATAAGGGTTTAATTTCATTCATCGAATAACAATTTAGATAAAAAATGGTGGCCTTAACAATTAGTTTTTACATAGGTTTACCCGATTTACCCTTTACCGTAGTGATAAATTTTACCACATTTAGTATTCATAGTAACTAAAAATAAGAAGGATATATTTAAAAAATTTGACCCTCTTGATTCAAAATACATAATGAATTTTTCAAGATTTAATTTCAAAATATGGTATAAATTAATTTTGATATAACTGTGAATAATTTTCTGATATTTCTTTTTAGAAAAATATTTTTTTAAGTATAAAACTGGATTTATTATTGTCCCATTCTTATAAAAATATTCTATGAATTATAAAACATTTTATTGAATATATAATATATAAATACCATTAAATGTATTCACCCATATTGATTAATATATTTTATTAATATAAAAACAAATTTCATGAATTAATAATTTTTTTTAGAAAAATATTTATGTTACAAAAGATTTTTTAATTTTAATTTATAATCAATTGACAAATAAATAATTATTTTTTTACATGTTTAAAGCATGAAATTTAAATATCTTTTCTTATAATATTCATACTCAACAATTTAATTTATAGTCTATAACATCACAAAATATTTTAGTAGTAGATCATGGTTCTTTTAAAGTCGGTATTACGTATAGCACAAGCTATCAAAGAAATTAATTTTTTTTTTGAAAAAATATATCTTATATTCTTAGGGTGTTACATTTTAACCAAATTAAAATGAATTTTACCCTATAAATTCTATCAATTTTTTATAAAAAATAGATATATCTATGTTTCATCACATCTTCATGCTTCCACACAACTTCTTTGAATTTTATATTACTCTCGTTAACTTTAACCAGAAGAGTAGCCCTGTTCCGTATTACTTTCTCTCTATGACCAAATATTTCTAAAATTTTTTCTATATGGGAAATATTTTTATTTTGTAGTCTAAAATTTGATATTAGTGAATGTGATTTATTAGGTTTTTAAACTCTCAAGAGAGTTATACTGAATATATCATGAACTTGAGGGAACTTCAGTAGATGTACCAAGAAATAAACTATTGTCTCTACTTGATCAAGAATATAAAAGTAGAATGTATAAATATGGCTTATATTTTCTTTATTTTTGAATATAATAACTTTATTCCATTGAAAAATTCTTAGAAAAACCTTCTCTCCAACTTTAAAAACTAGATCTCACTGATAACTATCAGAACAACTTTTCTGTTGACTCTAAGCAACCTTGATATGTTGTTGAAGGGATATGAATTTTATTTCCATTTCTTTAGATTTTATATGTACTAATTTCTTTATTTGTCTAAATCCATCCCAAAACATTATAGTTTTAAACTTATTTACATTTAGGTATTTAAAAGGATCTATATGAATGATTAAGTGAAAGCTCTTTTTTAGGAAAACAATATTTAAGAAAGGTGTTGAACCTGACCACCTTTGAAATCCATAGAATAATATATCATAATTTCTTATAGGGTTTGAATGGTTCTGCCACACTAACCATCTATTGGATGATGATAAGTTGTACTAAAACTTAAATATGCATCCATAGTCCACTGAAGACTTATTTAGAACTTAAATGTAAACCTCAGATCCCAACCATAGACAATAGAATATGGCACTCTATGGAACCTTACCACTTTCTTACAATATATTCTTAAAATGTTGTGCAAGTGTGAGATATTATTTGATATAAATTATGTGTGTTTAATTCAAAAGGTCTTCAAATACAACCAATATATAATTATGGTATTTTGACATTTTTGGGAGTTCGATGATAAAATCCATAGTGATGTTTTCCAATTTACATTATGGCATAGGTAATGGTTGTAAATACCCTTTAAATTTTAGTTACTTAGACATAACATGATGAAATTATATGAACTATAAAATGAACTAAAAAATTACTCTCTTTATGTAACCCATACAGATATACTATTTTAGATCTCTGTAAATCTTTGTATTTCTAGGATGAATAGAGAACGATGAATTATGACCCTTATATAATTGCTCATTATTTAAATTTGTTATGAAAAGATAACATATATTATTCCTAAAACTTATAATTCGATTATAGTCAAGGTTAAACTTAGGAACATTTATAACCTTATTCTGAAGTTCGATATCTTTCTTATGTGCCTATTTAATCCTCACATTGATATATGGTTGAAAACTCATTCATTAAAGATAAGATATATCCCCTTCAAAATTTCCACATCCATACTTTGAAAATCTAGAAATATTATATCTTTTTTAATTATCATCATATATAATCTAGAAAGCTCCTTTAAAATGAATGCATTAACCACCTTGTTCACTTTTCCAAGGTGATAATATATTGATAAATAGTAATATTTAATCAATTACAACCATCTTCTTATGGAACATATTTAAGTCTTTTTTTTGTTAATATATATTTTAATTTTTTTAGTATATATATCACATATTTTTCTATAAACATAATTACTACATATTTTTAATGGAAAAATCACTACAGCTAACTCTAAATCATTAGTTAGGTATTTTTTTAAACCTTTAATTTTAATGAGGAATAGTCTATCCCTTTATCATTCTATATGAGGACACATAATAGTCTATTATTTGATGCATCACTCAATATAAAAAACCTCTATACTGCAGGGTAGTGTAAGAAGAGTTATATTGATTGACTGTCTCTTCAGTTATTTAAAAATATCTTAACATTCATCTATCTAAAAGAACTTTACCTGCTTTCGAGTCAACTTAGTCAGTAGATTAGATATCCTGGATAAATCTTTACAAGTCCATAATAGTATCCATACAACAAAATAGAACTATATATTTTAGTTACTGTGATTGGTCTAGGATATTTCTCAATAACTTATGACTTTTAATGATCTATTGATATACCCTCACTTGAGATTATATAACCCAAAAATTAGAATTTAGAAATTCAAAATTCACACTTGTTAAATTTATCATAAAAATTATCCTTCTTTAGGGAATTAAATATAATTATCAAATATTCTTCAGGATATAATTTTATATTTGAATGTATAATAATATATTTTATAAATTCTACTACAAACTAATCAGTATAATCTCTAAAGACACTACACATTAAATCTATAATGATAGATTGAGAATTTGTAGGTATAAAGAGAATCACTATAAATTAATAATGACCATACCTCACATCAAATTCTATATTAGGAATATTTTCTTTATTGAACCGTAACTGATGATATTCAAATTGAAGATCAATCTTATAAAAATATTTATCACCTTGTAATTGATCAAATTAATCATTGATATGAGGTAAAGGATATATGTTCTTAATAGTGATCTTGTTAAGTTACTTATAATCAATATAGATACACATCGACCCATTTCTATTCTTAATAATAGAATATGTTCGATCAATGGTTAAACTCTACACCAAATGAACCCCTTATCTATATTTTACTTGACTTTCTTCTTCAATTCATACAACTCAATAAGGTCCATTATATATGGAGTGTTTAAAATACGTGTTTAAACATATATAAATTCTTTATAAAAACAAACTTCATTATCCAAAGGAATACTAGAAAATTCCCCATGAAATACATTAGAATATTTCTAAACAATAGACACATATTAATTTTTTATTTTCTACCTAACTAGTTGATATAAATATCCCTCAGGAATAGGTAGGGAAATCGATATGTTGGAAGTAATTTCTATTGGGTGTTTGAGTTAATCCTAACAATGATAGATGATTGAAGGTTGATTCAAAATATCAAATGTAACTTCCCTTCCTAAAAAACTAATATGGGATCTATACTAAGGGAGAGAATCCATATGAAATTTTTATCAAATTAAACTAGAGGAATATTACACGATTCATAGTAAGAAAATTCCCACAAGATTATATCATAGAGGAGTTATAAACTTGAGATGTAGTCATCCTTACATTATAAATTTTAACTACAAACCCAATATCTAATCATTTAGGTGGTGATGTAATACCATTAGAAAATTATGTAGATATAAAAGAGTTGGTAGAAATAGAATCAAATAAAAAAATTTCAATCCAATAGTGGATGATAGGTTTACCTTTCACTTTATCACTAGGAACTTCCTTGTCAATTGTAGAAATTCAATAACACTACTAAAAATAGGGATTTTAAAAGTGCTATAAACAACCTTTAATGATGCTAGAAAGGCACTGTTAATCACAATGAAGATAGGGGGTCCCCTTTAATAGTGCTAAAAAATCACTGATAAAGTCTCAATTTATCAGCGCTATGTCGAGCACTGATAAACACCCGATTTATTAGTTCTATTTTGAGTACTGATAAAGTCCCAATTTATTAGTGCTTAATTAGTGCTAATAATGGACAATTTGCCTATGATGTGCTGTTTATTTAACAACACACTCAACTACTGCACAAAACCTACACACCTACACACCAGTACACAAACAACACTTGCATACACAGCACAAAACAACACCTGCAGACAAAATAGCTGCACAAAACAACACATACACACAAACAAAGAATTGAATAAGAAAACAACTCACACAAGAGTTTCACAAAAAATCCTATAAATATTAACTTGAAATTATTAATACAAAAAAACACACTTCTATATACATTTAAAACAATGTTTTATATATTTAAAATTACAACTATCCAACAAATAGTTAAAAACATTTATGTTTCATCCTTCTTACATCAGAGATACCCTCTCAAAAATTGGCATCCATGGTATTAGTTGCGAAATAATTAATTCGAACTCCAGAAAAAAAATTCCACCTATATAATAAAAAATAGTGTGTTTTTAATAAAATAATGAAAAAAATTAATGATTAATATGAAATAAAACATTAATAAAATGTCATTTTTAATAAAAAAAGACACATTTAGGTAGGTATGGGGCCATAATAATAGTTGATTCTTAATACCTAACCTTGATATGATCAGGTAGGTGGCCTTGAGACCATATGTTGTGTGACATGGTGTGGTAAGAGAGTGTAATGGTGGTGAGATGTGTTACTAGATACAACCCTTTCAATTGGTAATATTTTTATATATAAAATGATATGGTTGTTTGACCATTGTGAGATGTATTACCTGTTACAACATTTACATGTCCATATTTCCATGGATTGAATTAATATTTTTGAAGAGGCTGAACATGATTCATTGACTTATAAATATTGTTTTGTTAATATTACATGGTTGAGAAAAGAAGTAGAAGAAATGTCAACAACAACATTGAATCGAAAAGGTTTCATTTATTAACAATAAAAAAGGAGGAATCTCCATGATCTAGATTATCTCTTATAACTCCCCAAACATGAGGGGTATGATAAAGTTATAATACTCAAAATAGTATCTGCTCAGAATACCCCCTATAGCTCTACTATCCAATGCTCTAGAGTAGCTATGAATTAGATGAAATGATCAACTGATTTGGTTTCCACATATATACCCTATTTTAGTGCATCTTCTCTACTAGGAGATTTAGATCAATACTTTTCTGCCACATTGATAATATTATGCACCCTATCACTGGTTTCTCTTAAACATTGAGCATTTATTGAATTTCTGAATTTTATGCCTCCAGAATCGATACTCTCTGCTCGATGAACCTATTTTTTCCCTCATGGTGACCACCTCCTTCACACTAGCATGGAGTTATTGATAATATAACTCACTATAGAAAAGGGTTTTGAACATGTATCAGAGGTGTCTGAAATAGTATTTTAGCTCTTTGAAGGTTCCCACCATGATTATATTCAAAATATCCCCCACACTTGTCACCAAAACTATTGATGAAATGCTACGTGTTCCAAAACTCAAATCAAGACTAGTTACGAAATATGAATATGCTCGAGGACCAAGTTTCTAAGTGAGGGACTCATACTCACATCCCTTTATGTGATTGAAAAAGTAAATACTTGTTCCCTAGTTATTATAGTGGGTACAGGTAAAAAGTGGAATGGTTTGGGACTTCTGAGCTCTAAGGTGGATTTACTATGATAAAGAACATAAATAATTGAGTCAATAAAAAAATAATTCCATAAAAAACAGCATTCTTGATACTAATTTAGAACATATCTCTATCAGCCACATTATCAGCCACTTCCATCACCTCAATGTTTAATTTATTGGCGATAATGAAATATTCTAGTAAAAATGACCTCGAGTCACATATAAAGTCCCTTATATCAATACTAACTTTTATTCACCTTGAAGTGCTAATAATGTAAATAGAGTTTATATACAAGACACATACATGATGGTGTATTCAATTTTATAGGATTATTCAATTTTAGAATAAATTATAACACTTTCCAAGATATACCACCGTCCTTGATTGGTTATAAATATAATAGTTACATATATTAGGTGCCTCTAAGAGTGTACTCTCCCATTCTAGGTCAAAGGGAATGTATTCTACTATATCCACCTCAGACATCGGGTCCAACCCTGCTTGCACCCTGACCACTTATGCCTCTTCAAGGAACCCATACAATATCTAAGGTCCCATTAAAGGTGTGGATGGAATGTATTTCTCAATTTTAGAGAGGTCCTGTTGAGAAATTAAACAATTATATAGGCCATGATATGTTACTAGAGTAATGAAAAAGTAGAAATTACACAAAGTAAAAAAAATTAATTATTTTTAAAGGTATCTTAGTGTATGGACTTTCCCACCTTCTCTTCTTAGTTCTCTTAGAGGATAGAACATCCAATGATAACTTGTAGTGCCAAATATGGTGCTGATGGAGGCGCAAATGGTGTTTCCTTTGGATCAGAAACAACCACATCCATGAGACCCATTTAACATGGAGAGCCCGGATCATCAACCTCTCAATCACTTTTTGAACCAACATTGGCCACCATGTCCCTGGGAATGTAAACTAGAGAGGTGGGAGGTGACCAAAATTTACCAGCCTCTTGAAATATCCATGAGAAAATATATTTCATTATACTCCTAACAATATCAAATAATATTTGAAAGTGGTGATAAAACTTATCTTACCTCTTCACTAAGGCCAACCTAGTCTCCCTTATCTTCACTAGTTACCATTGTGCTATAAATTATCACTCTCTAAGCTAGGGGTGTGTAATGGACCTAGGAATTGAAAGAATGAATCGCCACACTATGTTATTGGAGAAGTGATTTGACTTCAATGGGATGTTGTTCATTGAAGATTCCTTTGGGAATGATCACACTCTCAAATCCCTCTAGCACTATTACAACTTGAAACAACACTCTTCATACCTTTATTGTCAATGTATTCCTCCTATAGTTGTCCTAGTATTGGAATGTGATGAAAAAAACCACTATAATTAGAGTAGACTCACCACTGACTAGAACTTCTTTCACGGTAACTGCATAAATTGTTACGAAATCTGTTGGCACCCTCCTTGTTGATGGTGTTGGATCTAAGTGCCTAATTTTCTTATAAGATATCTAGAGTGTTGTGGGTATTCTGGAAGATGATTTTTTTCTAGAATCTAAATTTTTGATGATTCCAGAGCCCCTATGTCCTACTCCTCATCCACTATTAGAAGATCTATGTGCATTATAACCAATGAAGCCAATTGAAAATTCAGGTATTATCGGACCAAGGTATCGACATAAGACCTGGAGAGGCCAAAAAAACACACTACACAGAGGGAAGGTCACCTGAAACTATGTTTCATGTCAGGTGAGCATTATCCACAATTTATGAGCCACCATGGGATGCATTTCTAGACGGATGTGGGGAGGAGTGGGGAATTTCATCTGAATGCACTAAACTATCTCCCAAACCAGTATGATGCATATCCCTTGTGGAATTTCTTTCAATTAATCCATGTTAATAAAACACCCTCACATATAGATAAAAGATAGTCTAAGCCTACAGGATCACCCTTTACATTATTGGTAATTTCACAAGTTGGTGCTCCGTATGGTATAAAAAAATCATCACACCGTTTCAATTTCCTCTTGATCTCCTAGTTCTTTAGTGTGATTAGCTAGACCCCACTAATACATTATAGAAATTTCCTGAACTGGTAACTTGGAATGTTATGATTATTAGGTAACTCATATCCACCAATGTAGTCCCCCATCCAACCCCACCATAGTTAGAAGGGGAAGAATATTCTGAATAGGGAATACCCCTATAGATGTGGTAAAGTAGGAAATATAACATATCCAACATAGTAAAAAAATGAAAATTTTACCACCTCAAATTAACATTACCATCATTAAGGTGGAGACCATAACTCCACATTTTTTCTACATTGTGAATATGTATCTGCTTAGGTACATTTATAAGAAGCTTACTAGATGAAGAAGGTGATGGTCCTGGGAGGCGACTGACCATCCCTAGTCATTGAATTGACACTATTAAAATATTTTAATGTGATAAACCTCTTCACCATTGGATTATAATGATGTGCAAGCCTTTGGATTATTATTTAGACACTCATGTCGAGTCTTCTTGATGAACAAGTCAGCCCACTTCTTGAAGGGGATGTTAACCCCTGTATATGGGTCCTTCCCAATGGAATTTTTACTAGATTGATGATATCCTTAATAATGGTAAGATTATATTCCATGTCATCCCAAGTATATGGGGGATGAATTTACTCATCATACTTGTCTCATAGAATCAACACACCATAGATCATATTAATGTCCCATATACTTATGTTGAACTCACCATACATAAAATGAAATGTGTTCATGTATTGAATCTATAAATTGAGCATGTCTACCATAATATTTTTTTTGCAATAAGTAAGGGTTTTTTAAGACTGGATAGATTAATAAAAACCTATCTTTTGCAGCTCAACCAAAAACTCTGTGACAATACACTGCACTAAGAAGGGAAAACCCCAGTTCATCCCAAGGCTTCCACCTGATCGAATAACCTACCGAAATAACCAACAAAAATTTTAATTTGATATATAATTATACATTTTTGATTTATAAATATAGGTTTTAAGATAAAAATCATTTTATAACCCTTTAAAAATCAATCCAGATAGGCTTCAAAATTATTCATTAGAGATATCTTCTTTGGAGATGAAATTACCCACATATGAGATGTTCTCCCTGAACATATTATTATTCTTAAGGATGTACGAGGGAAGAAAGATCCATTCAGGAGGTGGAGAGATCATATTATCATTTGAAATAACAAACCCATATAAGGGAAACTAATTATAAAATTGAAAATCCAATATATTGGTTCTCATCAAGCATTTAAGATGCTCGTGAGTGGACTGAATGACTATGCACTACTCGAATTCCACACCATCGACCATTATAATCCAATGAACTATAGCCTCCTCAGATTCAATTTTTGAATTCATTTTATCCTAATAAATGGAAAAATTATATTAATTTTTAAAATAGAATATTTTGTGTTAAAAAATGGACTTCATTAAGAAAGGGGAACACGACTAATCAGAAATATCATATTAACTGCATTACTTGTTCAGATTCATGTGATAACATGACCATAATAGGATCACAAGAAAAATTGAATCTAGGATAGTTAAATGATTACACGACCCTTGATGTTTTATACAATCATTTAAATTAGAAAAGAATACATGAATCATGGTTCAAGTGAATTATCTTAATTGATTATGTGATTTGTTTATGTGATTTGATCATGTGATGAGATCACAGAATCATTTCACATGAATAATTCATACAAATGAGCTTATGTGAAACGATCACAGGAATATTCTTATGTGAAGTAGAGAAAAAACCTAAGAGTTATCATAGAGATATGAAATATTGATTAATTAGTGAAATAGATTCCCCATTACTCCCATATATGTAGGAAATTTCATGGAATACCAAGAGTATCTTAACATACTTAGAAAAATAGAAACCCAAGGGAATCATTCATGTATTCATTTCCTTATAATAATTTCCATTTTTCTTCTTCTATAATTTTTATGTGAGGTGTATATGCATCTGTGCATTGATTTCATGCAGGTTTTATATGAGGTGCAAAGGCACCTATATTTTGATGGGCATGCATATGTATATATGATGAGGGTTTATTTGAGAAATTTTTGATATGAAAGATCTACAAAAAATGATTTTAATATTAAAACATCAAGATTACCACTGTGATTGAGTATTCACAGTGTCATTTCTCTTTCTTCAAAGGCATGTCACATGAATAGAAATATTCTAAAATAAATGAACACTACAAGGAATAATGAAATTCAAATAAATGTTTTGTTATATTTTTTTGTTAAAATAGTCATATTATATCATGACATTAACTTCACATATTTAAAAATGGTTTATTTAGTGCAGATATATGATAATAACAAAACTAATGATTCTTTTTTCACTTTACTACTATTGGTTAACTACCGATTAGCATAACATCTGATCTGAACTTCCGATGTGGCATCTCGATGATGCTCTCATCCGACTCTATCTATATGATATCATCATTCAGAATTCACTTTTACTTTTCTTCATACAACCATTTACCTAGTAAATAGGTGGAGGAAGAGAAGGAAAAGTGAAGTATGAATGGTGATATCATAGAGATGGTGTCGGATGAGAGCATCACAGGGACTCCAAATCAGAAGTTCAGATCAGATGACATGCTAAGTAGTAGTTTACCAACAGTAGTGAATAATCCTTTGTTTTTTTATTAAATATTTGAGTGTTACACAACCAATATTTTTCCTATGCACTACATCAGTAGAAACAGCTGCATAAATGACCACAATATAGAATATAAATGACTCTTGCCATAATAGTTTAGGTCTTGTTCTTTTTGAAACATGGTAACATTAAGAACTAGTTCATAAGAGTCTCTCATTAAGTTATGCTTTACTAGAAAGACAAATCATTTCTAAAACAATACTTCAAAACCTAAGGATATAAAACATAATAAAGGGTGATCATATATACTAAATAAGTGTAAACATGTGAGATATCAATGAGCATATAAGGATAACTTAAGTAGTGGGAATTCACCTTCATCCTATTTTTGTACAATCCTCCATCAGGTATGCTGTCCATTTGTTTATAAACATATCTATATCATCTTATGAATATGAGTTTTTATAACAGTCATAGTAGTACTGAAAAAATATAAATACACAAAGGATTAATAAATATTTTAAATGAAATCGTAATTATTTTTGAAAATAATTCTTTAGGGATGCTAGTTTTTTTGATGAAATATGATATCTTTCATAAATTTACAAACATAATTACCATAGTCATTTCTATTTGTGTGTATTTGACACTTCATAAACATCAATAGAAATAAGTAATTTATTTTAATATGTGTTTGGATAGTGAAATATTATTATATATACCAGGATACTTGTCTAGTTTTATATCTTGTAAGCATTCTTGTCCTTAGGTCCTAGATTCATTCCATGAAGTAGATGATATTGATTCACCTCCCTTCATAACATAATCTTCGTTAAAAGATAATATAAATTATATAACTAGATATTTAGTTCTAAAATTTTGGATCTATTGTATTAAAAATTGACAAACACCATCATGTATGGTTGGTTTGTTGCATATCCATGCATTGAATCCAGAAAATAAATCTTTGGAGTATCCAAATTGACTGCAATAAGCATCCAATGCTGCCTAAAAACACAAAAAGGGATAAGTAATTAAAAAATGAAAATATAGTTAATATGATTAAATTGTATAGTTTTACCTGATTATCATTTGTACTAAAAAGATTCTATCATCAGTAATTTTGTTTTCAAACGATTTGAGCAGAGATAAAATTATTTCATCTTCTTTATCAAAATTTATTTCTTCTTTTGAATAGGTGATGTGAGGTCAAACGAGTCCAAATTTTTGTTTATGGGGATATCCATTCAATTTTTTTCGTATACATGATTATAAAAAATATGAAATATATTTAGTCATTATTATCATTGTATATCAGATTTGGTAGAATCAAATCATGAAAACATACCTCATGTATACATTTTAAACTGAGGCACCTAGACATTCATACTTGGGGATTTCATTTACATTTTCAACACTAACGATATCTAATTTTTCCACTTAGTACATATTTTTTTTCCAAATAAACTATGTGAGAATTTCCATCTATCAACTTTGTATCCACATGCGCCTAAAATGATATTAAATGTGGATATAGAACGAGTGGGGTGAAGGTTCTATCAGTAGATCATTTTTATCAGTTGGTTGATCTATGAGATAGTTTGGAGCTGATCTTTCATTTCACCCAGTTTTTATGTCATTCTATGACAAAATTCATTGGTTCAGAATTTTTTGCATTAAATGTTAAAGGTTAATCTTGAAAAATAAATTTGAAATGGATACCTCTTTGTCGACATGTTTCTTTACAAGAATTGACAGTCATGTGATGAATGTTCCAATAGCTTGTTCGACTGTATGAATGTTTTCATCGTTATTTGGAATCGATAGCTCCGAACTCAGCTCATTAGGTACATTAATAGACATTCTGAAATGATATATTGGAATTTTTCTGTTGTATAGCATGTTTTTCTTCATATTGAACACCATATCCCTCACTAAAAGGCGATAGGGAGGGAGTTGACAGATATAAATCATGGTCATTTTAACGTTGTATAATATTAGTATAGGAAAGGTATCAGTTTCTTTGTGATTCACATTTATAGAAACAATTATTATAACATTGATTACCTCATCTAATTTAGGTTTATGAGGGGAATGTCTCACCTCAAAGACGGTGGGGGGTGGGGCAGGATCTTCACGCATAGGTTTTTGTTGAGCTTTTTCTTCTTCCCCCCCCATCAAAATTTCTATCATATCTCTCTGGTATTTTAATTATTTTTGAAACATAGCTATTGTTTTTCTCAACATTCTCATTTCCTTAGTTTGATCCTCCACTTTTTTTCTTTCTGAAAAAATGTTCGGGGTGTCACCCCAAAACCCACACCTCTGACACAACCATAGTGTTCTGGCTTCTTCAAGGCCACCGAAAGTACGTCAGCATTTGGTGAGGGTGTTGTTGATTATTATGAATATGTATGATAGAACATGTAGGAAAATAAGTTGTCAATATTATGTTATTGAAATTTAAATCAAATAAAATTTATATTATGTCATACTTACACATGTTTCCCATACTTTTTGTGTGTTTTAATCCATCATTATCCCCACTCTATTTACACAAGACTCCTTCTATAGAACATGGAATGGGATGAAAGTGGCTTTCGATTTCAATTCATCAATATGCATATAAATAGAGTAACATGGTTATGGTGTTGTTTTATGTAACATATAAGTATTACCATAGATTTAAAATATGTACCAATTTTTTCTCAATTTAACCATACCCCATCCTGGATTTACGATAGGGGTATGATGGTTTTGTTGCCCGTTCTTTATTTTCATCACTCAGTTGCTACTTTATAAATAAAAAACTATCAATAAAAGTGATGAATGCTAGAATCTTCAAAAAACGTATTACCAGACACAATGTACCTGAAATTTTTTCCCCACACGATAGTTTGTAAATGCATCCCATGCCCCTTGGGATATCAAGTGTGAAAAAAAGAGGATGTGGGTGCGGAATGATTTTCCCTTCAACATCTTTAGGATGATAGATTTTTTTAAAGTTTTCGGAAGCCTCTATGAATCGTTCCTGTAACTCTTAATACATATTCCTTGTGTGAGGTATCTACTATAAATGCACTCTACAATTGATGATGAAGAGTAATCCAATGTTCTAGTACTTTATTTTATTTTAATAAATTAAAGAATTGATATCATAATGTTACGGTAATCTTTTCCCACATTAGTGTCTTAAGCCCGAGGAAAACATGGTTCCATAAATATAAATAAATTGGAACATGTTGTTGAGTGATGATTCCAATTTAGCAACTAATGATGGCTTTGTTAGGGTTAACATGGTGGCCTTGATTCTTCCATCCCACCTAAAATTTGATTCCTTTTGCTTTTGCTTTAATGATTTTGGTTAACACTGTCAAAATACACCACTCTTGTTTTTTACCACCGTTAAGGTTTAACTTTCTTCCATTTCGTTAGAATCATCATAATTATGTTCATCCAGAGCACTAGTATCAACACTAGGACCAGAAAAAATAGGTTGAGAAACCTGTTGTACCTCAGAACTGGGACTAGAAAAACCATGTTGAGAAACCTCTTGTTGCTCTGCATTGGGACCAGTAGAAGCACATTGAGAGACCTGTTGTGCCTTCGGATTGGGCACATCAGTAGGTCAAGAATTCATTATCTTTAATAGTGGTTTAACATTTAATTTAGATTACATAAAAGCAGTAGTGAAAAGATAGTAACATAACATAACACAATATATATTTCAATAAAAAATAACTTGATTGTTGAATTCTCTTTTTTTAAAGGGTTAAGACATTTGAACCCGCTATCACCTATGTAAATACCTTCATTGTGGTCTCCTATGACATAAAAAAGCTGTGTAAATTGGGACCTTTGCGAAATGATTGAGAAGTCCCAATGAAAGGGTCATCCTCAATTGAACTTTCATCTAACCCAACAGTTATTTTGGTCAATAATAGAATAATTGACCAGTTTCGATTTGCAGGATCTTGACCATAAAATACAAGTACTTCCTACGATTCCACTTTAAATGGTTCGTATTTCTCCCCTTCCTTACTAAAATAAACTTTCATGAATTCCAATTCATCTGTTTTAACAGAACTCTTGTTATCAACCCACTTGCATTGAAAAATCAGCACTTGAAATTTCGTATAATCCAACTCCCATATTTGTTTGATGATGCCAAAGTATGACATATTCGCATAAACTTAATTTTTTTCCTTAGCACCAGAAACATTAATCACTTCATTCACAAGTGTAACCCCATTATTCTGTATGGAACTGTCTTCATGATGTTCATTAGTATAGAAGTTATAACCATTAACTACATAAGCATTGTAAGATAATACATGCATACTTGCTTCTCCAACTAGCCATTAATGTCATTTTGAAATTGAGTCTGGATTTTCATCTATCTTTTTAAAAATGTGTTCCTGAAACCATCCTATAAATTTTTGATTATGTGTATCTGATATCCATTTTTAGAACTTTATGGATTCAAATTCAAAAGAATTTCTTTGTGGGTTTGAACATATGGGTCAATGTCAAAACTGTTTTGCATAACATAAAGGAGGGCCTGCTCCCAATCTGTAATATTGATTGTGGAAAACTATCTTACAGAAATTCCATAACCCTCAAGCTACCTAGTGTGATGAGATTTTGGTAGGCCAATGTTTTCCACACCAGACAGTTATTCGTTAAATAATTCAACTACTTCCTTAACAATATATTTCTCCTCAATACAACCCTCAGTCCAACTTCGATTTTTGACATACCCTTTCCAAATCATCAAATACCTTTCAATGGGGTACATCCTTCTATAATTTATAGGACCACATACTCGAATCTCTCTCACTAAATTAACCATCAAATGAACCATCATATCAAATAATTTCGGCAGGAAGAACATTTCCAATTCACATAATATGAAGGTAATTTCTATTTTCATAGTTGGAAATTTAAATGGGTCTATAACTTTGTTTCATATATTTTTGAATATGAAATAGAGATTTGTTAATGTATAGACTAAATTCTTGGAAAAATGCAATGTAAAGTTGTAGGAATTAGTTCTTAGATAAAAACATGCCAGTCAGGTGATTTCAGACCCTTTAACTTTTAATCGCTCATTGACATGATGTTCTCGATATTTTATAAATAACCCTATAGAACCTTTAGTTCATTCAAAAAGTTTCAAAACTAATATCTCTCCTTCCTGGAAATAATGTAATAAGAAAGAGGAAGAAATGTTCATTTTTCACCCTTCACTAGTGCCAACTCTTCTCGTATTCCCATCTCAACCATGTTCTATCTAACTTGGATCCCATCCTTTGTTTTTCTAGGTGCATTTATAAATGTACTGATGAAACTATTGCATACATTCTTTTCAACATGAAAAATCTCAAGAAAATGTTTGACATACAAGAAATTCCAGTATGGTAATTCAAAAAAAATCGATCTCTTTTTCCAACCGATTTTCTTAAGGTTTTTTGAAAATGGTTTGATAGAAGTAGTGTCCACGACTTTTAATTTCTAAAAACATTGATCACCTATTAGTGGAGATGGTGTTTTATGTTCTTCTGAACTTCCATCGAATGATGTCATCTAAGATTGGTACTTATGCCATCGGGGTAGAAATCGACAATGTCCTAAAAACACAGTTTTTTATGAATGTTTCAACCTAATTGACTCTGTACCTTTTTCCAAAATGGGATACCCTTGAGATAATTTAATGCTATATCCTGAAAATTTTCAATAAGAAGGAATGTCATTTATCATCCTGGACAACATAGATCTCAAAGTGAAATATTCATTTTTGTAAGCATCATACAATGTAACACTTAATCCCACAATAATTTTAAATCATTGATCACTGGAGACAAATAAACATCAATATCATTACCAGGTTGTTTTGGTCTTAATATAAAAATAGATAACATGATGTATTTTGGTTTCATGCATAAAAACAGTAGTAAGTTATAATTTACCAACATAACTGGCCATGTACTGTGACTGGTGATTTGAAAACCAAATGGATTCACCCCATCTGTAGACAATGAAAGATGAAGGTTTCTCGAATCATTTTAAAATTCAGGATACCTATGATCAATTGTCTTCAACTAAAGAGAGTCTGCTGGGTGACATAGTTTCCAATCTTTAATTCTTGTATCTGCATTCCATGTCATTTGTCATGTTGTGTCCTTGATTCCATATAGGCGCCTAAACCTTGGAATGATTGGAATGAATCATTCAACTTTCATAGGACTGGATTCATATTTACTGTATCGATATGCACCACACTTTGGGATTTATTTAAGTGAATTTTGGTCCTTGCAAAACAATATACAGTTATTTGGGTAGGTGTGTATTCTTTCAGATATCATACCCATTGAGCATAACATTAAATTGGAATCATATGTTTAGCTTGAGAGCTCATTATCTTATGGGAGCATGTCATCTAGGAGATCAAGTAGTTCCATAAAACTAGCATCACTCGACCCATTGTCTGCTTTCAAATTATAAAACTTCAGTACAGTTGACAATGCTATATATTTAGTGCAACCAACATACAATGGCAACTTTTGAAAACTCTTTAACTTCTCAATTTTTTTTTGGAAATCATGATGTTCATATTCAAATGTTCTTATCATTTCCTCAATACGATCTTCTTCATCATTCACATCTGTAATCACATCCTCCATACAATCATCTTCATTGTTCATGCTTGTAATCATATTAGATGATCTATAAACTGCAATGTTATCCCATCCACTACCTACATTTGTTTTTCACCGTGTTTATTCCAACATGTATAACTTTGATCTATTCCCTAACAGATCAAGTGTTCTTTCAACCCCTCTGGACTAATTTATCTTGAATAACATCAGTATAAACATGGACAAAGGATTTGAGAAGGTTCATATAAATGATATTTTGAAAACTTAATAAAATATTTCATGCCATCTTCATACTATTTTGTCAACCGATTGACATTCATCTATTTTTTATTCATATTCATCCTATTTGATACAGTAATATTAATATTTAAAAAAAAATACACAAATTATGTTCAACTAGGGTCATCATCCAATTATAATCAATGGGACTAGCTATGGTAAAAAATACCCTTTCATCTCCATGCATACTCAAGACCAAAGTAGCTCAAACCCATATTCCCAACCACCTGATCAATGGAACTACCTATGAGAATCTCTTTCACTATAATGTTTTATTATCCCATATGTGATCTATATGATGTTTTTTAAACCAGTTTTTTATTTTTTCTATAGCAACATAATGTCTTTAGTCAAGAGCTATGGTACTAAACTAATATATGGTATGATTTTCAATGGAATTGCACTAGTAAAAAGTGGTGGTGACATTGAAATGGGTAATGTTTGGATTGATATTAAATGGTGGAATAACCACAACATGGAAAACAAACGGCATACCAATCATGCCAACAACCGCAACACCATACAAACACACAATCATGCTCACAATCTCCACACCGTACAAACCAAAAAATCACAATTTCAGATTTTACAAAGCATCCATTATTCAATTTTTTTTGTTAATTTATGGGTTATAAAAGAAGTTTTATCATCCTGGGGAATTCATTCATTAGTCAAGTATACATAAATTACCAATTTCTATATTCAAATGTTCAACAGAAACCAACCAACATGTAATTCATTTAGTCAGCAAACAAGGATCACCAATGGACACGATTTTCAGCGGGTTGTTTAGCCTATAAATTTCACAACATAACCATAAATATAAAATAGTAATAACATGAAAAAATAGGAAACCAATGAGTAATAGGATAAAAATCACCACGAAGGTGTTATTCAGCACACGGTAGATGTGCATTCGTGGAAAAGGAGAGGCTCATGGAAGAGGTGATTTCCAACTAAAAATAAAACATAAAATGAGAAATCATATGTTATACCTATCCAAAATAGGTCCAATGAGATTTAGGAATGGGAAATGTCTAGTAAAAAAAATTTATTGGTAAATAATGGGATTTTATTTTCCATCTATGATATCTGATTCTTGTTTATTTATTTTTTGTGTATCTACGATTTTCTTAGATGTTCAACTTATGAAAGGGACAAGTATTATTTTCTGGAGAAAAATAATTTTTAATTTACTCAAATTTATGGGTAAAATATTCCACATTAATTGTATCTTTTTCCCATGGGATTGTTTCTATCCCATAGGGATCATGAATGCCTCTTAGGTTAGTGGAAATTCTGTTCAGCTGTTAGTTATGATACCAGCCCAGGTCGTATCATTACACTTCAAATTGTAATTGAACCACGTCCATTTAAATATAGGATTGGGAGGGGGTATAAAACTAATATATATAAGGAATAATTGAGGTAAAAATTATCCTAGGCTCTCCAATACAAGTGATGAAAGATGAAACATACATTGAGTGATGGAGTACCACCCTAGAGGAGAAGAGGGAGAGGGTGGCGTAGCACAGACGGGTTCTGAAAAAGAAAAGGGAAAAAATCCAGTAAAACATAAAAGGTTCAAAGGGGAAGAGGTTAGGGGGTTCCATGGGTCTGGGAGAGGGGGTGTGGGCTGTCCTGTCCACTATTAAATGACCATTCGAGATCCTAAAGAGTGAATTATGAGAGGGTAAAACTATGGGGAAGAGGTTTTTGGGTGATGGGTCCGAGTGGATAATAAGAAAAAGGGGAACCTAATTAAAAATACTAAAAAATATCTTTTCATTTCAAGAATAGTGTACATTATGGTGAAGCCTAAGGGACTATTGTATAGTTAACCCTATGATGTCACATTATTGAATTTCAACAAGGTATAAACTGAAATACTCATTCACTAGGAAGAACCATTAAATCTTGATCATGAATTGTGATGTGACTATATGCCTCATGGAATAACATCCACCACCCAAAAAACTATATGGAGGGCATAACATAGCCAACCTCCCACATGATGCAAACTATTTACATAAGGCTGGTCCCATTGATAAACTCACATACATAAAGGATGACGTAAAACAGAATAACCAATATAACCTCTAACACAATCTAAATCACTAATACAAGGTATTCCACATGGCTAATAAGATATACTAGAATTGGATCATGAGAATGTCATAAAAGAGCCAACTTATTACCTGATAAGGACTACCAATGTAAGACATATCCCAGGACTAAAAGTACATATATAAAGAAAATCCCAGGGAGTGTATAACATAGCTATCATTCAATAGAATCTGAACCACTAAAATAATTTTTGTCTTGAGAAAAATTAAATATACCCCATGATGTATAGATAAACAAAAAATTTAAAAAATTTGAAAGATTGTTCACCTTGGTGGAGTATCTCTACAATGAAATCCCAAGTTCTATAGGACTCATCCTCATCATAGATATATAATAATGATTAATATATAATTACTAAGAATAGAAGATAAGCCTCATCCTAGAACTTTTATAACCAATGATTGATACATAGCATCGAACAAGAGGCTATTACATAAGAAGCTCATACATGTACCATCCCAAGAAGCCTCACTAAAATTATCCGTCATTAGAATATCCTATTGTTAAAAAATATATCATGATGACCTAAATACCTATAGGTAACAATACATCAACAAAAAATCTCTTTATTCATATTTATTTACCAATATACAACTCCCCATTTGTTGATTTACCTACCCTTAATGTCCAAAAGAATCTAAATTATCATTTTTACTAACATCATAATCAACCCATTTCCATGTACTGTAGCTATAAGGGTTCTAAGGGAGATGTAAAAATTTCATATATCAATGATAAACATTTTTTGTGGGATAATCAATAAAAACCATGTACTCAACATGATACAAGATTTTAAATAATCCTTGATATATCTCACACAACAACTTACCCACTGGTTATTCCATCACTAGTACCCACAATGGAATTCCCCTAATCACACTATGTAGTACTACAAAAAAAACCATAACTCAGGATAACCAAATTTCTAGTAAAGGCATGGACTGTACCAAAAAAATTCACATCATTATCACTCTACCCCAATTAACAATCAATATAATGGCCCTTTTCATGTGATTACCATAATTCTTCCCTCACAGAAACCTCCACCTATGACCCTTACAACATTATTGATCATAATCTCTTTCATATAGTTTCAACCTAGGCTATTAGTAATTAATAACATGAACCAATACCACTATAGTGTCCATTATACCTAACTCTGCACACAAACTATCTTTCTAATACAGAAGAGTAAAAACTCATTACATAAGAGAATCACCAGGGGGAATCCATGAACTGTAGAGGAGGATGTCGGGACGGTCGTTGGATGAGGAGGGAATGTCGGAGTAGGTCACATGGACAAGGGGGCCACGCAAGGAAGAGAAGGAGAAGGAGGCAGAGGAGGAGGAGGAGGAGGAGGAGGAGGAGGATCCATCTACGACATATGAGATTGAGTTGGAGACCAGAGGAGGAGGATGGTCATGGTGGAGGAGGAGGAAAAGTCAGCAATAGTGGAGGAGGAGGAGGAGGGGTCTCGACGAAGGAGTGTCATAGCATAGGGTTCATCTTCTGCGATGGCTTAAACAAGTGCGGGGGAGGAGGGCCTTTTAGGGTTGTTTTATAAAAATTAATGGAACCTTTATCAATGCTATTTAAAAGCATTGGTAAAGGTATATTTTATCAGTTCTAAAATAAAAGCGTAGATAGAACATATATTTATTAGCACTAAAATTTTAGCATTGATAAGGGGATATTTTTTTCAGCGCTCAAAAAAGTTCTTATAAAACACCTATTTATCAGTGTTAAATTTATAGCTCTAATAAAGGTATAATTTTAATAATTTATTTATATTCTTATATTTTATTTAAAATTATATATTAGATATATATATATATATTTATTAATAATTATATCTAAAAATATTATATGTTTATAAATATTGGTATATAATTGTTAATATATTTATATTAATAAAATTATAATTACAAACTTATTTGAAAAGTATTTATATATATCATTAAAAATATAATAAAATATAATTATTATTTAAATATATTTAATTTAATTTTATAAGTACATTTTTTAGATCATATATTGTTCATATGGGTAGCATTATGAATTAATCAATATACCACATCATGTAATCTACAAATGAACACTCATGCATATAATACATATCATATACACATATATTCATTGACCAATTTCATTGGAAAACACATATATATTCAACAATTAAAATTATAAAAATATATATTAAAAAGTATTATATATTTATAAATAAAATAAATATATTAAGTATAACAAATATAATAAATAAAATGAATCAATATAATAAATCAAATAAATCTCTAATAAATTTAATAAATTTATTTTTTGTTTAATTTAATTTATTATAATCTTATAATTATTTATTTATATATATATATATATAATTATATTCTTAGAAATACTTTTTTCAATTAAGACATTATAAATATATTTCTGAATTATTAAAAGATATATATTAATTATAAACATTTTTTTAATTAATGTATACAAACAAAAATTATTTTTGAATATAAATATAATAATTTTATATAAATTAATAATAAAAACTTTTATCAGCGTTAATAATAGCGCTGATAAATGTACCCATTATCAGCACATAAAAAATCGCTAATAAAGGGTACACATTTATCATCACTTGTTTTAACACTGATAAAGGTAAAATTTATGAGTCTTTTTAGCTAGTGTTGATAAAGGCTCACGCCTTTATCAACACTTTCTTCTTAGCACAGATAAAGGGCTTCACTTCCGTTGCCTAGTTTGGTGGTAGTGTATGCCTATCCTTCTCCCTTTGGCTTCTTTTGCGGTACGTTTCCTTGATCTTTGGGGAATTCGTTTGAATATTCCCCTATCTTCTTATAGTTAAAGAAATTTTCTTTGATGGATTCCCCCATACCCATGCATTCATGAGCATGATGGACCCTTTCCCCACACATGAAGAAAACTTATTTTTCTTTAAAGCATGAACTGAAGTGCTTCCTTCCACAAGTATCACAAGTTAATAAATGTTTCTTTCTCTTCCACCCTTTATCAATTTTTTACTATTATATCCTCATCTTCTCTTTATTTCATTTGAGGCTATAACACTTGGAAAATTATTTCTCTATCTTGATAAATCATGATACTATGACCTCATATGCTGAGAATGTTTGGGAGACTAGTTACCTTTTAAGGATTAGCTAAATCCAATCAAATAAATGGTTTGTACTACTCTTTGGATTATGTATGTAGTCGGTATAACTCTATGATAACATTTTAATGATATCTTCATATATAAAAACATTATCTCCTTACCTTTATCACAAATTCAATAATTTTCTCTATATATCTATTTTTTATTCACGATGGAAATATTTTTCCTAGAAATGTTCCTTAAAATCATTATATTAGATGCTTGTTATTTCCTTCTCATCCATAGTATTTTGAGTCAATGACCACCATTTATCTATATCCCAAAGAAGATAAAAATCTACCATGAAAACCTTCTCCCTTTTACTACTTCCCAAATAAAGCAATATCGTCTATACGGTACATATACTTTATTAAACTAAGAATGGATTTGCTATCTCATTGAAAGATAGGGGCTGTTGAAACATGAATAGGTCTAAAATTGTTACACTACATTATATATTATAAAACTAATCCTTAAAATAAAGATTATTTATTATAACCTTATTCAATAACTTCACTATAGTTCTAATTTATTCAGCTTTAGTCACAGCTCCAGCTTAAGCTTCATTATCATTCCTAAGAGGGAAATCACTACAAGGATTATGTGCATTAATACAGTTTACATTCCTTACACTTAGAACCATTTATAAATAATTTTATAAGCTATATTATATTATAATATTATGAAACAAAATGTATAAATTCAAAACTAGTGAAACACTTAACAAAAATTGAAAATTTATGTATAAAAAATCTAAAAATCATAAGCTTTGTTTCAATGGGAATATTATTTAATCATAAAATATATTTTAAAATATTTCATAATGGTTTTTAAATAAAATATGAATTAACCCAAGAACATCCATTGGGAGTGTCCAAATAGGTATTCAGTAAGGGAAAGCTCACCGTACTATAGAATTAAGGCAAATATATACTTGAGAAACTCTATTTGGGGTTATTAAATAAATATGAATTTGCACAAAAACCATGTCCACTATTAGTATAAAAAAGTGATGTATTTATAGGAAAACCATGTAATATCTACCTTACTAAAATATTAGGATGTTATTTATTAAATATAATTATCCACAATTTCATACATTAGGTTATGTTACCTAATACATGTTTTATTTAATCAAATTACGAAGGTTTATACTAAAATTCATATGGTACCAACTATAAAAACACATAACTTTGTAGCCTAGGGATGGTGGTTACTTTATTAAACTGGATCTATTTAGGGGGAATCAAATCCCAAATGGTTGAATAGTTTAGTAGTCTTTTAAAACAAGGAACATTATTTATTAAAAAATTACATTGAAAACATAAAATATAGTGTAATATTTTATTTGGGAGCAATATTATTTTTTCAATCATATCCCTTCATATCAATGATAAAAAACTTATTGGCATCATGGGTAAAGGAAACATAAGAAATGGGTGATGTCAATGCTTAAAAAGGGTGTGCATACAATAGATGCTAATAATTCATGAAAAATATATATGGAATACATATTAAACAAATAGATACATATACATATTACTTGGTCCAGAAACATATCCATGGATATTATAACTATTAAAAATAATTACACGGTCAATAATAAATGATTTTGTAATAATAGAATTATTGAAGCCACAAATCAAAGTAAAATCAAGAACAAAAGGATAGCATAAGGGGCTGCCTCACGAATACTGGTAATGGATCCCCATATCCCTACGTCCGGCACATAGCTATCCCTTCGGAAACCTGCTGTGGAGAAAGGAGGCGGGATTCTCCATGAACTAATTTGACATTCGCGAACCCGCCGCAGAGTATGTAGGAGGGATGCTCCATGAACCGATTTGACTTTTGTGAACCCACTGTGGAGAAAGGAGGTTGGATGCTCCACAAACTGATTTAACATTCATGAACCCACCACAGAGCAAGGAGGGGGAATGTTCTGTGAACCGATTTGATGTTTGTGAACCCTCCACGGAGTAAGGAGGTGGGATGCTTTGTGAACCCCTTTGACGCTCACGAACCCACCACCGAGCAAGGAGGCAGGATGCTCCATGAACCCCTTTTACGTTCACACACCCACTATAGAGGAAGCTCTGTCTTCGCACTGAGCGAGATCTACTTCACAATGCCTCTTACCTATAAATATCAGGCTCCCATTGAGCCCAAAGGATGGATCATCTGACCTTTCACATTCTGAACACCCACATCGCGAAGCAATTCTTGATCTTCGAACCATGAACTTTTCAAGGTACTTTTGCATCACAAAGTGCCTTCCCCATTGAATGGATTCTTCCCCTATTCAAATAGGGATTCCCTTAATAGAGTCCATGGGTCTCTGTGAAGGTAAGAGATCCCCAAGATGACTCAGGTTTTCATGGAAGATTTATGTTTTGTGAAACACCTTTCATACACATGTGATCTGTATGATGAGGCATGATCACTGTGCTTCACGAAGCACATTTCTTCACAATGTTAAGTTTCACAAGGCACCCTAGATTTTCAAGGAATTTATCCATGAATACCTTTCCACTTTGCGAAGCACCTTCCATATGCACTTATTCCCTATCCCTAGGCTATGCGTCCTCACTTCATGAAGCACATCCCTTTACAAAGCCCTTCCACTCCACGAAGCACCAGAGCTTCAAAAGGTTTCTACCTATGAACACCTTTTCTCTACAACTCCTTTTCCCATGTGGCCCTTTAGGTTTTCACGATGCAATTTCAAGGTCCCTTGGGAGGTGCTACCCATTTCATTGCTTCGCCTCATTCTTCTTCACATAGGCATGCTAACAACTATTTCTTCTTCGCATAGCCATGCTAATGTGGACCCCCAAATGGATCGCTCCATAACGCTCCCTCCACAACTTTGTTGATGTATTCCTTCCCTCAAGGATAGGCAGGTATCGGTTATATAATTCCAAGGGGTGCGGAGCGCATCCACCTTGTTCGAGATGCATGGAATTAAACTGGAAAACAACTTCGTCCTTAACACATGACATTGAACAGTGACCTCACCTTGTGCCTTGCACATGGGGTGCCCCACCTTGGACTTTTTGCACACCCACTGGTCTCTACGAAAGTGAAATAATTCCTCAGATGGAATGATATCCTCTTTTTCAGAGTGGTATCTATCTGTGGGGAAATGGAAACCACCATGGTGTAAGCCCCTAGATTTTCCTATAGGAGGTAGCATCCCCGGTCCTCCTCTCTTTCTGGGTGACAAATCCCTCTCCTATTGTGGAATTTGTCAACACTTTGGCCTCCATCCTAGAGTAACTCCCAATCTCCATCACCCTCAGGCTGTTGACCATGTGTAAGCCCTTGTTTCCTCTATGGGATACTAACCACGTGTAAGCCCCACTCCACTTCCCATGAATGCACCTTCCACGACGTGATGATCAGGGCTTTGGTGCCTCTTGTTTCTCACATCGAGTATGACTCACATTGGCTTGGTTTAGGAATCGAACATGAAATAATATCCAGGAAACCTAGAGTGTATGCCCCGCACACTATTTCTAACTACGTGGACTTTGATCCTTGCCAAGGTGAGGTACATAGGAAGTTTCCCTAAGGTTCAAGCCCAAAACCCATCAGTGTCATCCATCTTTACGTTGGTTCCAACTCTTTCTGAACTATGTGGACTTTGATCCTTACCAAGGAAAGGTATGTAGGAATCCTTCCTGAGGTTCAAGCCCAACAACCATTGGTTCCGAACCCCCTTCACGTCGGACCACCTTCGTCCTGCATGACCTTAAATAGCATAACTCCTTTTCATCCTACACGAAATTAGAATGAATCCACCTCCCAAACTACATGGGATTTGATCCTTGACAAGTCAAGGTACATAGGAAGCCTCCCTGAGGTTCAACCCCATCCAGAGGTAAGCCATTGTGACCCCATCCAATGGTAAGACATTGTGACCCCATCCAGGGGTAAGCCATTGTGACCTCATCCAGTGATAAGCCATTGTGACCCCATCTAGCGGTAATCCATTGTGACCCCATCCAGCGGTAAGCTATTGTGACCCCATCCATCGGTAAGCCATTGTGACCCCATCCAGTGGTAAGCTGTTGTGACCCCATCCAGCGGTAAGCCCTTGTGACCCTATCCAGTGGTAAACCATTGTGACCCCATACAGTGGTAAGCCGTTGTGACCCCATCTAGCGATAAGTTGTTGTGACCGCATCTAGCAGTAAGCCATTGTGACCTCATCTAGAGTTAAGCTATTTTGACCCTCGTTCAAGGGTAATTCATTGTCAGGTGAACTATGGGGACTTTGATTCCCTGCTCTAGGGATACATAGGAGGTCTCTTAGAGACTCAAGCCCAACATCACTGTCATCCTCGAGTCGACCCAATATCATTCTCCACCCAATTCACTTAACCATCTATCATCTATTTTGGTTCTCACATGGGATTCCACATCCCATTGGGAATATGCCACCTCATTTACCAATTCCTTTAACTACAATCGGGTAGCTAACCACATGTTATCCCCAACATCGGTGTTCCCTTTAGGGGTTGTACTCACATGATCCCCTCTAGTCAGTGTTCCAATCATTCTGATCTATCTCTTATAGACGTTAAACCTACAACATACACTATGCTAAACATAGTTAGATGAGATAAACCTCAGACAAATGCCTATGGCATATAATTCCCCACATTCGACGTGGGATGCCTCGAGCTTCCACGCCCTCGAGAAGACTTATAATAAGGAGATGAAACCCAGATGAGCCAGTATCCTAGCGTCCAGACATTCCCTCGATGTCCAACATGACTAATCCCTCGACTGAAGGATGTTTCCTTAACCAGACCCCTTGGAATGTCCCGAAAGAAGAAGTGTGATTAACTAGTGTCCATAAAGATCGGGCACTAGGAAGAGTTTCACGAACAACATCTTAAGTCTATAAGGGAGACACAGACTACGTGACGAGTTTTGAGGATGAATCCGTGGAAGGAAGAACCGATATCCCATCATCCTGATTTTATTAAGGAGAAAACATTCCTGAGAAAGGAACGGATGCCCCTGCCTTTGGAAAGTGGGAATGCAGGGCAACAAACAACATCTATTTCCTCGAACAGATAGACACGCGCACCTCGGAGAAAGTGTAAGAATAAAAAATGGTGAACCAGATGTGAAGATCATCTTCTCAATATAGAGATTAATAGAATTTGAGACATTAGTGGACTAGCATGTCACCAGATCCAGTTATCCGGTGCCGGGTCTCGCCAACCAAATAGCGGGCCTGGCGTGAAACTCACCAGAAGTTGGCGTAGTCAAAATGATGGACATACTGGTTTATGACATTGTTAGAGTGGATCCATCTTACCAACCATTGAATACAGAATAGAGTTGGTGCACTGGTCGTCGATTCCTTTCCTTTCAGCACTAATGTGTTAATCTCCTTGCTTTTTAGGAACCAGGCTACTCCAGGAATTCGATCACTACCCACCCACATGCGTAGGTGTAGGGGAAATTCTAATGTGGAAATATTGTGTGGCTCTACCACTTAGTAGAGAATATCCATGCCTAGAAACGTTAGTCTCCCACACTCCATCTCCCCATCTGATGCCATTCAGTGTAGAGTGATCAAAGACCTCATACGCTGGTAGGAGGAGGAAGGGATTATCCAGACTCTGGATATGGCCCTCCAGGATCTAGAGGCATCGAAACCTCATCACCAACACTTCCCCCAAGGGCTGAGTAGGGATCCACTACTCTCCACTCCAACTTACAATCGTTTCAGGAGCCTCCCCCCAGAACTCCTCGACAACTCTCTCCCCTATGTCGATGAGGTAGGGGATGTTTGGGCTAGCCTGATTGGGATCCCATTTCAGATTCCCCCAAGGAGGGATCCCAATAGGTCGCACCAGCGCCACCACCCAGTCCCAAGAGTCTAGGAGCAGGTAAGCCATGCGCCTTCACCATTTTCCCTAGTCCGGTTGACCCGACACCAGCATTGGGAACATGCCAAGGAGGAAGCCCGCCAAGGGGCATCAACGTTAGCAACTACTGTAGATCGGGACACCACCGATGTATATCATCAACTTCTTGCATATTTTGAGTATGGAAAATTGTATATCCAGCCCGGATTGAGGCCCCAACCACCACATGGGCAGGATGGGTTGACTCTCTCATCTGTTGGTGCAGGTAGTGGCCATCTCCAGTACAGAGGCCCTCCCAGTTCCTCCACTATGGAGAACGTTGGTCCTCTCCTTTTATATGCTTGGCATGGAATTCCTCCTCCTAATACCCTTAGTACGGATGAGGGACCTCCCCGTGAAGGTGACACTCAGCATATAAGCTTCTCCCATTCTCATTACATCGAGTATGGAGTCATACTTACTTACACATACCATTGGTGTGGGGAAGTTTCACATTTGGTCAATCTACATTATGGGGGACCTCTCCACGTCCTCAAAAAAGCTGTTAAAGGTCCTCCTCACCACAACAATCGAAGGGGTGAGGGACATCTTCACTTCACTAGCACCCAACATGGAGGTCCTACACTTTTTTGACTCAACCAGTACGAGGACCTTCCTTACACTAAGGTCACCTAGAGAAACTAGCATGGGGGTCCTACCCATGTTTTTATGGGGTCGAGAGAAGGTCCTAACCACCAGCACTTCCCACATAGGTCCTCATAGTATCCCCTTTGATATTTATCCCAGTGCTCCTTGCACCCCGTCTCACTCAGGCAGAAGTCCTCTCCACCCTAGCACCAGTATGGCCGAAGGTCCTCCTCGTGCCGGAAATCTTCCCTATCCCGAAGAACCATCCAAGGGAAGGAGGGAAGGTCATTGCTGCCATAAAGAGAACATTGAGAAGATTCAAACTAAGATCAAACCAGTTTTCCTAGGATTACAAAGCCTAATACGACTCAGTGATGGAACTCTCGCCTAGATCCCCCGCATCAAGGGTCATGGAAGGAACAAGGCACATCATCCTAGTACTCTCATAATGCGAGGTCCTTCAGATTCCCTCCTGCCTACAAAGGTATATCTTGTGTAACGAACTGAATCCGTAGCCACATAACTGGTTCCCCATACCCGGTTTGCCACATAACCTCAAGCACATTTCTCCAAATGCCAGAGGCTGCTGACTAGCAACGAGGGCCTTGGTGATTCAGTGGGAAAACTATTCCCTCATTTGGTATGGTATACAGTAGAAGAATATATATAACCAATAGCAGAAGCAGTAAATAGCATGAAACAACTGAACTAAAAGTAGAAGAAATTTCTGATATAATAATGATGTAGAATGGTACCTGTATCTATGGAAAGAGGTAAACAAAAGAACGTGCTGAAATACAACTGAAACCAAATTACTAAATGTAAACAGAAAATCTAACAACATCATGGGCCAAAGCCCGATCCCATTCTCTCCAGATCCCACCAGCAATAAAGTACCTAAGGTAGAAGGGTGAAAATCCCTACCAACACCAGCAACCATATAATCTGTTTGGTCCGAAAAGTAGGACCCAAACAGGGCGTGAGACTAATCCCATTACGCAACCACCACAAGATTTGTGTCCTACTATCAGTGAGTAATATAGAAAGAGTTAAGGAAAATAGGTACAATAATGGACTAAGAGTACACAAGTAAATAATCCTACCAATTACCATTCATATTTATTTTATTAAACAACCAGGGAAGAACTAGCAAAGCATTCTATTCTAAGGTAAGTAAGTAACACATCAGGTATCTCAAAAGACTACCGTCTCACAAGTAGTACAAAACCCAAGCTTGTTCTTTGTCTTGGTGGAATCGTCACAACCAACCATTAAAAAAATACAAAATGATCCTCTGGGTGGCTCAAACTAGTAGACCCCTATAGTCCAGTAATGAGACAAGGCACAAACACTCTGTGAAGCTCTTACTTCAATTCCCCTATGGTCTTGCAACGATAGCTACAAACTCTCTGAGGAAGCACTTACATCTAATTCCTCTTCTGGTCTCGATGCATGGCTAAACTAAGAACACTCTTAGGAAGCACAAAGTCCTATTCCCGTAGGTCCTGTGTATGAAACTAAAACCAACAGACCCTCTAGGGAAGCACTTAATTGTCTATTCCCTCATTGATCTCCCACTCTAGGTTCTCACAGCCCTGAGCAGTCTAGTTGTGCATAATCGACTGTCAACAGCCCTAAGTAAGTTCAATGACTACTTGGATAATAACTACCATGCATAAAAATCATTTAAACAGCAGGAAACACATGAAATTAGTGAAAACAAATAGACTAGAAATTGCACTAGGGTTTTCCTCACAGCCAAACGGTGCCAAACGGCGATAAACAACCAAACAGGGGGAGAAACACCCATGGGGTGAACCGAAAAAAAATGAAACCAAGCATATATTAGAAACAATTAAACATAAGATAACAAGAAATCTAGGGCAAACAACCAATAAGATCATAATCCTAAACCCGGGAAACCTAATACATGGGTATCCGGGAATTTTGCAACCAAAACTCAAAGAACTTCAATGTAGGGCAACAAAAAACCTATCTCGATCCTCGAAGATCGATATAATTAAACCTCATCCCATGAATTGGAATAGAATGGAGTATATCTCTACGATTCTTTTGCAATCAACAGAGTTCGATTCAGACAACTGGGGACAGATCAGTGGCTCGGAGAAGAATCGGCCTCATCGGATGCTCTGGACGAAATTGGGCCGAGAAGAAGACATTAATGATCATTAGGCATGACCCTAGGTCGATTAATGGAATTAAAAAAAAGTACACGTCGTGTAGTGGGTTTTTCTGTACTCCGCCAAAATCGGCCTCCATGTCACCCCTACACACTGTGTGTGTGGCCCGGGCACGACCAGCACACGGCTTCAAGTGGGAAAAGAGTACACGAAGTGTACTCAGAAAGTACATGACGTGTAACATTTCTAGAAACGATATTTTTCCCAAAAACTTCAGGAAAAGAAAAATATACCTCAAATGAAGATTCGGGTTCATACAAACTTCCCCCCTTAAAGAAATTTGTCCCTGAATTTCCCTAACGAGGCGTAGAAGAAGAAAACTTGAACAACTCTATCCACTAAGATCGAACATCGGCCTCCCTCTCCCAGGTATCGTCCTGTACTCGCCCGTGCTGCCATAGCACCCATACTAGAGGAAAATACCGGCCATAGAGAACATTCGTACTGTGATCGACAATCCTGATATGATTCTCCTCGAAAGATTAATCCTACTCTAGCTCAACCTCCTCAGGTTGAAAAACATGATACGGGTCTGGGAAATACCGTAGAAGCTGGGAAACATGAAAGACGTTGTGCATGGACTGGTACCTATAAGGTAACTACAACCTGTAAGCAACCAGCCCGACTCTCTCTAGAACCTCAAACGGACCGATGTATCTCGGTGAGAGTTTCCCCTATCTCCTAATACTCTTATGTCCCAACCTCGGGGTAATGCGTAAGAAAACCTAATCTATGACCTTGAACTCCAAAGGTCATCCCCACTGATCAGCATAAGACTTATGCTGATATTTCTCTATACCCATCCTCTTCCGAATAAACTATATCTGCTCTGAGGTCTCCTGAACAAGATGAAGTCCCAACAAGGCTGCCTCTCCTGCCTCTAGCTAGCATGAAGGTGATCGGTATGGCCTACTGTATAAATCCTTGTAAGGTTCCATCTAAATAGTCGCCAGAAAACTATTGTTGGAGGAGAACTCCACCAGAGGAATATGCTTTTTCCAAGTACCACCAATGTATAGAATGCAAGCTCAGAGCATATCCTCAAGCAGCTAGATTATACGCTCGGACTGACCATCAGTCTGGGGATGGTATGTTGTACTCAAAAGTACATGTGTACTCAAAGCCCTCTATAGCCCCTGTCAGAAGTGTGAAGTGAAACGTGCATCCCTGTCTGAAACAATGGAGTGTGGAACTCCGTGCAGACGTACAATATCTCAAATGTACAACTGTCCCAGCTCATCAAAACTGAAGGTCTCCTTGATCGGCAAGAAGTGTGCAACCTTCGTGAGCCTATCCACTACAACCTAAACCACATCATTTCATCGAGGTGATCTCGGTAAACCTATCACTAAGTCCATCGCGACATCATTACATTTCCACTCAAATACGGGTAACTACTATAAAAGCCCTGTTGGTTGTTGATGCTCTACCTTCACCTGCTGACAGGTGGAACACCACATAACAAAACCAGCCACATCCTTCTTTATACCTGGCCACCAATACTGACGACGTAAGTCTCGGTACATTTTGGTGACACCAGGATGAACTACCCAAGATGAAGCACGAAACTCCCGCATCATCTCCTCACATATGTCTTCTGAAACCCATACATGGACATTAAAACATATCACCTCATCATTTCCCACTGTCCACCCTAGAGTAGGGTCTCCATCTGACACACCCTCCCGTAGGACTAGGCCTTATGGGTATGATAGCTTCCTCATTCGAACTCGATCTAAAAGGCTAGTGGTCACAGCTATAGAAGAAAGAACCGTCTGACCCTGTCTGTCATTCACCTCCAAATGCATCTTAGAGAATAAGACCATGAGCTACCACTCACTGCTGACCTCCTGAACTGCCTAAATCGGAGTCCTCCTACTCAGTGCGTCTGCCACAATATTGCCTTTCCCAAGTGTATAAGCAAGCTCGAAGTTGAAAGACAATAGGTACTCGACCCACCTTCGCTGTCTCAGATTCAATTTACGCTGCGTGAAAATATACTTGAGGCTCTTGTAGTCAGTATATACCACAAAATTATCTCCCATTAGATAGTGCCTCCAACAACGCAAAGCATGAACAACAACAGCCAACTCTAGGTCGTGCGTAGGATAGTTCTTCTCGTGTGGCCTCAACTGTTGAGATACATATGCAACAACAAAATCTTCCTATATAAGCACTACTCCAAGCCCGATGCCAGATGCTTCACAGAAAACTGTATAACTCTTGCCTAGATCTGGAAAAACTAGAATTGGTGCTGAAGTAAATCTACCCTTTAGCTCCTAGAAGGTAGAGTTGAAAACTTCTAACCAAACTTACTTCACACCCTTCTTAGTCAATCCCATCAATGGTGCTACTGAGCATGAGAAGTCATATATAAACCGCTTGTAGTAACCATCCAGTCCCAAGAAACTCTACACCTCGAAGGCATTCTTCGGCTGTTCCCAGGTAACTACTGCTCTCACCTTCTCTGGGTCTACTAATACTCCTGTCTCTGAGATGACATGTCCCAGGAAGTGAATCTCATTCATCCAGAAGTGGCACATTAAGAGCTTAGCATATAACTGATGCCCTCTCAGTGTACTCAATATGATCTCAAGATGGGTAGAATGGTCACGTCGAGTGTGAGAGTACACCAAGATATCATCCACAATGACAATGACGAAAGATTCCAAGTAAAGATGGAAAAATATGTTCATTAGTGCAATGAAAACTATAGGCGCATTCGTGAGGCCGAATGGCATAACCAGATACTCGTACAGACCATACCTGCTTCAGAAAGCTGTGAGAGGTATATCAGATGGTCTGACCCACAACTGATGATAGTCGGATCTCAAGTCGATCTTCAAGAATACCCTGGCTCCTCAAAGCTAATCCAAAAGATCATAAATTCTTGGAAAATGATATCAGTTCTTGACCGTCAACTGGTTCAGCTTCTAATAGTCCACACAAAGCTGTAAGGTACCATCCGCCTTCTTCGTAAACAGCACAGGAGACTCCAAGGTGAAGCACTGGGTCGGATGAAACACTTAGCCTCAAACTCCTCCAACTGCATCTTGAGATCTTGCAAGTCAGGCATAGCCATCCTATAAGGAGGTATGGATTCCGGTGCTGCTCCTGGAACAAGCTCAATAGAGAAGTCTACCTCGCACTCCGGAGGCAAACCTAAAAAGTCTTCTGGAAAGATATCCGGAAAATGGTCAACTACCAAAGGAAAGTCCATCTGAAAGGTCCCCCAATCATGCAGATATAAAATAGAAATCTGGGCTATAACACTACCCAACCCATGATGCTCTAGTCCAGCTTTGCTTGCCTGGACATCCCATTCGCCCTTGTGAAGAAAGGACCCACCCTTTGGTGACGTGAAACTCACCCTGCAATGATAACAATCGACAAAGGCCTGAAAACGATCTAGATAGTATATTCCAAGAATGACATCATAACGCGTCATCTCAAGGATATAAAGATCCCACAAGAAGTGACACCCACCAACCTCAAGGGGTCACTCCTTGCACTGATGTACACTAGTAGTTCTATATCCCAAAGGAGTATCTCGTGCCAAAGTATCCTCAGAAGTAAAGATAGTAAGTATAAGGCTCTTCACAGTGTGCACAGAAAATGAGAAGCACCGGTATCAAAAAGTGCAGAAGATAAAACTGAGGCTACTAAGATTATAGCACGAACTGTGGAAGGTCCAGGATCCTGCTCCCGATGAATCTGTTCTACTGCAAAAGTCTAGCCAGTATCATGGCCCTGTGTAGCAGCATGATATCCCTGAGCTGGTCCTCCCTGAGCCTGACCACTGTGTCCATGACCTCAAACCTGGCCTGAATGACCTGAAGGAATCCAGCCCCCCAGTCTGCTATGGAACTGGTAATCCTGCTCCTGTATGAGGAGTAGAAACCGATCCTCCTTCACTAGCTGTTGGAAGAAGAACCCTTCAAAAACGCTGTAGATGACCCATCTGTCGCTTGATCGGCACTCCATTGGATCTCTCGGGCACTAAGGATTTTTATTCCCGCTCTATCCACACTGATAGCACACCACCTGGTTTCCAGAAGGAAGATCTCATCTTCCAGATGTAATACCTCTCTTCCTCGAGTCACCTCGAGTAGACTCTCGATGGCGCTTCCTGCTGTCAGCATGATATGAGTCAGCCTTGGATGCTGAACTGCCCTGGTAAATAGCTCCAGTCTCCCTCATATTTTATCCGGTTATCAGTGCCTGGTTAACTATTAGGGAAATATAAGTCAACTGGAAGACGTTCACCTGTGATCTGATATCTGGTTTGAGGCCTTCCTCAAACTTCCATGCCAAAAACAGCTTGTCATTTCCCGAAATGAGAGAGAAACACTGTAACTTAGTGAAACAGGAGGAATATGCCATAATCGAAAGAGTACACTACCACAGATTCATGAAATCCCTAGCCCCGTTGTCCCTCAGTGTCGCCGGATAGAAGTAGTCGTAGAACGTACACTAGAACTTGTCCCAAGCCATAGTCCCCTGGCGCCCTGCCTACGAGACTATATCCCACCATCTCTTGGAAGAATCTTGCAGCATGTAAGTTGCGAGCTTCACCCATATGTCTGGGGGTGTCTATAGATGATCGAAGATGGAAAGCATAGTTTCTAGCCCGGACTCTACAGCCTGAGGTTCTCCAACCCCTGTGAAAGTGGGATGTTGCTGCTACTGGAAGACTCACGTCAGCTCTGCCATAAACGGGGCAGGGTGATCAGCTCCCTAGAAGGTCTTCATGAACCACATGAAACCCTCTCTGAACTGAGCATCGACACTAGTGTCTAGAATCATTGCGGGTTCCATGTCTGGAATGATCAGCGGAACTACAGGTAGTCCCTGGTCTGTCATATCAGGTGTACGGTCACTGCCTAGTTCCTAGCGTGCAATGGGAGGACGTCTTGGTGCCATATCTCTGAAAGGTCAAAAGAACACTCCAGATTTAGGATTAACAAGGACAGAAAACACAAGAGTACAAAACGGGAACAAGAGAGAGAAACACTTAAGTTTGCAAAACAGGACTACATAGCGTGTATTTAAACTACACGACATGTTTGTTAAATCCGTCTACATGGGTGTGTACTTTCTCCACCATTGGTCATGTAACATCCCATACTACACGACGTGTTGTCCCAAAACACGGCGTGTACTTGAACTCCAGATACCTGCCCGAGTCTCTTTACATGTCTAACCTACATGGTCCTCCTAATTCTAAACTACACAGCATGTGCACTAAAGACCCGGCGTGTACTATACAGATTTCAGAGGCCCGTGTAGCAGTTACACGGCCGACTACATGGATGACTCCTACATGGCGTGTTCCAAACAAAAACGTTGTGTATAAGGATATAGCACACCGAACTGTGTTATTCGTGACATGGCTGGGTACCCAGAAGGAAACTACACGGTGTGTTCTTATAACACACAGCGTGTACTAGACAGGCTCAGCGACCCGTGTAGCAGGTTACACGGCCGACCACATAGCTAACCCCTTACACAGCGTGTTTCGAAAAAACACGACATGTATAGGAGAAGATAGCACTGAATCGTGTTGTTCATGACACGGCCATGTACCTAGGATAAAACTACATGGAATGTTCGTATACACACGACATGTACTACACGAGTTTTCCTGACCCGTGTTGTTAATGACACGGATGAGTACACAGTTGACTACCACACGACATGTACTTAAGGTACACGGAGTGTCCCTGAAGACTCTCCGACACCTTGTGTTTTGTTCACATAGATAGTAACACGGTTTAAAAACTACACGACATGTATTAATAAAGTACACGCAGTGTATTCTGGCTTTTTTGGGCAGTATCTCAGAAACTGCACCGAACACCAGAAACACTGAAAAACAAACATCTATGTGCCAAATTCCAATCCGTGGGGGCCCATAATCCCCGCAAATCAAAGCATGACATCATAACAAGGCATATATCAAGTAAAATAGCATAGCAGGTACATCTGTTACAACAACTATCACAACAACATGCATAATTTATCACGAAATCTAACAAAACAGCATGAAATTATAATGCACCCTAGATGGCATGGTAAAATGCATGACATGTTATTTCTTACTCAGTGATTATATGATGCATGAGATGGCACACCCTCATCTCATCAGGTTGCAACAAAATAGAACCATATTCATATAAACGGTAATAGCACAAACATGTGTATCACACAACGGTGAAATATAATAAATTGTAACACTTGAAAAAACTAAAAATTGCAATTATGAGGTAATATAGCTTTTCCCTGTACACGGTTTAATTACTCTCGGGCAAAGTTATGTACTAACTACCCATTTCTTCCTATCCCTGTCTATTGTCACAAAATAGTAAGGCAAGAGAAAAGAAGAAAAATGCCCTGATACCACTTTGTAAAGACCCGAATCTGGAGCCACATAACTGGTGCCCCGTACCCGGTTCGCCACATAAGCTCAAGCGTGTTTCCCCAAATGCCAGAGGCTGCCGACTAGCAGCAAGGGCCTTAGTGAGTCAGTGGGGAAACTATGCCCTTATTTGGTAAGGTATGCATCAGAAGAATAAAGATAATCAATAACGGAAGTAGTAAATAGCATGCAACAACTGAACTAAAAGTAGAAGCAATGTCTGATATAATAATGATGCAGAATGGTACATGTATCTATGGAAAGTGGTAAACAAAACAACGTGCTGAAATACAACTAAAACCAAAGGACTAAATGTAAACAACAACTCTAGAAGCATCGCGAGCCAAAGCTCGGTCCCATGCTCTCCAGCTCCAACCAGCAATCAAGTACCTGAGGTAGAAGGGCCACAATCCCTACCTACACCTTCCACCATATAATCTGTTTGGGCCGAAAAGCAGGACCCAAACAGGGTGTGAGAGTAATCCCAGTAGGCAACCACCACAAGATTTTTTCCCTACCGTCAGTGAGTAATATAGAAAGAGTAAAGGAAAATAGGTATAGTAATGGACTAAGAGTACCCCAGTAAATAATCCTACCAATTACCATTCATATTCATTTTATTAATCAACCAGGAAGAACTAGAAATGAATTCTATTCTAAGGAAAGTAAGTAACACATCAGGTATCTCAAAAGACTACCGACACACAAGCAGTACAAAACCCAAGCTTGTTCTCTGGCTTGGTGGACTCATCACAACCAACCATAAAAAAACACACACTGTCCCTTTGGGTGGCTCAAACTAGCAGACCCATATAGTCCAATAATCAAACAAGACACATACACTCTGGGAAGCTCTTACGTAAATTCCCCTATGGTCATGCAATGATAGCTACAAACTTTCTGAGGAAGCACTTACGTCTAATTACTCCCGTGGTCTCGATGCATGGGTAAACTAAGAACACTCTTGGGAAGCACATAGTCCTATTATCGTAGGTCCTGCATATGAAAATAAAACCAACAATCCCTCTAGGGAAGCACTTAATCGTCTATTCCCTCCTTGATCTCCCGTACTAGGTTCTCACTACCCTGAGCAGTCCAGTCATGCGTAATCAACTATCAGCAGCCCTAAGTAAGTTCAATGACTACTTGTCTAATAGATACCATGAATCAAAAGCATTTAAACAGCAGGAAACACATGCAATTAGTGAAAACAAATAAACTAGAAATTGCAATAGTGTTTGCCTCACATGCAAACGATGCCAAACGGTGATAAACAACCAAACAGGGGGAGAAACACCCATGGGGTGAACCTCAAAAATGAAACCAAGCATATATTAGCAACAATTAAACATAATCTAAAAAGAAATCTAGGGGAAACAACGAATATGATCATAATCCTAAACCTGGGATACCCGATGCATGGGTATCCGACAGTTTTGCAACCAAAACTCAAATAACATCAACGTGGGGCAACAAACCACCTACCTCGATCCTCGAAGATCAATATACTTTAACCTCAGCCCATGAATTTACCTATAACGGAGTAGATCACTGCGATTCTTCTGCAATCAATAGAGTTCCATTCGGACAACCGATGACAGATCGGTGGCTTGGATAAGAATCGGCCTCCTTGGATGCTCTGGACAAAATTAGGTGGAGAAGAAGATGTTAATGATCATTAGGCATGACCCCAGGTCTATTAGTGAAATAAAAAAAAAGTACACGGCGTGTAGTGGGTTTTTCCATACTCCACAAAAATTAGCCTCCACGTCACCCCTACACACCATGTGTGTGAACCGGGCATGACCAGCACACAGCTCTGAGCGGGAAAAGAGTACACGGCATGTACTCAGAATGTACACAAAGTGTACTTAAATTTTTTTCAGAAACGTTATTTTTCACAAAAACTCTAGAAAAAGAAAAACCTACCTCAAATGAAGATCCGGGTTCTTACATATTGGAGGAATAAAATTTGGAAACTCCATTGGTTATAGTCATGCGATCACCACCATCATCGCCAAATGCACTCTGTACCTCGAATAGAGATCACGAAGAGCTATTCTGGGGACCAATGGTAGATGAGTAGCAATATGGTCCATCACCAGCAGTCGTGGTCCCTATGCCAGAAACTGGGGTGGTCGGCATGTCTTACTAAAACTTCATGGCTAAGTCACTTCACTATTTAAAGGATAGCCCGAGATGGAGTCGTTTGTCAGCTCACTCTCCGTACTCTCTACTAGCCATCCAACAGTCCTAGCATTTTTCTTTGTTACCACTAACCATTCCCCAGCTGTGATGAGTGGGGAAATGAAGGGTCAGACCCTGAATCAGATCCTAGGAGCTTGAGGGATATCCTCGTGGTAGACCACTTCCCTAAGATGTTTTGGCCAGTTGCAGCACCAAATTTTTGTGCACTAGAATCCCCCACCCAAGTGAAAGTTGAGTGTTTCCACCAGACCCTCTGGGCGAATCATTACCATCTTCGTCATCACTGATCGGCTTACCCTAAGAACCATGCGCATTTTGAAGAATTTGGTGAACAATTTCGTTTGGTTGATTTATCAACACTCCCTATGGCCTAGTGCCCTGAGTCACCAGGTCACTGTAGGGCCCTCCAGCAATGGTTCACTCAGAGATTTAGGGTAATCCATAGGATTATCAAAGAGGGTTCTTCCCATGTTCAGATCTACGGCTGGGGGTAGTACGCTTCCCTCCTCTTTAGTCCTATCCAGTGACAACCCGATTCTCCAGGCGACATAAGGGATATTTATTCAAGAAGAGTCATGGTTAACATGACAGACCTACCAGAGGGTGAGAACGAGCTTGAGCTTCTTAGAGAGGACCTCCCCCTTCAGAGATTTCACACTTCTTGGATCCATGGGGATGGATTATTCATTAGTAGAGGAATATTTTGGGTCTTCTTATTCCCACCGAGGTACTAGTCCTCAAACGGAATCCCAAAAAGTTACAAGAACTCCTTGGAGTTGTCAAACCCTCTGAACCTTCTGGATGAGTGAAAAAGGCAGAGTATGACCTTGAAAAATCTGTGTTGCATCAGCAACTCTCTGAATAGAAGATGGTGGTCGACCACCTCATTGCTGAACACGCTGTGGAGTGACAGATATACTACGGTGATCCTAGGTCAGGGTAGAAGGGGCAGGCACAACTTCCACTCGACGAATTTCCTTAGTTGACCCTAACCATCTTTCCCACGCAGACTGGGTTGAGGTTGGAACCTACAACAATAAGGTTTGGTATGTCTCTCCAAATCCTCCTGAACAGTGTTAAAATCCTCAGGACCTTTCTCATATTCTCCCGGCTACAACTTATGTCGGTCCACCAACCACTCCACGAGCCACTGGGCCACCTTATCATGTTGATGTACCCGACAATGCACTGGTAGTCAAGGATCCCCGTCAAGACTAAAACCCATGCCCAGATGATCTAATAGCGGCACTCATTGCCCATCTCAAAGCACTAGAGACATAACAGGTGGAGCTAATGCCTAATGGAAAGCGTTATTTGGTGTGGGTGGATGATATTCCAGCACCCACAGGTTTCTATAATCCCACATTTTCCACCTTCAATGGGACAGGGGACCTGCCACAGCACTTCGCCCACTTTACCTCGAGGTTTGGCCCCATGTTGGGACCTCCATTGCAGTAAGAGGCTGCCAAGATAAGATGTTTTGTGTAGACATTGGAAGGTCCTGAGTTTGTCTAGTACAAACATCTCCCAATTAGATCAGTAGCTGGTTGGGAGGACCTCTATAGAAAATTCCTCCACGAGCTTAGTTTCACCACATAGAAGACGAGTATCACTGACCTCTTCAAGTGAAACCAGAGGCCTGATGAGTGCGTCACTGAATTTGTTTCTCAATGTAAGGGACTCGCGTATTCCCCCGACATGCCACCAACTCAGGAGAAATTTCTAACAATGTCTATAAGGAATGTCAAGATAGAGCTAGTCCCATATCTGATAACCCAGAACTATCCCAGGGGATTTTGAGGCTTCTTTAATAAGGCTCAGTGCCTAGAGGAATCCTTACAACAGGCTAAGCAGGCACTTCTATTGCCTCCTGCGATCCCCATGAGTAGGGCCTCCAGGGCCGAGCCTACTACAGTGGACCAAATAGAGGCCCCCAGGAGGCCAGAGTTTTTTCTAGTGGAGCCACCCCACAGCCTCACCAAGGCCCTCTACCTCAGGCACAACCACAAGCCTAGCAGCGTCCACCTCAGAATTGGAAAGTGCCCCCACGCAATGCGCTGCCACCACACAGGTGAGATAAATAATATCCACCTCCCCAGAATGCTCCACCATCCCCCTTTCAAGGTCAAGTTCCAAGGCACCCCTTTCCATATCAGAGAAATTGGGCCTACTCATTCAATGAGGCACATGTCCTCTGTTACTTCTACAATGCCTTGGATCAGGGTATTTTAAGTTTGCCTAACTGTAGAAGGCCGAAAGAGTAAAAGACTGATCAACCTAATTACTGCCCCTACCATTGGATCCTAAGGAACACTCTCAAGGGGTGTTTTGTGTTCAAATACTGTCTTCAAGAATAGTTAGATAACAACATAGTTCTTATAGGCCTAGCTCAAGCACAGGTGGCATGAACCTTTTTGTGGTCATACAATAGAAACGACAGCGAGGGCAACTGGAATTAGGTTTCCAGTTGTGGATCACATAAGTGTGATGACTGGATGGATCAAAAAACAGTCTCCCATGCCCATGGTGTCATCCAGGTGTGCCTGAATCGGCCAGATACTTTAGAAGATACAACCACTACTTCGACATCATCGTCTCAGTCGGCCTCTTCCCAGAAAAGAAAACACTAACATCATAAGGGAAAACAAAGTCCCTAATCGATGAAATAATCATCCCATACTCTCACCAACTTCATGCCCCCGAAGATGGAAATCCCTCACAGAATATGTCTAGTAGTGGAAGACTCTTCGAGTGACGGTCAAGGGTACGCCTCGGTTAACACTACAGAGCTAGTAGATTTCTACATGATTCTTGATGATGAGGAGTGCCAGGAAGATCCTACCAACATCCCCAGTCATCACCAGTGTTGACGGAGCCATGGCTATATTGGCCGTCATAGTGCCTCGATCAACACTTCAAGCTAGGATTTGCATGCTATGAAACTAGGAAACATGATCAGCACAGAGCTCAGCATGCACAACCTTCTCATCTGGTGGCTTTAGGCCCGCCTTCACTGTTGTTCATGTTACTAGATCAAGAAAAGCCACTCTGACCATGTCATGACCAGCCACACCCTTCTACAGGCTGGTCTTAGTTGTCTAGACCTTATCTGTTATCCATTATGCAGACCTCAACCAGTGGGCAGATGGATGTTACCAGTACCAGTCAGCCACCGGTCTAGTCGGCAGGGCCCACCATACCTCCTGTCATAGAGCAACCTCCTTCAATAAGAAGTTCATGCCTCGCATGGATGTATGTTGTTCTGAATCATCTTTACAGTATTCTAGTAAGTCTCTCCATATTTAAGGCCCCTCTCCTATCATCAGATATTCTTGAGGCCCTCTTTGAGGCTTTATGAAGCACCCTCCATTTTGAGACAGAAGTAGCAACCACATAAGCCTTTCAGGATGAAGCGGTCAAGAATGCTGAATTCCAGGCCATTATCTTGTTATTTGGAGAAGATGCAGGATCCCCCATATAGGGGAAAATTCTCCCACTGTACATCACTGACCAGTTCAATGGAATGAAGTTTTATTATGTTCTTGTCGACATGGGCTCTGGAATTAACCTAATCTTGACTCGGACAGTGCAAAATAATGGATTTTTTTGAAGATTATATGAGTCCCTATGACCTAATAATCCAAAGTTATGATAGGAATTAATAGAAACCATTTGGTAAGATCCTCTTGAATACCCAGTTTGGTGTCTTAGTTTCCAGCACTAAATTTATGGTAGTCTTCTAAGACACTGCCTATAATGTGTTGATGGGAAGGCCATGGCTCCACCTGCATGCGGCAGTTCCCTCATCATATCACCAATGCCTCAAGTAGTCCCTTAATGGTCAATTTGGTGTGCTTCAAGGTGATGTGTCTCTCTTTGCCACTTTTGAATCTTTTTACCTGTATGAAAACTACTATAAGATCAAGGAAAAGTAGATTCAGACTAATGAGGTTGATAATGCCGTTACTACGATCGTCCCGTGGACAGATCTAGATAACACCTATGTATTTCCAATACACCAATTGGAGGCTACGAACTTGGACATGGGACAATGCATAATTATTTCTGGGATGAGGGGGACACATTCCCAGGCTTATGTGATGTTGGAAGATCACCTCGTACTTTTATAAAAATCAGGTTTTGGTGATCCCAGAGCCTCTTACCCCCTAAGATATTGGGATTTCCACCCCATGTAAATGACAATACGTCATATGTGCTTGTTTCTCTAGGCTGGAATTAACCGGATCAAGCCGGCGTGCCACTAATTCTTTGATATCATCAAGCGTGGCCCCTTGGGCCGAAGGATAGATGGGATCCGATCAATAGCCTTCATCATTGTGGTTGTGGCAGCACATGAGTCCTTCGATGTAGTGACAACTCTCGCTTAGGCTGGTACCAGCCTCCCCTCAGGATCCATCGACTCAGAAGCAATTAATCTTGCCATGGATACCTCCTTTATAAGTAGAGAAGAGGATTTCGAGGATTCACCTCCCTCCTTTTAAGAGGGAATCTCTTCCAAAGTTGAAAAGTTGCTATAGATGAACGTCGGTAGCGAGGAAGACCTGAAACCCACATTGATCAGTGCCACCATGCCCCTTGAGGAGAAACAACAGTACATAGACTTCCTAAAACAATTTCGTGATGTATTCTCTAGAAGTTATGACAAGATGCCAGAACTAGATCCTGAGGTAGTTGTCCACCGATTCGATCTCCTGGAAAATAATCATAGGTTCAAGCAACCTCCCTGAAAGATGCGGCCTTCTCACGATGCCATGGTAGAGGTGGAAGTCGAAAATCTCATCAGATTGAATTTTGTTAAGAAGGTCCAGTACCCTAAATGGATAGCTAATAGTGTGCTACTAAGGAAGAAGAATGGACATATCGGGGTCTTCATCGACTTCCAGGATCTCAACCGTCATTGTCTTAAGGATGATTTTCCCCTTCCTGTGATGGAGTTTTCAATTGACGCTATAGCTGGATTCCAAGCTCTCTCCTTCATGGATGGGTACTCTGAGTAAAACCATATCCGAATGGCCCTTGAGGACGAGGAGTTCACAGCCTTCGAGGAACCACATGGTACTTTTTGTTACCAGGTCATGCCCTTTGGTTTAAAGAATGTAGGTGCCACCTACCAGTGGGCTATCCCCCACATATTTAAGTCGATCATTGGAACGTTGGTGGAATGCTATGTGGAGGATCTGGTGGTCAAATATCTCCAGCATCAAAACCATCTCAAATACCTTGAGAATGTGTTCGGCTTCCTCCACTCCTATCACCTAAAGACAAATCCATTGAAGTGTGCCTTTAGGGTCACCTCTGGAAAGTTTATCAGCTTCGTTGTTAGGTACAGGGGCATTGAGATAAACCTAGATAAGATCAAGGACATTATCCAGATGTCTCCTCCGAGCAAAATTAAGAAGCTTCAAGGCTTCCATGTCCACTTACCCTACATACAATGATTCATTTCAAATATGGATGGAAAGTGTAAGCCCTTTTTTAGATCATGAAGAAAGGCACACTCTATGAATGGGATGAACAATTTTAGACTACCTTCGAGGAAGTAAAGAAGTATCTAATCCAGCCTCCAGTCTTAATGCCAACCATCTTTAAAATTCCACCATTCCTTTATGTGACCACCCTGGAATGATCTCTCAGTTCCCTTATCTCCTAGAAGAACAACGAGGGGATGGAGAACAACCTTTACTACCTCAGATGCATGCTCCTTGATATAGAGACCCGATACTCCCCCATCGAAAAGAGATGCCTTACGCTAGTATTCACAGTACATAAGTTGAAACATTACTTGCAGCACAATGAGGTACAACTGGTGTCCTGAGTAGACCCACTGAAGCACATCCTGAACCACCACAGGCTGACAGGACATCTAGCTCAGTGGGAAGTGATTTTATAGTAGTTTGATATCAGGTTTGTCCCTCAAAAATCTATTAAGGGGATATCATTGGAAGACTTCCTTGCTGCCCATTTGGATCCTTATAACCAATCCTTGGATCTTGATTTCCCCGATGAGTCTATCCTCTCAGTAGACCAAGACATACCGTGTTGGTATATGCACTTCGTTGGTGCTTCCCATAGCCCCATTGGCAGAAGGATCAAAGAACCCAGGCTCAACAGAGTAGGCTTGGGTATCTTCTTCATTACCCCATCACTAACCATCATTATATACTCATTCTTATAGTCATAAGGATGCACCAACAATGAGGAAGAGTATCAGGCTCTCATTACTGGCCTCGAGTTGGCTCTCAAAATTGATGTGCCCCATTTGCATGTGAAAGGGGACTCTAAACTAGTGACTAAACATATCAACAGTGACTATTTCCTTAGAAATACATAGCTCGTACCATTATTAGAACATACTCTCCAGAAAATGGGCAAGTTCCCATCTCAGCCAGAAGTTACTCATGTTCCTCAATCTGAGAATGGTCGAGTTAACACCCTGTCTGGCCTAGCTGCATCACTCGTGGAGCCCAAGTAGGATTGTTTGATTATCCACATAAAACATAGGAGATTCATTGCTCGTGTCACCACCGATGATGGTGATGGCCTGTGGGTAAGACACCTTATGACTGGAGCCTCCACATAAGGACCCCTGGGTCACCTAGATGCGGCGATTGAAGTGAATTTCGACTGGAGAGCCCCCTTTGTTGAGTATCTCTAGTATGGTATTCTCATAGAAGATCAGGTCGGGTGCAAGAAAATATGACTCCGCGCATTGAAATTCACCCTCCAGGATTACCCTAGCCACGAGAAGATACTCTACTAGAATGGGATTGATGGGGTTCTCTTCTGTTGCATTCAAGGAGTCGAGATTTCTCAGGTCATGCAAGAGTTTCACACCGATTCCTATGGGGATCATCAGGCTGAGCTGAAACTGTCTCACCAAATCCAAGGACTGGGGTACTTTTGGAACTCTATGATCCATGTTTGCATCGAGTTCACCAAATAATTCCATGCATGGTTGATTCATGCTAACTTCATCCATCAGCCGCCGGAGCCTCTCTACTCCACCAAGTACACTAATCCATTTACAGTATAAGGACTTGATGTTGTGGGACCATATCCACCGATGATATCTCACCAGTGCAGGTTCATCCTTACTGCTACAGATTTATTCTCCAAGTGGGTAGATGCAGTTCCACTCAAAGAGGTCAAGTCCCATTCTGTTTTTGAAATTGTGAGATCCAAAATCATCTACCGATTTAGAGTTCCTCATGCCATCCTCACGGATAATGACATAAACTTTTGAGGAACTAATCTAAAGAAATTGTACTCTAAGTACAACATCCATTCTAACCACACCTCCCACTTTCATGTGCAATAAAATGGACTAATAAACGTATTAAACAAAACCCTCTATAACATTCTGCATAAAATGGTTGGTCAAAATAAAAAGAGTTGGCCGGAAAAACTCCCCAATTACCTCTATGCTTATCAGACGACAAGTCGTAATTCCACCCAGGTGACCCCATATTCTATGGTGTATAAAAAAGAGGATTTCATTCCCATCGGGATTCAATTTCCCTCACTGCACACAACTGTCTATGATCAGCAAGCACTAGATAAAGTAGCTCAAATCTGTCTGGTCGAGTTGGAAGTGCATGACGAGAACAGGCTTTGTGCCCAACACAAAATGAAAATACATTAAAACCAGAAATCCAGATCTTTCAACAAGGAAGCTCCCCTTTTCTCCTTTTTGCAAGGTGACTTGGTATTGGCCCTGAGGGCACCAATGATACCTGGTAGGAAACCACCCAAGTTGGAGCCCAAATGGGAAGGACCTTACATCATTCACAAGATTTAATATAATGGCACGTACTCACTGGTTAAAATGGAGGGTGAGCATATAAATCCTCCCACCAATGCCAAGTTCCTCAAGTAATACTTTTCTTGAGCCATTGGGTCTCACATGACTATAAAATGTATGGTCTCGCCCAACCGTAAATTGCATGACAGTCCTGCATGGCCTTAAACTATAAGGTCCCACATGACCTCAAACTGTGCATCGTCTTGCATGACATTAAACTATATATTATGAACAACATTTGGCTTGATTCTCATCCTCATTGGATATGTAGGTATGCTCAGACACCTTCCCTTGAATCCATCCCCAATTTCCTCTTTGACTATCCCTTCCTGGGCATAGTTTATTTGGGGAATCTCACATGGCATCGTGTAGGCTTCTTTGGCCCCACCCACGTCAGGGTTAAGATGATTGCACGATGTTCCCTCCTTTTTTCTTCTAATCCTCCCACATCCTGACCGCATTATGATAAACTACATGGCCTCTTCATAACAACATATGGCTTGATTACCATCTTCATGGAATACATAGGACTGCCCAGATGTTTCATCCATAGGCCCAACCCAAAACTTCAGGACCTCCCATTGTGACGAAACACATGGTGTGGTGCTGGATTTTTCCCACATTCATGTCAAGCTCATCATAATCATACCATGTATCTCTATCTCTTGAAGATATCGTTTTCTTTTATTTTCTAAATTTATTTGAGATTGTACGGGTGCATTCATCCTCCACACACCCCATCATTTGGGTTCCCATTATCTTTAACCTTAGGAGGGTCCCCTAAACATTAAGGATACTTAGTCTAAGGGTTATCCTATCATTTAGGGCCAACAACCTCAAGGATTTTAGACAAAAAATAGATACTAGTCCCACATTGTGAATATGGTCAGTGGTCGATGCTCATTTGTTTTTACCATTTCGGGTCACACGATATAGATGTTGTGTTTTGAATCTAGTCAACAACTATCTCTTGTCATTTTCACCACCCCCATATATCCCAAACATGGAATGTAGTGGTTCATTCTGCCCCACCGTCTCTACAAATCATGGTCCACTCCGAATGGGAGGGAGATTCTAGCTGTCAGACCCTTATGTGATGGGGAGAACCTAATCCCACTCTTTGTTTCCCACACTGAGCATTGCTCACATGGGATTAAGAGTTATGAAGGAAATGCCTACATGAGAAGTCATCTAGCTACAATTGGCTGAGATGCTCAGCCTCATGTCCTTAGACCCATTTGGGCCCCTGGCCTAAGTTATCATTCATGATTGTGTGGTGCGGCATGGAATCACGTTCTCATTCACGTCAGGATATTTCTCCAGGCCACACATATCCCCTTGATATATCCCTCCCTTCATATATAATCCGTTCTGTGAGCACATGCCCTACCATGCTACGCAAGTCCAATCATTTGGGCGTCGATCACCTTTTATATTCAAAAGGGCCCCCAAATGGCATGGATGCTTCACCCAAGGGCTCTCCTACCATTACGGGATAACACCCTCGAGGATTTTGAACATCAAATTGATAAAAGTCTCATGTTAAAAATATGGTCAATGGTTGATGCTCAATTGCTTGGACCAAATCTTGGTCACACAAGTGTGCATACTATGTTGCAAACCTGGTCAACAATTGTCCTCTATCATTTTTTCTTCTTTGTGGACTTCCATAAAAATGATTATTCAACCTCTCTATCCCATGCATATGACATTAAACTAGGCATATACGGTCCGATTTCTATGACCCTAAACTAAAATCACCTTTTTCCTAACTACAAGATGTTAAACTAAAAGCTGGCCATGACATTCTGTATATAACTTCGCCTCAAGCCCCTTGGCCTTCTCGGGCCCCTGGCCCAAGTTCTCACTTAGGTTTGTATGGTGTGGTGTGGGATTTTTTCCTCATTCACATCGGGTTTCTCGTCATGTCGTACACATCCTTGGATAAGATACCTTACCCCTACCTTTTTCCTCACTTAAAGATATTAAACTCTAAGCTGGACATGATATTATGTCCATGGCCCATCCTTAGGTCCCTTGGACTTTTCAAGAACCTCTTCCAAGTTCTTAGTTAAGGATGTACAGTGTGGTGCAGGATTGTGTCCTCATTCACGCCGGGTTACTTTCCATGCCATATATGCCCCTCATTGGGGGTATCTGGACCTTATTTGCATCATCCATTTTCTAGAACTATATGTGGCTTGATTCCCACCCTCATGGGATACGTAGGACCTCCTGAACGTCTGGTCTTCTGGTATAACCCCATCTCTTAGAAACTTCCCTATCATTTTGGCTCCTTGCCCCATGTTCTTAAAGAAGAGGGGTACACAATGTGGTATAGGCATATGAACCTATTCACGTTGGGTTTATAATAACCATGCTGCATACCTCCCTCTCTCTTGAGTGATATTCACTCCCTTTCCCTACTTTCATCTCATTGAGTCGGCTACCCTTATGTCAGGTCCCTCTACCCTCTTCGGTGATTCACCAATTGGCCCAAGAGTACTCTGGTCTAGAATCGAAAGTGTTAGATTCTATGTGGACATGATTTCTACCACTTTTTAGGCTTCTTGTTCCTCTTCATTTGGGCTTCCATTATCTTTCACACCCAAAGGGACCCCCAAATGGAATGGATTCTAGGCATAAGGGATTTCCTACCATTACGGGCCAATGTCCTCAAGGGTTTCAGACAAAAAATTGATACAAGTCATGCGTTGTGAACATAGTCAGCAGTCGACACTCATTTTTTTGTCCCCATTTCAAGCTAACATGATATGGATGTTGTGTTTCGAACATGGTCAACAGTTATCCTACATCGCCATGCCAACCCCTTCCATCCTTGAATGCTGGTTACATGATTCACATTATTTTCCACCCCATCAGGTCTAAATGAAATTTCGACACTCTCGACACTATCCCTCAGCGCGAATTTGCACATTAGGATGACAAAATCTATGGTAAAGGCATCATTCGGGGATCCGCACTGACTTCCCTTTGGTGTGCATTCTAGGTATTGCAAAAACCTATTCCACTCTTGTTTCCCACACTGAGTTTGAATCACATGGGCTTAGGGATTGGTTTGAGGTCCGCACATACTTAGAAGGGTTCCGCTACTCCTTGGTCTGAGCTCTAAGACCTTTAACTGAGATCTCTTTTAGAACTATATAGGGCTTGATTTCTATTCTCATGGGATACGTATAAATGATCATACATTTTTTATTTGGGTCTAGCTCAACTGAGAGGTAGTCCCTCATGCCCCATATTCTCTAACCTATTTTGGCCCCCTCAGCCCGAGGGTCTTTTTTTGAATTATGCACGGTGTGATATGGGATTATTCCCTCATTCACGTCGAGTATGCTTTATCATTCTATGCACATTCTCTACTGAACCTCATATTTGGTATATATGTCTCAGCCATATGACATTAAACTATGCTTCCTAGTCCCACATGACTTTTAAATATTGCGTCTATACTACACAACATTAAAATGCATGGTTGGTCCCATCACATTACCCTAAACTGTGACATTATCATCCTACCTGCATGATGAAAAACATCACTACATCGTGGTGTTCTCATTTGAGGGGACATCATGTTTGGCATCGGTGACACACCATACCATTTGTCAATGCCTGCACATGGGTTGATTCTTGTGGTGATGCCTGTACTTTCTATCCTAGGTCCATCACTTCACAAAAAAATCACACATTCATCCTAAAGGGAATACAAGATCTATCAAATATTGCTTCTTTCGGTGCAAGGGCCAGACCCACACAACCTTATTATCTCTGACACTGGTATCCTACTGTGTCTCATTTAGAACTATGCGTGGCTTGATTCCCATTCTCATGGAATATTTAGGTATTCCCGTGAACTTTTCCTTGGGCCTAAACTAACTTTAGTTTTCGACCCCTCGACCTAAAACCTCCCCAAGGAACACATGGTGATCTTGAATCCAAGTCCTTCTTCAGGTCAGGTTTTATAATTACCTCACCATTAGTCTCCCACGTTCCCTACCATATATGATCCGAGTTGTAAGACCTTAAACTAATATCTCTTCCTGAACTATGTGTGGCTTGATTCCCATCCTTATGATATACATAGGAATGACCATACACATTGTCTTTTGGTCCAACCCCAGGAATCCAAAATACTATCACCGATCTTTCGGCCCCTCAGCCCAAACTCTTTTGGGAATGTGTGGTGTGTAGAGTACCACATGGGTCCTTATTCATGTAGGGTTTTTAAAAGGATGCACCATGTGCCTCCCATGTCTTTTATTCACCTGGTCTGAGTTCTATGACCCTAAACGAAGATCTCCCTATAGGAATTGTGCGTCATGTTTGGCCACTTTTCCACCCTACACATAGTCCATTAAATCAATCCCCCTTAATGGACCATCCTTCTACTATTAAGTTGGAAGCGTGCAACCTCAGGAGCTTTGTCCTTGGAGGGGGACTTGACTCCCTCTATATGATACATCTTACTATCACACTCAGATGTGTTGTGGCAGTGTCTGAAGTGTGGAATTTTCATAGGGACATTCCCTCATTCCATGACCAAGCTTCATGAACTCGTAATTTGGATCCTCATCATCTTCCATGTCATAAGGGACTCGCTTTACGGCCTGGTCTCATTCTAGACTAGCTTACCTACTATCTTGGGCCAATGTCCCTGAGGACCTTAGACAACATTTGCGACAAGTCCCATGTTTCGAACATGGTCAGTAGTCGACCATCATTTGTCTATCCCCATTCCAGGATAATGCTAAAAAGATACAATGTTTCGAACATGGCCAATAGTTATCCACTACCATCACACCACCATCATTTTGGTCCAGATCTTGAGCATCATGATTCACATATTTCCACTTTCTTATGTTCAAGTGGAATTCCAACATACCCGGATTTACCCCTTCACACATCTAGGTGAGTTATATAGGTAGGTCAGCATCATTGGGGTGTCATTCACCTAGCATCCCATATCCTCTAACATGTACCTTCTTGTGATAGGAAAGTCCCTTCACTACCCCTTGTTTACCACATTGAGCACGAATCACGTGGGCTTAATAGTTCTGGTAAGAGGTTTACTTGTGTAGCAATGCCACACATTCCTTTCATCGTCCTACATGACATTAAACTGCGACTTCATAACTATGTATGGATTGATCCCCATCCTAATGGGGTATGTAATAATGTCAGGGAACCTTGATTTGGGCCCAACCTAACTATCACTTTTGGTCCCTTGACGAAAATAACATTCTCTAGGGATACGTCTGTGGGATTATGTCCCCATTCACATCGATTTGATAGCTACTGCACCACATAAACCCTTCCTGGGATCTCCCCTTTCACCTTCCGTCCTATTGTATGACGCTAACCTACATGAGCCTACATTACCTTGATGCATGACACTAAACTATTATTCTACCCTAAACAAGTTCCGAATGCCCCATGTTAATCATGGGATGCACCAGATCCCTTGCTAGAGAGGTCCTATTCGGGAGTAGTTATGGTCTCCGATTAGACCGATGCATCCACCTAATCTGTCTTCACTATGGAGGTGTAATTTGAAGAGTGTTGGAATCCATTAGAACAACCCATCACTCCACACTCCATGATTCCCCCCCCTTATTCGAACCCTTGTCCTATTTTCACATCGAAATGACCCCCCTAATAGTTTGGATTATTAGCCAATGGCTCACCTAATATCCTGGGATAATCTTTTAAAACGCTAATGGATGACATTTCGAGTTAGGCCCCATGTTTCAAACATTGTCAGCGATCAGAACTCATTTGTTATTCCCATTCCTAGCTAACACAATAGGGATACTATGTTTCAAACACGGTCAACATTAATCCTTTATTGTCATTCCACCATTAAAATGTTCCAAACATTGGGTATCGTGATTCACACTTTCCATTTCCCAATGTTCATATTATGTCGGATGTCCCTGGCACTACCCCGTTCATGCACTAGAGCACATTTGAAAGGACGATACGTCGATTGTCATGAGTTTCTCGTCCTCTAATCGGGCCTCTCCCATTTTTCCTAGAAATTTGGATTGATTGTTCAAAACCAGGATGCTCAAAGCTTGGTCAGTACCCTTATGTTTAAACAAAATCGCATGGCGATCATCCCTTGTTTCTCACATTTTGCTCGACCTACGTGAGCTTAGGGATTGATCACTGGGAATTTCGTGAATATAATTGATGTGTGTAAAACTAATACAAATAATGGAACTCATGCATGCATATATCATAAAAAAAATCAAATCATGAAAGTACTTTTGAGGGTTTGTAATCCTTACAGCTCCCGAGGTTCGATCCATCCAATAGACAGATTAACCCCATTAAAAAATTTCAACTCTGCCACCCTCTGGCATGTGGAATCCAGGATTCGATACTGCCTATTAAGCTCCCACTCCTCCTCAGCATCGATGAGGTATAATTCATCAGCCGCAATCTGGGCCCTCTCTACATCAGTCCAGATGATGGTCATCTCTTGAGAGGCTTGATTCATGCGTTCCTCAGCCTCTGCCAGCAGGGCCTTCAATCTGAATATTAGATCTGGTTGTGCATTGAGGGAGACTTAGTGCTAATCCACATGGACCTGCTGCCACTGAATCTTGCATTAAACCTGCCAAAGCCTCTTGATGGTCACCAATTTCTTCAACTGCCAGCCCACACTGAGGCCACGATCATACTATCAAATCTTATCTACCATAAGATCACGAATGAGCTTGTGAGGACGCTGAGCATCCACTCTCCCAAATCATATTTCACGTAGCCATGAGTGAAGTATATCCATCTCATCCATCCATTTCATTTGGGGGGTGTCATCAATGAAGCACTTGATCAGCTTCCATGATTGGAAATAGACTATTTTGTTATCCTCTTCATCAGATGTCATCTTGTCCCAGTCGGCATGGTTTCTCGGTTCATATACAAGGAATTATCCTAGAAAATTATCAGTAGGGTCCACATCTGGTGTTTTATCGTGTATGGAAGGACCTGGGCTGTCTGATCGATCCTCATCATTAGACCCCACCTCAATAATATCGGGCTCAACCCTACTGACGGTCACACCAGTGATTGGGAGCACTAATGCTTGGTCAATATGGATATCCACCTCCACAGTCACCAAAATTTTCCTAGGAAAGTCACCTCCAGAAGCCCCGACCAACCTCGCCAAGGCGGCCCACACCATTTGAAGAACTGTGCACACCAAAAATGGTCATGGATTTTAGTTGATACAGTCAATGGCTGAAAGTCATGAATTTGGTAGAGGAGACATACAGAGATCTTATTACTAGTATCATTCTTGGGTTGAAACCATCGGGACCCTAATGCATGGCCCCCCATATATTGTTGGATGGTCTGAAAGCTCCGGAGGATCCACCTCGGGTGTTCTAGCCCCTCTGGACATGATAATCAATATAGCTGCAGATGTAGATCCTGAAGGTCCCACATCAGCATCTGTTGTGGGGTGAGAACAAGTTCGGTGTATGAGACCCTCTTACATAGTTCAAGTATTAGTAAGGAATACAGAATGACCTCGAAGTATACCCCGAGGAAGTGGATTGGGATTTTTACCTCAAGGGCCTCTATCGAAGGGAAGTGCTCCCTCAGTTCGACAGTTGAAAACTAGGGGGGGTGTTTGATTCAACAACACCTTCAACCTGGTCTGTCATTGGACGCAGGGCACCCTGGGAGTGAAAAAATTATCCCAACTCTGCAAGTCATTGTCTTCCTCCTCTTGGGATACTACAAAGCTATCCCTGACAGGGCCAATTCCTGACACGCTCATTCTGGGGTGGTTCATGTGTGGCCACATCTCAGATGGGATGAGGAATTTCCTGCTGACAACCCAGATGTCCCAGGCCTCCGGGAAGGTGGCATTATCCGACATGTCTATATGGCGTAGCTGCTTCCCCAGAGCCTGGGTGGATATTCTACGAAATTCTCTCTGTGGTCTCCCCTATGAATAAATCAGTTCTTCTCGGACCACCGGGACCTCTACCGTTGCTGGTTGTCCTGTCGCTGCCTATCCCTCAATGAGTATGGGCCTCACTCACACAGCAGCCCGCCACCACAGGATTTCCATACCATCTTCCGGCCCCGACCACGAGGTTGGGGAGGCACAACATCACCGACCCAAATGGTTGGCTGCTTTAGCATCTCCCCTAGGTAGGATGCCTCCGAGATTTTTCCACAGTCTTTCACCAACCCAAAGAGGGATGTGGGTAGAAGAAATTCATTCTACATCCTTCTATCTTCCCATGAGAACATGAGCCATGTCTGCCTCATCACACACAAATGTTCCTTGTAGTGCACTCATAAATAGACCTGTGGGGTCAGCCACTGCATACACTGAAACTGCATGGAAATTCAGTGCGGGGTGTACGACTCACAAAGAGTCTCACAGTCTATTCTTTCAACCAAAGCACCACCTAAAATGGCCATAAGATAGGACCAGTGCTCTTCTTTCCCTTGGCCATCATTAGTAAAATCACCCTTTGGAAGCATGGACATATGAAAGGTGAATTCCTCTATCTTCCAGATGCGGTTCAGTACCGCTTGCACAGTCAATTTGGCAGGAAAGCTCCCCAAAACATTAAAAATGGACAGATAAAAGTTAGATTAGGGATGTTAGAGGGGGATTAGATATTCATATACTCCCCTTATGTGCGCCACTATCAACCCTTACAGGAGGTGAAATGGCCCACATATCCTTTAGGGCTGCTTCCCATCATGGATATGCCACAACATCCTATTAAGCTTGGTGAGTATCAAGATTCTGAGTTTCACCCACCCTCCTGTCACTAACATAGATGCCATGATAAATGTTTTTGGTTGCACGCCCATGTTCGTATCCCTCATCGACAGAATCCAACCACCGATGAGAGTAGCGATTAATGTTTCTAGCCTGACTACTAGTTTCTGCTCAGTGCTGACACTGAACCCCCAGGTTTTCCATTGGCTGTCCTCCAAGAGATACCAGTACAAGTGCTCCTTTCCCCATTGAGCCCACTTTGGGAAAGTATGAGGCCTCATTGGAAACCGTCTATTTTCAGAGAAGTACAGAAACTGTTTGAACCACCACCTAAAGTGGACATCTCTCACTACTTCCTTGTCTTCTCCAGGCACCGGCTCCATCAGTTCCATCACCAATGGTGACATTTTCTCTGGACCCTCCCACACACTCACAACCAGGAGAAATTCATCACACATTTCCCCCAGTATCAGGACCCCTAAAATCTGGTAAACATCCCATAAACTAATGTCAACCTCCTTGTAGTGCAAGTGGAAGGTATTGGTCCTCAATGACCACCTTCTCAACAACTCCGGAATCATCTTATTCTATTGGTAGATGTGAAATCGGGAGGCCCGAGACGCCTTATATCATCCCACTATCCTCAGATCAATCCCAAAATATTCACATGAGGAACCTACCCAGTAGGCCCAGACCCAATCATCTGTGAAGTTTCCGCCCTGGTGTAGGTCCCACTCATCAAACCACCCCTTCTCCAGGTTCCTCAGGGCTACCTTCATAATCGTCTAGTACAGAGGGGGGGGGGGGGAAGTCTCCGGCTTCAATACCTTCTCATAAACATTATTCATATGATTGTACAAACAATCAGCAATGACGATTGTGAAGTCCTCGAAGGTATGGCTGTCAGCCGCCCTGAACCACTGGCACTGAAAAAACGTGCTTGGGAACCAGTAAGCTGGCTCGTCCGTACTGGCTTCAGGGATGAAGAGATCATCCCTCAGCCTAAATCCATACAAAGGAAACCTCTTTCACATCAGATAGTTCCTTTGGCTTTCTGACAACAGCTCTTGCAAGGACCCATGGCCGTAGTGGCTCCATATAAACTCCCCTAATCCCAATCTATTTTCCATCTTCTTTATTTGGGTATAATCATCAAGGACCCACCTAGAAGCCACCTAGTGAGTCATTTAATCTTGAATTTTGGGCATTCTTTGGGTTTGGCTTGTGAAGCTCTTTCAAAAAGCAAGTTCATGGAGATCGGTTGTGAAGCCTGTTCACGGAGGCCTGCCCCGACCTTCAGAAGCATGTTCATAGAGCACACAGACGTGAAGTCAAAGACTCACTGTGCACCACAAAGCAAAAGGCCCAATTCGAGGAGAGGAATCAGGGAGTACACGGAGCTTTTAAAATAAAGAGTGCTACAAGCCAAAAACACCAAGAAGAGAAAGGAGAAAAGAGAGGTCATCTCTCCTATTTACAGGCGAGTACCATAGGAGGTTTTCTGCACTTCTAATCCATGACGGTCATCACGGTGCGCTCAGCCCCATGCCGCCACTCCACTTCGTGAGTATTCTTTGTGAGGCCACTTCACGATGGTTGGGGTATTTTGGAAATTGACCCTCAGACTTTGACCCTCATTTTTTCCTCATCTCAAAGTATGTGGGCTAGAATTTTTTGATGCCAAAAATCAAGGAAAAGCAAGGAAAAAAGGAGAGAATAAGGGGCTACCTCATGAAGACCAGTCGTGGAGCCCCATAGCCCTGTGAACAGTGCATGACTATCCCTTCGTGAACCCTCTACAGGGAAAGGAGGTGGGATTCTCTATAAACCGATTTGACATTCGTGAACCCACCGAAAATTGAGGAGGCAGGATGCTCCGTGAACCCCTTTGATGTTTGCGAACCCACCACGGAGTAAGGAGGTGGGATGATTCAAGAAACCATTTGATTTTCGTGAACCCACCGTGGAGGAAGCTCCATCTTTGCACCGAGTGAGATCTGCTTCACAACACCTATTGCCTATAAATACTAGGCTCTCCTCGAGCCCAATAGACACATCCTCCGAACATTCCTCTTTTGGGATCCACATCGCAAAGCAATTATTGCTCTGCAAACCATTAGCTTTTAAAGGCACTTTTGCATCGTGAAGTTCCTTTCTGTTTACATGGATTCTACCCCTATTCAATGTGGGATGCCCTTTGTGGAGACCACGAGCCTCTGTGAAGGAAGGAGATCCCCAAGGGGACTCGGGTTGTCATGGATCGTTTATGTTCGTGAAACACCCTTCATACACATTTGATCTGAATGCTGAGGCATGATCAATGTGCTTCGCGAATCACATTGCTTCATAATGTTATGCTTTTCAAGGCACCCTTGATTCATGAGGCATTTCTCTGTGAATGCATTTCCACTTCGGGAAGCACCTTATATATGCTCCTATGCCCTATCCCTAGGCCAGGCTACTTCACTTTGTGAAACACATCCCTTGATGAATCATTTTCACTCCACGGAGCACCAGAGCTCCACAAAGCTTATACCTATGAACACCTTTGATCTGAAACTCCTTTTCCAGTGAAAACCTTCAGGTTTTCACGAAGTAACTTCAATGTCCCTTGGAAGGTGCTACCTGTCGTGTTGCTTCGCCTCATGCTTCATTGCATAGGCATGCTAACGACTATTGCTTCTTCGCATAACCACAATAACATGGACCCCCCTAATGGATCACTCCATAACACCCCCTCCATGGAATTGACAATGCATTAATTCCCTCAAGGGTGGGAGGGTATCAGTTATGTATGTCCTTGGGGTGCGGAGTGCACCCACCTCGTCTGATCTTTTGTATGTTAAACTGCCAAACACTATCGTCCTCAGCACATGATGTTAAACTTTGACCTCGCCCGGTGCCTTGCATGCAGGGTTCCTCACCTTGGAAATTTTGTACACTCACTGGTCTCTATGAGAGTGAAATCATTCCTCACATTGAATGAGATCCTCTTTCTTAGAGTGGCATCTGTCTGCGGGGAAATGGAAATCACCCTGGTGTAAGCCCCTAGATATTCTTGCAGGAGAAAGCATCCCTGCTCCTCCCTCTTCTTGGGTGCCAAATCCCTCCCCCGCTATGGGCTTTGTCACCATTCGGGCCTCCATCCTGATGTAAGTCCCAATATCCATAACCCTCAGGTGGATAACCATGATTAAGCCCCTATTTCCTCTTTTGGATACTAACCATGTGTAATCCCCACTCCACTTCCCACGAACACACCTTCCACGTCATGATCGTCAGGCCTTTTCTGCCTCTTGTTTCTGACATTGAGCATGACTCACATGGGCTTAGAGTAAGAATCGACGATGACATTCTATTTGGGTAGCCTAAAGTGTAAGACCCACACACCATTCAGAGCTACGTGGACTTTGATCCTTGCTAAGGTGAGGTACATAGGAATTCACCCTGAGGTTCAGGCCAAACACCCATCAGTTACGACCATCATCACATTGGTTCCCACTACTTCTGAACTATGGGAACTTTGACCTATTCCAAGGAAAGGTACATAAAAAAGTCTCCTTGAGGTTCAAGCCCAAAAAACTTTTGTTCCATCCCACCTTCACGTCAGACCACCTTCATCTTGCATGATGTTAAACTGCATGCCCCCTTTTATTCCTGCACGACATTAGACTACATCCACCACCCCGAACTTTGTGGGATTTGATCCCTGCCATGGAAAGGTATATAGAAAGCTTCCATGAGGTTTATACCTATCCAGCGGTAAGTCATTGTGACCCCCGTTCAAAGGTAATACGTTGTTAGGTGAACTATGAGAACATTGATTCCCTACCATAGGGATATATAGGAGGTCTCTTTGAGACTCAAGGCCAACATCAACGTCGTCCTCAAGTCGACCCCATCTCATTCTCCATCCACTTCACCTAAACCATCCATCATCCATTTTGGTTCTTAACCGATCCGCCACATCCCGGTGGGATAATGCCACCTCATTTCCCATTCCCTTTAACAACAATCAGGTAGCTAACCATGCGTTAGCCCCAACATCGGTGTTCCCTCCAGGGGTTGCACTCACCTGATCTTCTCTAGTCAGTGTTCCGATCAGTCTGATCCATATTGGCTAGAGGTTAAACCTGTGGAATACACTATGTTAAACATTGTATGCTAAGGAAAACCTCATATGCATTCCTATGGCATATAATTCCCCTCGTTCGATGTGGGATTCCTCTGGTTTCTACTCCCTCAAGAATCCCTATAATAAGGGGAAGAAACCCAGACGTGCTAGTATCCCAGTGTCCATAAATGCCAGTGATTTACATGTGACTACTCCCCTGACTAAAGGTTTACACCCTGACCAGATGCCTTGGAATGTCCTGAAATAAGTAGTGTAATTAACTTGTGTCCCTGAATATATGGCACTGGGAAGAGTTTCACAAACAACGTCTTAAGTCTATAATAGAGACCCAAACTAGGTGACGAGTTCCAAGGAGGAATCCACAAAAGGAAGAACCGACATCCCATCATCCTATTTCGATCAAGGAAAAAACGTCCTTGAATAAAGTTTAGATGTCACCCACCATTGGAAATTGGGAATGCAAGGCAACAAACAACTTCTCCATTTTCGAACATACGAAAGCATGCACATCGACAAAAGCATTAGAAACTAGAATGAAGAATGTCATACATCTAAAACATAATATTGAGGTCCTGTACAAAGACATTAAAGAGACTATCAAGGCATCATTCCATGTTTAATGTCAAAATATTTCAAAATTAAGACTATGTTTGTTATCATATGGTATATACAACACCGATTTTAAAAGAACATGAAAATGATATTATTTAAAAGTGATCATTATAACCTAGCCTTTAAATTGGTGGGTATGAATAGTAATAACTGATTTCTCAATTAAATATAATGGTCCAAATAAATATAAATGTGTTGATAAATTCTTATAATATTAATAAACAAATTATACTAAAGTAATTTTAATCTTCAAAAATACGTTATCTTTAAAAATGGGGTTTCCAATTTTTTATGAATTAATATTATAATTAATTTATGGAAATTATAGAAAATTTATTTGAAAAATTTTATTTTATTTTTGAATATATCATGTCAAAATCATATTAGAATTATGTTTTAGATAATTTTTTAAAAATATTAATTCTTTAGTGAATAATAAAAAATACCGATTTTTTTATAAAACTGTAATTTTATTTATATTAAAAAGGAACATTATGATTTGGATTTGATATCAAACTAAATTAAGTGATATTTATTTAAATATAATATAATTAATTACATTTTAATCATACTTATAACTTATTTTGTTATAAGTACATTTTTGGGCTTGAAAACCCATTTTTCAAAAAAATTGTTTTCATTTATGTTGTTTGTGATTAGTTTTAAATTAAATTTGGTCAATTATTTGTTTATAAATTGAAAAAATGGATTTCATATTTTTAATTTGTGGGTTTAAATTTTTTAAATATTCCCCTTTAATTTTTTTTCATAATGAATAGTAACCTTATCATTTTTTGTTACCATAGTAAAGGGTTAATCAGGTAAATAAAGTTAAAAATAAAATGGTAAGGACTAAAAAATGACCCTAACACTTGAATTCATTTTTAGATGATTAAAATTAATCTATAATATTCCAAGATTTGATTATAAGTAATTTTATGGCCATTTGGAAGAGATTATAAATTTATAGTATTTTTTCAAGAAAATTCAAACATGTGACACTCTTATTTTTAATCACTATAATATTTTTATATGGAGTTTTTCATGATTTTATTTTTGATTAATAATGGTTTTTTGAAAAATAAAAGATTTATCTTTATCATGGTAATTGATATTAAATCTTTATTGAATACATAATTAATCTAAATTCTTACACAACATTTATGTAGTAATTATTTAATTAATTAAAAAAATAATGTTAAAAAATAGTAAAAATATTATAATTTTATATAATTAAAATAATACATGAATTTTATAAATTAAATTTAAATGTTACAGTTATTTTAAAATAATTGGTTTCGAATTCTAGTGTAATCATGATATTATTACAGTCAAATTAGTAAATAGTTCAAAAACATTGACGTTATTGATATTTTATAATAAATAAAATTTTATTAAATGTTATAAAATTTCAGAAAATATTAGAATCACCAAAGTGATTATTAATTGGTTTATAATACCAATCATGGTACCTTTTTGGGCCTTTATTTCCATTTATAGTAACTATATTGACCCATAATGAGTAAAAACCCTCCTTGTCATTGAATGTTTTAAAAGGTTTAATGAGGGTTTGAAACCAAATGATAAGAGAAAAAATGGACCTAAACTTGTCCAAAAAATATTTTATGGGAGTTTCTATACTCATTATCATCATATATTCTAAATAAATGATTTTTATCCATTTTTAATTGAATATTTATTTACATTAATTTAATATTTTGAAAAATTAAAAAAGTGCCACTATCATCCCTTATAAAAGGGCACCTCTTCTTCTCAATCCATGGAAATTAATTGACCATTTGGTTTGAAAATTACCTACCCAAATAAATTAATATAATCTATACCCTCATTATATAGTTATTATTTTAGGTATAACACCATCCTTAGTGATCTTAAAGTGATAAGAAAATGAGATTGTCCAAAGAAGTGGTATCATTTTTAATTGAGCGTTTCTGTTTTATTTCTTCTCCCATATCCTTAAAATAATATTAAATGATGATAAAATAATAAAACATGTATAATAAATATAATTAGATGCTATTATGTTTATATAATAACCTATATACATATCCTCTTCCATAAAATGAGAAACAAAACTATGATCTATGGGTACGGTGGACTACCACCTCCTAAATCGATTTAATTCATTTTCCATCACCAAATATCATGAACATATTATAATTATGGAAATATTTTTTATGTATTATATTCATAAAATATTTATCATTATGAAAATATAATTCATCATTTACCTTCCCACCTTTCCATTCTCCCGAAAATGATAACGTCATTTGTTCGTATGTGTGGAATACCACCTCCACGATGTGATGTGATTTATTTTCACCACCACATCACATATATGATTTATATAAGTATATTTAAATAAATAATATTATATTTATGATATTATTATATTATTTAAATATAAAATAATATTTAACTTTTTTCTGTAATGATATTTGAAAAATGCAATTGTTACTTATGCGCTCATACGACCTACTAGGTACATGATTGTAACACGGTTTATGTTTTATAACCATATTTAATGGTTATATTTATAAATATAATATCTATATAAACATTATAATTATTTCATGATTATTATTTTGGATATGGTAGAGTAATGACCACTTTTACCCTAAGTTAACTGACTGAATTCATTTCTAACGTATGATATGAATTTCATCAAAAACATCTTATGTAGACATAAATGATTAAGTAATTTCACATAGGAAGTTAAAAAGTGATATAAAAGGAATAATAAACCTAAAAAGGGTTCTTAAAAAATTATAAAATTTACATAAGTTTATTATCCAGGAAGAAAAATAATGTATGTGACGATTCATACTCATAGTAAGGGGTTTCGTCTCAATTTCCTTTTATTGAGGCATATTTTGATGTTATACACCTATATACATTTAGGAGGTGTATATAAATCCCATTCTAAATGATATATAATTAATTTCTATATTCTAATGATATTATGATTTTTGTTTAAACTTTATTCTTTCCCGAGGATTATGAATCAAATGTTTCCAATGTGGTAAGGGACTTTATTTTTTAAAACCTATTTTAAAGTTCCTCTTTCAAGTATATATTAAAAAGTAAAAAAGAATGAATTTTTATAGCATATAAAACATGAACATAATTTACTTCCATTACCACACCTTAATTATTTGAATTTTCCTTTTAATATTTTAAAGGTTATTTAAAAGAAATTGCTTCTTTATTATGTGCACAACTTTTAGATTTTTGAAAAGTGAATTTTTTAGAAAAATATTATTTTGATATGAAAATTAATTTTTAAATGAGTTCAAAAGACTTTTTCAAGGGTTTTATTCATTATAGGGTCATTGGAAGTTGTTTATTATGTGTTTATCTTCACTATAGATCACAATTGAATCCATTATATGTTATACAATTGGTGCACCCAGATAGATCTCCAATGCATTGGGTTCTATATTGGTGGACGTCAACTACATGATTATTCCATTTGTAAAAGTGATTACAATATTGACATTGTATTGATGTCCTAAGGCACCAATATGAATTTTTTATAATGTATTATGCGTTTTCATAGAAATATTTAACTTAAAAATGGTGAGATAAATATAATTTTTTTTAAAACAATGGTTATACCATTTTGGGAAAAAATGTATATTTTTAAGAAAATGTTTTTCATAGGTTTCCATGTTTTACACAAGAATAATGGTTTTATTTATTTTAATTCCTCTTATATTGGTATTCTTGTGATCAAACCACATTTTAGAAATCGTTTCAAAGGGATCTAAGGATGAGTAACGATAAGAAAGATGTAAATATCATATTTTCAAAGATATGTCATTAATAGAATACATATTTATTAATAATTTTTTGTGTGTGTGAAAACATATAATAATAACAGGTTTCTACGTTGTAAAATATGGTTTTTTATATAAGAGTTATTAACTATTCTATAAAACTCTAAATCTAAAATATATTTGGGAAATGTAAGTGAATTATTATCTAAGTACACTAGATTATGTGATGTTTAAGGCAGGGCCTTTATAGTTGGTATCAAAGAATGGTTTAGAAAAGTTTGGAGATCAGAATGTTTTGTTAAAAATTTGCAAAGTTTCTAGGTATATTATTTTATTAAAATAAATATTTTAAAACATTTTTATATTGAGTAAGATCAATTACAAATAGATGGAGGATAATCCCAAACAAAATTTCTATCTCTTACAAATTAACTTCTTCCAGTAATGATTTCAAATTCATGTCCTTATAATTTTGAAACTTTTTATAACATAAAACTATCATGAAATTTTTTTCTAAATATCAAACACATCCTCTATACCTCGATACCACAATGTTTCTTTGATTTTTTTAATCAAATCCCAAATTTCCAATTTTATAATCATTCCCAAAAAAGAAAATATCATCATGGAATTTTAAAATATTTTACCCAACCACTATACATTAAATCACACATTGATTTTACAATAGATATAAATGAAGGATAACCTAATGAATTATACTTATAATTGATATTGTAATATAATCTTTTATGTCATAATTATAGTTTTTTAAAAAAACCCTTGATTGAATGTTTCAAAACTAACTCAATTCAAATGATTTAACAAAATCATGTTTTATCAGAAGTTTGGAAAATATATATCAATAAAAAATGTTTTTCAAAATATTTATGTACAAAATTTTTATGAAAACAATTTATGAGGTGATTTTGGGAAAATTAAGCAAGGGAATTTTAATAATCTATAAAACATTATGGAAATGTGTGTACCATATATCAATGTGAAAAAAGACAATGAAAAATGGTGGAAACCATGATCCGGGTATGGACTATGTTTACTTCTATATTTGAACAATTTCATTTAAATAATAAGTATATGAAATATCAAATGATGGGATGTGAATGAATTTGATAATTAAGAAGCTTCAATAATTATGGGTTATTACATTTTGGGATGCAATATAAAAGGTATGAGATAAACTTTGGTGATAATTTTTTTGTTAATAATGAATATATTAAGTTATTTTTAATATGTTTTTAACATTAATATGAATGTTATATAGATTATAGTTTTACAAAAATTAAAACCCATATTACATGTGATAAAAATTCACATCCAGAACGTCTGGGAGGTTTGAACCCAAAACCTAAGGGTGATAATGGTGAATTGCCTACCACTGGACTATAATATATCCAAGTTATTATGATTTTTTTCATTTTTTAAATGATCTCATAGATAAAGATTGTGTTCAATTTTGAGAACACATTTTATATCATGTAGATAACCATTATATTGTAAATTTATATGGTGGTTATTTTATTAATGTTATTTTGGAAAAAGCTCTCTATTTTGGGAAGAATATATGAAATTTTGGGATATTATTTGAGGAATAAAGGTTTAGTGATATCTTGGAAGAAACTATGATTTTATTTTGTATTTATGATTATTTAAGATATTTATGGGAATGGTTATCATATTTTGGATATTATATGTTTAGGGAGATCACATTTTGGTATTATACTTGAAGAGTAATTGATGTTATTTTAAGATAAATGTTAAAATTAATATTAGAAGACTGTGTGATCAAATCCTACTGTTTTTTTGGGTTTTAATACTAGTATGTATTATTTTTGAGAAATTTTAAAGACAGTTAGTTATTGAATGATATATGTTTAACTTTGGGTTATACTATTTAAGTTTTTATTTTAATGTAGTTCTATTCATATAATGGTTTATTATTTTACGAAATAATCATTTATTGTACAAAACATTCTATTTTTGGTTAATTTATAAATATAGGAGTAATAAATTTTTATTATTTGTTTGATTTATTAATTTGTATAAGTTGATTCTGGTGACTCAATCATGAAAAATACATCTTAAATTTTTTTTGAGTAAAAATGAATTTTTGGTGGAAATTTATTAATATATGAAACTCTATATTTCAGATAAGTATATTTATTTTTTCTATTTGTATAGATGTAAATGAAAAGGCTCAACTTAAGGAAAATTATTTCGAAACAAAAATGTCATCCATTTAGTTTTCTAATCGAGATATCAATTTCCTCTTAACCCGTCACAGAGTTGCGACTTTGTAATGGTTATCTTTCTCATGATAATATTCTCTATCACTCTATATCTATCCCCTAGAGTTATTCTTCCCTTCTATATAAATTTCTTCACATTCCAAAAATGTGTTCTATCATGAAAACCCAATTGTGTGTTATTTTATATGACCTTTATAGATCCATTTTCTCTCTTTTTATGGGGATGTTTTGTTGACCCTTTTTATGTTGTGAGATATCTACAAATTAATTTTTAAAATAAAAAACTCAGGTCACTAATACCGAGTTCAAATTTATTAGAAATAATTTCTGAGGGGGGGTGGAGAATGTAAAATACTAATATTTTAAAAGTAATGACTATGTTTGATAGTGTATAAGATACATAATAATGAGCTTAAATGAACAAGTAAATATTAATAATTAAATGTGACTTTTATAAAATTGCCATTAATTTTGTGGGTATGAATAGGAATAATTGATTTATTAAATTAATTTAAAGTTATAAGTCAATATAAATTTATTGATAAATTCTTTGAAAATAATCACCCAATTTTTAGTAATGTAATTTTTTCTTAAAAAAATGTTTTCTCCAAAATGGATTTTCATACCTTTTATGTGTGCATATTGTAATTAATGTCTAGAAATTTTATAAAATATATGTTATGAAATGTGTTTAATTTTTTAATTAAACATTTCAAAATTATCATTGGATTATTTTTGGAGAATTTTCTCAAAATATCAATTTTTTAGAGAATTGAAGAAATAACGATCTTTATAAAACTATCATTTTATTTATATTAAAAAGAAAATTTATGATTTGAATTTTAAATAATATTACATTAAATAATTTTTATTAATATATAATATAATTAATTAAATTTTAATCCTCCTTATACCATATTTTGTTATTAGTACATTTTTGGTCTCAAAAACACACTTTTCAATAGAACTGTTTTTCTTTGCATTTTATGGGATTAATTTTAAATTAAATTATAAAAAATATATGTTTTTAATTTTGAAAAATGGATTCTATATTTTTAATAATTTTGTCTAAATGTTTTAAATATATCCATTTTAGTTTTTTCCAATATGAATAATAACCTTAGTAAGTTTTGTTGACATGACAAAGGGTAAATTGGGTAATTAAATTTAAAAATAAAATATCAAGGACTATAAAATGACCCTAAAACATTACTTAATTTTATTATATGAATATATTTATTCCATAAATATTCAATATTCTATTATATGGAATTTTAGGTCTATTTTTATGAGATTATGACATTTAAAGTATTTTATTTCAGGAAAAGTCAAATATGTAACACTATTGTCTTTAATAACTATAATATTTTAACATGGGGTTATCCCGAGGATATGTGCGAATATAAATATTATTTTTAAATAAAAAATATTCATATTAATCATGTTAATTTATATCTTGTTTTAAGTGAAGAAATAATTACCATAAATGCTTAGAGAGCTCTGATGGAGTAATTATTTACTTAAAAGAAAAATTAACATAATTGTATTAAAAATATTAAAAATATTATATTTTTATATAATTAATGAAATATAAGAATTATATAGATTTAATTTATAGTTTAGGGATTTTTTAAAAATATTTATACAAATTCTAAGTGTTATATTGATATTATTAATGTCAAAGTAATGAATGGTTCTAAAATTGAAATTATTGAAGTGTTATAATAAATAATATTTTATTAAATGATATAATTTTTATATATATATTAATTGGGAAATGTATTAGGATATGGTTTATATTACCATCAATTTAACATTTTTTGGATTTGTTTTTCCATTTATTACTACTATATTTACCCTTTAAGCGTAAAAGTCCTTGTTGTCATGGTAAGTTGTAAAAGGGTAAACAAGGGGTTAAAACCAAATGATAATGGAAAAATATGACCAAAACTTATACAAAAAATATTATTTGATATTATTTTTATCCATAAAAATCCTATATTATAAATAAATTATGTTTTTGGTATTTTTAATTGAATATTAATTTATATTATTTTAATATTTTGAGAAATTTAAATAGTGACCCTCCCCTCTATTTTAAAATGAAACATATTCTTATCAATCCTTAAGAGTTCAAAACCCATTTAAGTCAATAAATACTAACACAAAACCCTTCATATAATCTCTACCCTCATTCCTGAAGTTGTTTATTTCATAAAACCAACTATAGTGATCTCATGGTGATAAGAATTGGTGATTGTCCAAAGAAGAGGTATCATTTTTAATCTAGTTTTCTAGTTTTTTTCTTCAAACATGATAAATAATAACAACAGTATCATCCATATACTGATACATTTTTATTTTATTATTTTAACCAATATCCATCGCATATTCCATCAAATGGTAAACCAAACCATCATTTGTGTTTATGGAAGAGTACCACCTCATGAATGAATGTAATTCATCTTCCATCACCATCTATCAAAGATGAATAATAATGATATAATTAATTCTTATATATGATATTCATAAAATATTTATCATTATTAAAATATAATATATCATTTACCTTCTAACATTTACATGAACTAATAAATGATAACGTCATTCTTGTATTTGTGTGGGTTACCACCTCCACAAAAAGATGTGATTACTTTTACATCACCACATAACATGGATGATTTATTTAAGTATATTTATAGAAATAGTATGATATTTATGATATTATGATAACTTTAGAAGGATAAAATAATTTTTTCATTCTTTCTATAATGATTTTTGAAAAATGGAATTGGTACTAGTGCATACGTACAACGTACCATCTCTATGATTGTAATGTAGTTCATATTTCACAACCATATTAAATGGTTGGATTAAAAAGTATAATTTATTTATAAAAATTTTAATTATTTCAATTTTATTATTTTGTAGATGGTGGATTAATGAACACTTTTACCATAATTCAACCTACCAAATCCATTTCTAACATATGATCTGAATATCATCAAAACAAACGACGTGAACCTAAATGATTATGTAATTGTAAATTAAATGGGAAAACGTGACATAAAATAAATAATAAACATCAAAAAGGTTTTTATGAAAATTTAAAATTAACATAAGTATATTATTCAGGAATACAAATAATATTTGCAATGAGTCAAACTCAAGGTAAGGGACTTAGTCTCAATATTATATTGTTGAGGAATATTTTGATGTTAAGAACCTATATTATTGTATGAGGTGTGTATATAATCACATTGAAAGGTTAAATCATGGATTTATATATCATCATGAAATTAAATGTTTTTAATGTTATCATTTTGTGGGGATTACATTTCAAATTTTTCAAAAACGATAAAATAATTTCTTTTAAAAAACCACTTTGAAAGTTCCTCTTTCAACTCATTTTAAAAATGTCCAAAGGATTGTATTTTTTTACCAATATGTCAGGAAGATAATTTTTTTCCATAACGAAACCTCAAATATTTGAATCTTACTTTTCAGAATTTCAAGTTTTTTTTAAAATGAAATGTTTTATTTATTATGTGGATTGTTTTTATATTTTTAAAAAATTATTTTTAAGAAAAAAATCTATTTTGATATCTGAATGTGTTTTGTACTGGGGTAAAAAGATTTTTTAGGGTTTTTATTCATGATATGGTCCTTATGAATTATTTAATAAGATTTTATATACATTATATCTCATGGTGAGCCTGTTATATCTTATAATATGGGTGTGACGAAATATAACTTCAATGCATTATGTTCTATAGATGTGGAAGTCAACCGTATGGTAATTCCATTTATAAGAATGATTGTATGAGTGATATGATAATGATGGACTAGGGATCATACATGAATTTTCTATTATAGATTATTTTTTTGGAAATCATTGATTTCAAAAAGAAATACAAATAACATTTTTTATAAATAATTATTATACCACTTTAGGGTAAACATTTATGTTTTTAATAAAAAAAATTCATGTTTTTCAGTGGAATAACGATTTTATTTCATTTAGTGTCCCTTACCGATATTATTGTTCTCATTCCAAATTTTAAAATGTTTTTCACAGTGATATATGGTTGAGTTTGGAAAAGGATGATTTCAATATAATATTTTTGATGATATGTCATGAAAAGAAAACATGTTTCTTATTAAATATTTTGTTTAGTGTGGAAAATAGATACTGACAAAAAATGTACACACTGTAAAATATGGTTTTGTTTTGTAAGAGTTATGACCTAATTATCTAAAACATAGAACTTAAAATACATTTTTGAAAATTAATTGAATTATAGTATAAATAAATTAGATTAAGTGATGTTTTAGTCCAGTTCCTTACACCAAGACATTTACATAAATGGGTATAGACTTAGTCAAATACCCAAACTAGTTTGTCTTGTGTGACCTACCAATGCATGAAGGGGATATGTAATTATAGACCCTTATCATCACTTATTTATTACAATGCATTCATCATATGAATAAACAATAAAACGTAATCAATATGCCTTAACAATCAAAAGCTATCTATATTAGAAGAACCAACATACAAAATGTTAATAAATTAACACGAAAAACTTAACATAAAACATCTATAAAAATATGGTGGATTTATCTTTGGTTTATATACTCATTATATCATAATTTTGAAAAAATTATTTTGACATATATATAAATACTTTAAAAAGATCACTGTAAAATTTATTGAGGAATATACCAATTTTCACTTTGAAATCAATTATTTAAAATCTAGAAATTTGATAAATATCAAGGGAAAAAAATTTATTTTAAAGAAACTTCTATAATTATATAGGAAGATTCAAAACATTGACTAATCATGAGGTTAATAAATTTTTTTTATTTTTTATAAGCTCAAAAACATTCCTTTCACATTTTTATAAGAACATTTAAAAAGTACATCATTTGGAATATAAGAGTAAGATTTTTTTTTTTTTTTAAATTAAAACATGGTTAAAAATATATTTAATAAATTAATATATAATAATAAAAATGTTATTTAAATTTTTTTAAGGAAAATATGGACATGGAATAAAAATATTCATGATCGAGTAGAGAAACAGTCTGTTTCCCTTAAAGAACGCGTGTTTGGGATCTTTATTATTAAAGAGTGTAAAATGTATCAAAAACATTTAATTTTTAGAAATAATCATAGTAGAATAAAATCTATTTATTTTGATGTAATATTACCATATAATTCCCCCATTAGATACTTTAACATAAACAATCCTGAAATAAACCCTTACCTCAGGTTTGAATTTCTTCATACATGTATGAAAATTATGTATTATAAATAATATTAATTATAAATATATTACAACCCAATAATCATATATATAGTACCATATATTATTTAGTTATAATATTTTATCACCAGTTAGTTAACAATTCTTTTTTAAAATCTCTGTTTTGGGTAATAACTAATTTATTTTACATATATATCTTAGTTTGATAGTTTTGGTCCTTATACTTATCAACTTATAAAGAATGTTAATAATGATATGAAAAAATATATATTCATTATATATTTTTATATAGTAATCCATAAAATATAAATATCAAAAAATTAATTACACTATTCATAGAGATAGTATGTTGTATTTTCACATGAATGCTGTTTTCACTTCTCAAGTGATGGAATGAAAGTAAGGTAAACTATAATTGTAAGATCCCATATTTCTCCATAAGGTATTTTTACTGATGTTTCAGTTTAGGATCTTTACATGAGTTATTTAAGTGATTTCCAAAGTCCTTGAGGAGGATTGTGGTTGTTTCGGGGGTCGGGACACGAAAAAAATGGGGGAAATGAGTTTCTAGGCTAGCCGCACGGTCTTTGCATGGTTAGTGATAACCGTGTGGGCAGCCCATGTAAATCGTGCGAGAATAAGATTTTTGGACAGAAGCATCTCCATGTCTTGCACACGGTTTGAATAACTGTGTGGGAAAGCCGTGCGAGGGGGACTCTTTTGGACAAGAGCATCTGCACGTTCTGGAAAACCATGCGGGTAAACTATGTAGCCCAAAAACATTTAAAATATTACAAAAATGCCACTCCATAATTTTATATCTCACTCATGATTTCCTCCCCCTTATCCCTTGAAGGACTAAGAATGAACCAAAGGATCCATGATCTCCCAATGATCAATCTTCTTCATTCCTAAGCCGTTTGGAGCACAATAAGTTGCGGATTGAAGATCCAGGTAAGGATAATCTTCCTCTTTCTTTTATTTTTTGGTTTTGGGTTTCTATTTATTTCACCTCCCCATAAAAATATCTCAAAATATACTTTTTTAGTGAGTATTAGGATAAATCTACAAGTTTTGTTTTAATTGAGATCTAAGGTTGCGATTGGGAGTGAGTCCTCCAACAGATTTAAGGTAGCTGGTCTCTAAATAATATCCCTTGGGTTTTGTGTAGATTTGTGCATGTAGGGTTTTTATTCATTCCCTATTTAGAAGAGTTATTGGTGCCTTTGACATAATGTGATTTAGTAATGTCTAAATGGATAATTTAACCCGTCTTTATCCCCATGGGATGCAAGTAAGATGACTCAACCAAATCGGGGCCACCTATGGGGTGTGCTGATATTTCCACAGAACTAGAGTAATCAATGTAAGTGTAAGGTTGTTGTGCGAGAATGTAGATCCCATGATGAAATGTTAATATGCATAAATGGTGTTTAATTGGTTATCTATAAAAAATTTACGTTGGGTAATTACCTTAGAGATTGTGGATTGGCATGAATAAGTGTTAAAAGGATAAATGAGAAAATGACAAGGATTTTCCTTATACTTGAATATTCTTAGTGAGGTAAGAATGGAAAATGGAAATGGGGCTAAAGGGGTTAAGTAATATGAATAATGAATGTGTTAATGGATTGAGGAAAATGTAAATTTCCCATTTATTGACGTTGTTATGGCATTGGCTTAATGTTGTGATATAGTGATTCCTAGTGAATGATAAATAAGCATGTGCACATGGCTTGGTAGAGTGGAGTATTTACTTGAGGTTCTACACACATGGGTTTCATTGGACTAAGGTTATAGATACTCCCCTAAATTCATGGGTTATGGAAGGGGCCGAAGTTTTATTCCCCTAATGGTTTCCTTCCACCCGAACTAAGGCTTTGAGGTGAAGAGATTGAGAATTATTATGATATTGTTCCTAGTGATATATGGCATGTTTGAATTCCCACATTTTGAGAATGTTAATCTTTCCTAATCCATTGAACACTTGATAAAGGGGTGAAATGATAAATTAAATGTCTTGGAAAGAAACTTGGGGTATTTGGTGGTTTAACATAAGGGAACCTAAATAAAGATGGATTTTGAACTATTTATATTTACTTGTCATTATTTATCATTTACATGAAGTATCTTTCTTGCTAGATATTTTGTAGACATTGTTGGTGGTGGCCTACTAAGTTATACTCGCACCCTGCTCGGGCCACCGTTGGGTACCCGAGCAGATTTCATGCTTGAAGGTCAGGAAAAGTGCAATGAATCTATGCTAGGGAGATGAGTTGGACTTGGGACATGTTTGGGTGAGGTTACAAACTTGGAGTCCAGACCATTTTGAGTATTCTACTATTTTCTTTATTTTAGTTTTTTTTTCACTTAACACTATAGCATGGAATGACATATTAATTATTTTATAATGATTGTCCCCAATTTTGGGATTTGGTTATTTATGCATGTTATGGGTTGTTCCATTATGTTTTTCTATTTCAATTATTATCTACTCTGACCTTCTCTGGTATTGAGGGTATAGTCTCCCAATGTGATCTATTGGACCCTCACTGCAAGTCGGCATCCTCTAGCATAGGAGGAGGTGTGCTTGAGGACATGTAACTACCCGGCTCGGAGCACTAGTTTAGTGGCTCCCAGATCGGAGACATCACAAAGTGGTATCAGAGGAGTTATTTTCTCTTTCTTACTGTTTGGGGATGGTAGAAAAGAGATTAAGAATGTGTCAGGCCTTGTTAATGAGATCATTCTTGGGAGTAGTTAACCCATGTACGGGGGAAACCCAAGTCACACTGGGAAGGCATTGTTGTTCTTGTTGTGTGTTGTTGCGTTTAATGATATTTCACCATTGGGTGATCCACATATTGTGTGATTTTACATTTTCATGATATTTCTATCATGATCAGAAAAGTACAAGTTTTTGCATTCATGCATCATTATTGGAACCTATGAAGGAAAGTGACATGCATCATGATAGGCACACACACGAGATGGGTGTGAGGTATGTAAAATTTTGGATGCTTATGTTCTCTTAAAAGTAATGAATTATGTCTAATAAGATGGTATGAATGATTAAAATACTTAAAGTGAAAATATCATGCAGTAATTATAAAGTGGTTTTTGATAAATAAGTAATAGTGGAATAAATTGTGGTAAGGGTAAATTGGAATATGAAAATAGTTCAAATGGGAGTAAAAGATAAGGATTGAAACACTGATAATTAGATTCTGTGTTGGCCATGGACTTAGGGAGATGGAAGAGGGTAGTGACCCAGTTTTGAGTAAAATATTTTTGGTAGTGTATGCGAATTGGTTTGGTTATTACAAATGATGATCCTATCTATATCTATTAATTCTCATAAAAGCTCTATGGTTTCGTTTTAAAGTTCATGTTTTGAATTGCAGAGAAATGCCACCTCGAAGATGTGCGCCAGTTGGGCGACCTGAGGAAGTTCTTGAGAACGCTCCTCCAGTAGTGGAGAAAGGGATTATGGTGATACAAGGAAATATAGAAGACCAGTTCTAGGAGAAATTTTCTTGTTTTCTGCAGATTATGGAACGAGACCCAGGGTGGGTTGCACCGAGCTTGTTTGAGCTGAGCAGGGAGCTTCAGCTGTAGTACCCTCTATCCTTTACTGGAGGTGGTGCACCAGATGTAGCAGAGTTCTAGATAGAGTCTATACAAACTATTATTTAACATCTATATAATCCTCTCAATAAGTTAGTCAAGTTAGTAATCTATATGCTGAGGGGGGAAGAAAAATGTTGGTTGGACATTATGGTTCAGATAGAGCAGGAAGAGGGGATGATATGGAAGGATTTTCAAAAGAAGTTTCTTAATCACTTCTATCCAGAAACCATGAGGTAGGATAAGGCTATATATTTTATGAAGATAACTCATGGGAAAATGTTGGTGATGGACTATTCTAGCTATTTCACCGATTTGAGACACTTTATTCCGACGTTGATGGGAGAAGAGGTAGCTATAGTGAAACACTTCCAAGACGTGCTGAGACATGAGATCAGATCTCAGGTGAATATATTCCATCTAAATAGGTTTTATAATGTCATGGATCAATCCCTTATCATATAAGGAAACCTAAAGGAAGCTTCAATTAGTGAACTTGTGGCGCTAGCTGGGTGAGCATGTGGTGCGACTTCTGATAGTAGGAAGCACCACTTTGGAGCCTTTCAACTGGGTGGAAGAGTGCAGAGTAGTTAGAATAGGGGGTAATATTCTTAGTGTGGTGACCAGGTCATTAGTTTTCAGTGTTTTATTCCTAAACACAAGCGTTAAAGTGTCCCCTCCCACCAGTTGAGTGCTGAGCATGTGGTAGGCTAGGCCACGTGTAGAGATTCTGCAAGAACCCGTGACAGACTGGGAATGATGGAGGTTAGAGGAAGATGCCGAGTATAGGAATGGGGTTGGTTACCCCATATCAGGGGAGGTGTTTGGAGCTCCACAAGTCTTACTGGTAGGGGAAGTGGACATGGAACTTCAAGGAAATATCACACTTACCAACAGAGAAGTGCAGTGTAGGGAACTCAGGATGGAGCCTAGGGTAAAGGGGCATGTCATCTCCACGCAGTTCAAGCTAAACCTGAGGGTGGTGAGGCTAGACCATTTACTGTTCAAGGTAAGATTCTTGTAGCTTCAAAATTTTCTAGTGATTTATTTGATATACATGCTATAAATTCATTTATTAATTCTCATTTTGTAGTTATGTTGGGATTAGGCATAAAGACTGGATGTGGGTTAATATCACACGATTCTACGCTTGGGGTGCGAATGGAGGACATGAGGCAGTGCAAGGGTTTTGCTTTGGAGGTTTGTGGGTATCATTTTCTATGGTCTATTTTTCCTAGATATGTCAAGTTTTGATATAATCTTGGGAATGGATTGGTTGGTGTTATATCAATACCATATTGACTATTACGGAAGTCAGGTATCGTTCACATCTCTCAATGGGAGCACTCATGTCCTTCGTGGTGAGTGCAATACTCGAGCGGGCCATACAGGGCCGCTACACCATCAGATGGGGAAGATCATAGTTCAAGTGGCATGCCTTTTGATAGATGATGGGGATAAAGGAAAAAAATCTTTCCTTTTGTTTTGGACCAGTTTTAGGATGTGTTCCCTGAGGACTTCTCAGGGTTACCTTCCAAGAGAGATGTTGAGTTTACGATTGAATTGTTTCCTGGAGTGGATCCAGTTTCCATTCCACCTTATCTAATGGATCAAATAGAGCTCCAATATCTGGAGGTTCAGTTATAGGAATTGGAGCATAAGGGGTTTATACGTCCAAGTATATCACTTTAGGGATCTTCTGTGTTTTTTCTAAGAAGGCTAATGAATCACTGAGGCTATGTGTCGATTATAGGAAGTTGAACTAGATGAAATTTATAAACCAATACCATATTCCTAGAATATATGACATATTTGATCAGATCAAAGGTTCCTCAGTGTTTTCCAAGATTTATTTAAGATTAGGATACCATCAGTTGAGGGTGATACCTTTTGACATACCCCAGATGACTTTTCGAAGCAAGTACAGGTTGTATGAATTCCTGATAATTCCATTTGGTTAAGACAATTAACTAGCTGTGTTCATGGCCTTGATGAACTGGATATTCAATCCATATATGGATTAGTTTGTAGTTGTTTTCATTGATGAAATCTTGGTGTACTCTATAAGCCATGAAAATCATGCCAAACATCTTAATATCTTCTTGAGTACACTAAGAGGGCATAAGCTTTACACCAAGATATAAAAATTTCAATTTTGGATTGATGAGTTACACTTTTTAGAACATATCATATCTGAGTTAGGCATGTCGGTGGATCCAAAAAATGTGCAGGCTATGGTTCCTTGGGAGTAGCCTAATAAAGTCACTGATATTTGGAGTTTTCGGGGTTAGTCTGGTTATTACTGAAGGTTTATTAGACATTTCTCTCATATGGAAGCACTAATCACAGGACTAACCAAGAAGGGGGCTAAGTTAGTTTGGTCATAGGCTTGTGAGAATTTTTTCTAGGAGTTGAAGGAGCGGTTTACCACCACACCGATTTTGATCTTACCTGAACCAGGTAAGAGGAACTCCTTTTTCTACAATGCGTCCAGTGTTGAACTTGGGGAAGTATTGATGTAAGATGATCGGGTTGTGACTTATGGGATGAGGTAGTTGAGGCCACATGCACGATATTATCTTACTCATAACACAGAGCTAGCTGTAGTGGTTCATGCCTTAATGGGTTGGAGGCATTATTTGTTGGGAGAACAATTTATGGTGTTTACTGACCATAAAAGTCTCAAATACATCTTCTCTCATCGATATTTGAATTTTTGATAGCGATGGTGGGTTTATTACTTGAAGTATTTTGCTTTTGAATTGTTTTACACACTATAATAAGGGAATAGTTTCCCTGATGCTCTTAGCCGGAAGACTCAGAATCATGTGTTTTAGGAATCCAGTTCAGTGTGGGTGATGATGGCCCTATTTGAAGAGATGAATTTGGAGGTATAAGAGGGGCACGAGTAGATGGACATTACATCTATAGAAGTTGAGTCTGCACTTCTGAGATGAGTTAAAGAGAGTTAGTTGGTAGATCCAGATTTCTTGGCTATGAAGGATAGTCTTAAAGGTGGGGAGTTACCTTTTGGTTGGACCTTTGGCAATGATGGAGTTTCTTATGTTCATGGTCGTGTTGTGGTGCCGATAGATGTACAAGAAGAGTTGATTCGTGAATTCCATGAATCCAAGTGGGAAATGCATCCGAGCTTGAATAAGATGTACTGCGACCTATGTAGGTAGTTTTGGTGGCTAGAAATGAAGAAAGAAGTGGTGTGTTTTGTGGCACGATGCCTCATGTGTCTGCAGGTGAAGGAAGAACACCAGTGATCAGGTAGGTTGTTGTAATCGCGACCTATTCTATAATGGAAGTGGAATGATGTCATGATGGACTTCATAGTGGGCCTTATGATGAAACATAATAAAAATGATTCCATTTGGGTGGTGGTGGATCAACTGACCAAAGTGTCCCATTTCCTGCCGATTCAATAGATCTATACAGTCGACCAGTTGGGGGAGTTGTATATTCGATAAATAGTATGGTTTCATGGAATGAATAAATCCATAGTTTCATATTGTGACCTGAATTTCACCTCTCACTTCTAGATGGGACATCAGAAGTCACTTTTTACCAAAATGTTTCTGAGTACATCTTACCACCCAAAGACTAATAGGAATTCATAACGTAAAATATAGGTATTAAAAGACATGTAAATAGCATGTGTTCTGGATTTCGGTGGTATGTGGGAAAAGTACTTTTCACTTGTTTAGTTTTCTTATAACAACAGTATTTAGGCTACAATGTATGTTGGTCAGAGTAGAGTACTCAAGAGAGGGTATTGAGTATCTATAAAAACATCTATTTGAAATTTTTTCATAAGTGGTCCGCTAATAAAAATAAATATAACCCAATTAATCAAAGTAATAAAATTGTGAAAGTTTGACTGTTTAAATAAATTCTTAGAAGATTGATTATTTCTCAGTAATCTTAATAACAGTTATTAATATTACTTTTGACACTATTCTAATAATGCAAAACAATTATAACTTTTTTCCAAGATTAACTACCAATGTAAATCTAGTGATTTCAGAATTATCCAGTAAAATAGAGAAAACTAAATTAAACAACAAAGTGGATATAAAACAAGTGTTCTAGTCTCAAGACGAGACCTAATTCAGTCCACTTGGTGAACACTTTCCACAAATAAGTTTATATTCATAAACTTGATCCACACCCTAGATCAGGGTAAATAATAGTGCACAAGACTGTCTAGGTCACATGACCTATTCCACAGTTTTTCATGGGTATAAACTACCAAGTCCCACAGGGACCTCTTCCACACTTCTCTTTGGGAGTAAAAAAGTTTAAATAGATCTGAGAGGAAAGATATCTTGTATCCTTGAGTTTAGTGTAACAGAAATTGTGTGTTTTAAGAAAGGCGCACACACTTCTCGAAAGCTAAAAACAATACACAACATATAAAAGATGATGAGATATGGTTAGAAGTGCTATGAGTGTTATTTTGTGCACCTTTGGACTTCTATGATGAATTGGATGGAAGAATTGAGTCCTCTTACAAGAAACAGGGATTTTCAAGCCTGGTGCTTTGGTTTCCAGTTAGATCCGGCTCGTGTTCTTCACAGAGTTGGTATTTTAAAGATGTTCATGACTCTAATATATGGTATCCTAGCTTTTGGATTCATGAATTATTCATGTGTTCTTTATATATATCTTATTGTATGTGTCAATTTTTCTTTTTAGAATGCTCACACTTCTTTCACTATATCACGCCTCATTGTGTTTGGGCCACACTTTTCATTTTCTTCTTGGAGTGCATGTGTCGGAGAAGAAAGGATGCATGTATTCTACACCTCATACCTCATACTGTTAGGTGACATGTCAAAAAAGAAATATTAATTATGTTAGTGCATTTAAAAGACTCAAATATAACCATTAAAAATTAAATTGAAAACAAAAAAACAAATTAAAGAATTCTATCATAGTATGTCTAGAGATGGTGTCACTTGGAAATGATGTCACCATGAAAATGGTGTCTCCTTATTTTCTTTTGAGAGGTGATACAGTCATGATGGCCTAGTTTTATAGAGATCAGGAACCAGTAGCACAAATGCGGTGTTAGGATTACGGTGTCTGGTCACAATGTCTGGGTCACGGTGTCTTGGTCACGATGTCGGGTCACTGTGTCTTGGTCACTGTGTTTAGTCACAGTTTCTGGTTACAGTGTCCAGCTACCGTTTTTGGTCACGGTGTCTGGTCACAGTTTCTGGTCACGGTGTCTGGTCCCAGTGTTTGGTCATGGTGTCTGGTCACAGTGTTTGGTCATGGAGTATGGTCATGGTGTCTGGGTCCTTTTCTAGAAAAACAGAACCTGTGGTAGACTCACGATTTCTCAGACTTAGCTAAATATCTATAAATAGAATTAAGAAATGATATTCATAGAATGGATTAGACTTAATCATTTATAAGAAAAATCATTATAGAACCAAGTTAAATATATTTTACAATAATCAAACTTAATTTATAACAATTAAGATCTATAATAGGTTTTTAAAGTCATAATGAAACCGACCATCTATAAATATGATTCGAGACAGATTAAACAAGACTAATAAGTTTTAACGAATGTATAGGATTTTTGATCATTAAGACATGATTAACACTTGATGAGTCTGACAATATCCCCATTTTTGACGATCAAAAATCATGTGAGTGAGATATCTATTATTAGTGGATGTGTCTCTCCCTTAATGTTCATTTTGAGTGTATGTCTTTCCCAGTTTTGTGATTATCAAATTGAGTACAAAATTAAATAAGAGACAAGACAAGATAAGTTCACAGTTCATTAGATTTGGAAAGATATGACATTAAAATTAGTAGGCAACAAAACTAAAAAATATCCCTTTCAAAATATAGTGTTCACTTTTCTTCAACACTGGCTCTCTTATCTTTTCCCTTGGTAGCAGCATCAAGATAATCCACAGGAGTAGAGGTAGAAGTTGAAGAAGGAAGAGAACCAAATGACAGAAAAGGTAGGGGGAGAAAATCAAATATAAAAGGGGCCAAGTTAGGTGTAGTGGAATACTGAGGAAATTTTTGGTCAATGATAATAGGTCTCATCTAAATTAGATCCGGAGAGACAGACATAGAAGTAGAGGAAAGGGTAGTGGATGAGAAGGTAAGAAAACAAGGTTTCAAGGGTGGAACTGTAGGAGCCACAATAGAAGTGCTTTACACATGATGAAAAGGCCTTAATAATTTTATGAAGTCAGCAATAATCTCACCACCATACTACATCACTTTCTCAAAGTCACCTTTGTTATCCAGGAACTTGTCCAACAAAGGAGTGAAATCATTCAGTTTTTGAACTTGAGTTTTGAAAGCTTGAGTGAGAGGAGGTATTTATAGATTCTCAACAAGGTACTTGAAGTGGTTTTTCATATCATGCTTATATAAAATCTTACCAAAGTAGAAATCCACCTTTTTAGTAATTTCATCATGAGCATCATTGGAAATCTTGGAATGAATTCTTACCAGATCAAGAAGTCTGTCACAATTACTGACAACCACAGATAGATAATCCTTTTCAAATACATTGAGCACTGATTGAAGTTCTTCCTTAAAAACCGTTCTGAGCAGATCACCATCCAAGGAGGGTTGAGATGACTATATAGAGGTACTATAAGCTATAACAGCTAAAGTAAGGGACTTCAGATGATTTAAAAATTTCTGAATAAAACCATTATACTCATCAATCAACTTATTAAGACCAATAAAAATCTCACACATTTCTTGAATAATTTTCTTTATTATTTAAGCCACCTTTTCAGCTAAGGAAGTCAGGTTAGGTGGAATCCGGGAGGAAACTTCATGTGGAATCTAACCACTAACATGATGAGAAATAGGTTTTGGTCATGATTTCAACACTCTCTACATATCTTCAACTATAGATCTGGGAGACTTCACACCATCACTTAGATAATTGTTCTCAAATCTGATCTCTTGAATTCCCTGAAGCATATTTGGCTGAATCTTCTATATGATCTTTTTTAACAGTAGGGAAGCATCTATTTTAATCATTTTTTTCATAGAAGCAGGTTGAGTGTTGATTATATTTGAAACTCTAGCCAATAAGGTATCTCTAAAGGCTTTTAAATCATCCTTAATTACTAAGGTAGATGGTTATTGTGAAGTTTCAGGAATAGAAGATGAGATAGGATCAGGTTACTTTGTAGATATAACATCAGGAGCTGATACCAGTTTCAATTGAAAGAGAATAGAAAAATATATAACTTTAGCTAAGGCTTCTTGGGAATCATTCACATCAAAATAGCTCAGGAATTTATACCAGGTATCCACAGATCTTGGATCATCTAGATTCGACACATCAATACATTCCATATTTGGGTACTGCCCCCTCTTAATAGGTGCATATATCCTAGAACTAAGAGGTTAAGATCTTTGATCTATTTCCAATATTTTAACCCCAATGGCTTCAAAAATTTCATTTTTATCCAATTGATAGGATTTTTCCATTTTTTCTTCAGAAGATGAGATAATATTTGGAACAAATTTCTCTTTTAGCTATTCCTTAGAAGCATCTTCTTTGTCAAAAGAAATTTTTCTTCTAAATGCTCTTCCAGAACATCCTTCTCCATTTAAAAACCAACAAATTATTCGTTAGAAGTAGTTTCTTCTTCTAGATTAACAATTTCTTCCGGAAAAGGTACTTACTTATCAATTATTAATTTTAGAACAAGTCCATCATCTTTCTCATCTAGGACAGTTATCCCTTTAGGTAAAACAACCTCTTATTCTTCTTCCTCAGCAGGATAGTCAGCAATATCATCTGGTTCAAAACTAGGATCAGAAATGTCCTTAGTTGTTGAAGAATTCTCAACCGGGTCTCACTTTTTATAGACCCTCTCATTATCCTCGACCCATGATTTTCTCCATGGATTCCAAATTAATTTCATTCTTTTTACTATAATCTTTGGAATAAAAAATTCATAGTCCTTAAAAACTTCTTCATCAGGTCTAACCAACCCTTTAGCATGAAGCATAGTAGAGATCAACCTTGAGTTGAACATGGATGTTGACTTTGAGGTTGTACTTATCAACTCACACATATGAATTATAACATACTCCCATAGGTTAATCTTGTTTCTATTCTTCAAAATATGAATCAAAAATACATCTTGATAATTGAGTGTAGAAAAATATCCTTATCTTGGACTGATCAGAGTCCAAACAACACATAAACAAAAGTCTATTTTCACCATCTATCTCAGCAGTAATAGCTCTTTTCTTTGTGTCATTTTTAGTCAATCTTCCCAATTCTTCTTCTAAATCAAAGATCTCACTTGGAGGAGGTGGACATATCTGATAGTCCCCAAAAAATCCCTCATTAGTTATCCTTAGGAATGCATCCCATAACCTCAAAGAAAAGGTACATCTCTAGCCATTAATCCAACTTCTCACAACAAAACCATCTTCTGTATCAAAATATAATTGAAAGAACTTATAAAAATAAGTGACTAAATTTGGTTAAATCATTTTTTCATCTTTTGGAAACCAATCTTGATATCCTTTCTCTTTTATTACTTTCAATAATAAATACTTACTTGACAACAACCACTTGGGTTAGATTTCCATTTCAGGTACCACTATTCTGTTCACCAGGTTCAGATTCAGAGGACCTTCGATCATTGTCTTACGTGCCATTTTCATCTTCTTCTTTCATATGTTCTTCTCAGAAGTTGATGAGGATGGGAATTTTTTTTTAGGCATTCAACAAAGGTTTGATAGGGAGGGAAAAAGGTTGAAAGAGGGGTTAAAGTTTGAGAGCAGAGAGATCAGGTGAAGGAGTGAATCGTCTTTCATATTTATCATTTAGAGATATAGAGCGTCACAAAATTAAAATCATGGGAAGCTAAAAGAATAAAATAATTAATTACCACGATATTTGCTATAATATGTAAATAAAATGATAATGCGTCTTTATAGTGAGACTAGAACATACTTTCATAGTGAGACCAAAACATACTTTCATTGTGAGGCCATAATAGTTTTCAATGGTGTGACATGAATAGGTTTTCACAATGTAATATTTGTTGTGTGGCTTCTAAATCGTGTGACTATATTTTTTGAAACAATATTCTGCCATACAGTAACTGAGATATAGTAATTATGAGACTGTAAACATGAATCAATAACTTTTAAGACATTTATATATAGAACAATAGGATTTAGAAAGTGTAATTTTTGAAATAGTACACATATTAATTTAGATGAATCATTCCCAATTCACATATGATGTAATATATTCTTTAAGAAATTAATGTTTTGGTGAATATATTAGCATGCTGATATTCAGTTCCCATGAATTAGAATGTTATATGACCTTTTTGATAATGGTGTCTCAAATAGTGATGTCTTACATCAATATGTTTTTCCCTAGAGTGTGAAAAAGTATATTTTGAGATTTTAATGGAAATTTTATTGTCACAATTCATGGGTACATGCCTGAATTGATATCCATAATATAGTAATGTTTGTTTCATCCAAAACATTCGCGCACAACAACTACCAGCAACTATGTATTCAGCTTTAGCTGTGGATAATGCAACAATGTTTTTTTCTTACTACACCATGATACTAGTGGATTGAAAAAAAGTGACATGTTCCAAAGGTGTTTTTTCTATATAACTTACAACCACCGAAGTCAGCATCATAATAACTAACTAACTCAAATGATTTTCTTCTAGGATAGAATAGTCCATGATTGGGAGTATTCTTGAGGTATTTGAAAATTATCTTAACAACATTAAAATGAGATTCCTAAGGGGTTTCTCGAAAATGAGCACACATACATACAATAAACATAATATTAGTATTACTAGTATTTAAGTAGTGTAGGATTCCAATCATTCCTCTATAAGTGTTTTGATCAACAGATTTTCCATCTTCATCAAGGTCCAACTTACAAGTAGTACTCCTTAGAGTGTCACTACATTTTGTGCCATCCCATCCAAAACATTTTAGAAGCTCTCTAGTATATTTTCATTAATTTAAAATAATACCATAAATATTTTGAAAGATTTGAAATCTAATAAATAATTTTAGTTCACCCATTAAACACCTTTTAAATTATTTTTGCATCATTTTATAAAATTCAACACATAAATAATTTCTTGAAGATCCAAAGATAATATCATCTACATAAATTTGACCTAATAAAACATCATTGGAAATCCATTTAATAAAAAGTGTAGGATCAGATATTCCTTTTATAAAACCTTTATAAATAAAAAAAGTACTTAATCTATCATACCAAGATCTTGGAGCTTGTTTTAAACCACATAACTCTTATGATAATTTAAAAACCTGATTTGGAAAATGAGGATTGGTAAAACCAGGGGGTTTCTCAACAAAGACATCCTCAGCTATATAACCATTTAGGAATGAACACTTAACATCCATTTGATATAGTTTGAAATTCAGATATACAACATAAGCAAGCATGATTCTGATGTCTTTAACCCTAGATACTGGTGCAATGGTTTTCTCTTAGTCAATTCATTCTTCTCCATTATAGCCTTGTGAAAATAATCTATCCTTGGTTCTAAATATGTTACCATCTTCATCTACTTCATTTCTAAACACCAACTCAGTTCCTTTTGTAAATGTGTCTTTGGGTCTGTCAACAAGTTTCCAAAAATTATTCCTGTCATACTGATTAAGTTCTTCTTGCATAGTCACCACCCAAAATTCATCATTGATAGCATCATTAATGTTTTTAGATTCAATTTGTGACAATAAGTCTTGATGATCAACATGATTTCTATGAGAAGATCTAGTTTAAGTTCCTTTATCTAAATCTCCTTCAACTGCATCAAAAAGATGGTTCTTAAGAATTCTAACAGCTTTAGAAAAAAAGGACTAGTGATTTCAGGTTCTTAATTAGGTTCAGGTTCGTTATGACCTAAATCTGAAAAATTTATTGAACAAGAAGTTTTTAAAGATTAATTTACCGGATGGTTATAGGATTTTGTATTGATTTCCAGATTTGACAAATCATCCACCAGGTTCTCTAGAGTGGTCTTAGGTTGATGTGGGTTTGTTTCACCAAATTTTACATATGACGATTCTTCCACACATTTAGTTATTTTGTTAAAAAATATATAGGATTTAGTAGAGATTGAATATCTTAGAAAGTCTCCTCCATCACTCTTGGATTCAAAATTTTCAAGATTTTCTTTAGTATTAAGATATATAATTTGTAACCAAAAATGTTGAAGTATCATACTTGGGGTTTTCTATTGTTCCATAACTCATATGTAGTTATTTTAATAATATGTCTAATCAAAACTCTATTAATAATAAAACATGATATACTTATAGGTTCAGCCTAAAAAATAAATTGGTACGTCATATTCACTGAGCATGGTTTTACAAATCTCTTACAAGGTTATATTTATTCTTTCTACAACACCATTCTGTTGAGGTGTTCTAAGGGTAGATAAATTATGACTATAGACATTTTATGAAAAAACGGATTCGAACTCTTGATTTTCAAACTCATGACTATGATCACTTCTTAAGGATTTAATTCTAAGTCCACTAATATTTTTTACTATTTTAGTATAATTGATAAAATGAGAGAAGGCTTTGATTTTGTGAGCAAAAAATAAAGTTAAAGTATATTTGGAAAAGTAATTTAAAAGAAAATAAACATAGTGCTTCCCATTTAAACAATAAAATATAGATATTCCAAACAAATCCATGTTAACTAGTTCAATATGTTGAGAATTTGTTACTTCTTTCTTTGGTTTAATGAAAATTTTGTGTTTCTTTCCCTTTTGACAAGGATCACACACTTTATCATTTGGAAACTCAGGTTTGGGTAGATCTTTGACTAAACATTTTCTAGTTATCTTTCTAAGGGAGTGAATGTTATAATGTCCTAGTCTCTTATTCCAATGCCAAGAATATTTTTGAAATACACTTAAACATGAAGCATTTAGAGAAACAAATTAATATAAGTTAACAAAGTATACATTTTCATTTCTCAAGGAAGAAAAAACTAATTAATTTTTAGAATTAAAAACATTATAATCGTCATTTTCAAATTTAACATGAAATCCATCATCACATATATGTGAAATACTAAGCAAATTATATTTCTATCCATCAGTAAAAATTACTTTATAAATTAAAACTGAGTTAGAGTTACCTATTTTCCGAAGGCTAATGATTTTTTCCTTTGGAATTATCACCAAAGGTGACATGTCCAACACCAATTTTTATTAAGTTCTTGAAGCATGAATTGTCCCCTGCCATGTGTCTTGAACACCCACTTTCCAAGTATCATAAGATTTTACAGGAGCTATTTAAGATATTTTCCTACAAAATAATCAAATAAAAACTTATTTTGGTACCCATATTTGTTTGGGTCGAGTGATATTAGCGACTAGTGCTTTCAGAACCCAAATCTACCTCATAGGTTTCTTATATGCATTATGTAAAGTGCTTGAAAATTAAACTATATTTGGTCTAGAAAGGCTTGATATAATAGATAGTGCATCATTATTTGAACTAGTTTAATGTTTTCAAGAACTAGAAGTAAAGTTGTGTGTCCTAGATTTAGAAACAAAATTGGTTCTTCCAAAATTTCATTTACCAGGTTGATAGACAATACCGATGTTATATTTAGAAGCAATATGTTTACCTATCATTTGTACCAAATCGTCTTTAACATTGGTAAAACCTTCAATATTTCTTTTCAATTTCTCATTAGAAATATTTAGTTCATTATTTTCTTGGAGTAATTGAACATTTTTCTCCCTTTCTACAATAAGTTCAGATTTAATAGTTGAGGTAAGAGCATTTCGTTTCTATAAATATTTGTATTTATCTTTTACTTCATTACAAGTCTCTTTAATTATATTGCAGTACTAAGACATTTCTTCACTATAGATATTTTCAGAATCACTTTCATCTCTAGAATAATTATAATTATGTACAAGAGATTCTAGTGTTACCTCATATGTGTTTGTAATAAAACATGTATTGGATTTGTTATCTTGTTAATCATATGAAGATTCTGAGTCACTTGAACTATCCTTAGAGTCACTCCATGTTGCATTCATTGCCTTTTTATAATTTCTATCTTGGTACTCATATTTATTTTTGTACTTAATCTTGCAAAAACTAGCCTTTACATATCCCTTTTTCTTACACTCATATCAAATTATCTCATTACACTTGTCACTTGTTTTCCAATATTTATTCCAGCTTCATTTTTAATCATATAATCCTTTGAAGTTAGGATTCATAAAAAATTTCATCTTCTTGTAAAATATCTTAAAACTTATTGAAAATTGAGTCAAATCATCATCACTCTCAGGTGATGATTCTTCACTGATAGAACTTTCTAAAGATGATTATAATTTCCCTTTCTCTTTGGGTTAAGCAGTGGGGGTCTTAAATGAAACATATTTTATTATGGGTTCATCCTCCTTTTCCTTTCTCACATTCATCTCCACTTCATACATAATTAGTTTCCCCTTGAGTTCTTTTACAGATAACATTCTTTTGGTGCATGATAATCTAATGGAGTTAGAGGTTATACTTCTTCTATCGGGTAGGCATATGAGAATCCGTGTGAAATTTTCTTTGCAGTGACTTATCTTCTAAGAGAAATAAGTTTATTGAAAATTTTGTTGAACCAGAGATACATGTCAGAAATAATCTCATCAGGTTTACTTTTAAAGGTATCATATTTAATATTATATGTATTAAGTCTCATTCATTTCACACTAGAAGATCCTTCATGTGAAATAGACAAAGTATCCAAAATTTTATGGGTAGTTTTACATGCAAAAATTCTGTTTAATTACTCATCTGATGAAGAGAAATATAAATCATTCATGTATTTGAAATTGTTATTGTAGCCAATCTTGGTTGAATCATCCCAAGTGATTTTATCAGTAACATGAATCTTAAACTTATCTATAATTATAGACCAAATTTCAGAACCCATACTTTCTAAATGCATTTTCATTTTAATTTTCCATTAGGCATAATTCACTCCATTAAATAATGGTGGTATGTTTGTTGCAGAACCTTCCGGTATATTATCCATAATAAATAAATACTTTTAAAGAGCTAGATATTTAGAATTTACAGAAATTGACAGATCTTTAAAGTATAACTAAAATCATAGTGTAATTGTTTAAGAAAAATAGAGTCTTAACTTGAATAAAAAAAAACAACTCTAATACCAAATGTTGTTCAGAGTAAAGTACTCAAGAGGGGGGGGGTGAATTGAGTATCTCTACAAATATCTGTTTGACATGTTTTTTTAATAGGTTCCCTAATAAAAATAAATACACCCCAATTAATCAAAGTAATATGGTTATAAAAGTTTGATTTTTTAAATAACTTCTCAACAGATTGATTAATTATTAGAAATCTTAATATAACTTATTAATATTACTTTTGAAGATATTATAATAAGGAAAAACAATTACAACTTCTTTCCAAGATTATCTATCAATGTAAATCTAGTAATTTCTAAATTATCTAGTAAAATATAGAAAAATAAGTTAAAAAACACAACAGATATAAATAAAGTTGTTTAGCCTCAAGAAGAGACCTAATACACTCAACTTGATGATCAAATTCCACCAATAAGTTTATATTAATAAAATTTATCCACACCATAGATCGGGGTAAACAACAATGCACAAAACTGTCCAGGTCACATGAACTCTTCCACAATTTTTCAATGGTATAAACTACCAGGTCAAACTGGGACCTCTTTCACACTTATCCTTGGGAGTAAACTAGTGTAAAAAGATATGAGAGGAAGGATATCTTTTATCCTTTAGTTTAGTGTAGGATAAAGTGTGTGTTTTAATACAGACATAGACACACTTCTCGAAAGCTAAAAACTATACACAAGAGAGCTAATATTATGAGATAAGGTTAGAAGTTCTATGAGTGTTATTCTGTGAAGATTTGGACTTATGGGATGAAGTAGATGCACAGATTTAGTCCTCTTGTGAGAAATAGAGTATCACAAATCTGGTCCTCCGGTTTCCCTTTAGATCTGGATTATTTTATTCATGGTTTGGTATTGAGAAGATGTTTTAGAGTCTGATCAATGGTATCCTAGATTTTCTATTAATTAATGATTTTTGTGTTCGTCATATGTATCTTGTTGAATGTCTCGGTTCTGCTTTTAAGAAAGCTCTTTTTTCTCCACTATATCATGCCTTTTTGTTTCTGGTTCACACTTTTCTTTTTATTCATGGAGTGAATGTGTTAGATCCAATAAAATTCATTTATTCTGCACCTCATACCTCATACTATTATGTGACATTTCTATGGTGAAATATAAATTGTGTTAGTACTTTTAAAAGACTCAATTATTACTGTTAGAAATTAAATTGAAAATGAAAAAACAAAATAAAAAATGGTGTCACAATCTGTCTCGAAACAGTTTCACTTGAAAATTATATTACCATGAAAATGGTGTCTCCTTATTTGTCTTTGAGTGGTGATATAGTCATGATGGCAAGGTTGTATAGAGATCAGGAACAAGTAGCACAAATGCGGTGTTAGGATCACGTTGTCTAGTCACATTATCTGGGTTATGGTGTCTGGGTCACGGTGTCTAGTCATGATGTCTAGATCATGGTGTCTGGTCATGGTGTCTGGAAAACATGATTGGTCATGGTGTCTGGTCACGATGTCTGGTCATGGTGTTTGGTCATAGAGTCTGGGTCCTTTTCCAGAAAAACAGAACTGGTGGCAGACTCACAGTTTCTCAAACTTAGCCAAATATATGTATATTGAATTAATCAGTGATATTTATAGAATAGATTAGAAATAATCATTCCTAAAATAAATAATTATATACCAAATTAAAATTTAGTTTACAATAATCAACCATAATTTATAGTAATTAAGATCTTAGATAGGTTTATTTAAAGCATAAGGAAACCAACCATCTGTAAACTTGATTTGAGACAGATTAAACAGGATTAACATGTTTTATAGAATATATTGGATTTTTCTTCATTAATACATGATTAACACATGATGATTCCAATAGTTCATATGGAACCTTTTGGGTTGTTTATGGGAGACCATTTAGACCACTTTGTGTTGTTTAGAGGCCATAGAGTCTGAGCTATTAGGGTCGAGTCTTGTGTAGGAGATATCAGAAAAGGTTTATTTGATTCAAAAGCATTTTAGAAAAACCTATAGTAAGAAGTAGTCTTATGCAGATCAGCCTAATCAACATATTGAGTTCATGGTGGGTTATAGTGTGTTCCTTTTGGTGTCTCGACGGTTGAGTCCCCATTGAATTTGAAGGCAGGTCATGTTTGCTCCTAGATATGTTGGGCCATTTGAGATTGTGGAGAAGATCGGACAAGTGGCCTACTAATTAGCTCTTCCAAAGTAGTATAGTGGGATGCATGATGTCTTACATGTCTCACAACTCTGACAGTATCACCAAGATCCATCTCATGTGATAAATTCCGAGGATGATGATATTGATGCTGATACATCCTTTGAGGAGCACCTGATTCATATTGTAGATCATAGTGAGAATGTTTTGCGGAGTAACGTGGTGCCCCAGGTTCATGTTCTATGTCAACATGGAAACATTCAGGAGGAAAATTGAGAGCATGAAGCTGATATGAGGGTCCATTATGCCAATCTCTTTTCTTTAGAAACTCCATGATGCTCAGGAAGAGTGGCTCAGGGACGAGCCGTTATAAGGTGGGGAGGTTGTAAGATCCAAGATTTCTCCGTAAGATATGTTTTACTTAAGTTTCAATTTAGGAATTTTATTTGAGTTAATTAAGTTCATTAGAAAGTCCTTGATGAGGCTCAGGGTTGTTATGGGGGTCTAGGACACAAAAAAAGTGGAAAATGAGTTTTTGGGTGAGCTTCACGGTTTGCACCCGGTTAGGGCTTACCGTGCGTAAAGCCCAAGTAAACCATGCAAGTGTAAACATTTTAGACAAAAGAATCTACATGACTTGGGTATGGTTTCGAAAATAGTGCGGGAAAGCCATGCGAGGGGGGCTATTTTGGATAGAAGCATCCACACGGTTTGGAAAACCGTACAGGTAAATTGTGCTGCCCAAAAACTTTTAAAATATTAAAAAATTTCCAATTCAGGATTTTAAATCTCACTCGTGATTTTCCTCCCCCTCCTCCCTTATAACCCTCATAATGAACTAAAGGATCCATGAGCTCCCAAGTATCAATCTCCTTCGTTCATAAGCCGTTTGGAGTGATTTCAATTGAGGATTGAAGATCCGGGTAAGGCTAATCACCATATTTCTTTTATTTCTTGTTTAGGGTTCCTATTTCTTTCCCCTCCCCATCTGAAGCTCTCAAACCCTACTTTTTCATTTAATTTTTGGGTAAATCTTCAAGGGTTTTTGAATCAAGATCTAAGGCTTCGATTAGGAGTGCGTCTACCAACATGTTTAATATAGGTGGTTTAAAAATTATATCCCTTGGGTTTTGTGTAGATTTTTTCTTGTAGGTTTTTTATTCTATCCCTCTTTTGAAGAGTTATTGGTGCCTTTAACATAATGTTATGTAGTGATATCTAAATGGATAATTTAACTTCTCTTGATTCCCATGGGATGTAAAGAGGATTACTCAACCAAATTGGGGCCACCCGTGGGGTGTGCTGATATTTCCCCGAACCTATAGTTCACTAAGTTATTGTAAGGTAGTTGTGAGAGAATGTAGATCTCATGATGAAATGTTTAAATGATTAAATGGAGTGCAATTGGTGATTTTTAAATCACTTAGGTTGGGTAACTACCTAAGAGTTTGTGGGTTGACATGAATTTTTTTTAAAAGTATAAATGAATAAATGTTAGGTATTCACCTTATACTTGAATATGGTTAGTGAGATAGGCATGGAAAATGGGATTGGGGATAAATAGGTTAAGTAATATAAATAATTAATCTATTAATGGATTTTAGAAAATGTTTATTTCCCATTTATTGATATTGGTATGACGTTGTATTGTTGTTTTGATATGTAGATTCTTGGTGAATGATAAATAAGCATGTGCACTTGGCTTTGTTGAGTGGGGTATTTACTTGAGGTTCTATGCCCACGAGTTGTGTTGGATCGAGGTTCTAGCTCCTCCCTTTATTGAATGGGTTATGGAAGGGAACATAGTTCTATTCTTCTAAGAAATACATTCCACCTGTACTGAGGCTTCGAGGTGAGAAGATTGAGAATTATTGTGATATGGTGCCCAGTGAGATAGGACGTGTTTAAATTTCCACATGTTGAGAACGTTAATATTGCCTAATCAATTGAACACTTGATAAAGGGTGAAATGATAAATGAAATTTCTTGGAAATGAACATGGGGTATTTGGTGGTATAAATTAAGGGAACCTAAATAAATATGGATTTTGAACTATTTATCTTTACTTGTCATTATTTATCATTTTCATACACTATCAGAATTGCTGAATATTTTGTAGACACCATTAGTGGTGGCCTACTGAGTTATACTCACACCCTACTCAGGCCACCATTGGGTACCCAAGATTATTTTATGCTTGTAAGTTAAGACAAGTGCAAGATCCCTATGCTAGCGATATGAGTTGGACATGGGACATGTTTGGGTGAGGTTCCATACTTAGAGTCTAAACCAGTTTGGGGATTCTAATATTTTATTTCTTTTGGGTTTGTTCACTTGACACTATATCATGGCATAACATATTTATTATCATTTACAATTGTACCCAATTTTGGGATTTGTTTATTTATGAATTTTATTGATTGTTACCTTATGTTCTACTATTTCAATTTTTATCTATTGTGGATTACTCTAGTATTGTGGGTATAATATCTCCATGTGACCTATTAGACCACTGATGCTAGTTGGAAACCTCTAGTATACGAGGAGGTGTGCTTAAGGTCATGTAATTACCCAGCTCAGTGCACCGATTTAGTGGCTCCCCAATCGAGGATGTTACAATAATTCACATTTCAAAAATAATTATTATATCATATCAATAGTATATATTTATTTAATCTATCCTTATCACCATAAATATAAAATATAAATGAAAAATGGATCACTTTTCTTTGTTGAGGTGGTAGTCCACATGCACAAACAAGGGATATTAATGTTTTTCAAGGTACGGTGAACAAAAATAATTTTATTTTTCCTAGTGCATCATAGTGGCTAACTAGGGCCATATCTCTTTAGGAGACTTCTATATGTGGTTCACATACTTCTTATATATCACCTATACTATATATTTTGTGTTTTTTATTATTAAAAACAATGACATGTAGAATAGGAATTCAAAATGTATAATACGATGCACGTCTAAACAGAATGAATTTAGGATGAAAGGACTTGGTTTTGGGATTCAGTTAAGGATTCAATCATTTTTCTCCGTTATATGTTTGAATCTAGTTTTATAACCAAAAAATGAAATCTCATGTTTGAATAAATATTCTTTTCTAAAATAGAAATAGATTAAGCCGCATGTCATTGGGGACCGTTACCCAATCGGGGATATTTGCTGTGCCCAAGCATACTACTAAAGTCTATCCCAAATTTACAATAAATATTAAAGAAAATTCATGAACACCTTGAACTCCCCCTAGGACAAACCTCAGTGTTAGCCTCTCATTTCTGAGAGTATGATATCCTAATAGTGGATGGATGGGAAGAGAGAGAGAGAGAGAAGATATTGAAAGAAATGAAGAAAAGTGGGTGGAGAAACACAAAGGCATGGATTAATTAAACTAAAATTTTAATTATAATTGAAAATAAATATAAAATAAAACTAAAATGAAAATAAAATAAAAAGAATAAATGAGGGGGGAAGAGACGAGAAGTAGTGTCCCGTGCCCAAGTGGGATCCCTCCTTGGCTATGGGTGTCGAGATGATGATTTGAGAAGGTGGTGAGGGCCTCCTTTTATAGTTAGATTTATGTACTCCGAATGATTGCGCATTGTTGGACCATTTAATTTCCAATTGAAGTGCGTAACCCTTCTTAAAAGTTGTTCATAAATATTTTTTCCGTTCACCATTAAAATTTCAGATCATTTGGACACCTAATTAACGAGTCATTAAATTTTCATTAGCGGTTTCTTTTTTTGGACGTAGCTTCCAGGAAGCTTCCTTAAAAAATATAATCTCCAACGGTAGCTTTAATGAATTCAAAACTCCACCAATTTTTTTTAAGATCTGGAACTATCTATCTTCATGCTATCACATGTTGAATAACCTCAATTGGATGTGTTTAGGCTGAGTTGTGGTTTCATTACTATGGTGGGGTCCATGCTGTCTGCCCGAAAAAATCATAAACCTCGTTGATTTTTGAAGCAATTTAGATGGCCAAATTAGCTCCTTGTCTACGAGACAAAGTTGAAGGAAATAAAATATGGATTCTAAAAAAATAATATTCACTAAATTTGGAATTATATTTTAAAATTAATGACCAAAGTACCCTTGTGGTAAAAATCTGTCCAAAATCCAGAATTATTTACTTTTCAATAATTTTGCTCATTTTCATTCTAAAACTCAAAGTACCCATTATTTTAATAAAACCTGTAAATACATGGGGTTTATAATTGAAAAATAGTAAAAATACTCATTATTTGATAAAAAATATGCACATAAATTTGCTCTGTCAAATACCCCACACTTAAACCAAGCTTGTCCTCTAGAATAAAATCTCAAAATGGAAATCAATGGACCCCAATGTTACAAATATTCTAATTTCAATTAAATAAAATAAAAAAATTTCAATGTGAAATAAAAAATTCACAAATCTGTATAAAATATCAATTTAATTTCTCATTTTTCAAAGAAACAAATAATTCACATATTTTACTTTTCCCCACTGAAAATTGATGGAAATTATCCTTTAATGCATTCGAGCTCCTTGATTCATTATTATTAAACAAGACAAGTCATGATTAACCTCACTTTTGATTATTTTCTCTCATAACGCATTATAAAATTCCAGTATAGTTATGCTTATATCATTAGAACATTCTCCTTATCCAAAGGGTTGTAAAGGAACTACTTTCTCCACTTTCTAAAGAAAAAAACACATAAAATCATGAGCACTATAAATAAAGGTTAAAATGAATATGAGGCTTAAGGTTGGTAGGATTTGATGCTTTAAAAATTAAGGCTCAAGGGGGAGACTAAAATCTTAAGTTTAATTCGTGATATCAAAAGGAAAAGGGTAATGAAATTCTCCCCTTCAATGTAGCAACACCCACTTTCCAAAACTCAAAGTAAGGTCATGATCAAATTATGCATAATTAATGATTTGTGCACCCTCTTGAATATTTTTTTTACCTTATTTAAATTTTTTTTTTTTTGAAAATTATGATAGGATAAAACCTAAAATCCATCACCTAACCACAAATGATCAGAAGATCGTCGGTCTGGAAAATGGTGTATTTTGGTTCTCCCAAATCACAACCCATTTTTCAATTTTTTGTGGATTTTTTTGTAATTTTCATCATTTTTTTAATTAAATAGGGGAAAACAGTAGAGTATAATGAATGATTGCACAAAATTTTACAATTCCAAAAATAAAACCCCACACATCTTCCTTACAATGTGTATCATCCCGTCCACCATGATTCCCTTTACCCCACAATTCAACTTTAAAATATCTTGGAAATACCAAGAATAGTGTATGAATGGATAAAAATGGTTTGAAACATGGCTTATACCTATAAAGGCCATTCATGGTCTCTATGGGCTGAAAGAATGATTGATGTAAAGGTGGTCTTTTAATGATAAGTGTCTTTTTAAAGGATTCATTAATCATTTTAAATGTGTTTTTTCACAGTCATAGCTTTGACAAGTTTCAACACAAGTTGTGGTTGGTTACATGTCCCATGATAACTCAAGAAATATTCCCAAGAATAAATAGAAAGTACTTAGACTAGAATTCCTCTTGAGAATAGAAAATATAACATTGGACAATCACTCATGGCATGACTACTAATAAAAAATCAATTCATATGAACTTCTGACATTCAAAGCAGGAAAGATGGTAGGGAAATTTTATTTACACGAATCAGTTAATTTCTTCAAGTAATGAATCATCATTTCAATATCTATTATTTATATTTAAAAATACAATTCTCCATTTCAATCATTTAATCATATAAACATTGAAATCTAAAACATGGCAGCATTAGGTTCCTAAGAAACTCATGTCTCTTAGATAAGTCGAGTAAAACATGAATTCAAGTTTGGGCATTTGATTTTATATTTAATGCTTAAAATATGTTGTGGACAAAAATATAGAGAGTTTAAAAGATAAAACACTAAAAGTGAACTCCCTATTTTCAAGAAACATAGCCCCCCACTATTTGGGGCTTCCTTCTACCACCATGATCCTAATAAAAACAACTCAAATAATCTTAAGGATTTTTTCATTAATGCTAAAAAAGATAGAGGGAGTGGGATGCATGCTACACTACATCTAAGAAAAGAAATTGGAATCTAATTTCATAAAAATAACGTAAAGATAAATATTGGTATGGTCCCCCAAGTGGGCCCTGAATTTTTACAACCTCTAGAGGGAAGTACCAGACGCTATCCAAAGTCTGATGGAGGATGAAGCTTATTTTATTTGAACCACCACGTGTGGCTTCTCCCAGCAAGTGCTTCATCATTATGGGTGAGTAATGATCCACGTATAGAGTTCACCAGATACTCCACCTTCAAAATGATGTATATCTTGAATAGTGGGGGTAGGATAAGGTATGGACCATCATATACTTTTTTGGTTGCTACTTGTGCAACCTCTTCTTCTCTGTTGAGTGGTTCCTCAAGGTATGCTGCACCAAAAGAATAGTAAATGGGAAAGTCAGAGTGTTATTTTATTTTAATAAAATAAAAACATGAAGTGTCAAGATCAAATTCATCCCCATCAAAGTAAGAAGCTTTTGTCATGGTTTCGTTAGGAAAATATACCAACCTATCATCATGAACTTCGTTCAACAAATATTCAACATGTCCAGGGAGATCTATATGTTCCTCAATAGGTGAATATATAGGTTCTTTGTCATCCTCCACGGTATAACTGAGATTTTTCTAATTCTATATAATCAAAACCACAAGGACTGAAGTATAATTCAGATTCAATAAAAATAGAAAAGATAGAGTCAAAGAATAGTTCAACTCCCTGAGTTAGATCAGATTCAATCTCTGCCTCGGTGGTAAGTACCTATTGGAGTAGACTCTCTAATAATGGAGGCAGGTAGTCGGGATCCTCTATCTTGACTTAAAATTCCACCACTTGTGTGGTTTATTCCTTCAATGGTACTGGCTCTTCATCTTTGTATTTCACTGGGAGATTGGTTAGTTCATCCCATTTAATGAGGAATTTATCCAATATTTCTTGATCTCTAACTTGTGGCTCATTAGGAAAGCCATTATCCTTTTCCACCTCAGTTTCTTGATCCTGTCTAGGGTTAGGTTGATCCATTAATGCATGAACATAGTCAAATTCTATTTTAGCTTTTCTTAGTAGCTATTCAATGATTTCTCTATGTTCTTTAACCTGAGACCTTCTAAAATCTCATTCTTCTTCTTCTTATTACTGCACTAGTGAGTAATTTTCAGTCCATGTAGAATAATAACCATTTATAATTCTGCATGGAAAGATATTTTTTTTGTTTTTTTTACTTTTATTAAAATAAATGAAATATATATAAAATGTGAAAATAGAAAAATTAAATGAATAATTGATTGTCTCCCCAACAACGATGCAAGTTTTGACGCATGCCTATCGTAGGGTGTGAAAAAAAACAATAATATTTTTCATAGTGCAACACAGTGGATGACAAGGGTCGTCTCTCTTGAGGATCCTTCTCAATGAGGTTCAACTATTTCTTCTATATCATATACACTATATCTTTTTGTGTTCCTTTATTATTAAAAAAATGACATATAAAATGAGAATTCTAAATTTATACTAATATGCACGTCTAAAAAGAATGAATTTTGAAAGAAAGGACTTGGTTTTGGGATTTAGTCAAGGATTAAATAATTATTCTCCTTTATATGTTTGATTCTAGTTTGATAACTCAAACATGAAGTCTTATGTTTTAAGAACTATTCTTTTCCAAAATAGAAATAGATTGAGCCACATGTCATTGGGGACAGTCACCAAAATTGAGGGCATTCACCTCTCCCAAGCATACTACTCAAGTCTATCCCAAATTTAGAATAAACATTAAAGAAAATTTAAAAACACCTTGACCTCCCCCTGGGCCAAACCTAGGGGTTAGACTCTCATTTTCGTGAGTATGAGATCTCAATGGTAGATGGATGGGAAGAGAGAGAGGGAGAGAGGTGAGATAGAAAGAAATCAAGTAAAGTGAGCGGAGAAACACAAAGGCATGGAATAATTAAAATGAAATTTAAATTACAAATGAGAATAAAACTAAAATGAAAATAAAAATAATAAATGAGGGGGGAAGAGAGGATAAGAAGTGGCCCATGCCCTGGTGGGATCCCTCCTTGGCTGTGGGTGTCGAGCTGATGAATTGAGAAGGAGGCGAGGGTCTCCTTTAATAGGCAGATTAATGTCCTCTAAAGGATTGCGTGTTTTTTCACCCTTAAATGGATGATTCACATGTGTAACGTTGCTTAAAATTTGTTCATAAATATGTTGGCCGTTCACCCTTAACATTTCAGCTCATTTGGTCACAGAATGAATGATTTATTAAATTTTCATTAGCGGTTTATTTTTCTAGACGCAGCTGCCAGGAAGCTTCGTACAAAAATATAACCTCTAATGGTAGCTTTAATGACATCCAAACTCCACCAAATGTAATGAAGATCCTTCCTTATCCATCTTTGTGTTATCACAGGTGGACGAACCTAAATTGGATGTGTTTAGGCTGAGTTTTGGTTACATTTACTATGGTGGGGTCCACGTTGTCTGCCCAGAAAAATCATAAACTTCATTGATTTTTAAGCCCTTTAGATGGCTTAATCAGCTCCTGGTCCAGAAGATAAATTTGAAGGAAATAAAATCATGATTCTAAACAAATAATATTCACTAAATTTAGAATTATATTTTAAAATTAATGATCCGAATACCCTTGTGGTAAAAATCTATCCAGAATCCAGAATTATGCACTTTTCTATAATTTTCCTTATTTTCATTGTAAAATTAAAAGTACACATTATTTTAATAAAACATATAAATACATGGGGTTTATCATTGAAAAAAAGTAAAAATACTCATTATTTGATTGAAAATATGCACATAAATTTTATCTTTGAATATGATATTATAATTAAATAGGAATAATTACATCAAAAATATAATATATAAATATTAAACCCATCATAATCCCCATCCATAAGAGTTGGTGATTAAAAATGAATTGAATCACTACAGAGAGGTGGTATGTAGTACTTATACAAGAGCAATACCTTCACTTTTAATTTTATGAAAAATATGGATTATATTTGTGATTTAATAATAATAATAACATTTAAGTATATTTATCATACCTATTTTATTATTTTATTATTAATATCAAAGGTATACAGGAGTTAAAAGAAGAAATAAATTGAATGTGGTCTGGTAAGACAGTTAACTCTTCTTTAAGAGACTTCCTTTAAATCAATTATTATGGAACCTAAGGACGGTATTTTTAGAATAATATCACCTATATAACTTTTATATGGATTTTTACAAGGTTAAATTTTAGGTTTGGTCAATCTATATTTCTCAAATTGCGGTGAATAATTGAGAGAAGGGGTGTCCTTTTATAAGGGATTGAAATTACACACTTGGAATTTTTAAAATGATTAAAATATGAATAAGTAATTCTGAAAAAAAAATATTTAAAATGGATAGATATTAGAGTAAAAATATGATATGGTCTAAATATCATCATCCAATGAAATTTATACTGGTTTTGGTGTCATGTTAAACCTTATCTTATTGATTAACCCATTGGTTTACCAATTTAAACCACAACCATGGTAATGGATTCTTCAATCATAATGGGTTATAATTTTACATATAATGTAAAAATTAGGATATAAATAGAAATGGGATGAAAATTTATACCATATATTATCCTCGTGTCATCTGTCAATATTTTTATGATTTTTAAATAATTTAATAAATCATTATTTCCATAAAAAATCATTATTGCCATTTTTGATATTATTCATTCAAATTAACTTCAAATACATAAATAAAAATATGTAATTGGAATATAATCCTTATAAACAACACTAATTCATATATTAAATTCATGTAACACTATAAATCAGTCAAATTATATTACTTTTTTTAAACCAGTTAATTTTTCCTACAAATTTAATAAATAATGTGCCAGTGTTATGTAAGAATTTTATTTAATTATATAATTACTATAAATTATAAATAAATCACCCTTATTAAAATAATTTTATTATTCTCAAAATTAATATTTATATTAACTCAAATATCTCTTCTTCTCTATATGAATACGTAAAATATATTTAAAAGTAAGAGAGTGATATTATATATTTTTCTATGCTTTAAATAATATATGGGTCATTTTCATGGATAAGTGTCCATTAAATAATTAGATTTTAATCCTAAGGTGATAATTTTTGAATTTAATTGCTTCAATAATAATTTAGATTAAAATTATTGACCATAACAGTTAGTTTTAAATTAGGTTAACTAGATTAACCTTTCATCAAGGTGATAAATTTTACCATAGTTACTATTCATGATTCCTAAAAATAAAAGGGTTATATTTATCACAATTGGATATCTGAATTCCAAATATGGAATCCATTTTTCAATATTAAATTTATATTATTTGATGAAATTAATTTTAAAATAATTGGGTAAAATGGGACAAAACTATTTTTAGAAAATATAGTATTAAACATAAAAATGGATTTATTCTTTTCCCATGTCTAGAAAAAATATTAAATGAACAATAAAAAAATTATTTAATATATAATATATAAATTTTATTAAAATCATTCACCAATAATTATTAATTTAATTTATTATGATAAAAATACATTGCACACATAAAAATAGTTTTTAAGGAAAACATTTATTCTACTTAAAAATGATTTTGTTTATCATTTCATATAAATTAAAAAATAAAAATATTTATTTTATAAATGTATAAACTTTATAATTTTTATAGTTTGTTTTTTCATATTTATACCTTATAATTTAATGGTCATGTTATAATAGTCAGATAATATTTTAGTAGTTGATTGGGGGCCGTTTAAACAATTTATTATGTATAACAGAAGCTATCAATGAAAGTAATTTTTAAATAAATAATTATTGAATTATTGGGGTGTTACAAAAACATCATAGGAAACTTTTACCAACCATGTAATGCATCAAAAAATTCCCAATTGAAGCTGATCACCACCCATTCCCACAATCCTTGCCATGGACTCACTAATTCCACAACCAATCCTGGTAAACTCACTTTAAGCCTTTCTAACAATGGTTGATAACCATACCTAAATATTTTACACACTAAGGTTCAATAATTAAAAATAAAATTCACATACATATAACCGCTATGGGGTTAATTATATTATTTTGGACTAATCCAATGAATTTTATACCCAATATAGAACAAAGCTAAAATGCACATGCACGAGCTTGTATTATAACATATAAAACGAAATAAAAATGTTAAAACATGGTAATGAATTTATAACATGAAATTTAGGATCATAACTAACAAAATAATTTTGTAAAATTCAATCCCAAACCAAAAAAATCCCAAAAATTGATAAAACATCCTCAGAATTTTGGATTTTAGGATAAAGAAGAAGTAGAAGTGGTTAGAGAAGGAGACATATAGAGGTTAGAATAGGTTATATTTACCGAGATGGAACCACCAAAACAAATTAAACATCAAACAAACTTAAAATGGTGGCTATTGAAGCTTTCAATTTAAGGAAGACATGAAGTAGAGGGTTTTGTTGAGATGGGGTTGAAGGAGGAGAAGAGAAAGGTTGAAAGAGGGATAAAGGGGAAATACAAAAGAGACTATAAAAACACCTGTAGAATCCATTGGGTACCTGGTATATATTTTTTGGGTACTTAGTGCCATTATTGGGTGGTCGTTCCACCCCAACCATAGATTCAATGAGTTTAAAAGTATTGAATGGAATCCTCCAAGAATATTTTGTACTTTGTGACCCTTCTCATGGTACACAATACCCACCAATTACATATTTAGTTGGGGTTCCCCGATACCCCTCTCGAAATCACCAAAAATCATCAAAACCCTCTAAAATGTATAGAATCACCAATAAATAAATAATTTAAAACTAAACACGAGCCTCAAATTCATATGTAAAATTTTATTGTTATTACACTAAGATGATATATGGGTGATCATGGATCATATTCCCAAGATAGATGTAACAACACTGAACCTAATAGCCTAGAGTCGCTAGTCGTTTTATTATAATGGAATAAATATAAGAGATAACACCACCGAGGATGGATCAGTTTAATTTTCTTAAAGAAAATAGACGCATACATGATTCCATTATTATATTCAAAAAATAAACATAGAACATAATAATGGGAAATAATCTATTTCCTTATCACTTATTGAAATATTTTATCTTTAAAACATAGGGAAGGGAAAAAAATAAAAGGGTGAAATCAAATGCTCAGTAAGTGTTACATATATAGGATAAATTAATCAATAATAAGTTAATCATAATCAATTAGTAATAATCAATATAGAATGGTTAATAATTAAAAAACACACACCATAAATACAATGAGAATGAAAATGCATCCATAGATTTTATCATAATGAAAATCTTATAGATAATGATAACTGAAAGCTAAATGTAGAAAATGATTGATTATTAAATGTCAGGTATCCAACATGTGAACCATCCTACCATAAATATGGTTTTTGTTTATGGGTAGATACCCATCTGATTATTTTTTGGAAATAAACACAAATCATTTTCATAAACTGTTTTTCTCATGAGTCATGTTTTTACATTAAGGGGGTATAACGGGACGCACCCATCACTGAAAGTACAAAAAATTCATAATATATTGATTCAATTCATGAAAAATATAACTTATCAAAATATATGTACTGATTATAAGATTAAAAAAGTGATGTGATATAGATAAATATACTTTAAAATGAGACTATCTAAAAATTATTGTGGAAAATAATCTTTAAACATTCCAAAGTGTCACTTACCACCTTGAAACATTTAATTAATAATTCTTATAAATGAATAATATTAAAAGAAAATTAGAATATCATAAGATAAATATGTATAATTATATGACATATAAAGGGTAATACATATATATCCTATAAGGTATAAGTGGTGAACACAACATATATCAAACATAAGTAAAAAATGAGACAAAGAAAACCACTTTTTACTTTGGAAAGAAGAGTTATTTTGGAAAATTATTTTTTTTCATAAAATCAAAAAATCAAAATTTATTTAGAATAATATAAAATTTTATTACAATTAAATTTTTTTTGAGGCATAAATGATATCTAACATGTAAAACAAGATCTTAAGATACTTTAGAATTGAGCCTCTTTAGTTCAATTTAAGGAAAATATGAAAGAGTATTTAAAATAGAAAAGGTATAATTGATTGTATAAAACAAGAATAGTAAAAAGATAGTTTTTCATGATAAAATTATTGATTTTAGAAATACATTTGTATCTTAAAATAGATTATGGGTGGTACTTAAAAATGGTTAAGAAATTGAGAAGTTCCCTTTAATCGGGTTGTCTTATCTGGAGGAATTAAAAAAGAAAACTTTTAAAACATAAATTTCCAATAAAAGAAAGAATATTTGAGATTTGTAATTTTTTTTACATACTAACTATATTTAAGAGTATTACATAATAATAGTTAATAATTAAATTGGGATAAAGAGAGAGAAATAGTAACCTAAATGAAAAAAATAAGGATTCAGGGAGAATCCCTTACCACTTTGTACTTAATCAAATCGTATAAAAAGAATTAATAATCATAAAATGAATCATTTAATACCATAAATATAAATATATTAATTATATTATATATCAAATTACACTATAATTTTACCACATATAAGAAATAGGTGGTGAATAATGGAAATCTCACGGAAATAAAAGTGAGATGAGAAACCCCTTACCTTACGTAAAAAAAGTGTTCTTCACTTCATCTTAATTTCATGTAAAATAAGATTAAATACATTGATTAATTAATTAATAAAATTTTATACATGTAATTTATTTATTATAATTTAACTAAGTTCACTTATAACCCATTTCAAGAGTTATAATAGACAATGTTATTGTTCGGGAGCGTTCGTTTCATTAGTTTCCATGATCGGTTTACTTGTATAAAGCTATAGACAATCATGTAAAATTAGAATAGTTCTCTAGAAAATATTTATATATTACTAATGAAATTATATAATATTAAAGTTTTATATATTTAATTATATTATATGTCATGAAGATGAAAATTTATATAAAACATTAATTATAATCGTTTATATTATTTTGTATTTTTTTGATCATCACCAACTAGTTTTGTTTTGTTAATTAATATTATTTATATATATTGGTTCCATAAATTTAAGTAAGTTTTTATCTAAATATTATAATCTATTTCAACCGTATAAAATTGTTTCATGACAATAATTGAAGGAGTTAATGGAAAATGAAAATGCATTGTCCTTGTTGGTGGTGAATCGACTCATTATAGAAGGTGTTTTCATTTTCAAAATAAAAAGAATAGGACTAGAGAATTGATGGCGGATTTTCCATTAAAATAATAAAATTATATTATATTTATGATAATTTTTTTTATAATTTATTTTTTTTAGAGTAGGTGAGGATATGACAAGAAAAGAAATGAAATTGAAATAAATTGAAAGAGAAGGATTAGGTGTTTTAAATCTTGAATTAGTTTCCTTGAGAACTTCTTTATATTTTGGTATTTTATTGAGTTAAATGGATACTAGAAATTGGTTATAGGTTTTAGCAAAGTTTTTTGATGATATTGGGAAATCATCAAGGCTTTGGTGGTGTGAGGAGAGGAGGTGGTGAGGAGTGGTATTTATAGTGGAGGAGAGGGAATTATTTTGAATATTTTATTTATTAGTTTCTTAATCTAGATCAAGATAAGAAATAGTGATGATTACATGACTAAATATAGTAATTTTTTTGTGAGTTCGAACCAATGGGTTCATACCTCATCTAGAAATCATTATTCACTCAACAATTCATTTATTTACTCATACCGTATATTACTGTATTTCACTACTCATCAAAAAATTCAACTGTTTCAGAAAAATCTCAAAAATTCACGTTAAATATTTTTCAATATTAAGAATTAAAAAATTAAATAAATTGTATGTAAATAATTTCTTAAATAATAGAAATTAAATTTTTAATTAAAATCATTATTTGTTTGAAAAATACCAATTTTAAAACTATAACTGATTTTACAACACTTTGGAAAATTAATTAAGGTCCCATAAAATTATATTCTAATCATATGAAAAATAAATTTTAATTATTTATTCTATTTTATGAAAATAAATTTTCTATTAAATCATTATATTAAATATATAATTGTAAATAAACATTTATATTCCATAAAAATACTAAGAGTAAATTTATCACTTTCAAAATATTTATTTACTTATAATATGATATAATTATATCACATTTTAATTTTTGATATTAATACATTTTAGTTATTATTTCATAGTTGAGGTAAATATTCTATCAGCCTTATTACTATTCCTAAGGGTTGAATTATTGTTCCAATATCCACATTACTATTCATTAAAAATGAAAGTTATTAGAAAAATAAAAAAAATTTACCCACAGTTAATTTTGATGTAACATTTTTTTAAAAAATTATTTTTTCATTGATAATTTATAAGCGTAATTTTTTTTATAAAAATAGAGTTTCATTAAAATGTGGTAGAACTTCCTTTAAAAAAATATCGTTTTAATGCATAAAATTTTATTCATTCTTATCGTGTGTCTATAAAATAATTTGGATGAATGTCAAAAAATTTGATTAAATGTATAAAATATAAATTTCATAGTTTGGTTAAAAGTATTAATTCCCACTAATTTAATATATATGTTATAAAAACCATTTTGAAATAATAATATTTAATTTTATATCATTTTTTTTAATCTTGGTGTTGTGTGAATCCTCTGTTATCGAAAAAAATGAAATTTTAAAAGATACCCAACATAAAATCTTGGGGTGTTACATTCTCTCTTTCTTCCATAAATTGTGTCCTCACAATTTTAAAGTGTACTTTGAAAATCAACAGTTGATACATCCAAATTCCTTTGTGCGGAACCCAAACCAAAAATAGGGTTGACCAAATATCCTCAAAATAAATAATAAAGGGAAGTGGATTGGTCACCAAAAAACTATTAAATCAAATAGTATAACATTAGTGAAAAGTGAAAATATGTACATGGTAGAATAATCAAACCATTATGTTCTGATGGAGAGTGATATAGATCACAGTCATTAGAAATTTAACCATCACAAAACCATAAATCTTGTGATCTATTAAAAGAAAATTGATTTCTCAGAAATAAAGTTTACAGATTATATTTTTGTTCAAAAAAACTATTTCCTTGAGTAGAGGGATTATTTTAATATCCAGATAAGTACTTTAGAAAATAAAGATACTTCATTACCTTCCAAGTCATACGTACAATCTCATCCTTTGGTTGTGCTTCGATCTATATCTTCTTCATTTCTTAAGACAAAAGATTGATGTTGAAGAAATTTTTTTATCACTGAATAACTTTTTTGTATCATAATATCGACAATTCATTCGTTTTACCTTTAAATTTTATTGAAACCAAGTTTGTTAGCACATGTTATCCAATATGATAAATCATACTTTATTTATAATAACTAATATCCTTAATCTATTCCATATATAGTTAAACTTAAAACTCGTCCAAAATATGTCTTTCCAAATTCACAGACCAATAATATAAAAGGAAGGTCACTGAATATAAAAAATCAACATTACATAAGATTTCACAAAAAAGATATCTCTTATTTCACATACTAAATATATGAATACCATAATATCTTTTAAAACTTTTTTAAAACATACATTCTACCAAGAGTAAAATATTCAGTTATTAAATAGATTCGTTAAATTCAAACATGTAATAATCCTTACAAAGATAGAATAAAACATCAAATAATTAATAAATTTATTAGTCACCAATAATTTCCCATAAAAATCCCTTTTTACTATTATCTCAACATCTGGAACACATTAGAAGTTATCTTTCCCTCAACCTTGTATTTTCTTGAATGATCCACTTGCTATTGAATCACAGTTTTTGGTACCATTAAACGTATGCTTTTAAATCCTAAAAGAAAAAGTAATTCGGTACAATATTTATATATTTTATGATTATAATAACTAAAACATCATAACATAACTCTTTATCTAAAAAAATATATTAATAATTTATCCTCATATGTGGTAGTATCTTAAGAATAACCGTGATCCTTTATCTTTTTTGGGGTATATTCCTTTGAATATTAAGGCATTTATTTGTGTAGTGTACACTCTTCTTGAAATTGAAGTATTACATATTGGAAATCGTTTTCTTACCCTTAAAATCATAATCATGGTGGCCTTTATCTCTAAACTTGTAGAAAACACTCATTACTTTTATGAAAGTAAAAATGTGTTTATTTCCACAATTATCACATGTGAGAAAATAATTATTTATCCTATTTCATTTATCTATATTTTTTCCAGTGGTAATAGTGATCTATTTCCTCCCTATGAATCCATTATAGTTATATAATTATTTATTTGTATCTTTAGGACATGATACAATGTCCTCATATGATGATAATGTTTAGGACACTTGTTCCCGTAAAAATATTAGCATAAGACCATATAAGATATGATAATTCTTACTCCTTGGATCATGTGAATTTATGTGGTTCCCATTCCTTATATTAGGAACAAAATCTAAACAATAGAATAAACTAGATTATACCACAAATTATGAAACAAAATGTCCCAAAGTAATGAAATACTTAACATAAATAGAAAATTTAAGAATATCTAATATCATATTCCTAACAATGGTTTTTTGGGGATATATTTACTATTAAATCCATCATAATGGTTTGTATAAAAAAATTATATTTTCATAAGAATATCCTGAGGTGTAATTGAACTAGGTGTGCAGTAGGGTCCGTTTTCTAGTACCAGGTTATGTCGGGATAGGCCTGACACACCTCATTCGAGTCATTACCCCTTGGTATATCTATGCCAGAACCTTGTCCACATGTAGTATCCAGATATGGATATATTTCTAGGATTACCCACATAATATCTACATTACCAAAATTATATGATGTTATTCTTTTATTATCCTAAATTTCTATCTTTGTGTTATGTTCCCTAAACTTTTTTTTTCTAAATCTAGTTTCGAAGGTTTCTAAAATGTTTTTTCTGATACCAAATGTAAACATAAAGGCCCAATAAGCTAAAATTCGGTGGTTGTTTTATTAAAATGAAATAAATAAGAGATATCTAATCTCCATGGATAAATTATTTTAGTATTATTGAAGAAAATAGATATATACATGGTTATATTATTACATTATAAATATAATCATATAACATAACAAAGGAAAATAAGCTGCTTCCTTGTCACTTATTGGAATATTTCATCTTTAAACCCTAGGGAAGGAAAAAAAATAAATGGGCGATATAAAATACTCATTAAGTGTTATATATAGTGAAAAAATTAATAAATGACAATTAAATCATACTAAATTATGCATAATCAATATGGAATGGGGAATAACTGAAAAACACAAACCACTAATACACTAAGAATAAAAATGCATCCATAGATTTTGTCATAGTGAAAATAATATGGATAATGATAACTAAATGTTAAATGAAGAAATTTATTAATTATTGGATTTCATGTATATGAAACATGAACTATCATACTGAAAAGATAGTTTAATAATATGTATAGATACAAATCTGATTATGTTTTGGAAACAAATACAATGGGTTTGTCTCCATTTGTTTTTTCTCATCAGACCTGTCGATGCATTGAAGGGATAAAACATGCCCAACCCATCACTTCAAATCCAAATAATTCTTGATACATAGATTCAATTCATGAAAAATATAACTTACTAAAATATCCATATTGAGTATAAGATTCAACAAGGGATTTTGACATATATAAAGATGATTTTAAATGAGACCATCAAAAAAATTTGGAGGAAAATAATATTTAAACATTCCAAAGTGTCCATCACCACCTTGAAACATTTAGATCATAGTTACTATAAAGTAATGACATTAAAATAAACTTATAAGATAATTAGAATACTAACACTTATGATATGATATATCAAAGGAAGTTCACACGAAACACACAAGGAATAAGTAGTAAACAATGAATATATCTCACATAAGTAAAAAAATGAGATGAGGTAAAACCCCCTTTTACTTTTGAAAAAATATTTATTTTGGAGAATAATTTGTATTTTTCATAAAATTATATTGATAAAATTTTAATAAAATAAAATAAAATTTAAGGACAATGAAATTATTTTTGAGGCATAAATGATGTCCAACATGTAAAAATATTTTTTCCGAGACATTAAAATAGATCCTCTTTAGATCGATTTACGAAGAATATTAAAGAGTCTTTAAAATAGAATCATAAAAAATTGATTGTATAAAACCATAAATATTTAAATATTGTATTTCATGATAAAATGAGTTATTTTATAAAAACATTGGTAGATTAAAATTGATTATTGGTGGTATTGGAAAATGGGCAAGAAATTGGGAGTCCCCTTTAATCGGGTTTGCGTATCATGAGGAATTAAAAAGGAAACATTATAAAACATGAATTTTCCATAAAATAAAGAATATTTGAGCTTGGTAAATAATTTCATAACATAAAAATAGAATTTATAAGGCTTTAATAATAATAATTAATATTTACATTGGGCTAAAGTGAGAGAAATAGTAACCAAAATGAAAAAATAAAGATTTGGGGAGAATCCCTTCCCACTTTGTATTCAATTGAATCGTGTGAAAAAAATTAATAATCATCAAATGAATCCTTAAATATAATTAATATAAATATATTAATGATATTATATATCAAATGGATCTATAAATACACCACATTCAATAAATAAGTGTCGAATAAGGGAAATCTCACAAAAATAAATTTGAGATGGGAAACCCCTAACCTTATGTACGAATGTGTTCTGAACTTGATCTTAATGTCATGAATAATCAGATTAAATCAATAAATTATTTAATTAAGAGAATTTTATATATGTATTCTTTTTATTATAATTTTATTAGTTTTATTTATATTCTTTTTGATGAGTTATCATATACAATTTTATCATTTGGGAGCGTTTGTTTCATTGGTTTCCATGATTGGTTTACAAGTATAAATTTAGGTAAAATCATGAAAAATGAGAATAGTTGTCCACAATTGAATTTTTTTGTTATTAATGAAATTAAAGGATAATAAATTTTATATAATTCATTCTTTTATTTGGTCTTAGTATGAATCATTAGGTTAAACATTAGTGATAATTGTTTAGATAATTTTGGTGTTTTTTTGATCATCATTAACTAGTTTTGTCTTATTAATTAATATTATGTGTGTATACGGGTTACAAAACATTAAATAAGTTTTCATATAAATATTATAATCTGTTTTATCCATATAAAATTGTTTAATGACCATACATGAAGGAGTTTATGGAAAATGAAAACGCATTTTCCACGATGGTAATAAATCTACTCATCACATATGTTGTTTTATTTTTTAGAATAAAATGATGATAAGTGGAGAATTGAGGCTGAATTTTTAATTTAAATAATACAATTAAACTATATAATATATAATTTAGTTATAATTCATGTTTGGATAGAGTATGGGATGAGATTATAAAGAAAGAAATGAAATTGAAATAAATTGAAAGAGAAAGATTAGGGGTTTTACCTCTTGAATTTGTTTTCTTGAGAACTTCCTTAAGGGAAATTATTTTGGTATTTTTTAGAGAATAATGATTAATGAACATGGGGGATAGGGTTGGAAAGAGTTTTGGGTTTAAATTGTACAATATTCTATGTTTTTATAGTGTGAGTAGAAGAGGTGGTGAGGTGTGGTATTTATAGTAGAGGAGAGGGGTGTTATTTTGAATATTTTATTCGTTAGATTGTTATTTTGGATCAATAAAAGAAATAGTCATGATTTCATGACTAATAAAGTAACTAATTCTTTTGATTTTGAACCAATGGGTTCTTACCTCTTCCATACATCATCCATGACTCAATAATTCATTTATTTACTTATACCGTAAATTATTGTATTTCACTATTCATAAAAATTGAACTATCTTAGAAAAATCCCAATAATTAACTTTAATTTTTTTTGACATGAATAATTTAAATATAAACTCCATTTTATCAAAATAATTATTTAAATAATAGATATTTTATTTTTAATTAAAATGCACATTTATTCGAAAAGTACCAAATTTGAAATTATAACTAATTTTATAACAATTTGAGAAAATAAATAATGTTTCATTAAACAATATTATAATCATAAGGCAAAGAAACAATAAATTATTATTATATTTTATGAAAAATATTGTTTCTCTTAAATCATTATATTAATTATAAAATTGTAAATAAACATTTTTGTTCCAAAAAAAACCAACACCTAATTTATCAATTTGGAAATATTTATTTTCTTATATTATGATATAATTATATCATATTTTCATTTGTAACATGAATAAATTTTATTTATATTTTATATGGTGAGGTTACTATTCTATTTTCCTAATTTCTATTCCTAAGGGTCACATTACTATTCCAACAATGCCATTACTATTTATCAAAAATGAAAGTTATTAGAAAAATACAAAAAAACTATCTAACATAAATTTAGATATTACTATTTCAAAAAAATGTTTATTTTTTCACATATAATTTATAAAAGTGTAATTTTTTTAAAATTACTTTCTCTATTTATATGCATAAAAACTACATTTAAAAAAATATAGTTATTTAATGCGTAAAATTAGATTCATTCTTATCTTATGCCTATAAATTCAATTGGATGAATATAATTAAAATTTTATTAAATATATAAAATCTAAAATTCATAATTTTTTAAATAATAACCATTCCATATAATTTAATTACTAGTTTGTAACACTCATTTCAAAATTGTAATATTTAATTATATATCATTGTTCATTTATTCTTGGTGTTGTGTGAAACCTATATTGTAGAAGAAAATAAATTTTAAGAGATACACACTATGAAATCATGGGGTATTACAATAGAGAAATTATTTCAAATCATATAACCGTCTCATATTAATATTCTGAATCTATATTTCCAAAAGATAATTAATCATCATGGTTTTCCTACTCGTATCATCTCCAATTGGGACCCAACATTTACATCCTTGTTCTAGAAAAGGATCTAGTGAGCGTTGGGTTCTGAGGTAAATTTGAGAATTTCTTTCCACTAAAAAATTTATATCCAATATGTGTGAACTATTTATATCTTGTAGGACATGATTTGAACCTATATTTTTGATTTAGATGGATTATAGGGTGATTTTCTTCCATTGGTAGAATTATACTATAATAAAAACTATTAAGCGTATTTTAAAATAGACCAATTCAGTGTTATATATAGAAAAACATATCATTATCTTATTTATTATATTTAACTAGTGTGAACCTATATGATCGAACCTATAATCATCTATAATATGATAGAATATGTGAAATTAATTTAGAAGTATCTCGTGACTACTCAGAGATAGAAAAAGACTGATACTGATAGTTGAAGGTGATTATTGGAATTTGAATTTGGTGACTGTTTTTTTCTTTTGGGTTCACCATGTTTAGGTCATAGACTGATAGGTATGATAGGGAAGCTAAATCATATATTTTTTATGCCTTTAATGATTTGGGGAAGATTCTAGGAGACAACATAATATCTTGCCTTAACTTTGAAATTCAACTCCATGAATAATACCATCAATGTTTCTCAATTGAGGATGTATGAACCTAACCCTATTCACATTATTCCGATATTGAGAATTAAGGATGATATTTTATGTATGTAGAATCATATCTTTTTCATATATTCTAGTGATAACGTGTTATGGGAAGGACTGATACATCTTATTCCGGTTATGTTCCAGCTTAAAAAACTCCATGATGAAACATGGAAGTGGAAAGGTGAAGTGAAGGATCAGTGGTGAAACATATTTTTGTAAGAATCTATTAAATTATTCTTAGATATGAGAATATTGATTTTTTAGGTTAAAAAGTCCCTAACCTTTAGGATTTATTAATTCCCCTTAATTTCCACCATTTAATTCCATTTTTGGTCATATCTAAATTTTAGGAGGTGTTTGAGAAGTTTTAAGAGGTAGATAAGGATAAAAGGGAGGCACTCATATGTTGGGACAATATAAGGTATTTAATGTAACTTTGGTATATGTAAGTCATCAATTGGAACCATCTCATGCACATTCTGTCCAAATCAGGTACCTAATGGAAATGATGTTTTTTTTTAAATTTTGAGGAATTTTTGGTCAATTCAAAACATAAATTGAACCCTTAATTTACTCTTGATTGATATTTTTTGGATTTTTTCATCCATTAAATAATTCTCATGAATCTATATACTCCCTATCCTCCATATTTGTCCATTTTACCCTCAATCATTATCTAAATAACTTCTGATTGGTTATTGGATATTTTCTTTAGTGTGGTAAGGTCATAAACATTCTATGACATTTTCTTCTTGCACTTTATCTAAGGAAGTGACTGTAATCTGATTTTCCCATAATCAAGATCTTAAAGATCTTTCTATTTCTTTGTGCCTCTTCATGTCTACCAACCAAGGGGGTGTATTATAAAAGAATAAGTGTAAGAGTGTTGATCTTCCTATTATATTTGTTTTTCCTTTAGTGGAATTAGTGTAAACCCAAATATTTTCCTATTTTAGGTTAGATCATTATTTCTATTCATCTAACACCTTCCCTTTATATATCCCAATAGAGTATTCTATTAAAAAATTAGTAGGTGCATTCCTTATTTGTAATGACCTTGAATTTTATCAATTGAATATTTATTATGATTATATAAATGTGGTATATTTAGTAATTTAGCATTATATAAATCACATGAACCACTTTATAGAACCAATAAAAGTTTATTATATTGTCTTGGAAATTTAATTTATAGAAGAATATGTCCATAAGAATTGAAATTGTTTTAAGGACAAAAAATATAGAAAATAAGATAATAATAATTTGAAATGTTAGATATTCTTGATCCCCAAGATTGATCACACTATCAAGCGATACTATATAATGGAAATAGAGTATTATTAATAAAATATCTATTTTTAAAAAAAATATATATAATAATGTGAGAAATTAAAAGTGAATGAAGAATGAATAAAATATGAGGTATTTATAGAAGGTTGGAAAACCATAATACCATTTCAAATCAGACCATTGGAATTGTAATATAACATTTATAAATAATAATCTTACCACTATAATAGTATCCTCAGTTATGAAATTATCAAATAAAATTTAGGTATATTATAAAATGGAAATATACCAAATTTATATCATGATAAATATAAATAAATGTTTTAAAAATGATGTCATAAGTGTGTGTATTTTTGTAAAACATTTTTTTTATTTTCATTTTTATAATAAATATAGTTATTTCAAATAAAAAATTTATTTTCATAAAATGGTTTTATAAAATAATAGTATGTATTATTATAATTATAACATAATTTTATGAAACAATAATTAATTTTTCAATGGTTCAAAAAACTGGTCATAATACCAAAACTAATATTTTTCAAATAAATACTGATTTTATTTGAAACATAAATTTCACATACATAATTTTTTTGGAAAATTTTATTCCATTTTTGGAATCAGTACATCGAAAAAGATTTGGGTGAAATTTTTGTATTTTTGAAAAATAGTTGATTTAATGGTGAATAGTAAAATGTGACATAATATTGTAATTTCTAATATAAGAAAAATTATAAAAACGAGTCATGAATAATATAAGTGTCCATTTTATTGTCCACACTTGTATAAGTTACTCTATTTAGAAATAAAAATCAACATTATTGATATTGTTGATGAAAATAATAAATAAATGATTATTATGTTCAAAGAAATCCCTCTAGCCCTTGTAAATACCACCCTCACCCCCCTTTATTTTCACATATAATAACATCCTTACCTTTTATAAGGTTATCTAAATTCTTACCCCATCAATCCCCCACACCCTAGAATCCTTGGTCACATGAAAATACAATATCGAGGTGACTTAAATGGAATTCTAAGAGAGTACATACAACAAGATAATATTCTTACACAAACTATCTTTTGATTCTTTACTATTCTACCTTCTTATATATATATTTAGTCTATGATAGTATGATGAGATTGGTATTTTAAATATAATTAATTGTAATTATATTTATATAATATACCTTATCTAACTCCACTCTTCTATTATTTTGAAAAATGAAATCACCATACATATTATCGTCGGTTCACAGCCTTCATAGATGATATGTTATATTTTCCACTATAACATTCATAGATAGTTTATTGAAACACAATATGTTCATCATGGTCAGAAAACCCACCTAAATGAACTAATCAAATGAAAATTATAATATATAAATACTTATTATTTATAAATAATATTGGACCCTAAGAAGCTTTTGGAATTTTTGAAAAATATTATATCTATAACATTATACTTATATATTTGTGGAAACATTTCATAAAGAACTCCCACAATATTCCACAATTAGTGTATCCTTGGGTGCCTGACACAAACAACATTGGGACATTAGAAGTAGAAATAATATCTCAATTAAACGACTCTAAACTAACAAAAAGTCTTGATAATAAATCAAATATATTTAAAAAATGTTCTAAACCATGAATTTAGTAAGTCTAAATTTATTACTTAGGAGTCTGAGTCAAAGTGTAGAGAAAATCCATACCCAAGGTAAGGTATTTCTCTAAAGCACCATATTTTATTCGGGTTATGATTTATCACTATTTTCCTCTCTCTATCTCTATATTATTATTATTATTTACTTATTATATATTCTGTATAAATGAACTATACATATATACCTCATTTAATTCATCTCTCCATGATGGGGGTATAAAATTTCTAAAGGTTCCCTTCTCAATTTCATTTGTTATGCAGATATGGTTAAATTGATCATTTATGTTTTCTTATCTAATATTAGGTACAAATCAATGAAATGTTTTTGAGCTTACCTTATTTCTAAATACACTCATTTTTTATATTTATATCCATTTCGGTTCATTTTTGGTTTTATAGATTTTTTAATTCTCTTACTCCTTTTAAAGACTCATTACCATATTTTGTACAACCCTAATTTAGAAGCCCTTTACAAAACCCACTTCTAAACACTTTTTATGCCTTTAAATAACATATATTTTATTTTCATGAAATATAATTTTATAATCCAACATTTATTTCCAATAAATTTTTAATCCTTTATTTCATGGGAATCTTTATGATTTATTATTTTGTTATAATCAAAGACAAGATTATGTAACTCATTCCCTTTGCAATGGGTTTTTACTCATAGTTATACCATATGGATTATTTCTTTATGTGGATCACATATGAATATACATGTTATGATGCGTACACCAAGATTTTTATCCAATTAATTGATAAAATTTGATATCTCATGAGATGATTTGTATTATATTACAAAGTGAACTTAATCCATGGTGAGGTTTTTTCCACCAAGTTCTCTTGTCTTGGTTGTGATCTATGGCTTATTCTTATTCTATATTATATGTTTTTTTTTCAAATTCTTAGGATTCCATGTACTTATTATGGTATCTTTTTTATGTCAGGATTCTATATGATTATCCATGAACCTTTTCTTTTATGATATCATGTTATTCCGTATGACTCATATGTTATGACCCTTTATTTTTCTTATTATCTTACCAAGATTTATAGATGAACCCCTATGTTTATGAATTCAATAGGTTATCATATATCATTTTATAAACTCAAAGGGATCAATTATTACATTAATATGATTAAAATAATGATTTTTTGTTTTTGTTGTGAATATGTTTCATGTACCTAGTCTCTCGAAGACAGTATACCTCTTGGTCATTGGGTTGTTTTTATTGGAAATTTATATTAAAAATCATGTCATAATAAGTTTAAGAGGTTTCGGTCACTATAGTTTGTTTTATAGACCTGTTTTTTAATTTTTGGGGATTAGTAAAAGAATTATTTTGTAAAAAACATATGGGTTGGTTTAAGTATAGAAAAATATCCTAATTTTTTTGGTAAAGTATAGAGTTAGTGGTTTGTAAGCAATGAAATCCTTATTTATAAAATATATGTAGATGTGACTATGTAATAGATATAATAAGAGGAAATAAACCCCAATTGTTCTTCTGGTATTAAATCAACTAATACCTAGTGTAGGAAAAATATCGTTGCTACCCACCTTGTTTTACTCTCCCAGAAGAAATGATTTATTAAATTCATAAACTACTTTATAGACTATTCTGAAGTAACTATAATGATTTTTAGGTAAGAAGAAATATTAGGAAAATTACCTTTTATTATTATTATTAAAACAGAGTGAATCATAATCGAGGATATACATTTTATTTATAAGTTATTTTTATAAGTTATCTGTTTCCGTATTTATATGACTATTAGTTTAAGTATTCTTATACCTAATTTTTCTATTATTTTAGTTAATGGTATGAAATATGATTAATTTTTACAACTACCATTGTGATATGTAATGTTATTATTTCCATAAGGAGATACCTAACATTATGGGAGAGGTATTTGAGGACTTCATTATAGTACTAGCTCAACAGAATCAAGTTATGAATAATAACTTTAGTCATATAGAATCACATTCTTCTCCTAATAAAGTGAATGTTTAGGTTGTGTCCCTTATGTGAAAAAGGATTACAAATATTAATTGATCTTTTTACCTACTAAATATTTAATAATGGATTAACTCTATCAAAAATATTTTTTTCCTCTAGTGATCTGAAAAATAGAAAAAATTATTGACTACAAATTTCTTATAAGGAGAATCTGTTTAGTGGTGGAATCCAATTTAGAAGATGAATCCAAAAGAAGAAACCGAATCCTTGGAATGGGAAGGATTCAAGAAAGTATTATTTTAAAAAATATTTTATCTAAAATCAACATCTTAAAATGGAGACGTAATATCTTGGACTAAAGTAGAAGGAGGATGAGTCTCCTGTGGATTATGATATAAAATTCAAAAGTATTTGGTGATATACCTGTAGATTTATCATTAACATCAAAAGTAAGGTGGACAAATTCTATGTGAATTAATTCTAAATCTACTAAAAGTTCTGGATATTTGAGACTTTGACAACTATAGAGAGATTCATCATTTTTCCCTTAAGTACAAGAAGAATATTTTTCATTCTCAATGGCCTTAAGGGGTTGGATAAAAAAAGTATAAATAGAGAATAATTTAGGAGAATCAATGAAAAAATATTATGTGGAAAAGAAATCCAAACTGACGACTTGTAAAAATGGTGGGAATAATCATCCCAAAAACATTCTCAAGGGAACATAGTGATTATTTATGTTTTTAAAATAAGCGGATCAGTTAAATTAATGATTAATGTATTTGAAGAAATACACTAATGCGATGGAATAAAATAAAGTTCCAATCATCACTAAGCCTTTATTATAGTGTTTCAATAGAAAGGAACACATAAATTATGGATAAAATTCCCCAAGCCAATGCTTTTTGGATACAATCAATATTAACAATGTCCAAATAAAGTAGATAAACTAAGGGATTATGATATCAATACCACTGATGTAGATATTGAAAATGATGCAGTGAAAGGTACTATGGTTATTTGTTTAAAATTAGGGAACTTATTATTTGATTATGGATCTACATATTATTTCATATAATGTATATTTTTTAGATCTAAACTAATGGAAAACCCATCTATCCTAATGGAGCTATACCTTCATTTTTACTAAACCGTGGTTATAGAGTTGTTGTCCAAGACTATATAATTATTTTTTTAAAATAAATTTGGTATAGTTTGGGCTATAATAATGGTTTTTTAAAACCCATTAGTATATATTTTTTGATATTGGAGGCTCACTCGGGATCCCCCTCCCCTCCTCCACATTTGAACCCTAGTTCCTACCATATGTCTGTATGTACCCCCGCCCCTCTAGGAATTTTGGGCTCCTACCACCCCTCCTCAAATAGATTTGGCATTCCAATTCCCCTTATTAGGAAATTTTGGCAACCCCACTTCCCTCCTCATGATATTTGGTTATACCCCAAGAAAATTTTTACCCATACGAAGTGTTCTGCCTCTATTTGTGAAGAATTTTTTTGTTTCTTTATTTTAGAGGTAAAATTTTCTTTGTTGAGTCAAAACATGTTTTGAATTTACCACAAATCAATTTTTGTGGAAATCACAAATCACACATATCGTAATCATATATTTTTTATCATGTGCGTTGTTTCACAATAATAATCACTCACATTGTCTTTATTATATGCTGTATTCTTATTATAATCATGTATGTTATTCAGTCACATTGATTTATATGTTGTTTCACGATCGGAACTAGATTATGTATTTCATCATAATCAGGAATAATAACTAGATTAAGTATTAATTATAATCAAGAATCCTAATTAGGATAAGTATCATATCGTAATCACCTACATCATAACCACACATATCGTAACTAGGTTATGAATCATAATTACACTTATCATAACTAGATCATGCATCATAACCAAGAACACTATGACTAGGATAAATACCACATCATAATTATGCATCGTAACCAGGTTAAGTATTGTATCGTAATCATGAATCGTTGCCAGGTTTTGTATTTTATTCTTATTTATGCATTGTATTCAAGTATAGTAACCAGTTTAAATATCATGCCTATTAACCATGTTATGAATCATAACCATGTTATAAATTGTGATCAAGATATGTATTATTATCATGATAATCCTAGAAAACAAGTTATGCATTGTACTTATGAAATTTAGTATACTTTTATCATAACTTCAATACCGATTACATGTATGTCATACTCATCATTTATTGCCTTTGCACATACTATTTTCAAACATGAAACGATATTGTTGAGATGTTTATTTACCAATCAAAATGATTTTGTGTATTCTATTTTTTTATCGTTGTAATGATAGGTGTCCATGTCTCTCTGAGTTTTTCTGAGAAATATGACCATTCGAGAAATGTAACCATTGGAGAAAATATTACCATTGGAACCTGAGGCCTATAAATAAGAGGTCATTCAGACTAGAATATTCAAATTTTTCTTCTATCAAGTTCTAGATAGAGATGATGTGACTTCTCTCTTTCCTCGTAAAAAAGCCTTGAAGATACAAGAATTGAACAACTTTTTTCATGTTCTTGTATTTCTAAAAGTGATTTCTTTCTGCTTTGTGTGATCGATCATTGTGATAATGTTTGAGGGTTCTGGGGATAAGAAGACCTGATGCCCATCATTGTATCAAGGGAATTTAATTTTTTGAAATATAGAGGTGTTGATTACCTCTTAATAGAGGGATTTTGGGGATAGGTAGACAGTCATGTCGATCATTGTATCGAGGACTTACAAAGGTAGTGGTAGTATAGACCTTGTATCCTAGGTGAAAGGATACCTTAATCATTGGGATAAAGGAATTGTAATAATTTTACATTATCACTTCTATTTGTATTAGAAAGGGAATTGTATTTTTTCCTCTTTCTACTCATATTCATTTCAATAGTAATTGTTTCAATTACAATTTATTCTTACATATTGTATTATGAGATTCCATATGCTATATAGTAGAATCTTTTACATTTGTATTACTTTGATCATTATATCCAATTAAAATACAATTGTTTTAAAATATATATAGTATTACACCTTATCCTAACCATTGGATCCCCGACCTATATGGTCAATTTTATTGACTGTGAATTATATTATTTTAAGACCTATTTAACTAAGTTATTTCTTAAGTGTTTACATAAAATGTTTTTGAACCTACAATTCAATCCCCTCTTGTATTGTTCCATCTAATAAAAATATTCATCTATATTAAAATATAAATATTGGTATTAGAATAAGTTTACCTTAATTTGTTTTACTTTCTTTATTTCTAAATTGTATTTTTTTACAAATCTTGTATTTATAACTAATTACTACCCTAACATGTGGAGTGGACAAGTATTGTTTTATAAGATGACATGAATGAATATTGGATCAACTGTCAATCTAAATCCAACAAGACAACCTAATTTCTATGGTAATGATTATGAGTACCGAAGATATTGAATGAAGATTTTTGTTATTAATACTTGAGTAAAAACGTTATCATTATTACAATAGGTTACAAAATCCCAGAAAAGGAAATCAATACCTTCACCAACAAAGGGAAACAAGAATATCAATTAAACTACAAGGTACGCAATACATTGTTATGTTTAATGACCAGAAATATATACAGTCAGATATCATCATGTGAATCCACCAATTGTATCTAGAAGAAATTGGAAGTCGCACATTTTGGTACATCCAACGTTATAGAAACAAGAAGTGGAATGATTCGAGTAGAATATCATGGGTTTATTTTTCCTTATGGAGAACTAGTATGAAAGATGAAATAAATATTTATGACAATATTCAACAGTATACAATTAGTGGGTGAAAGGGTTCTTGATGATGAATCAGTAGTGGAAATGATAATTGATATTATTCCCAATGAATGGGAATCAAAAAGGGAAGCTATTGATGAAAACATGAATGTTAATCAAATCATTCTTGATGAGATATTTGGAACTCTGCTTCCGCACGAGATAATAATGAAAAGAGATGTTGATTTCAATAAGAAGAAGAATGGTAATGGGTGTGTATCTTTTACTACTACATCCAAATCTAAGACACCAGAATGGATAACTAGATCCAAATCTAAGAAAGCTGTGGTTATTTAAGAATCATGTGATAATGATCACTCAGATAATGAGTTATCCAATCATACTCAAATGATGAACAAGATTGTTAGAAAGAAATAATTTCAATAAAAATTTAAAAATAAATATAGTAAGTACAAGAAAGACACATAAGTAACATGTTATTAAAGTAAAAGAGTAGATCATATTACACCAGATTGTCCTTTACTGAAAAGAAAATATATGAAGTATAAACAATCTGGAAGAAACAAGAAAAACTATAACAAGGCAGATACTAAAAAAATTATTGAAGGAAAATGATACTTGGAGTGAAAGTGGTGGTGATTCATTAGACAAATCCACAGAATATGAATCTTTTGGTCAAAGGAATATAGGAATCATAGCCAGGCTACCTATTCAAAATCATTGTTTCGTGGCTAAGGTACATAATGATGAATATCTTACATATGTATCAATAAATTCCAATTACCCTAATGATAAACATTCTTACTCTTTGATTGAAGAATATTCCTCAGTAAAGGACAATTTACCTTCTTTTGAAAAAGTATCCAGAATTTCCAATTTTCTTGAGAATGAAAATTACAAACACAAGAAGACGGTTGATAAAACAAATGTAGAACATATCTTCTCAAAAAAGAAATAATATAACTTTCCAAACGTCTTGAAAATAAAACTCTTGATTTTTAAAATATATAAAAACCCCTTATAAATGTAAATTCTGAGAAGGATAAAATCTTTAAGGAATTTTAACAACTTGTTTTAAAGAAAAATGTGTTTGAAAATAAAAAAAATCCCAAAAATTTTTTAGTGAGAATGATAATTTAGTCATTAGACTAAAATATGAAACATTTTCTCTTTAGAAACATTAATCAAACATTACTATTGGAAGGAAAGAATTTGACAAAATGTATTCTCAAATTTTTTCTCTAAGGAATAGTTCTGGAATCAGTTACACTCACTCAAAAACAATTTTTAGTCATAACTATTTTGTTCTACAAAATGCTTCTTTCTGCACTAAATTTCAATGTGGTGGGAATTGGGAATGAAATTTTTCACTAAATAAAACTGAATATTTATGATTTCATAAATCCCATTTTTTTAAAAAAATTTGGATTCCAAAAATTATTTTATTCAACTTTTCTATATCCAAACAAGTTTTAGTTCTGAAAAACTAATTGCTTCTTTTTAAGGAAAATAAGAAGTGTATCAACAAAAAGAAAATTTGGTACATGGATAGTGGTTGTTCTTGAAAAATTATGGGAAAACATATTTCTTTGAAAATATTATCTAAATTAAAGGTGTAAGAGTAAACATTGGAGATAATTCTCAAGGAAAGATCATTGGTATAAGTAATACTGATCTTTTAAGAAAAGTTTTAATTTAAATTTTTTTGTTTTTTAATGGTCTTAAAAACAAGATTATAATCATAAGTCAATTATGTGATGAAGTTTGCCTAGATAATTTTAGAAATGATATATGTTTCGTTCAAAATTCAAAGGATGAATTCATTATTTCTACCCATAACCATGATAATGTATAAAAAATAAATTTATAATACCTTAAGAGCCAAGAACTACATTGTTTAAGTGCAATGGAATACCAATCCTAGTTAGGGAATTGAAAATTAAGGCATTGTAACTTTAGGAACCTTTGTAAAATTTCAAAGAAAATACTTGTTAAGGATCTACTATATATAAGGTATGATTCATAAAAATTTTATGACCCTTGTAAATATAGAAATAAACATAAAACAAGAATTAAATCTACTAACGAAGCTTCAACTTCTAATGCATTACAGTTAGTGCAAATGAATCTTTTTGGTCCAACACAAACTAGAAGCATTTGAGGAAAGTACTACATATTTTATTAGATTATGACTACACCTGATTCACATGGGTATATTTTCTAGAAAATAAATATGAATACATTTTCTATTTTAAAACTTTTGGCGACTATGTTAAAAATGAGAAAAACCTTCCACTGATGACTATTCATATTGATCATGGTAATGAATGTAAAAATTCATATTTTGAAAAAAATAGTAAGAAAGGTATTACTCATAACTTTTCATATCCAAGAACCCCTAAAAAAATGGTGTTGTCTAGAGAAGAAATTGTATTCTTCAAAAAATGACAATAACCATATTTAGTGAATATGAAATTGCTAAGAGTTTTTGGGATGAAGCTATTAGTACTACAAGTTATACTCTAAATCTTGTTTTAACTAGATTTTTTTTAAATAAAACTCCCTATGTATTTTGGACTAGATGAATACCTAATGTTTATTACTTCAGAGTATTTGGATGTAAAGTATTCATTTTGAATACACAATAAAATTAAAATAAGTTCTCAACTAAATTCGATGAAGGAATATTTCTAGGTTATTCCATAACTTCCAAATCTTATAGAGTTTTAACAAAAAATATTGTACTGTTAAGGAAACAATTCTTGTAAAATTTGATAAAACTGACCACTTTGTTTTTAAACCATCCTTACCTACATGAAATGATGTGTCTTCAAAAACTTATTATAAAACTTTGGTTGGAAACTCTTCTGAAAAAGAGAACACTTAAGAATTTTTTTTGAAACATTTACTCCAGAAGAATTTCTATCTTATGTTGATGAACATGTTTTAAAAAACACAAATCAATTTTTTCTTAATAATCATCCTAGTGGTAATATCATTGGTGATGAAAATCAAAATTTAAGTACCATAAATTCCATGATAAATGAATTAGAACATCTTGATTTTCTATATCAATTCGAACCTATAACATCTAATGAGGCCTTAGGTGATGAATATTGGACTAAATAAATGCAAGATGAACTAAATTAATTTGAAGGTAATCAAGTTTGGAGATTGTTTGAAAGAACTAAAGAAAAAATTGTAATTGTGGTAAAATGGGTTTTCAGAAACAAATGTGAGGAAAATGAAGTAATTATAATAAATTAAATCAAGACATGTTTTTAAGGGCTATAATAAACAAGATGGATTATACTATAAAGAAACCTATGCTCCGGTAGATAGACTTAAATCTATTAGAATTCTATTATACTTTATAGCATACTTCAATTTCAAACTTTTTCAAATGGATATAAAATGTTCTTTTCATAATGGTTTTGAACAAGAAAATTTTTTGTTGAAAAACCTCATGATTTTTTAGGTTGATAACATCCTCATCAGGTTTTTAAACTTATGAAGATTTGGATGGCCTTAAATAATCCCCTAGAGTAGGGTATGATAGACTCACAAGATTTATTTTATGAAAATATTATGCAAAGGGTACTACTAACCCAACACTTTTTTATAAAAATGGAAAACCAAAATATTTTGATTGTTCAAATCCATGTTAATGAAATTATATTCAGTTCAACTCTATAATACTTAATAGATTATTTTGTAAGTGTAATTAAATATGAGTTTGAAATTAGTGTGATGGGTAAGTTAACATTATTTTTAGGTTTTCAAATATCTCAAAAACCAAAAAGAAAAATATATATCGTAACCATAAGTATATCAAATAACTACTAAAATATTATGGATTTGATAATACTAAAAGTATTATCACTCCAATCGGTACCTCAAATACACTTGATCTTGATGAAGATGAGAAACTAGTGGATCAAACAACCTTTAGAGGTACGATATGATGTTTTTTTATAATTGACATCTAGTTAACAAGACTTATGGTTTTTGGTGTGTTTTGTGTAAGATACCAATATAATCCCAAATTTTCTCATTTAAAAGTAGTGAAAATAAATTTTTTCTACAAAAAGGGAACTATAGACATAGGACTATTTTATTATTCTGAAAATGATTTTGTTTTTAAAAGTTTTTTAGATGCTGACTTTGGTGGTTGTAGAATGGATAAAAATAATACATTCCTAAAATGCCAATTATTAAGAGATTTTTTGGTTTCTTGGTCTTGTAAGATGCAACACTCAATAGCACTTTTCACAACTGAAGATGAGTATATAGGAATTAGAAGTTGTTGTGCTCAGGTATTGTGGATACAATACACTCACTGACTATGGCATGAGTTTTTCTAAAAATAAAATACTATGTGATAATACTGTTCCATTTCTCTTAGTAAAAACCGGAACATAAATCACATGAAAAAACATAGATATTAGGCATCAGTTTTTTAGGGATCACATATAAAAAGGATATATTGTTTTACAATTTATCAAAATGAAAGAACAACATACTGATATTTTCACAAAACCATTATATTTTGATAGATTTGAATAACTTAAATAGAAACTAAGGATGATCATGGTAAAGTAATGATTCACATCAATTTCTTTGTTAAACCATCTATTTACATTCAGCTTCTTCTTTAAAAAGGGGGAGTATATATAATTTTATCGATTTCACCTTTAAATTTTATGATTATTAGCTTTCTCCTATATTTCTCTTATTTTTTATTTTATTTTTTGTTTCTTACTCTTTTCGGCTTTGATTTATTGGTTTTTCACTTACCAGTTCATCATGATTATCAGGTTAAATATAATCGGTTTTACTCTTTAGTTTCTCACTTTATCGATTTCATGATCTTATCAGTTTTATGTTTTTTATCAGTTTCATATTTTAGTTTCATGATCATCGGTAATAGATTATACTATTGGTATTATGATACTTTATTGGTACTAAACTATTGACATTAAAATACTTTATCGGTACTATATTATCAATGTTGGATTACTTTGTTGATACTAGACTATCAGTTGTAGGCTATTCTATCGGTCCAAAATAATCGGTAACACCCAATTTAATTTTATCGGTTTTAGAATTTTTATTTTTTTTATTTTTTATTATTTTTATTGTTTTTATAAGAATTATATGTTAAAACTAATACATTTTTCATGGTACTCTAACAGGTATAATTTTTTATGTCTTATTTTGGTGGTTTCAATAGCTATTTCTCAATTCTTTTAATTCCTAATAGGCCTCTATCTAAATATAATTTTTTAAGGAAAAACGTAAGAGTTTGAAATAATTCTTAACCATTTTATCTTTTAGTTCTAATAATTTCCATCAATTTACTTTTAAAAATGTCTATCCCACATCAATCTCATCTGTTTTTCTCTCAAGATTAGTTGATTTATAAATAGTCAGCAGGGTTTGAAATCGGTTCCTACCTCAGTTTTCATAATCAGATATCAACTCTTCTTCTGTAATCAGTAAGTTGTTTGGGGTGAGAGTTAGTATTTCATGACTGAGTCTACCGCTTGATCTCTGAAATAAATAAATCTAAAAGAATTCTCTTCCATGACCTTTCAGGGTGAAAGGTTAGTCTCCTAAAACATTTATGAGTCTTTTGATTCCTCTTTGAAAATAATATAAGTTTTCTAGGCTGGGAATCAATTTTTGGGGAAAGACCGGATAATGATCAGGATTTCGTGTATCATGACGAGGTGTTGCAATTTTATGAATAAGTATAGATATAAAAGTACATTAATGATTCTTTTATGATGTACGGTAAGAAGTATTCAACCTCCTCTAATTAGAAGCTACATTTCTAGGTGTTCCATTTGAGGGAGATTATTTATTTCCTTCTCATAAATTACTGGAAGTTGATGGAACTTTTGATAGGTCTAATACCAAAACAAAATTTTTGAGATTCGCGAGGATAAGAGAAAATGAAGTCATTTATGAAGATATAATAGACTTATATCTCTCTCGATGCAATAGTTTTGGGTGCCGAGAAAGGGGGACAAGGAAACATTATAAGATTTAGATGTCTATGTCCTTGATTATTTGGTAAACATGATAAAGTTCAACCTTATGGGGTTCATCTTTATGACAATCAAGAAGCTAAATTTCGGTGGTACAAAATCTCAACTGATCATGTTTCCTACCATTATCATCAGGTTTGTTTAAATAGTTCTTGAGCTTATGAAGTGTTTAAATCATATAGGATCCTACTTACTTCAAGGATTCACTTAATCAGTAAGGATACAATAATGAAGCTCAAGTTACGATTCAATCCTGAATAAAAAATGTTTGAGAATGTTCTAGATGCTGAGAAAGAAAATGAAGTAGTTGAAGGTAGTGATAAACCATCTAATCCATCCAAGACAACATTGAATATAATAAAGGTAGTTAATTCAAAACTCCAAAGAAATCAAAGAAACAAAGTTCTATATATGATGAGGTTACTACTGAATGGAGAAAGAAAAAGCAAGAAAGGAAAGAAGGTGATCCTTAGTTTGTAATAGATCTTCCAGAATCCCTGACATTGAATGTAAAGTTAGAATAAACCTTGAAGTAATAAGAGAGAAAAAAGAGATTTAATAAGAGAAAGGCCGAAGCTATTGAAATTGATATTATTCTCAGAATAAATGAGGAACTAAAAACAGAATTGAAATTAGGGAGCCATATGTTTAGACTCAATCGGTAACAATGGACAAAGGCAAGGAGAAAGATGTTTCTGAACAATCGTCTACACAATCTCTTACTCAAGAATATGAAGAAGAATAAGTAGGCTCGGTAGAATAAGGGTAAGAAGAACAGGGACTAGAAGTAATATAAGTGGAGAAAAAGAAGATTCAAACAAAAGAATTCATATCGTAGAATCCTCAAAAGTTCCAACATTCAATTTTCCATCTCTGAATCTTCAGTCTTCCAAGAATGCTTCTAAAAAGGTTTCATTTAAGAAAGTGATTCAAATTTAAGATAATGAAGAGGAAGAATATGATAATCATCCGAATCATCAAGCTCAAGTGATCGGTACTGAAACTCATTTTGGTGATCTCCCACAATATATTGAAGACACAGATTCTGAAAGATCAATCATTATCCAAATGCCCTGAAGGCCTTCTTTTTTTATTTTATTATGGATAATCCCCCTTTTAAGGGTTTAAGGGGAACCTGAACATGACCCGTAGGCCTAGGGCACAAGGCTCGACAAACTCTTAATACATGACCCGAAGGCCCAAAGGCATACCATGTCTAATACATGACCCGTAGGCCCATCCCACATGAACTTCCCCTCCCCAGTTTTCTGCATCATTGATCACCTAGCTCCCCACCTTGCATTGCTGATCGGCTAGCATTGCCCCGTACAAAGGTGCACGGTGCCTAGTCTTGATGGTGGCTGCCATACCCTCTCATTCATCCAATCCGGTTAGCTCTACATCTGGTGGGTGCTACTCCTATTACTCTCATCCTCTTCTGGGGCCTATTCTGTGTGAACTGGGCTACTCCATGGTGTATGTGGCCTGAAGGCCCTATGGCCCGAAGGCCTTTTTGATGACCCGAAGTCCCTGGAGTCCCGTAGGAACAAATCGGTGGCCCGAAAGCCCAAATCGGGTGAATAGTTCCGGCTGCTACAGTACCGAACAATAACTGCTATAGTAACTGCTATAGTACTGCTACAGTGACTGCTACAGTACTGCTACAGTACCCAGAAATTTTCCCCCACCCGGTTTTGAACCCGGGTCTCTTGGATGCCAAGCAGGAGCCCTTACCACTCGGGTACAGGCGCATTGGATGAATGATCAATCACTATGAAAGGAGTTCAGTACATTGAACATGCCTTGAATTGATTGGAGAAGTTGTTACCGTTCATTCCAAAATTTGAAGCTAGGAAGGAAATTCTTTCAAATTCCCATAATGATAGAACAAACTTTGTTAAGGTTTTTATAGACAAATTTCTAAGTCTTGAAGGTGATTTCAAGATTTTTATGGAATATCATGGTGAGCACAATAAGTCTTGCAATATGGTTCTTAAGTGGTCTTACAATGTTGTTGAAAGCCTCAAGAACCATCAGGACAAGCAATAAGAATTGGTACACCAGATATATAAACTCAACTCTCTTTATCTAATGTCGATTGATGAATTGAATAAAAATATTGAACACTTTCCAAGACCTTATACCTCAAAAATAGTATCCTTATAAGACCTTGAGCGTTTAAAAGAAAAGTTGGAGAATGAGAGTAATGAGGTTGTTTCACTCTCAAATAGATTTTTATCCAAGAGAAGGCCGATATACTCAGGTTGAATGATTTAAAAAACCAGGAAGCAAGGTTTATAACTCAATAAGTAAAGCTTAAATACCAAGAAAAAATCAATCGGATTATACAACAAAGGCTTTAGAAGCAAGAAATGGTTTTTACTGATCATGATGAAAAGATGAAGGATCAATAAGAAGCTATTAATAAACTCATGGAGGATATAAAGTAGTTCAAAAAGATGAATCTTATGATATTTAATCGTTTAGAAAAAAAATGGAGAAAGAATAATTTTTGAACTCTTATTGTAAAGAAATTTTGATTCAGTTAATAATTATTATTTTAATGTTTTTTCTCTAACATTTTACAGGAAATAAATACTTTCCCTTATTCTTTTTTGAAAATTAAAAATGGGGAGAATGGTTTTGAAAAGAATTATTTTTGATGAATTCCTTATTAAAGGGGATAATTAACAAGTAAAAGTAAATAGAATATAATACCTAGTGTTTTGGTTTAAACCAAGGGTGGAATTAGTAATATTCACCATTTCTTTTAGAATATTTATTAAACTCAGGGAGATATAAGTGTTTATTAACGGTTTTTTTGTGCTTTGAAAAAAGAGGGATATTTTTGGGCCAAAAATTGTTTCAAATTTCCCACAATCATTTGTTTTGGAAATCAAAAATCCTACATATCATAATCATATATTGTTAATTATGTGTGTTGTTTCATAATCGCAGTCACTCACATTGTCTTCATTATATATTGTATTCTTATCATAAGCATTAATGTTGTTCAATCACATTATTTTATATGTTGTTTCACAATCAGAACCAGATTATGAATTGCATTATAATTAGGAATCATAACCAGATTATGTATTGAATTAAAATCAAGAATCCTAACCAGGATAAGTATCAGATCGTAATCACCTTCATCGTAACCACATATATCATAACAAATTTACGCATCATAATCACATTAATTATAACTAGATCATACATCGTAACCATGCACATTGTGACCAGGCTAAATACCACATCATAATTATGCATCTTAACCAGGTAAAGTATTGTATCATAGTCATGAATCATTAATAGGTTATGTATTGTATTCTTATTTATGCATTGTATTCAAGTGTCGTAACTAGTTTAAATATCATGAATCATAACCATGTTATGAAACTTAACCAAGTTATAAATTGTAATCAAGATATGCAATGTTATCCTGATAATCCTAGAATAAAATTTATATATTGTACTTTTGAAATGCATTATACTCTTATCATCACTTCAATACTTATTGTATGTATCTCATTGTAAGGACTTGACCGTAGTTTCTCAGAGCCGACACCTTATTACATTACATTGGTATGATTACAATAAATTCATATCCTGAAGGAAATAATAGTTTAGTATATTTGGAAATAAGTTACATGAATAAGTCCAATATTACATCATGAAATGAAAAACAAAACTAAATTATTCCATTAGAAACATCCAATTCTCCTAGATTATGCTTGCAATTCAATCATCACTTACTTCATCATATACTGGGAAAATGAAAAATAATAAAGGGGTGAGCTCAAATTCTTAGTAAGAGTAAGAAATAAAGAAAAAGATAACATAAACATAAACATTAGGCATGGTTAATAAATGAAAACACATTCCTTTTCAAATAATAAACATGAACACATTATGGAATGAATATGATCTGAGTAAATAATTACATATTAAAATATAATAAAGGGTATTATACTAGTCAAATAACCACATGAACTTTCAAGTATTAGCTTCAAAATGTTGGAAGTGCATATGTTGGGGATTCTCAAATTTTTTGTCAATCCCTCGGCCAAGACGTCTAAAAATGATTAAGGCCTCTCCCAGAACCATTTATCAAATTGGGAAAGGACTCGACCAATACCACATATATTTGTATTAGGATACATAATGATGCATAGAGAGGATATAGAGGACCCAAAAAATCACATACTAATTCCAATTCATTCCTCCTATGAAAGGGATGAACATAATTAACATATATATTCATATTGAAACTAACATACAAAATGTAAATAACTTTCCCCAATCATTGAACATAAACACAAACCATTCAGAATAATATGGTGTAAGGTATCAAGATTGCACATCCATAGTCAAACTTATCATAAACCATTTAACAAAAAATGGTGGATGTTATCATAGTATATAAACTTCAGTGATTTAAAAGATTCAACAAAATTTGATGACATAGATGAAAATACTTTTATGTGAGACCATTGAAAAATCCTTGAGGGAAATAATCCTTAAACATTCATAAGTGTCCTATACCACCTTGAAAAATTAAAATTATAATCCCTTAGAATATCTTGAGAATAAGGGTTCTATTGATATGATATACCAAATGGCAGTAAATACACAACAATAAAGAAATAAGTGGTTAACAAGGCATGCATTTCATAAAAGTTAATGTGAGATTAGAAAAATTATTTTATACTTTTGAAGGAAGAGTTATTTTGGAAAATAATTTATATTTTATATGAAATAAGATTGTAAGAATGAATTTCCAATTAAATAAAATACTAGGAAATTGAAATTATATTTTAGGAATAAATGATGTCACACTAATGTGAAATCATGTTAAAAGAGTTATTATGATTCTTTAGAAATAAAACATTTTAGAGTAATTTAAGGAAAACATTAAAGAGAATTTTAAATCGGAAAAGAACATTTGTTCTCTTAAATCTAGAATTGACCCAAGATAACTTTTTCATGATAAAATGAGTGTTTTTATAAAATAATGGTGACTTAAAACAGATTCTGGTGTACACTTTAAAACATGTAAGAATTTGAAAATATCCCTTGAATCGAGTTTATTTATCGAGATAAATTTTTTGAATGATCTTTTAAAACAAGTAAATAACCATAAAATAAAGAAGGATTATGGATGTTAAAAATATATAGGACATTCAAAAAGAATTTATGTTGTGTACATAAGGATAAATAAAAATTTAATTTGAGGTATGTAGAGAACAAGAATAACCCGAATGAAAATGGAGGTTTGGGTAGAAATCACTTACCACTTGGTAATCAATTGATTCGTATGACCAAAAATTAATAATATTAAAATGATACATTGTGTAACATAAAAATAGATATATTCATGATATGTTACATCAATGGGGAGTATACATGCACTATACACAAGTATTAGTAGTGAATACAGAAAATATCACAAAAATGGGAGTGAGATGAAGAAACCCTTACCTTAAGTCCGAATGTGTTCCTCTCTTGAACTAAAATTCCTAAAATATGAAATCAAAATCATTAATAACTTATTTCAGAACCAATTATAAATGTATTCAGTTTATCATAATTTTTTAGTTCATTTATTCCCTTATTGATAAGTTATTATATTGAATTTCGTCGTTTCAGAGTGTTTGTTTTCTTTATTTTCATAATCAGCTCACATGTTCGTAAGTAATGGAGGTCATGTGGAATGGATCTAAATCTCCAGAATTAAAATTATATATTATTTAGGAACATCCAGAATTTAAAATTTTCATTTATATCATTTGGTTACACGTAAAGTGGATAAACCATTAGATGAAATATAAATGACATTCACTTATATTATTTTAGCACCATTTAGATTATTAGGAACTAGTTTGGTCATAAAATTTAATAATATGTTTGTATACTGGTTCCTGAACATTAATTACCTTATAATACATATATTATAGTCTGGTTCAACCATAAAAATTGTTTCATGACTAGTAATGAATGAGAAATTGAAGAATGAAATTTCATCGTCCACGAAGGTTATAAATTAAAACCTCATGGACATTAATTTTGTTTATAAAATAAGAGAAATAGAGAGTAAGGAAATTGATGATGGTTCATACATTCGCATGATATAATTACAGTATATAGATTATAATGGATCTATCATGGTTATTTGGAAAGAGGAGGGGATGATAGGATAATAAAAGAATATAAATTGAAATGAAACTAAATGAAAAAGAAAGGTTCTTTAGCTTTTGAAATAACCTATTTGAGAGCCTCCTTAAGGGAAGGCATTTTTGCCTTCTGGTAAGACCAACAGCTTCTTGGATGTGGGGAGTGGCTAGGGAAGGTTATTTGGGTAGAAAATTGAGGAGATTCAAGTCTTAGAGAAGTGAAGAGAAGATGGAGCGAGGGTTTTTTTTATAGTGGAGTAGAGGAGGTTTTTCATAAACTTTTAGTCATTACTTTATTAATTTACCTCAAGGAAAGAAATAGAGATGATTACATGACAATGAATAGTAATAAATGAATTTGAGTTTGAATCAAGTGGTATTACATCACTTATGATGTCATAAATAGTGTATTTGACAGATAATTTGTATACAAGGTATTTTACTGTATTTTACTATTCATAAATAATTGAGTATTTCAGAAAAAATCCAAAAATTAACCCTAACCATTTTTTGACATGTAGAATCCAAAAATGGAGTCCATTTTTTAAAAATAATTTTCTAAATATGATTAATTTTATATTTAATTAAAATCATAATTTATTCTAAAAACTATAGTTTTAAAACATTTATTTACTTATTCCAAAGAATAAGTATATTGTACTTCCACTTGAATGTTATTTATATACTATCATAGGTAAGTTTAATATTTATTAGGGTATATCACTATTCTGAAGGGTATGGGACTATTCATAAGGTTAGATTACTATTCACCAAAAATTATGTTTTTTTATCGGACTCCAAACAACTTACTAACCACAACCATTTATATGATATTTTTGAAATTCAAATCATAGAGGTGGAAAAAATATGTTTACATTACTAGGTTATAACAAAGTGGGGTTTTTTAGAGACTCATTTTTTCATGCATTCTAAAATAAATCTATTTGTAAATTCTTAGAGTGTAACATTATCACCTCGTTACAAAAATTTCGTCCTTGAAATTTGTAATTGGACTTTGAATGTTAATGGTTGATACTTGAGAATTCCGTTTTAGGAAAACCACATCAAAAATATAGTTAAAATATTCCATTTAAATAAGTAATGAAAAAAAATTTACTAAAAAGCAACACATTATAATTAGAAAACATGGTCAATGAAGAATAACCAAACCATCATGTAATGACATTAAACTCTAAAACCCATACAATAATCAACATAGTGAGACGACCAGTTTGGGATATACCTGAAACTAGGGGGGGTTGAATTAGTGTTGGGGACCTTTGAAACCAATTCCAACTTTTTATCCCTATACCTCTTGACCAATTAGGATCTTGATTCTATTATTCTCTTTTCCCTATCGCATGCAATAATAAAAAGTAGTAAAAATATGAACATGATATTTTTACACGGTTCACCACTCAATATAAGTAGATATGTATTTTCCATGCTTGGGGATGACCAGTGAATGGATTATACACTATAATGTGACATGTTGTTACATTGGATCGACTAGGAAACTAATCCTCTAGTCGGTGTGGCTCCCTACAATTGGAGGGGAACGGGGATAATCCTCTTCCAACTTGAAACAAGTAGGATATGCCCTTACACATTTGGTTTTTTATGCTGCCAATGTATACAGTTTCTTATATCCACTAGCTCATTTTTTATACTACCTCTGAAGATAGTCTTCTCTCTGTTAAAAGAGTTTGCAACACCAAAATAATATTCCACCTATTTAAACCTGTCAGATGCTATAGTGCAACATTGTTCTTTCACAATCTTCTTCTTATCCCTGTTACTCACTTAGTAGCAAGGAAGTAACCAACTTCTTATTTCTCTATAGCAAACCTGTCAGCTATACACTCTTCTTCTTTCGCTTCTTCAATGCAAAATCAGCTGCACTGAAACCTAAACTTCTTCAGACCATCTCATTTAGTGAAAACCCTAATGCATTGAAATCTTCTTCTACTTCTTTGTAGAATCACAAGTTCTCTTTGTGATTGTTAACTCAATGAAGTCCAGATCAACTTAGCATCATCTGAATTTAACTACCTTGAATAATTTTCAGCCTCCAATTTGGATAAACATGTTCTTCCTCTTCTTCTCTTTTTTTGTTGAGACATTATAATATGGAATTATACTATAGTGTCGTAATATCTTTCCTAAATTATCATTACCAACACATGAGCATATTGGTATACTACCTTTTTCTTTTTGTGAATATGTGAGCTTAGTTGCACGTCCAGTTCTTCTTCACTTTTCAAAGCCCAATAAGGGTGATAAACACAAGTCGTGTGAGTGTGGTACAACTTTTTTTAGTGAAATTGAATGGTTCACAATATATCCTTATTTTAAAATATTCATTGAGAATGCTATTCACCTATCGAAGGCCTAAGAGACCCCAAAATCGTCTTTTCACCCTTTTAGGTGTCTTGCACAGAACTTTTATTCCACACATGGAAGATTTAAATTTTATCATGAAACACCTCTTCCGCACAACTTCAATCTTATATGCAACTCATTTCTTACGCATAACATATTCTTCTTGCACACAACCCTATTTCTATCATGAACTACCCTTTATTTAAAATTCTTTCACACCTCAAAGCATGGAATGTCTCTAATTTAGAGCTCACAAAATTTGATATGGTCACCTTTTATTTATAGTCCACATCAACCCCTATGTGAAAAAACCCTGATGTGCCACGCAAGATTCCGACACGTCGCACAAAACCCATTTTGACATCACATTGTCCACATAAGTATCTTTCTATCCAAACTGATATTTCACTCACTTAATGAATCTTTCATTCACTTGAAGCCTTTTCCATTTTTTGAAGTTCGGACCTCGAAATATGCCATGTGCGCAAGAATCCAAACTCCCTTCAATATTGCGCCCAAAAACCAATCTTGCGTGAAAAAACCAGTATTTCACAAAACCATCTCATTTTATATATTTTTATGTTTTCATCATGGTACTCAAATTGAGCACAAAATACCAAGACATATTCAAACTTTCATGCAATATCCTTGGAAAAAATAACATTTCTTCATCTCCTAATTTTCAGGACCTAAAATTTGGAAAACTCTGGGAAACAATGCCACCTTAAAGCTTTCTTTTGTGCAACATCTATATCTTCCATTTCTTTGTCATTAATCTCACCACAACATCACAAAACCATTTTTCATATTTCATCACAAAATCTACTATCGTGATATGTATCCTTTGATCGAATAGATTTAGCATCGTCAGATTTACATCGGGAAGTACTGCATCTTCCCTATCTTCTAGTTGCATCATTCTGTCAGGAACCGTCCACTGGGGCCTGTGTCGTGACTACCCCATGCCCACCTTCCATAGGCCTTGTAACAGCCCGAGATTTTATAAAAAAAATATTCTTTTTAATTTCATTAGTGTCTTGTGTTGTACGCTACACCAAAAGGAGCTTGCTCAACATGCATACTTGACTTGCCTTGCATTACACGCAATCACGACCTTCCTCGATAGCGTGTGTAGTACGCAATACCGAGTTTCACTAAACAACGATATGCTATTAAAATATTATTAAAACTAGCCGTTATGAATAGTAATAACCACCTTTTAAGATATTAGAAATTTTATCTCCCAAAATGGATTTCATTTTTGGATTCGGAGTATCGAATTTAGCCTGAGGTGAAATTTTGGTACTTTTCAGATAACTTTCATATTCTGATGAATAGTGAAAATTACTAAATTATAATTAAAAACAACTTTTTTTTATCGAAATAATTAATAGTGATAAATTATTAATTTGAGTGGTTTTAAAGTATATTTAGAATATATTTTTACAATTTAATACAATGTTGGTCATTGGATGTAATTTCACATTTAAACCAGTCATAAACAAGTGTTAATCTTTTGATAGTTATTATCTCTTAAGAACACGCTATTTGTTTTGATGACGGGAATTAATTTTAAAAATAATTAATTCAACTGATATGTTTTGAATTTTATAAAATAGAAATCATTTTTGAATTCATAATATCAAATATAGCTTAGATCTAATTTTTTGTATTTTTCTGGAAACTTTCATTTTTTGATGAATAGTGAAACCACTAAATGGTAGTTAAAATACTGAATTTTTCATAAAACTTAATTTTACTACTTCTGTGAGTGGAATTTCGAAAATCTGAGAGACAGGGTTAATATCAAGGACTAAAATGTGGTTCAATGAAATGAAAATAATTTTTGGTGAATAGTAACTTTTTACCTTTTTTACCACGGTTAAAAGTAAATAGGGTAATTAAGGGTAAAAATGATATTACTATTACCCTAACACATGTCCTAATTCTATTGGACAAGTTTAATTCGACCAAAAACAACCTTAGGAATAAAATATGACCATTTAGGCCCACTTGGATTAGATTAGGACATTTATTATTAATTTATTTAAAGGGTTAAAATAGTTAAAATCAAAGTTTAATAAGTAAATCATTTTCAATATGGGGTTATACATAAGATAAATTCGACTATAAATATTCATTAGAACTCTAAAAATATTTCCTACATAATGGTATTTTATTTGTAATTTTTAGACATTAAATAATTTAATTTATTTATGACACAACGATGATGTAGTAATTATCTTATTAATGAAATATTGGCATAATTGATGTTATAAATACCCAAATAAATGTAATTTGAGATTTTTTATGAATTAAACTAATTTTCTAGATTAATATGACATGTTAGTATTGATTTAATTAACTTGGTTGGAACTTATCATTCTGTTATAATTTTCACAAAAATCAGTTACTAATTAGTGTCAAAATTGACATAAAATAGTTTTTAAAACAAATATTATATTATTAATTGTTATTTTATTCCTAAAAATCTAAGGTTCTGCCAAAAGACTTAGATAAGGTTATATGTATTAATAATGAACAACTTGGGGTTCTTTTGGCTTGATATAGTAAGTTTATTAACCTTATATTATAAGAACACAAGAAGCCACGGTAAAAGTAAAATTATTTAATTAAATGTTAAATCTAAATGATAAGGTTAAAATTGGAAGCTAAACTTGTCTGAATTCTATTTGATGAGATTATTTCGACCCATACCCACCTTAGCCTCGAAATAAATCAATTTGGAGCTATTTAAAACCGAACATGACTTTATAATAAAATAATATTTTTAGTTATTCCAAAGGTTCCCCTCGCCTCCGTTATAAAAGGGCACCTCCTCCCTCTCTTCCTCACACCACATTGAGCCCCCAAGCTCGGCCAACCCCTGCCAATTTATTCTCTCCACTTCTCTAGAAACATCCTAGAGGTTCTGGTCTTCTTTAAAGACCAATTTTAGTGCCCTAAAAGAAGGTCTCAAAAAAGCACTTCAAAGAAGAGGTAATGTCCGTTACTGATTCTTTCATCTTTATTTCTTCTTCCACTTCTTCTTATTTAGTTGTTTCATTATGAAGTAGTAACATCAGTATCAATCATATAATGATTTTTTATTATAAGTATGAAACAACCCTATTTCACCATCTATCCATCCTACGGAAAAAGAAATCATCGCGCGTGCGTACGTACGGAATACCGTCTCCACGCCGTGGTGTAATCTATATTCCACCACCACCTTACTTGGATGGGTATAATGGTGTAAATAATGACTATATATGACTATTATAAAGTGATATTTATTTTTAAATATTATAAATACACTCCAATACAATTCCACGATCATAGGAATGATATCATCACTCGTGCGTACGTACGGAATACCGTCTCCACGATGTGATGCGACTCGTTCTACATGATATTCATTTAATAATGATTATATAAATTAATTTAATGAATTAATATGATATATATTACACTAATACCATTCTGGAAATGAGGTATCTATAACCTAAAGAGAAGAATAAGAATTTATTCGACAAAACACGCATAAGAACAAAAATTATAAACACCCGAATAAAAGGTAGCAATGAAATGCTACTAATAAGAAGCTAAGAATATGACCATATATGATATCATAGAAATAATTATGATTCTGGAATAAGTCAATAACATTATTTAAATCATTATACAGGAGGTTCGGACACTTACAAAGCATATCAGACCTAAGGTAAGGGAAATATCACAATCTCATTTTTATTCGAGATTGTTTATACTTTGGTATTTACTGTGCTGTATTTTATCATCCACATCCATGTTTCCTCAATATGTAATATTTTTTCCATCCACCTACAATTGTTTAAATATAATTTTACCCTTAGGTGAGTTTTTAGTAAAAGATATGAAATGAATCTTTTGTCATTTTTCGTATGAGGCACTTTTTGACTTTTCCGACAAAAGTACGAGAAGAATGTTTTCTTTTAACTTATACGACATGAATGGATTTTTAAAACATTATTTCCAAGAAGCTTACCTTATAAGTTTTCAATTTTATTTTTAATCAACTTCTTTTAGTTATAATTTTATGACATGTTAAGAAATGAAAAATGTTTTTGAAGTAGAAAGGATATTTTCCTCAAGAATGGAGTTCAAGTGTTTTATCAAAATTATTTTCCATCTAAGATAATAAAGGGTTCTGTTTCTATCCCTATTTTTACATTGATTTAATTATGTTGTGACAAAATTATTTTTATGAATTCCTTTATCTTATATGAATTGTTTTATGATGTCACGATGTTTAAGATTCACATTTTTATTACATGGGTTATGTTATGATGTATGGTTTATGATTTTGTGGCACACATAAGAATGGTATCATTATGAGATGGGTGGGACCTATATCTCCCTTTAATGCATTGGGTAAAGATTTTATATCTCATCAGATAGACATGGCTGGAATGGTATGTTATACCGGTTCAGTGAAACTGGACTGAAACGACGAGTGAACTCGGTTCAGAAAGGGACTTTGTCCACTAAGATAGTCTTGGCAATGAGTCTTGACTAATAAGAAATGATTCTATATGATTATGTGTGTATGACACAAAGTTTCATGTTTTATGTTATGATTATTTGGATTAAATTTCACTTCTATGATTTATCCCATGTTATGAAATTATGATCTCTTTTGCAGGTTAATATTTCCAAAAGATATGTTCTTATGAATATGACGTGATTGATATTTCTTTTGTTTACCCTTACTGAGCATTTGAGCTCACCCTTTTATGTTTTCTTTTCCCCAGGACATAAAGAAAGGATTTAGGTTTAAATGAGAAAGAAGATCTTTATGGGAGATGTTGAAGATCTTTCACCACGGTTAGAAGATTATATTCCGAGTTTCCAAAGACACTAAACTATTACGATCCTTGTGTCTGTGTTTTTGTTATGTACTAAGTATTCTACAAAATTAATGTAATGTTCATGTATGTCAAGCTTCGGGTCTCTACAGTTGGTATTAGAGGAAAGGTTTAGTTAACCTTTGGAAACTAGGATGCGAAAACGTTAGTGAGATCCCTAGAGATATTTCTAAGGTATGTCTAGTGATGTCCCTAAGGATAAGTATACGTATAGGATATAGTCCTAGAACTATGGTAATGATATTATATTAAACCAAAGATGTTAGATATTGAAGTTACTCCCCCTTTATTATGATTTTTGTCTCTCACGCTATTCTTTTTGGGTTTTATAAAATGGCTGGAATAAGATGATTCATGATAAGGGAGGATATGATGGACAATGGAATGATATTCTTCATGAAAAAACAAATGAAATGGGATTTGGAAGTCCAAACATCATTATTATGCCGAATCAGCAATCTCATAATATGATCAATAAAGTAAAATTTGGTAAGTTTCCGGACTTGGTTAATAAGAGAAAGATGGAGTTTCATGATGATCATAGAGGAAAAAAAGTTCAATTTCCCCTATGTAAATCATGTGGGAAGAGGCATCAAGGAGAATGTTTCAAAGGAACTGGAAGATGATTTGGGTGTGGAAAAGAAGGACACAAAGCCTGTAAGTGCAAAGGAAAAGGTTCAGTTAATACCAGGGATGAGGATAATGGTATTGCTATGATATAAACAATGGTTAAATGTTTTAAATGTGGAATGTACGGGCATTATGAAAACCAATGCCCTAAGGGAAAATCTCATGAAGAGAATCGGTATGGTCGTATGGGTAGTATTTATGTGGATGATGATGAAGAGACTACAAATGATATGTGAGATGAAATAATTATTGAAGCTCGGTCAATGGTTTAAGAATGTAGTGGAATGATTACATGTTTATCATGTGTAATGTTGTATAAGTAAACTCACGGTACTATGGAATAATGAGACATCTAAGGATTGTTACACTTTTGTCTTTCCTTGAGTTTTGAAAGTGTATGATTAATGTTACCAGTATCCATGAAAGGTTATTCAGATATTTTTGGAATGTAGATGATATGCGCATAATGAAGGGATAAGGAGAAAATTTAGTGTTTGATAGTATTCATGAGCTCATGACTGATATAAGGAGAAGGTTATATCATGGTTTGAGTATATAGAATTTTTGGATTTTGGTATGTGGAAAGAGTTAACTTTTGACAGCATTCATGTTTTCACTAAGGTTTAATGGGTATTCATTATCAAGAGAATACATCATTAAGGTATTCACATGATTGTAATGTGACCAACAAGATATATGGGGGATAAATGATGGTATTCACATTCTTGGTTGACGACATTTCAAGTTATCATTTTCTTTATACTATGAGCTTGGACTGAAGTATTTTAGATAAGACTAAAGATTGGAATGGATTATGTTAACCATAAGTTAGTATTGTTTAAGGATATAAATTTTTATGTGATGTTATAGTAATGTAGTTTTAGAAAAAAGGACAAACTGCAGGACTGGCGACAACCCATCGCGTCGGACAAGGCTGTGGGAATCAAACCCACAACTAAAGTGCGACTGACCTTTATCGCCTACCACTGGCCTACAAGAAGTCCCTGTTTAGTAGAAACTAGTTTTATTATATTAAGCAGTATGATATATGAAGTATAAGTCCATTTTAGGAACTATATATGATTAATCTCACTATAGATGGACTTATGTATTTTTTTGATAACTTTTCTAACCTTTTGTTTGAGACAGATGGAATGACCCATCATTATTTCACAAGATCTTCTAACACATCACGAATGACAAATTCAACTTCATTTCTTTAAGAGATTAAGTGGAAATTTTCCAAAGAACGACAAACAGTGAGACTATACCAAAATCACGAAAGTATTTCTTCTAATTCCAATTTCATCAACTTTAGGGAAATGATCTTGAAAACCAAAAATGTTGTCCTAGTGCTCTTATATCTGATGAATCAGATGGTACCTTAGATCGTCACAAATTTATGGCTTTGTGATTGCTGGCTTTTCCATATCCATGTTCTCTACCACTCTCCATTAGAACATGATGGTTAAATTTCTCTTCTATATCCATATTTTCACCTATGTGGAAACCCAGTGATTAGTTTATTTGGGTAATCGTTACATTTCATACTTTAGTTTTTAAAGCCTAGTTTTGGTATTCCTTTTTACGATGTGGGTTTCTATTAAAGAAACTTTCGAGTAGTAAACCATTTATAACCCCGACGAATTTTGAGGGCAAAATTCATTTTAAGGGGGGTAGAATGTAATAGCCCGAGATTTTATAAAAAAATATTCTTTTTAATTTCATTAGTGTCTTGTGTTGTACACTAAACCAAAAGGAGCTTTCTCAACACGCATCCTTGACTTTCCTTGCATTACACGCAATCACGACCTTCCTCGATAGCGTGTGTAGTACGCAATACCGAGTTTCACTAAACAACGATATGCTATTAAAATATTATTAAAACTAGCCGTTATGAATAGTAATAACCCCCTTTTAAAATTTTAGAAATTTTAGCTCTCAAAATGGACTTCATTTTTGGATTTGGAGTATCGAATTTAGCCTAAGGTGAAATTTTGGTACTTTTCGGATAACTTTCATATTCTGATGAATAGTGAAAATTACTAAATTATAATTAAAAACAAATTTTTTAATCGAAATAATTAATAGTGATAAATTATTAATTTGAGTGGTTTTAAAGTATATTTAGAATATATTTTTACAATTTAATACAATGTTGGTCATTGGATGTAATTTCACATTTAAACCAGTCATAAACAAGTGTCAATCTTTTGATAGTTATTATCTCTTAAGGACACGCTATTTGTTTTGACGACGAGAATTAATTTTAAAATTAATTAATGCAACTGATATGTTTTGAATTTGATAAAATAGATATAATTTTTGAATTCATAATATCAAAGATATCTTAGATCTAATTTTTGGTATTTTTCTGGAAACATTCATTTTTTGATGAATAGTGAAACCACTAAGTGGTAGTTAAAAAACTGGATTTTTCATAAAACTTAATTTTACCGCTTCTGTGAGTGGAATTTCGAAAATCCGAGAGACACGGTTAATATCAAGGAATAAAATGTGGTTCAATGAGATGAAAATAATTTTTGGCGAATAGTAACTTTTTACCTTTTTTTACCACGGTTAAAAGTAAATAGGGTAATTAGGGGTAAAAATGATATTATTATTACCCTAAAACATGTCCTAATTCTATTGGACAAGTGTAATTCGACCAAAAACAACCTTAGGAATAAAATATGACCATTTAGGCCCACATGGATTAGATTAGGACATTTATTATTAATTTATTTAAAGAAGGGTTAAAATAGTTAAAATCAATGTTTAATAACTAAATCATTTTTAATAAGGGGTTATACATAAGATAAATTCGACTATAAATATTAATTAAAAAGCTAAAAACATTTCTTACATAATGGTATTTTATTTGTAATTTTTCGACATTAAATAATTTAATTTGTTTATGACACAACGATGATGCAGTAATTATCTTATTAATGAAATATTGACATAAGTGATGTTATAAATACCCAAATAAATGTAATTTCAGACTTTTTATGAATTAAAATAATTTTATAGGTTAATATGACATGTTATTATTGATTTAATTAACTTGTTTAGAACTTATCATTCTGTTATGATTTTCACAAAAATCAATTACTAAATAGTGTCAAAATTGACATAAAATAGTTTTTAAAACAAATATTATATTATTAATTGTTATTTTATTCCTAAAAATATAAGGTTTGGGAAAATGACTTAAATACGGTTATATATATTAATAATAAACAACTTGGGGTTCTTTTTTCTTGATATAGTTAGTTTATTAACCTTATAGTATAAGAACACAAGAAGACACGGTAAAAGTAAAATTATTTAATTTAATGTGAAATCTAAATGATAAGGTTAAAATAGGAACATAAACTTGTCTAAATTCTATTTTATGAGAGGATTTCGACCCATCCCCACCTTATCCTAGAAATAAATCAATTTGGAGCTATTTAAAACCGAACTTTACTTTATAATAAAATAATATTTTTAGTTATTCCAAAGGTGCCCCTCTCCTCCCTTATAAAAGGGCACCTCCTCCCTCTCTTCCTCACACCACATTGAGCCTTAAATCTCGGCCAAACCCTACCAATTTCATCTCTCCACTTCCCTAGAAACATCCTAGAGGTTCTGTTCTTCTTTAAAGACCAATTTTAGTGCCCTAAAAGAAGGACTCAAAGAAGCACTTCAAAGAAGAGGTAATGTCCGTTACCGATTCTTTCATCTTTATTTCTTCTTCCACTTCTTCTTCTTTAGTTGTTTCATTATGAATTAATAACATAAGTATCACTCATATAATGATATGTTATTATAAGTATGAAACAAGCCTATTTCACCACTTATCCATCCTACGGAAAAAGAAATCACCGCGTGTGCGTATGTACGGAATACCATCTCCACGCCATGGTGTAATCTATTTCCCACCACCACCATACTTGGATGGGTATAATGGTGTAAATAATGACTATATATGACTATTATAAAGTGATATTGATTATGAAATAGTATAAATACACTCCAATACAATTCCACGATCATAGGAATGATATCATCACTCGTGTGTACGTACGGAATACCATCTCCATGAAGTGATGCGACTCGTTCTACATGATATTCATTTCACAATGATTATATAAATGAATTGAATGAATTAATATGATATATATTACACTAATACCATTCTGGAAATGAGGTATCTATAACTTGAAGAGAAGAATTAGAATTTATTTTACAAAACACGCATAAGAACAATAAGTTATAAACACCCGAATAATAAGTAGCAATGAAATGTTACTACTAAGAAGCTAAGAATATGACCATATATGATATCATGAAAATAATTATGATTCTGGAATAAGTCAATAACATTATTTAAATAATTATACAGGAGGTTCGGACACGTACAAATCATATCGGACCTAAGGTAAGGGAAATACCACAATCTCATTTTTATCCGAGATAGTTTATACTTTGGTATTTACTGGGGTGTATTTTATCATCCACATCCATGTTTCCTCAATATGTAATATTATTTCCATCCACCTACAATTGTTTAAATCCAATTTTACCCTTAGGTGAGTTTTTAGTAAAATATATGAAAGGAATCTTTTGTCATTTTTCATAGGAGGTACTTTTTCACTTTTCCGACAAAAGTACGAGAAAAATGTTTTCTTTTAACTTATACGACATGAATGGATTTTAAAAAAATTATTTCCAAGAAGATTCCCTTATATGTTTTCAAGTTTATTTTTAATCAACTTCTTTTAGTTATAATTTTATGACATGTTAAGAATTGGAAAATATTTTTGAAGTAGAAAGGATATTTTCCTCAAGAATGGAGTTCAAGTGTTTTATCAAAATTATTTTCCATCTAAGATAATAAAGGGTTCTATTTCTATCCCTATTTTTACATTGATTTGATTATGTTGTGATGGAATTATTTTTATTAATTCCTTTATCTTATATGAATTGTTTTATGATGTCACGATGTTTAAGATTCCCATTTTTATTACATGGGTTATGCTAGGATGTATGGTTTATGATTTTGTGGCACACATAAGAATGGTATAATTATGAGATGGGTGGGACCTATATCTCCCTACAATTCATTGGGTAAAGATTTTATATCTCATGAGATAGACATGGCTGGAACGGTAGGTTATACCGGTTCAGTGAAACAGGACTGAAACAACGAGTGAACTCGGTTCAGAAAGGGACTTTGTCCACTATGATAGTATTGGCAATGAGTCTTGACTAATAAGAAATGATTCTATATGATTATGTGTGAATGCCAAAAAGTTTCATGTTTTAAGTTATGATTATTGGGATTACATTTCACTACTATGATTTATCCCATGTTATGAAATTATGATCTCTTTTGCAGGTTGATATTTCCGAAAGATATGTTCTTATGAATATGACGTGATTGATATTTCTTTTGTTTACCCTTACTGAGCATTTGAGCTCACCCTTTTATGTTTTCTTTTCCCCAGGACATAACGAAAGGATTTAGGTTTAAAAGAAAAAGAATATCTTTATGAGAGATGTTGAAGATCTTTCACCACGATTAGAAGATTATATTCTGAGTTTCCAAAGAAACTAAAATATTACGATCCTTGTGTGTGTGTTTTTGTTATGTACTAAGTATTCCACAAAAGTAATGTAATGTTCATGTACGTCAAGCTTCGGGTTTCTACAGGCCTGAAGCTAGTTACTAGCACTGGAAAGGCATATCTCCAAAACCGAGAAGGCATTTACTTTTAACCTGCTAACTCACACAATCCAATCACACAACAAGATACAAGCACAAAGTTAACTATATAGTAAATCAGATGAGTATAGCAAGTAAAGGGCCAGAATACGGGCCCAAATGAAAAGTAAAAGTAAAACTGAAAATAGATCCTGTGAACACCCATCAAGGATCCTACAGGAAGGGTAGGTTTAGCTCTTGAATGGTCGTCTTTGCAATAAATCTCGTCTAATGGTCCACCTCCGAGAAGCCTCCAGTCCTGGCTCTCTCAGCCTTGATCAATGCAGTCCATCATCTGCACATGACATAGCAATGTGTGGGCATATCCTGTGTAGGGGTGAGTATAAAAATACTAAGTAGGGACCCCATAACTCCCGAATGTCTCTCAAAATACATGAAGCGTAAAAAAAAGTAACACCATGTTCACATACAATAAACAATAGTCAACCCTACTTAGGTTTATGCACATACATATACCAAAGTTATCAAGTGTATCCATCTCATTCATGAAGAATTACAGGGCCCAAATCTCTAGCCAAAAGCTCAACTACTCCATGAAGGAAAGAATACCGTGAAGGTAACACCACAACTGTAAGTACCACAAAGGTAACACCACATAGAATAATACCATGAAGGTATCACGACACAGAAGTGTACCACAAAGGTAACACCATGCAGAAGTGTATCATGAAGGTATCACTGCACAGAAGTGTACCGAAAAGGTAAAGACTCATCTCATACTATTTTATAACTTAATCACGGAAGTATAAGTGATTATAAGTATTGCTAAATAATATTACTTCATCAAGAAGATATGTTGTTGAACCACATAGGATCGTATATGAACCACACAGGATCTGAAGATGACCCACATAGTATTTGAAGATGACGAGCCACACATGATTTGAAGATGACCAACATAGGATATGAAGATAACCTACAAAGGTTCTTAAGATGGCCTAGACATGATCTGTAAATTCTTCAAGTACAACCACATACAGGGTTCCCACAATAAGAATTCATGATTCCAGGAGGATCTTCTCTTCAATCCATCAGACGATAATTCAACTGCAATGATGTACCACCAAGAAGTATCACATAGGTCCACCTCGTCAAAAGGGACCCCATTTGATTGACGGTGTGTCAATCATACGCCTGGTCTGTATGTTTTTAGCGTTTCTGTTCTGAGGGCACGATTGGATTCAAGTTCGATCCAACCCGACTGTACACCAACTTTATCCAAAAATCATGTAGAGTATAACAAAAGGAACGACTCTATCCATGGTTTCTAGAGCCACATATGGTTCTTCAAATAGACGTCCGGTTCTTAAGATATGGAAAAAAAGGCATATCTGGGTCCAGATGGGCCTGGGTCCGGTTTGACCCAGTCGGACTGACCTAGCCTGGGCCAACCTATCTTGGTTTGGGTCAACCTAAAAAGGCCCATTGGGCCGCGGTCTAGGCCGACCCGAAAATGGGACGGCGCGGCCCACGCCACAATGGGAGCGACCCACTGTGTGCGGCCCGCGGGGCACGACCCCCTGTGTGTGGCCCTCTGGGCACGACTTGCTCTGTGCGGCCCACTGGGCACATCCCGCTTTTTGTGGCCAACTAGGGGCGGCCCACTGAGCATAGACCGCTTTTCATGGCCCAATGGGCATGGCCCACTAGACATGGCCTGCGAGGCTTGACCCGCTCTGCTAGGTACGGTTCGTTGTCGCATGGCCCACCCTAGCCGCTACCTGGGGGGAGGCTCCCCCCCTGAATTCGAAATGGTCCAATGGATTGTTCATCTTTGGCCAACCCGGTGGCACCATGTGAAACCTCTTGCTGGAACATGGGACCCACCAGAGAAGTCCCGCTAGGTGGGATGTGGCCAGCCGTAAATCCGGCCGGCTCCCCTTCCAGTAGCGTGATGATGTCACTTGTCTTCCTGCATCCGATCGGGTGTCGGCTGCCCTCCGGGTGCACCGTAATGGATAAGAAGTTGTGACCTCCTCCTTGACAAGTAGTGACGATATGCTTCACCCTGCTGCACCCCTCTCTGCCGGCTGGGTGATGGTTTCCCGGGTGCTCTACCGTGGCTCAAAATCTGCGACCTCCTCCTCTACCGGTTGTGCAGATATGATTCGCCCCGCTTCACTCCTCTCTGCCGGCTGGGTGATGGTTGCCCGGGTGCTCCGCCGTGGCTCAACATCTGCGACCTCCTCGTTTACCGGCGGTGCGGATTCGTGCCACCTTCTTCCATGCGGCCGGCTGGCATGCTGATGGCTGCCTTCTTCCGCGGGCTAGCACAACTTCATTCTATGCCTGAAAAATGTGTCTTCCACATATTCAAGATCCTCGTGTAGAGATATCCACATCCAGATGTCATGATCAATGAAACATTGTATTTTTAGCACGCTTAATTATTTAGCGATGAAGAATGAATGATGAACGTGTAAGGAATAGATAGAAAAGATCATGGTATATGTTCAGATCTATGGCTGTTTTTGTTTGGCAATCATTGTTGAGAATCAAAATTATGAATAATCAACAAATAGATGTTTATCAATCTTCAAAATAAACTCTCTACCTTGATCGTCCGTTGAAGGTGGCGTGAGGAGGAAGATGACGCGTTAACGCTTCTCGAATGTTGGTTTCCCATTCCTCGTTTCGAGGATGCTCTTAGTTAGAGGATCTTCTTCGTTAGAGGATGTTCTTCCTTCAAGAGTTCTCCATCAAATTTTTTCCGCACATTTTCTACGCCCCAGAGGAAGAAGAAAGGGGGAAGCCAACTTAATTAAGGTTATGAATTAATTAATTGACCAATAAATGATGGCACATCAATTAAGGGATTCCAATAGTTACAAAGGTTTCAAGGTTGGGTGGTTCCCACCAACAAAATTCATATGAGTTGTTTCAAATAAATAAAATATAAGTTATTGTTTTATTTAATTATTTTTTTAACGTTCCCACAAAGAACCAAAAACCAACTTCCACCATTGACCTACTTCGGTCTAGGTAAAGGCTCCCTTTAGTGAATATTAGTGCTACGAGTTCAACAGTGTTCTCAGTTTTAAATTCTGAACACCGGTATAAAAGATAGAAAATGATGCTCATGCGTTTACCGAACGTACCTAAAAAAATTTCATAATTTCATTCTAGGACCACCGGGCCTCGGATTCATGCACCGCTAATTTTCATAGACTCGTAATAATTCCATATCATTAAAAAGAATTATAGTGAAAATATAGGTCTTTATATTCTCCCCACCTCAGGGCTTTGTGTCACCGAAGGTCACAACAAAAACCAGGGAAGCAGGTGGAGATATTGAGCATGAATCTGAGCCTCCTGCTCCCGTGTTCTCTCTAGTAGGTTCCCGTGCTTCCAAAGTACATACACCAGAGGTGTCAATTTCTCACAAATAACTCTATCCTATCGATCCTCAATCTCCATTAGAACCTCTAAAAATGTCATGCACCCAGTGTAAATGAGGGGGAAGAGCTAGGTGGTAAGCCACCTCGCCAACTCTGATGAGGAATTGAAAGGGTTTGATGAACCTCAGAGATAACTTGCCACCCTGACCAGATCTCTACACACCTTTTCAAGGTGAGACTCGTAGGAAGACATGGTCACCATCCTCGAACTCGAGAGGTCTCTGTCTCCTGTCATCATATATCTTCTGCCTACTCTATGCAGTCATCATCCACTCCTAGATGATCTGAACCTTCTCCGTGGTAGCTCACACCATCTCTGGTCTCATGAGAGATGACTCCCCTGGGTCAGTCCAGCACATAGGTGATATGCAAGGTTGTCCATACAATGCCTCGAATGGTTACATACCGATAGTAAAGTGATAACTGTTATTGTATGTGAACTCTAATAAGGGAAATGTATCCTCCTAGCTACGGATGAAATCAACGACGAAAGCACACAGTATGTCCTCAAGGGTTTGAATGGTCCACTCTGTCTGGCCATCCTTATGCGGATGGAAGGTTGTGCTCAACAGAAGATGAGACCCAATCTCCTCTTTCAATCCCTTCCATAGATGAGAAGTAAAACATGCATCATGATCTGAGATAATAATCAAGGGAACTCAATGAATCCGTACAATCTCTTGCATGTAGAGGCATCCAAAGCACTCTACTAATCCCTACCACCTAATAGGTAGGAAGTGGGATGACTTGGTGAGTCAGTCAATGATGACCTAGATGGAATCATGTCCCTTGGAAGTGCATGGAAGTCCTGTCACAAAGTCCATGGAAATTCCATCCCACTTCCACTATAACACCTCAAGTTGCTGAACTAAGCCTACTGGAACCTGATGCTCTACCCTCAATTACTGACATGTGAGGTACTGTGAGACAAACTCTACCACTTCTTTCTTTATTCTCAGCCACCAGTGATGACGCTGAAGGTCCAAGTACATCTTCTCTACTATTGGATGTACCTCTAGAGGGGATGTATGAGACTCCCTCAACACTTCCTCCTGAAGTTCCACTGGTACCATAGTATGCCTTATGAAGAGTATGACATGTTCCCCACCTTCAAAAAATCCATCAAGTGCCTTTCTTAGGGATATCTGAGCACGTCGAGACTCACAGTCAGTGTCCCCAAGCTGCACCTCCCTGACTTGCTGATGTACTGTATGAGTGACTATCAGAGACTGAAGATAAGCTACTCTATCTCGATCCACGTATAATATCTACAATGCAACTAGATTCTCCATCACCTCACTCAACAGAAGTATACCAGATATCCTGTTTATTGCATCTTCTACTATGTTCCCTATAACGACCCACACTTTACATACATTGTTAATACTTCAAAATTGAATCACACTTATTACAACATATGACAAAACCACAAAGGACCGTATAGGTATAGTGTCTTTAGAAACTGGGAAACATAAACAACTGGTTCATAAATCTTCTACAGTGTCTCCCATTTATTTCATCATATCTAGGGTCCCTTTTAGCATATTCTACTTAATATCCATCTTCCTGACCTGGGGAAAAGAAAACATAAAAGGGTGAGCTCAAATGCTCAGCAAGGGAAAATAAAGGAAATAAAAATCATATCATATCTTTTTGAAAATCAAAACCTGCAAAAGAGATCATAATATCTTAACATGGAATAAATCATAGAAGTGAAAATGAGATCCCCAAAATCATAACATAAAACTTGAAACTTTGTGGTATGCACACATAATCATGGAAAATCATTTCTTGTTAGTCATGACTCATTGCCAAGACTATCTTAGTGGACAAAGTCCCTTTCTGAACCGAGTTCACTCCTCGTTTCAGTCCTGTATCACTGAACCGAAATAACCTTCCGTTCCAGCCATGTCTATCTCATGAGATATAAAATCATTACCCAATGCATTGGAGGGAGATATAGGTCCCACCCATCTTATAATGAATCCTTTCTTATGTGTGCCACGTAATCATAAAACATGCATCATCGCATAACACATGTAACAAAAATGGGATTCTTGAAACATCATGACATCATAAATCAATTCATATATGATAAAGGAATTGATAAACATAATTCCATCACAACATAGTCAAACCAATGTAAAAATATGGATAGAAACAGAACCCTTTATTATCTTAGATGGAAAATAATTTTGATAAAACACTTGAATTGAATTCTTGAGGAAAATATCCTTTCTTCTTCAAAAATATTTTTCCTTTCATAACATGTCACACAACTTTAAAATAAAAGAAGTTGATTAAAAATAAACTTGAAAACTTGTAAAGGATGCTTCTTTGATGTAATGTTTTAAAAAATCCATTCATTCCGTATAAGTTAAAAAAAACATTCTTCGTACTTTTGTCGGAAAAGTCAAAAAGTACCTCGTACGGAAAAACGACAAAAGATTCCTTTCATATTCTTTACTAAAAACTCACCTAAGGGTAAAATTGGATTTAAACTATTTCAAGTGGATGGAAAAAAATATTACATATTGAGGGAACATGGATGTGGATGATAAAATACACCCTAGTAAATACTTACGAATAAACAATCTCGGATAAAAATGAGATTGTGATATTTCCCTTACCTTAGGTCCGATTTGCTTTGTTCGTGTCCGAAGCTCCTGTATAATGGTTTAAATAATGTTATTGACTTATTCCAGAATCATACATATTGATATGAGATCATATATGGTCATATTATTAGCTTCTTGTTAGTAATATTTCATTGTTACTTGTTACTCGGGTCTTTATAACTTTTTGTTCTTATGCGTGTTTTGTCGAATAAATTCTTATTCTTATCTTTAGGTTATAGATAATTCATTTCCAGAATGGTATTAGTGTATTATATACCATATTCATTCATTCAATTCATTTATATAATCATTATGAAATGAAGATCATGTAGAACGAGTCGCATCACATCGTGGAGACGGTATTCCGTACGTACGCACGAGTGATGATATCGTTCCTATGATCATGGAATTGTATTGGAGTATATATATATATTATTTCAGTATCAATATTACTTAATAATAATCATATATAGTTACTGATTACACCATTATACCCATCCTTGTAAGGTGATGGTGGAAAATAGATTACACCACGGCGTGGAGACGGTATTCCGTACGTACGCACGCGCGGTGATTTCATTTTTCCGTAGGATGGATAGAAGGTGAATTAGGGTTATTTCATATTTATAATAACATATCAGTATGTAAGTAATACTGATGTTATTACTTTATCATGAAACAACTAAAGAAGCAGAAGTTGAAGAAGAAAGAAATTGAAAAGATCGGTAATGGATATTACCTCTTCTTTGGAACGCCTTTTTGAATCCTCCACTTAAGGAACTAAGATTGGTCTTTGGAGAAGACCAGGACCTCTAGGATTATTCTAGGGAAGTGGAGAAGGGAAAATGGCAGGGGTTGGCCGATCTTGAGTGCTCAAATTGGTGTGAGGAGGAGGGGGAGGAGGTGCCCTTTTATAAGGGAGGAGAGGGGCACCTTAGGAATATCTCAAAATATTATTTTATATTAAAGTCAAAATCGGTTTATAATGGTTCCAAAGGGTCTTATTTCGAAGACAAAGTGGGGATGGGTCGAAATCCTATCAACCAATAGAATTTAGACAAGTTTAGGGTATTATTTTAACCTTATCAATTAGATTTAACTCTAAGTTAAATAATTTAACTTTTACCATGACTTTTTGTTTTCTTTCACTATATGGTTAATACACTTACTATAACATGCCAAACGAACCCCAAATTGTTTATTATTAAAATATATATCCTTATCTAAGTCATTTGGCCGAACCTTAGATTTTTAGGAATAAAATAACAATTAATAATATAATATTTGATTTAAAAACTATTTTGTGTCAATTTTGACACTATTTGATATATGATTTTTGTGAAAGTCATAAAAGAATTATATGTTCTAACAAAGTTGATTAAATCAATACTAATATATCATAGTAACCTAGAAAATTAGTGGAATTCATAAAAAGTCTCAAATTAAATTTATTTTGGTATTTATATTATCAATTTTGTCAATATTTCATTAATAAGATAATTACTGCATCATCTTTGTGTCATAAATAAATTAAATTATTTGATGTCTAAAAATTACAAATAAAATACCATCATGTAGGAAATCTTTTTATCTTTCTAATGAATATTTACAATCGAATTTATCTTATGTATAACCCTATATTAAAAATGATTTACTTATTAAACTTTGATTTTAACTATTTTAACCCTTCTTTAAATAAATTAATAATAAATGTCCTAATCTAATCCAAGTGGGCCTAAATGGTCATATTTTATTCCTAAGTTTGTTTTTGGTCGAATTACACTTGTCCAATAGAATTAGGACATGTGTTAGGGTAATATTAATATCATAATTACCCTTAGTTACCCTATTTACTATTAACCGCGGTAAAAAATAGTAAAAAGTTACTATTCACCAAAAAATTATTTTCATCTCATTGAACCACATTTTAGTCCTTCATATTAACCGTGTCTCTCGGATTTTTGAAATTCCATTCACAGAAGCGGTAAAATTAAGTTTTATGCAAAATTCAGTTTTTAACCTACCACTTAGTGGTTTCACTATTCATCAAAAATTGAATGTTTTCAGAAAAATACCAAAATTTCACCCTAGGCTAATTTCGATATTCTGAGTCCAAAAATGAAGTCCATTTTGAAAAATAAAATTTATAAAATTTCAAAAAGTGGTTATTACTATTCATAACGGCTAGTTTTAATAGCATATTGTTGTTTAGTGAAACTCGGTATTGCGTACGACGCAAGCTATCGAGGAAGGTCGCGATTGCGTGTAAAGCAAGCCAAGAAAGTGTTGTGTAGAAAACGATTCCTTTGATGATTTATATAACATAAAAGTCTCGGGTGTTACATTCTACCCCCCTTAAAAAGAATTTCGCCCTCGAAATTCGTCACTTTGCAACAAACAAATGAGGATACTTCTCCCTCATCATATCCTCAAGCTCCCATGTAGCTTCTTCAAGTTGGTGGTTTCTCCATAAAACTTTCACCAAGCGAGTGGTCTTGTTTCGTAGGACTTTTTCGCTACGATCCAGAATCTCTATCGGCTGTTCTTCATAAGAAAGATCTTGCTCCAGTGGTACAACTTCTGAGCTGAGTACATGTGAAGGATCTGGTATGTACTTTCTCAGGAGAGATACATGGAACACATCGTGAACTTGAGAGAGATTCGGTGGAAGCGCCAATCGGTAAGCTACCTTCCCAACACGATCCAGTATTTCAAAAGGACCGATATATCTAGGGCTCAACTTCCCCTTCTTTCCAAATCTCATAACCCTCTTCCAGGGAGATATTCGTAAGAACACTTTATCACCCACTTCAAACTCTAGGTCTTTTCTTCGGTTGTCGGCATAACTTTTCTGTCGACTCTGAGCTGCTCTTATGTGTTGTTGAATAGATCTGACCTTTTCTGCCATTTCATCAACGAGATCAGGTCCTAATAGCTTTCTTTCCCCAACTTCATCCCAGCAAGTTGGAGTCCTGCATTTCTTTCCATAGAGAGCTTCATAAGGAGCCATCTGAATACTGGAGTGAAAGCTATTATTATAAGAAAATTCCACCAAAGGTAGGTGTTGATCCCAACCTCCTTTGAAATCCATAGAGCAAGCTCTCAACATATCTTCTAGGGTTTGAATTGTTCTCTCAGACTGACCGTCTGTCTGGGGATGATAAGCAGTGCTGAAACTCAACTCTGTATCCAGAGTATGCTGAAGACTTCGCCAGAACATCGAGGTAAATCTCGGATCTCGATCAGATATAATAGAAAGTGGTACTCCATGCAATCTTACCACTTCCTTTACATATATCTTGGCAAGCTGATCTAGAGAGAAATCCTCTCTAATAGCAATGAAGTGTGCAGACTTTGTAAGACGATCAACTATGACCCAGATAGCATTATTGCCTTTGGATGTTTTAGGAAGTCCTGTGACAAAGTCCATAGTGATGTTTTCCCATTTCCATTCGGGTATGGGTAATGGTTGTAACATCCCCTTAGACTTCTGTCTCTCAGCTTTAACTTGTTGACAAACCAAGCATCGAGAGACATATTCAGCAACATCTCTTTTCATGCCATCCCACCAGAAGTACTCTTTCAGGTCCCTATACATCTTCGTGCTTCCAGGATGAATAGAGAATGAAGAACTATGAGCCTCATCCAGCTGCTCTTTCTTTAATTCGGGGATGGGAGGAACACAAACCCGATTTCTGAACTTTATTATGCCATCACAATCAAGGTTGAATTCAGGAACATTTCTCACCTTCTTTTGTAACTTGACATCTTCTTTCTGTGCCTCTTTAATCTTCACATGTATAGATGGTTGAACATTCATTTGATAAAGATAAGATTTTTCCCCTTCCATTATAATTCCAAGATCCATCCTTTGTAAATCCATAAATATTGGATCTTTTGTGATCCTCATCATGGATAAACTAGCATGGTCTTGTCGACTTAATGCATCTGCCACCTTGTTTGCTTTCCCAGGGTGGTAATGGATTGAGCAGTCATAATCCTTAATCAGTTCCAACCATCTTCTTTGGCGCATATTCAGCTCCTTTTGTGTGAAAATATACTTTAAACTTTTATGATCAGTATAAATATCACACCTTTCACCATAAAGGTAATGCCTCCAAATCTTTAATGCAAAGATTACCGCAGCCAACTCCAAATCATGTGTTGGGTAATTTTGCTCATGGATTTTCAACTGTCGTGAGGCATAAGCTATCACCATATCATTTTGCATAAGAACACACCCTAATCCCTTCTTGGATGCATCACTGTAGATCACAAACCTTTCTCCACTACAAGGCAGTGTAAGCACAGGTGCACTGGATAACCTTCTTTTCAACTCCTTGAAATTCTCTTCACATTCCTCTGTCCAGACAAACTTAACTCCTTTCCGAGTCAACTTGGTGAGTGGATTAGATAATCGTGAAAAATCTTTTACAAAACGTCGATAATATCCAGCCAAACCAAGAAAACTTCGGATCTCAGTTACTGTTGTTGGTCTTGACCATCTTTCGATAACCTCTGTTTTTGCTGGATCCACAGATATCCCCTCTTTTGAGATTATATGACCCAAAAATGCAACTTTTTGAAGCCAAAATTCACACTTGGTAAATTTGGCATAAAGCTTCTCTTTTCTCAGGGTCTTCAATATAATTCTCAAGTGATATTCATGCTCTTCCTTGCTCTTTGAATAGACAAGAATATCGTCTATAAATACTACCACAAATTGATCAAGATAGTCTCTAAAGACTCTATTCATTAGATCCATGAAGATAGCAGGGGCATTAGTAAGACCAAATGGCATCACTATAAATTCATAGTGTCCATACCTTGTACGGAAAGCCGTCTTTGGTATATCCTCCCTTTTGACCCTTAATTGATGATACCCTGAACGAAGATCAATCTTGGAAAAGTATTGAGCTCCGCGTAGTTGGTCAAATAAGTCATCAATGCGTGAGAGAGGATATTTGTTCTTGATAGTGATCTTGTTAAGTTCTCGATAATCAATGCAGAGTCTCATTGATCCATCTTTCTTCTTAACAAATAGAACAGGTGCTCCCCAAGGTGACGCACTAGGGCGTATGAATCCCTTATCAAGATTCTCTTGGAGTTGCTTCTTCAATTCCTGCAACTCAATTGGGGCCATTCTATAAGGTGTCTTTGAAATAGGCAAAGCACCCGGTACGAGTTCTATTGAAAACTCAACTTCACGATTTGGTGGAAGACCCGGCAATTCCTCCGGAAAGACATCATCAAACTCCCGTACAATGGGCATATTCTTAATCGTGAGTTTCTCACCAACCATTTGAGATAAATAACCTTCATTTAGTGGAATCAATACCCATAAGATGGAAGAAATTTCCACTGGAAGGTTATGTTCATCCTTGCATTGATAGACGATCGTAGGTTGATCTGGAATATGAAATGTGACTTCCCTTCTTTGGCAATTGATATGAGCTCCATGTAGAGAAAGCCAATCCATGCCAAGAATCACATCAAATTCCACTAAAGGAAGGATCACAAGATTTGCAGGAAGCACTTTCCCACAAACTTCGATTGGAGAAGAATTATAAACTTTTGATGCGATTGATGTGCCATTAGGTGTTGTCACAGCTAACTCAACATCTAATTGTTGAGGTAGTACGGTGATACCCTTAGAAAAGTATTCAGAAATAAAAGAGTGGGTGGATCCAGAATCAAATAAAACATTTGCTACTTTAGAGTGGATGGTAAGTGTACCTTTCACCACATCGTTATCGTACTCCACATCGCTGATAGAAATTGCATGTGACTTTCCTTTGTCTTTAGCCTTAAGAGTTTGTTGACGTCGACCATCATCATCAACCCTTGGATTTGGGCATTGATTGGCATAATGCCCCATCTCCTTGCACTTGAAACATTGAAGTGTAGCAGGTTCATTCTGTGTATCCCTTCCTTTGTTTGCATCATTAGACATCTTCTTCCCATTATCACGGCATTCAAATGCCCGATGACCTTCCTTTCCACATTTAAAACATTTACTTGTCCCTTTAAGACAACTCCCTCCATGTTTCTTTCCACACTTTGAGCATAAGGGAAAGTTCATCTTCTTTTCCGTGTGCTCTTTAGAGTTTTCTTTGAATTCCATCTTCCTCTTCTTATCAAACCCATGTGACTGATGGGTTACTCCAATCTCCATCTCGACTTTGAGGGCACATCGAATGATTTCTTCGTAGCTATTGAAGTCCCTTATGGCTAACGCCCTTCGAAGACTTGGTTTTAAGCCACTAAAGAATCGATCGATCTTACTCTCAGGTTGGATAATAATACCAGAAGCGTACCTTGCAAGTCTTGTAAAATTTGCTTCATAGGTACCAACAGATTCATCATCCCTTTGCTTCAGTTCAAGGAACTCTTTCTCCATCTTTGTTCGGAGAATACGAGGGAAGTACTTATTGAAAAATAAGTTCTTGAACTCGTCCCATTCCATAGACTCAATTTCATCCCTTTGCCTCGTATTCTTAACAAGATTCCACCATTGATCCGCATCTCCTTCCAAACGATACACTGCTAGGATGACTTTATCATGCTCAGAACATTGAAGAACTGAAAATATCTTTTCAGTAGTACTAATCCATTGTTCAGCAACTAATGGATCAGTAGACCCGCTGAAAGATGGTGGACGCTGCCTCATGAAGGATTCAACAGAATGTTGCTCCCTTCTTTGTTCGTTTGGAAATCCTGCATGATTCATAGCTTGAGAATGTTGTGTGAGCATGGCTACAAGATTTTGCATTCCAGCTCCCATATCGTTTGGTTGCTCAGGGGGACAATCATTGCATTGCCCATCGCATTCCGCATTAACACGGTTCCTTCGGGTTCCAGCCATTGACTAAAACCAAGAAGAATAGTGTGAGCAACACTAATTATAATAGGAAACCACATAATTCAAGAATAAAATTTTCATGCTTAAGGTCTTATCCTAGGTTATTCAAGGCCATTTCTAAAATTGTGTTCTATGCTTAGACTTATCCTTAGGGTTATTACTAAGGCTTTCACATCCTAGTTTCCAAAGGTTGACTATACCTTTCCTCTGATACCAACTATAACGACCCACACTTTACATACATTGTTAATACTTCAAAATTGAATCACACTTATTACAACATATGACAAAACCACAAAGGACCGTATAGGTATAGTGTCTTTAGAAACTGGGAAACATAAACAACTGGTTCATAAATCTTCTACAGTGTCTCCCATTTATTTCATCATATCTAGGGTCCCTTTTAGCATATTCTACTTAATATCCATCTTCCTGACCTGGGGAAAAGAAAACATAAAAGGGTGAGCTCAAATGCTCAGCAAGGGAAAATAAAGGAAATAAAAATCATATCATATCTTTTTGAAAATCAAAACCTGCAAAAGAGATCATAATATCTTAACATGGAATAAATCATAGAAGTGAAAATGAGATCCCCAAAATCATAACATAAAACTTGAAACTTTGTGGTATGCAGACATAATCATGGAAAATCATTTCTTGTTAGTCATGACTCATTGCCAAGACTATCTTAGTGGACAAAGTCCCTTTCTGAACCGAGTTCACTCCTCGTTTCAGTCCTGTATCACTGAACCGAAATAACCTTCCGTTCCAGCCATGTCTATCTCATGAGATATAAAATCATTACCCAATGCATTGGAGGGAGATATAGGTCCCACCCATCTTATAATGAATCCTTTCTTATGTGTGCCACATAATCATAAAACATGCATCATCGCATAACACATGTAACAAAAATGGGATTCTTGAAACATCATGACATCATAAATCAATTCATATATGATAAAGGAATTCATAAACATAATTCCATCACAACATAGTCAAACCAATGTAAAAATATGGATAGAAACAGAACCCTTTATTATCTTAGATGGAAAATAATTTTGATAAAACACTTGAATTGAATTCTTGAGGAAAATATCCTTTCTTCTTCAAAAATATTTTTCCTTTCATAACATGTCATACAACTTTAAAATAAAAGAAGTTGATTAAAAATAAACTTGAAAACTTGTAAAGGATGCTTCTTTGATGTAATGTTTTAAAAAATCCATTCATTCCGTATAAGTTAAAAAAAACATTCTTCGTACTTTTGTCGGAAAAGTCAAAAAGTACCTCGTACGGAAAAACGACAAAAGATTCCTTTCATATTCTTTACTAAAAACTCACCTAAGGGTAAAATTGGATTTAAACTATTTCAAGTGGATGGAAAAAAATATTACATATTGAGGGAACATGGATGTGGATGATAAAATACACCCTAGTAAATACTTACGAATAAACAATCTCGGATAAAAATGAGATTGTGATATTTCCCTTACCTTAGGTCCGATTTGCTTTGTTAGTGTCCGAAGCTCCTGTATAATGGTTTAAATAATGTTATTGACTTATTCCAGAATCATACATATTGATATGAGATCATATATGGTCATATTATTAGCTTCTTGTTAGTAATATTTCATTGTTACTTGTTACTCGGGTCTTTATAACTTTTTGTTCTTATGCGTGTTTTGTCGAATAAATTCTTATTCTTATCTTTAGGTTATAGATAATTCATTTCCAGAATGGTATTAGTGTATTATATACCATATTAATTCATTCAATTCATTTATATAATCATTATGAAATGAAGATCATGTAGAACGAGTCGCATCACATCGTGGAGACGGTATTCCGTACGTACGCACGAGTGATGATATCGTTCCTATGATCATGGAATTGTATTGGAGTATATATATATATTATTTCAGTATCAATATTACTTAATAATAATCATATATAGTTACTGATTACACCATTATACCCATCCTTGTAAGGTGATGGTGGAAAATAGATTACACCACGGCGTGGAGACGGTATTCCGTACGTACGCACGCGCGGTGATTTCATTTTTCCGTAGGATGGATAGAAGGTGAATTAGGGTTGTTTCATATTTATAATAACATATCAGTATGTAAGTAATACTGATGTTATTACTTTATCATGAAACAACTAAAGAAGAATAAGTTGAAGAAGAAAGAAATTGAAAAGACCGGTAATGGATATTACCTCTTCTTTGGAACGCCTTTTTGAATCCTCCACTTAAGGAACTAAGATTGGTCTTTGGAGAAGACCAGGACCTCTAGGATTATTCTAGGGAAGTGGAGAAGGGAAAATGGCAGGGGTTGGCCGAGCTTGAGTGCTCAAATTGGTGTGAGGAGGAGGGGGAGGAGGTGCCCTTTTATAAGGGAGGAGAGGGGCACCTTAGGAATATCTCAAAATATTATTTTATATTAAAGTCAAAATCGGTTTATAATGGTTCCAAAGGGTCTTATTTTGAAGCCAAAGTGGGGATGGGTCGAAATCCTATCAACCAATAGAATTTAGACAAGTTTAGGGTATTATTTTAACCTTATCAATTAGATTTAACTCTAAGTTAAATAATTTAACTTTTACCATGACTTTTTGTTTTCTTTCACTATATGGTTAATACACTTACTATAACATGCCAAACGAACCCCAAATTGTTTATTATTAAAATATATATCCTTATCTAAGTCATTTGGCCGAACCTTAGATTTTTAGGAATAAAATAACAATTAATAATATAATATTTTATTTAAAAACTATTTTGTGTCAATTTTGACACTATTTGATATATGATTTTTGTGAAAGTCATAAAAGAATTATATGTTAGAACAAAGTTGATTAAATCAATACTAATATATCATAGTAACCTAGAAAATTAGTGTAATTCATAAAAAGTCTCAAATTAAATTTATTTTGGTATTTATATTATCAATTTTGTCAATATTTCATTAATAAGATAATTACTGCATCATATTTGTGTCATAAATAAATTAAATTATTTGATGTCTAAAAATTACAAATAAAATACCATCATGTAGGAAATCTTTTTAGCTTTCTAATGAATATTTACAATCGAATTTATCTTATGTATAACCCTATATTAAAAATGATTTACTTATTAAACTTTGATTTTAACTATTTTAACCCTTCTTTAAATAAATTAATAATAAATGTCCTAATCTAATCCAAGTGGGCCTAAATGGTCATATTTTATTCCTAAGTTTGTTTTTGGTCGAATTACACTTGTCCAATAGAATTAGGACATGTGTTAGGGTAATATTAATATCATAATTACCCTTAGTTACCCTATTTACTATTAACCGCGGTAAAAAATAGTAAAAAGTTACTATTCACCAAAAAATTATTTTCATCTCATTGAACCACATTTTAGTCCTTCATATTAACCGTGTCTCTCGGATTTTTGAAATTCCATTCACAGAAGCGGTAAAATTAAGTTTTATGCAAAATTCAGTTTTTAACCTACCACTTAGTGGTTTCACTATTCATCAAAAATTGAAAGTTTTCAGAAAAATACCAAAATTTCACCCTAGGCTAATTTCGATATTCTGAGTCCAAAAATGAAGTCCATTTTGAAAAATAAAATTTATAAAATTTCAAAAAGTGGTTATTACTATTCATAACGGCTAGTTTTAATAGCATATTGTTGTTTAGTGAAACTCGGTATTGCGTACGACGCAAGCTATCGAGGAAGGTCGCGATTGCGTGTAAAGCAAGCCAAGAAAGTGTTGTGTAGAAAAAGATTCTTTTGATGATTTATATAACATAAAAGTCTCGGGTGTTACATTCCCCTTCCTAGGAGTATAGAACATCTTGAAGTCATAGTCTTGGAAGAACTCGAGCCAATGCTGTTATCTATGGTTGAGGTCCTTCTGAGAGTAGATATACCTGAGACTCTTGTGAACAGAGTAGAATGTAAAAAGTTCACCCATCAAGTAATGTCTCCACATCATCATGGTTAAGACCACTACTGCTAACTCCAGGTAATGGGTAGTGTAGTTCTTCTCATGCTTTCATAGCTATCGATAACTATAAGCAATCACTGCTCACTCCTGCATCAGGACACATCCATTCCCAGTCCCTGATGTGTCATAGTAGACTGCGTACCCCACACCCTCCTCTGGTAACCTCAAGATGGGGAAATTTATCAATCACTGCCTCATCTTTTGGAAACACCACTAGCATTTCTTCGACCACACAAAGGGTTTCCCCATCTGGGTCAATGCTGATAAGAGTGTTGTAACTCTGGAAAAGTCAAGAACAAACCTCTGGTGGTAACCGGCAAAACCCAAGAAACTTCTCACCTCTATCACACTCTTGGTTGGCTCCCAAGGAAGCACATCTTCAATATTTACTGAATCCACCACAAATCCATCCTCTGAGATGATGTTTCCATGAAAGTGAACCTATCGGATCCAAAATTGTAACTTCGAGATATTACCATAAAGATAGTGCTCTCAGAGTGTGTGTAGAACAATATCAAAGTGATAGGAATGCTTTTCCTCTGTATCTGTGTATATCAGGATGTGGTCAAATAAGAATACCACAAATCGATCGAGGTATGGCTGAAAGATCTTATTCACTAGTCCCATGAACACAGTTGTGGCATTGGTCACACCGAAGGGCATAACCAAGAAATCATAGTGGCCATACCGATATATGAAGGTTATCTTCTACACATCCTCCTCTCGTACCCTAAGCTGGTGATAGCTTGATCTGAGGTTTATCTTCAAAAACCACCGTGATCCCATCAGCTGATCAAAGAGAACGTTATTCCTTAGAAGTGCGTAATTTTTCTTCATGGTGACTTAGTTCAGGCACCGATAGTCCACAAAGTGTATCAAACTCCAATACGCCTTCGTGGCAAACAAAATCGGGGCTGGCCAAAGAGAAACACTGGGCCTAATGAACCCCTTGCTCTGTAAGTCCTCTAGCTATACTCGAAGCTCTCGATGCTCTGTGGGAGACATCCGATATCCTGGGGTAGATATTGGTGTCTCCCTAGGGTACAAGTCAATATAAATGTCCACCTCTCTGCGAGGAGGTAGAATAGGAATATCAACATCGAAAATATCAGCGTACTGGTCCACCACTACAGGACAGCTCGAACTCTCAACATCAACCGCTCCAAGGTTAAGGCTAGACAACTGGTGTGTGATTGGCTGAACCCTCCTCTGGGTAAGTCCATCCTATGCTGGAAAGGTTCCCTTATTATTTTTGAAGGAAACCCTGGTCCCATACTTGCAGACACACCACACATTGCGCCTAATACATTCGATCTGAACATGGACTGTAGATAAACAATCCATACCCAAGATGGCATTGTAAGGACTCGACATCGCTACTAGAAGATCCCAGACGAAGTTCGCACCTCCTAGAGTAAGATCACACTACTGGAACCAGTGTTTAATCATCGAATCCTCTCCCGTAGGAGTCTTTAGTAGTAAGGATCGAGCCAAAAAATCCATCAGAATATCCGAGCTCTGAACGAGGGTTGTGGTAATAAAAGAGTGACTGGAACCTATGTCTATAACTACTACAGCTAAGGTGGAGTAGACAGAGATCATAACTCGAATCATCTCCATAGCACCATGATCGTAGGCCTCTATTTCTTGGATTAGATGTCATCCCTGTCCACCTACTCCCTATGGTCAGGGTGGACCACCTAGAGGTGGTGGTGGTAGAATCTCGAATCACCGCCCTTCGCCGGTTGCATGGCCAACTACTTTGCCACTTCCACCTTCTGCTTGCAGACCAATTCTATTAAATATTTTCCTCTGCCCAAGAGCTCCTTTGACTATCATCTAGTCATCCATATGGTGGATCGGGCGGTCACGAGCTATGTGACCCTGCCCGCCGCACGGGTAACACCACTTATTCCTTTCCTGTCCTACTCTGTCTCGAGATCCCCGCACAACTGACCTTGAATCCCACAGTCGTGAACCTATATGTCTTGTTCTCTTGGACCTCATTGTCATCTATCTACTTCCATCTGCAAATGACTTTGCTATGTGTCCTCCGGTGGTGGGTCTCATTGCCGGTGACTTCTCAACAAGGAATCTCTCCACTAAGAGTGCTCTCTCTAACACCCCCGCCTGCGTCGCTATACTGAGAGAAATAATCAAAACTCTAATATCTCCTCTGAGCCCCAGATAAAAGGTATGGGCCCTAAAAAGGGTCTCAAACCTTGTTAGATGAGTTGTGTCAGAGGTCAGTGAACCTCGCTGAATGCTAAGCCATAGTCATGCTTCCCTGTTGGAAGTGGGGGAGCTTCAGTATACGCACATATCGTAAAGTTGCTGGGATGAACTTTGCCCTAAAAATGCTCTCGATGTCCACCTAGATGAGAGTCACCTCATCGTGAACCTAGAGCATCAATATCCACCAACTCCCTGTTACTGCCTAAAAATACTGGATTCAAGGATAATCATAAGATCAGCTGGTGTCCCTCACAGTTGGAAAACTCTAACTACGGCTTCAAGCCAATCCTCAGTTGCCTGTGGATACGTCTCTCCCTGGAACCTCGGTAGCCTCTAGCGCTGAAACTCATGCAACATGATCAAGTGGCATGCACCATCTAATACTTTGGCAGGTGGAATCAGCTTCCCAATGGGTAGTGGTGCTTCCGATACACCACCCAATAGTATAAATTCTAAAAGGGGGCCCTATATTGAAGCCTCTTCGCTCGGTGGGCTGTCATCCCATAAATAACCAAGAACCCTGGTTGACTATCTTCGTGTAGGTATCCTGAAAAGAAATAGGTGAACCAATTTCAATATGTTATACCTAGTGGGATGACTACAATAAATGACAAGAAATTTTTTAAAAAACACAGACACCATCTGTTTTTTCGTGCAATGAGTCATAAATCCGAAGTTAGGGTCCCGGTGTATGGATATGTCATCTTCCGCACCAATACTAGATTTCCCTAATTGAAAACGATACTCATAACACTTAATATTATTGAACCTTAAAAGATTAGATTCCATGTATTTCGGTAGAATCAATTCCTCTGATACCAATTTTTCAGGACTCGTCCCCCAGGGCCCATGTCGTGACAACCCCAAGCCCCCTTCCATAGGCCAGGGGCTGGCGACTAGCACCAGAAAGGCATATCCCTATAACTAGGAAGGAATTTCCTTTTAACCTACAAACTCACACAATCCAAGCACAAATTAAGATAAAAACACAAAGTAAACTATATAGTAAATAGGGTGAGTATTGTAAGTAAAGGGGACAAAATACCACCCCGATTTGAAAGTACAAGTAAAACAGAAAACAACTCCTGTGAACACTCACCAAGGATCCTACCTAAATGGTGTGTACAACTCTCGAGCGGTCGTCTCTTCGATAAAAATCATCTAATGGTCCACCTCTGAGAAACCTCTAGTTTTGGCACCCTCATCCACGATCAATGATGTCCATCTTCTACACATGAAACAACAAGTTTTAGCTATAGCCCGTGCATGTGTGAGTATAACAATACATAGTAGGGACCCCGAGACCCTCAAATGTCTCTAAAAATCCATGAAGGATTAACCACAAAGCAACACTATATTCACATGCACGACACAAAAATCATCCCTACTTTGGTATATGCCCATACATTTATGTAATTTATCATGTGTACCCATCTTTTTCATGAGGAATCACAAGGCCCAACTCTCTAGACAAAAGAAGAACTATTCCACGTAGGAAATAATACAACAAAGGTAACATTGTGATGGTAAGTACCACAAAGGTAATGCCACATAGAATAATACCATTAAGGTATCACCACACAGAAGTGTACCAAAATGGTTACACCACACTGAAGTATACCATGAAGGTATCACCACATAGAAGTGTACTAAAAAGGTAAAGACTCAGCTCACATCAGGTATAACATAAGTATGGAAGTATAGTTGATTAGCTATATTTCTAGATCATATTACTTCATCGATAAGCTATGTTGTTGACCCACACAGGATCGTAGATGACCCACACATGATTTGAAGATGAACCAAATAGGATATAAAGTTGCTGACCCACATAGTATCTGAAGATGACCCACATAATAAATAAAGATAACCCACACATGGACTGTATATTCTTCAAGTACAACCAACTACATGGTTTTCAAACTAAGCTTGCTTGATTCAAGGAGGATCTTATCCTAAATCCATAGGATGATACTTCACCTACCTCATGGTCCCGTGAAGAAGTATCACGAATGTCTGTCGCATCAAAAGGGACCTAATACGACTAATAGGGTGTCAATCAGATGCCCAGTTAGAAAGTTATTAGCGTTTTCGTTCTAAGGGCCCGGTTGGATTCGGGTTCGATCCAACTCGGTCATACTCCAAATTTATCCAAAACTCAATTAGAGTATACCAAAATCACTATCCTGATCTATGACTTTCAGAGTCGTATAAGATTCAACAAACGAACGCTCGGTTCTCAAGATATGGCCAAAAGGCATATCTGGGACCAAATTTTCCTTGGTCAAGCCTAGGTCTGGCCTAGATGGGTGGGACTGTGGTAGGCCTAGCTTGTTGGGCCTCTGTCAAGCCCAACCCGAAAAGGGGGCAGCCCGACCTGCTGGGCGTGACCCACTGGGAACAGCCCGCTTGGCACATCTCGCTTGACGTGGAACGCTAGGTGTGACCCATAGGGCGCAGCCCACTGTGCGTGGTTCATCGGGCTCAACCCGCTCGGCTGTGTCGTCTATCATGGCAGGGCCCACCCTAGCCACTACCCCAAGGGTGGCCCCCCAAAAAATTCCAATCTGTCCAATGGACCATTCAGCTTTGGCCATCCCAGCAGTGCCATGTGGTGCTGCCTGCTCTCACCCAAGACCCGCTGGATCGGTCTTGCTCAGTGTGTCACGACTAGCTAGAAATCCGGACGACTCCCCTTCTAGTGGCGTGATGGCACATCTGTTTCTCCAGCGGCCATTCGGGTGCCGACCTCCCTCTGGTTGAGCCTGTAGGGCTTATCAGTCATGGACTCCTCCTCTATTGGAGGCAATAACGCATGCCGACCCCTACTCCTCCCACTACCAGTTGGGTTTCGGCCACCCTGGTGCGCCGCTGTGACTCTACATCCATCACATCCTTCTCTAAGGGTGGCACAGATGTGCGTCGCCTTCTTTTACGCGGCCAGCCGTTGTGATGGCCACCAACATCTTTCGCGGGCCAATGCAGCTTAATTCTAAGACAAAAAAATGTGTCTTCCACATATTCATGATCCTTGGGTTCAGATCTTGTAATCCATATATCGCTCTCAACAAAACATTGTATTTTTATCATGCTTAATTATTTGGGGATGAAGAACGCGTGATGAACACACGAAGAACAAATAGAAAAATCATGGTATATGTGCAGATCGATGGCTGTGTTTATTTGGCCTACATCATTGGGAATAAAGATTGTTAAGAATCAATGAATAGATGTTTATCAAAATTCCAAATAAACTCCATACCTCAATCATCCATTAGATGTGGCGTGAGAAGCAAGATGATGCGCCAATGCTTCTTAAATATTAGTTTCACATTCCTCGATCAGAGGATGCTCTTCGTTAGAGAATCTTATTCATTTAAGGATGTTCTTCCTATAAGAGTTCTCCAGAAAATGATTTCCCCACGTTTACCAACCCCCCTAGAGGAGTAAAAAGGGGGAAGCTAACTTAATTAAGTTTAAGAATTAATTACATGACCAATTAATGTTGGCACATCAATTGGGGGTTTCCAAGAGTTACAATGGTTTCATGGATTGGTGGTACCCACCACCAAAATTCAAATGAGAGGTTTCAAATAAATAAAATAAAAGTTATTTTTTTATTTTTTTATTTTTTTAACTCTCCCACAATGAACCGAAAAACCAACTTCCACCCTCAACCTACTATAGTCGAAGTGGAGGATTCGTTAAGAAAATATCGGTGCTGCGAGTTCAACGGTGTTCTCGGTTTTCAATTCTGAGCACTAGTTCAAAAGTAACAAAACGTTTCTCAGATGTTTAATGAACATACCTAAAAAATGTTCATAATTTAATTCTAGGAACACTAGGCCTTGGAATCACACGCCGCTAATTTTCACATACTCGTAATAATTCTATATATTTCAAAAACATTACATGGAATATCAGGGTCATTACACATTCATTCCAATCAAAATTGAATATTATTGGAATCACCTTTTACTCCCCCTTTTCTTCATAAGACCTACATCACATGTTATCCTAACATATGATATTCTTGAAATACATAACATCAAAGCATTTTCAGGTTTAAATGTAATGTGTAATTCATGACCATTTTAGAATGCCAAGCCCTTACACACTCTCTCTTCTTATTCAACTATCATTCTCTACTTCAAATACTTATTCTTCTCCAATCATCTTCATATAGATGATACTTCATCATTCTGCTCAAATCATCCTCAAATGAATGATACTTCTCTATTATTAATTGTTGTAAACAATGTGTCACGTTCAACACATGTTCTTTGAACTTAGGATCATTTCAATAATCGTCTAAATTTACTTCACGGAGAATTTCCCAAGCATGAAATCCAATGCAATGATTGCATAAAAATTGTCCAGGCATCCTCACTTCACCTGATCTCTATTCACTTTGGAGTCCTTACTCATATCCTTCTTTATTTTGACCAGAATGGAAAACTATTGACAAGAAATATAATCTTCATACACAATGTCGTCCCAATACTTTAACCATTTCTTAAATGGTTAGAAATTCCAAAATATAATTATTCAACCCATTATAATGAAGGCCTCTAAATTTTCATGATGAACATATCATTAACCCTTAATTAATAAGAAGCAGATCTAAAATTAACATTCCATACATGTGAATAACTTCATCATGTATCCTATTGAAATATGGTAATAACTTGAATTACTATAAAAACCATATTGGAAACATGCATTACTCTGTATTTCTTAAGTAAGATACATATTATTAGATATATTGCTTATCCAAAAGTGCGGTAAACTCAATTGATGAGAGCATAAAGAACTTCTCGATAAGTTAATAATCAGTTATAAGGTAGTTAGTACATATCCAAATCAATCATTTCATCTTCATTATCTCAAAATGAGATATACATTAAGGGTTTTCTTTCCCTCAATCATCTATTTTCTAAAAATTTAACTTTCTAATAAATCAATTTTCTTTTTTACCATTCACTATATGAACACATACCCTTAATAAAATAGTATAGTAGTTCAATCCTCTTATATCTCATAATTCTTACAACCAGAAATTTACTAACAAAATATTATAATTACATGATTCTTGAATAGGAATATTAATCACTATACTTCATCTATGGTAGAATCCTAACTTGATAATAATCCAAAATCATCATTTGGGGCATATTCCTTTGACACTTGGGACATTGATTCACATAGTGTCCCATACACTTGAAGTTGAAGCCTTGAATATAGGGGATTTCTTTCATTATCTTGCAGTTATGAACATGGTGGCCTTTTCCCCCACACCTGAAGAAAAATTCTTTTCCTCTCAAGTATATACCAAGGTGTTTTCGTCCACAATTATCACATTTGGGAAAATACAACTTTCTCTTTGTCTCTTTATCCATGTTTTCCCCTTCCATTATCTTATTCTTTTACTTCCCATCATAGACATAGGACTCAGAGAAGTCTTTACATACATTTTCAACACATGATACTATTTCCTCATTTTATTAGGATACTTGGGATACAATCTTCCTTTGAAATTATGGCATAATACGATCAGAGATATGATCCCCTTTAATCTTCACATCCTGTTCATCGAAGAAGTTCTCATTTCTTCTAATAGGCACCGTTTCTAATCAATTCCATATTTTATATTATCTGGTACCATTATGAACTCTCTATGACTCTAAACATGGTATATCACATAACATAAATTTATGCATCGTAAATACTAGAACCATATACTTTGGTTACTTTTGGGGCATAAATCATTCATAATGGTGGTTAAATAATAAGTGAATTATCTTAATCATATCCCCTGAGAGTTTCAAAACCAAGAGTGCAACAAAGCCTATTGTTTTGTATTAGGATACCCCATTTAAAGCCTAAAACTCCATGTCTTAGATTTCACTCCTATGTACATCTGTGCCTAAGAAACCTCTACCCCTTTTTATCCAAATAGGGATGTATTTTATAAAAAGACCACATAATCTTTTCCTTTCCAAAAAAACCAGGATGTTATTGTATGCTTGTCATCAAAGACTATCTTATCCATTTTTCCCCAAATATATGTTTTCTAAATCTAGTTTACAAGTTTTCTACTAATCTTTCTTTGATACAAACTATAAGGACCCAAACCTAGTTTCCCGGAGCTAGCACCTTATTACATTACATTGGTATGGTTACGATAAAGTCATCTCCAAAATGATCGAATAGTTTATTAGATTTGGAAACAATATACATAAATAAGTTCAACATTACATCATGAAATGAAAAATAACACTAAATAATTCCATTAGAAACATCCAAACCTACTATATTATGCTTGCAAGTCACTCATCAACTACTTATTCATATCGTGGGAAAATGAAACATAAAAAAGGGGTGAACTCAAATGCTCAGTAAGAGTAAGTAATACATTGTAAGATAACACAAACATTAATAGTAGGTATAGTTAATAAATGAAAACACATTCCATTACAAATAATAAAATTAAACACATTATGTAATGAATATGAGCTGAGTAAATAATGAAATAATAAAACAAAATCATGGATATTCTACAAGTAAAATAACCACATGAACTTTCAAGTACTAGATACAATATATGGGAAGTTCATATGTAGGAAATTTTGAAATATTTTTTCAAGGACTGAGCCAAGAATTTTTAATATAATTAAGGCCTCATCCAAAACCATATATTCAATTGGGAAAGGCATCAACCAATACTACATATATTCGTCTCTTGAGACCTACTGATGCATCGATAGGATATAGTGGGACCCACCCGTAAGATACTATGTCCAATGAATTTCTAATATGAAATGGATGAACATAATTAAAATTTACATGCATATTGAAACTAACATATGAAATGTAAATAACTTTCCCCAATCATTGAACTTAATGACTAACCATTCGAAATAATATGGTGAATGGTATCAAGAAATAACATCCATAAGAAAACTAATCATAAACCATTAAATAAAACATGGTGTATGATATAATAGTTTATAAAACTAAATGATGTAAAAGAATCAACACAATTTGGTTGACATAGATGAATATAATTTTAAATGATACCATTGAAAAATCCTGAGGGAAATAGTCCTTAAACATTCCTAAGTGTCCCATACCACTATGAAAAAGTAAAAACATAATCTATTATAATATAATGAGAATAAGGGTACTCTTGATATAATTTACCAATGTATAGTAAATACACTAAAAGATATAAATAAGTGTTGAAGAAGGTATATATCTCATTAAAGTTAATGTGAGATGAGAAAAATCCTTTTTACTTTTGATTGAAGAGTTATTTTAGAAAATCATTTATATTAGCCATGAAATCAGATTGTACGAATGAATTTATAATAAAATAAAAGGCAAGGGCACTAGAATTATATTTTAGGAACAAATGATCTCCCAATGAAGTGAAATCATGTAAATAGAGTTCATAATGTTCTTTAGAAATAAAACATTTTAGAGAAATTTAAGGAAAGTATTAAAGAGAATTTCAAAGACGAAAGGCAAGTTTGTTCTCATAAATCCAGAAATGATCCAATATAATTTGTTTTGATAAAATTAATATTTTTAGAGATATAATGGTGGCTTGAAATAGAATCGTGTATACACGTGAAAATGGGTAATAATTTGAAAATATCCCTTGAATTGGGTTTGGTTATCGAGATGAAAATTTTAAATGATCCTTTTAAAAACATTCAAATCACCATAAAATAAAGAAGGATTAATGAAGGTAAAAATATATAGGATATTAAAAAATAATTTATGTGGTGTAAATAAGAATAAATTATAATTTATTTGAGGTAAGTAGAAAATAATGGTAACCTGAATGAAAATGGAGGTTCGGGTTGAAATCCCTTACAAGTTTGTTATCAATTGATTTGTATGACCCAAAATAAATAATATTCAAATGATACATTAAATAAAATGAAAATAAATATATTCATGATATGTTAAATCAATGAGAAATATACATACACCATACACAAGTATTTGTAGTGAATATGGAAAATCTCACAAAAATGGGAGTGAGATGAAGAAACCCTTACCTTAAGACCGAATGTGTTACCCTCTAGAACTTAAGGTCCAAGAATATAAAATTTGACTTATTAATAACATATATCAGAAACTATTAAACATTTTTTTAGTTTTTAATAATATTATTTAGTTAATTTATGCCTTTATTAATAAGTTATTTTATTTCATTTTGTCGTTTCAGAGTGTTCGTTTTCTTTATTTTCATAATCTGTTCACTAGTTCTTAATTAATGGAGTTCATGTTGAATGGGTGTAAATATCTAGAATATAAATTACATATTTTTTTAGGAAAATATAGAAGTGTTAATGTTCATTAATATATTTTTTTACATAGAAAAAGGATGATTCATTAGATGAAATATTAATGACCTTAACTTAGATTATTTTAGTGGTATTCTGATTATTAGGATAATGTTTGGTCATAAAATTTAATAATATGTTAATATACAGGTTAATGAATATTAATTAGGTTATTATACATATATTATAGTCTGGTTCAACCATCAAAATGGTTTCATGACCAGTAATGAAGGATAAATAGAAGAATGAAACTTCATCGTCCATGAAGGTTACAAATTAGATCCTCATGGACATTGATGTCATTTAAAAAATAAAAGAGAAAGAGAATAAGGATATTGATGATAATTATTCCATTAACATGATATAATTCAAGTATATAGATGATAATGGATCTATCATGGTCATTTGGATAGAGGAGGCGGGGATAGGATAATAAAATGAGAAAAAATTAAATGAAACTAATTGAAAAAGAAATGTGCTTTACCTCTCGAAATAAACTCTTTGAGAATCTTCTTAAGGGAAGGGATTTTGTTATTTTGGTAAGACAATGATCTTCATGGACAAGAGGAGTTACTAGGTAAGGTTATTTTGGACGAACTTTGAGGATATTCAAGGCATAGAGGAGTGAAGAGAAGATAGAGTGAGCAGGGTTTTACATTGGATGATAGGAGGGGTTTCACAATTTTTTAATCATTACATTATTAATTTCCCTCATGGAAATAAATAGTTACAATTACATGACCAAGGATAGTAATAAATTCATGTGAATTCTAAACAAGTATACTTACATAACTTATGATTTTATAAATAGTTTATTTAAATGATAATCTATATATATGGTATTTTACTATATTTCACTATTCATAAAAACTTAGAGTAATTCAGAAAAAATTCACCCTAACCATTTTTCGATATGTAGAATCCAAAAATGAATTCCATTTTTCAAAAATAATTTTCTAAATATGTCTAATTTAATATTTAAATAAAAATCATAAGTTATTCTAAAAACAACAGTTTTAAAACATTTATTTACTTATTACAACACACAGGTATATCATACTTCTACTTGAATATTATTTATAAACTATCATATGTTTTATTACTATTAATTAGGGTATATCAATATTCATAAGGGCATGTTAATACTCATAAGGGTTGCTTACTATTCACTAAAAATTATGTTTTTCTTATCAGATTAGAAATAACTTACTGATTGCAACTATGTATGTTAGATTTTTGAAATTCAAATCACAGAGGTGTAAAAATAGTGTTTACACGACTAAGTTATAAAAAAGAGGTGTTTTGTAGAGACTCATTGTTTCATTCATTATAAAATATATTTATTTGTAAATTCTTGGGGTGTTACCCTCATACTCAGTGTTTCATGCCTTTTCACATAATACTTTCTAACCAGAATTTATTTCATTGAGTTGTTTGTTTTCCAATCCAAAAAATGTCATGTATTAAATTTATTTTAACCATTGTAATGCCAGGTGTCTAAGTCCCTCTATTTGTTTCAGTGAAATATGAAGGTTGTATAAATATGACCATGGGAGAATATATGACCATTGGAAAATGAGGCCTATAAATAGGAGGTCATTTAGACCACAATATACATCTTTTTCTCCTATTATGTTATAGAGAGAGATTCCATGACTTCTCTCTTGATTTTTACTAAATCCTTGATGATACAATAAGTGAAATTTTTTTCCATGTTCTTGTATTTATATAAGTGCTTTGTTTCTTCTTTGTGTGACCGATCATTGTGATAACGATCAAGGGATTTTGGGGATTAGAACACGTGCTACTGATCATCATATCAAGGGATTTAAATTAATTTAATAGTAGAGGTGAATATTACGTTCTTAATTGAGGGATTCCAAGGATAAGAATATAGTAATGACAATCATCGTATCGAGGAATTACAAAGGTGGTGGTAAGACAGACCTTTTATCCAAGTTGAAAGGATACCCAACTCTTTGGGATAAAATAATTATAATACTTTTACATTTCCACTTCTGTTTTTATTAGAAATGGAATTGTATTGTTTTATATTTTTAATCATATTAATTTAAATTATTGTTGTTTTAATTACAATTCATTCTTACATATTGTATTAAGAGATTCTGTACTCTATATGGTAGAATCATTTACATTTTTATTACTTCAATCATTGTATTCAATTCAAATACAACTATTTTACATTATATATAGTATTAAACCTTATCATACCCATTGGATACAAGACCAATATGGTCAATTTTATTGAATTTTAATTGTATTTGTTTAATACCTCTTAAAATAAGTTCATTCTTATGTGTTAAATATAATGTTTTTAAACCAATAATTCACCCCCCTCTTGTATTGTGCCATCAAATATACATATACATCTATATTACAATCCAAAATTCTTCCATCCTCTTATTTCTTCTCTATTGTTTTTTAATATTTTTCTATTGTTTAACATTATATTTGGATAATTTTACATTTTATTTTATGTCTTCTATTATCTTTTGGATGAAATATAATTTTTGAGGTTTATAATTATTGAGTTTACTGCAGTTTTGGATTAAATAAGTCTATCTAAGTAATTTATTGGGTACCTCATTGGTTTCACAGTCATAGTAATGATTCGTTGGGAAATTAAATGTGATTCATTTTTTTGTATTACATTATGTGATTTTTACTATAGAGTATTGTTTATAGTTGGTTTGGGTATGGAATGAACATAGGGTGAATACATGTGTCCTTGGGATGTATTTTTTCTTTCCAATTGTATCATGACATCATCCAGGACATGTTTTTATTGTAATAAAATTGGATGGTATTCTATTTATTCATATATAAACACCCTCATATTCTTTAAGTGGCCCTTAGGTTCGAGTCGTGTCATTTATTAACCTTCAGTGTCACCCCTTGTTAAACACTTCATTGGAAAATAGTTTTTATTTTAAATTAATCTTATATGTGGGACCCAAGAATAGACAAATTAATTTTATTTTATTTTTAAATATTGTAATGGGATGATATTCCATGCCAAGGTGTTTTTGAAAATCCCAAAATGAACTTTAATAAGTATTTTTTGTTTAGTGATTTAGTAGTGGGCACCAGCTTGAGGTTTCGTAAAGTGGTCTTGTTTTAAATGTATTTCAAACCGAGTGTTTGGTTATTTTCAAATGATTAAAGTATTTAAAATGTTTTTTTATTTTAAAATGTATTGTGTAGACCCTTATGCTCTATATTATAGAATAATTTTCAATATTGTTTTATTTGAAGATATTTTTCTGGATGTTTAAAACTTTTTAAAAAATAAAAAATGGGTTGTTTAATTTCAAATGGGTGATTTATCCCATGTTGTTTATGTTTTAAACTCGTTATTGGATTTGAATGTTTTATACGGTGGAATAAAAGGAATTATTGGTTCCCAATGAGTTTCAAGAAGCATTTTACTAAAATTAGTCTCATTAGTAAATTGATATTTCATTTAAAATGGTGAGTTAACTTGGCCTTACAAGAATGTTTCATTTAAGTGAATGACTGCTTGGTATTTTATGATGAATGGGTTTTTATAAAAGGTGTGAGACCCTCTTGTGACACTTTTCAATCTTTTATGCCCATGATTTATTTTGATATCATGGGTGGATGTTTATTATTGATACATTTATATATACAACATGTATTTTAAATTAAATGAGGATTATTATTTGTGAAGATATGGGAGGTAAGGCATGCATCATTTAGAATGGTTTAATCCTGATCTTTATAATTACATGATGGTTCTCACCTAATTCTGATTTTAATGGTAAACCTGGGGGAATGTGGTATTTGGATTTGGTAGTCGATTATATGACCTAGGATTATGTTTTGAAGGAATATTGACCAGGACCATGGGATTCCATTATGAGGAAATTTCCCCCAGAGACTGGGTGAGCTTCCAAATTATATTGTATTGTAGTGTGATTCAAGAATCTAGGGTTATTATAGAACATAAAAAACCCATTTTTTGATCCCATTTGTCAGATCCATGACACTAGGATCCATTTTAAGATCACTTTACAGGATTTATCTTATATATCAATTATATCCCCTTGTTCTTAGATTATTGTTGGGAACATATATTCTTTCTATTTACACTTTTTTTGTGGTTTTGAATAGTGGTTCGTAAATATGTGCATCATTATTATTTGTGTGTGGTTTACATATCTATTTTTTAAATTTCTATTAAAAATAGTTTTAAAAGAAAGAAATATAAAGTGTAATCATATATTTTTTCAAATTATTTTGTTAATGGGTTTGAAAGAGGGTGTTATTCAAATTGTAATTTTTTATCCAAAATTGTTTTGTAATAAATTTCATAGTAAAGCATGTTTTTCTTGTTAATGAAACTATGAGTGTATTTTAATTTTAAAAACAAAATTTTAGTCTAATGTGTCATGATTTATGGAAATGATACTTTTCAGAGATATTTTGGACAATTTTTGGGATTCTATAATGCTCTTTTGAGTTGGTAATTAGTGTTTTAGAAAGGGGTGTTCATGATGTGATTTTAATGTGGAAATTTGAAAAGGTGGTTTGTAAAGGAGGTATTTGCTGGAGAAAAAAAATTTCGAAGTACTTTTTAATATTTAACGAAAATAATTGATTTTTTTAACAAAATTTTATGTTTTTTCATTTAATTCATTAAAAATTATGAAAAATGTTTATATTTAGGTTTCATTCTAGTTTTTTTTCATCTCTTGATATTCTTGGAGAGATATTCAGATAGTAAACATGATTGTAAATTATTAAATTTTAGGGATACACACCTTTGTTCATTATTTGTATTAATCACATATAGAATATTTTATTTCTATTTTTATTTGTTTTATACCTACTAGTATGCTTTTATGTGTTTAATATTATAATTTTTGTAATAAATTATTTAATTATGGTTTATATTATTGATTAGAAAATAAATTTTTTCATTATAATAGAATAGATAGAAGTTGGATGTATTATACCGATCATATTTCAACCGTGGTTCAAAATAATTTGTATTTTTTTTGTTTCTTCATTTTAGAATGTTTCAGATAGAGGTTGTATATAGTGTCCATGCTATAAGTGTGTTGGAATACCATGGATAAGCAGGGAAGAAGTTAGCTACTATATAATGAAATATGGATTAAAAAAATTATCATATTTGGTATCACCATGGAAAGATGAGAAAATATTCTACTGTTCATGAATGAAAAGAAATAAGTTGTATAGAGAATTTGATATTTGATCAGTTTCCATTTGTGTATAATCAAGAGAGAGATAATTAGCCTATAAAATAAGGTAATGATATCAATAATCATGAGGAAAATACTGAAGATGAATATGTTAAGCGAGTGAAAAATTTAATGGATGATGCCATAACTTCAGTATACCAGGAATGTACAAAAGTGACCTCATTAGAATTTTTAATGTGGTTATATCATGGAAAAACCATTTATGTAACTTTAAATACCCCCATTGATAATATTATTACATTTTTAAGTAATTACGTCCATATGAGGTATATATTCCCTCAAATCATTATAATCCATGGAAGTTAATTTAGTTTCTTTAATTTTCTACTAATAAATTTCTTGCTTGTCCAAAATATTCTAGTTTAATTTGGTGGGAAATATATAAACATAATGAATGTAAAAAATTTGGTACCTCTCATTGGAAGTAAAATATAGTTGGGATTCCATATTTTGTGCCACAAAAAGTCATGTGGCACTTTACATTGATTCCTAAGCTTCAAAATCTCTTCATGTACGTAGAAACATCATCCAATATGAGATGTCCTGATGCTGAGATAATTAAATTTAATGTTGAGTTGGTTCATCATATAGATGTATTATCATGTAGGGAATATGATGAAAACCATCCTGATTTTGAATCGGAGGTGCGTAATGTTTGGTTGGGTCTATCCTGTAATGGTTTTAATATGTATACTCAGATGCTTACTGCTCATAACACATGAAAAGTTTTTATTCATGTTTATAATATTCCTCCATAGATGTAAATGATAAATCCTTTCATATTATTGATTATAATTATATAAGGACCTCTTGATCCATTTAATGATATAAAATTTTACATGGAACCTTTAGTAAGTGTGTTGAAGAAGCATTGTGCAATATGTGTGCACACAATCAATAAATTTTCAAAATATATATTTCATATGTGTGTTTCCACTCTATGGACTATAAATTATTTCGCTACTTATGCATTGATGTTTGGTTAGAGAACTAAGGGAAAAATATCTTGTCTTATTTGTATGAAGAATACATGATAATGAAGGATTAAATATATTTCTAGTTTCAGTTTCATTTGGAATTGATGATTCTTTCCAATAGATCATAAATACAAGTATAATGACATGAGGTTTGATAACACTATTGAAATTGAAAAATCATAAATATATGTCCTGAACTAACGTTATTAATAAATTGAAAGATTTAAATTTTTTATTAAGGAAAATTCAGATGAAATCTAAAAAGATGAAGAATTTTGACACTACAACCACATAGAATTTGAAAAAGAAAATTATCTTTTTTGAGTTACTATATTAGTCTACCAATTTGTTATGTCCTTGTTTAGACATAATTAACACTGAGAAAAATACATGTGAAATATTTCTTTTAATTCATAAAAATATGAAGGGGAAGAACCAAGATAACTTCGAATCTCGCCAGGACTTGATGGATTGGGGTATTCAGCTAGAATTGAATCCTTTGTGTATTAGTGAAAAAATGGAATGTTCCTTGTGCTTTTATGTGATGACAATGTTAGCGAAAAATAAATTTCTAGAATTACTCAATAATATGAAGGTTCTTTATGGATATTCTAGAAACATATCTAAACAATTCAATAGAAGGTATTTGATACTAAAATCCCCAAAAAATCGTGATTACCAAGTCCTTCATGAATTGATTGCAATGGCTATTCATAATTTTCTATCTAATAATGGAAGGGTGAAATTGATTCACTTATGGTATTTTTTAGAGACCTTTGTTCTATAAGTTTATCAAATTCATTCCTGATAAAAAAATAGCAAGAGGTTTAATTAATTTGGTGTGAGTTGGAAAAAACATCCCCTGATCATTTTTCACTTGTATGCGGCATTTAACAATACATATTCCAACCAAAACACTTTTTGGGGGATCCATTTATTTTTGGTGGATGCATCCTACTATATCAAATATATTCACAATGAAATCTTATGTCTAAAATAAGAATTATCTAGAAGGGTCAAATGTGAGAGGTTATCTAGATCAAGAATGTATAGATTTTTTTAATGTGATTTTCTGATGCGAGAATAAGAAATAACCAAATAATAAGGAATTAAGATGAGTAGTATATAGAAATTGATCCATTATTTACATATCATCCCCAAGTTGGAGGAATTCCTGGTTCATATACATTGGCTTCATTGAGCCTTGAAGAGTTGGATATGGCACATCACACAATTTTTTTTAACTGTGATTTTTAATGACTATATCATGTAAGTAATATGGATATTTTTATATAATCTTATAGGATGTAATTTCACATATGAATTAAATCTTTATAATAATTATTTTTAGGGAACATAAAAAAATTATTAGTAGAGTTCATCAATCATTTCCTTTGAGAAGGAGATAGGCTTTTCAAAGCCAAGTGTTACATGCTTGGTTGAAATCATATGCATGGACAATACTTTAATTATATTAAAATATAGATATAAATTTAATTTTATTATTCATTTACATTTCAGGTTCTAAGTTTACTTGTTGACTCTGTTTCTCAAGAATTAAGAGTGTTAGATTTTGGTCCCAATTCTTTGGTTCCTAAATGTTAATCTATAATAATCAATGGGTATAAATTTGTTACAAATAATAGATCACTGAGAATTAGAGCACATAAATATATAGTTATGTTAACTTCTACTGTGGGATATTAGGCCAGCACATCAGATAGTCATCTCGGATATGAATATGACTATTATTATAGACTTGACGGGAAAATATTGTTATTTGATCACTAACATCAAGGCTGATTCACTATGATGAAATATAAATGGGTTGACTGAATGAAATGATATGTTTAATTTACTAATGATTTTAGATTTAGAGTAATTGAAATGAGTAAATTAATGGAAACCAATTAACCATACATTTTGGAATCAATTTAAAAAAGTGTTTTATTTGAAAGATAATCTTAGAAGGGATTACAGTTTCATTAATGAAGTAATCCCATGACATATATTTGATGGTCCAAGTGATAAAATTTACACCATTAACACCCCCATTAATGTTGAAAAAAATATTTCATTTGATGAGACAATTTTTACCATTGTGATAGTTTATGTTAAACCTAAAGTAGTGGTGGGTAATATATTGAAGCAACCATATATGTGCATAGTTAATTAAGATTACCTTGACATTATTTCTTTAGGATTCTATTACTATAATCACATTAATTTAGTTTCAGTTTGGAATGATATATATGCTTTAGTGTTGTTTGGTTTTGTTACATTTAATAAGATTTATTTAAATACAGAAAACCATATTTAGAATGGGGTTTTAAAAAATGTATAAATTGTTTTGAAATTATTTTTATTAAACATGTTATGAAATTATTTATGAGTTATTTGACATCTATGTTGTATACATGATTTTTTTATATCTATTTCTAAAAAGTGTAGATTTCCTTTTTGTTCATTTTATAAATGAAGCTCAAAGGAAGTGATTATTTGATGTAGATTAAGAGAGGTACGAGTGTGGGTTGATCCTTAGGTTCCATTGGTGAGTATAATAATTTTATTATTTTTATTCTTCATTACATGTAATTTCATTTTCATATTATTTAACAAATTTATTTTAAGGATATTCACCTATGCTGGATTTGACTCTTCATCCTACCAGCATGTGTTCGAGTGGGGATCCTCCAAGACCTAAATAGAACACTCATTCTACACATTTTTACATTGACACACTATTGAAAACCCCATCTACCACAACTTCTAAACCTCTACTTGATCCTCTAGTGATGTTCCCATTCATTCCACTATGATCATATCATTTAACCTCTTCTTCCCATACCATGTCTACACCGCCTGTAGGGATGTTCCTACCCATGAAACCATCATCATATCATTTAGCCCATTCTTCCCAAACTATATCTATATTAATTGTAGGTATAATATTTCCAATTCTATCACCATTATCTCATTTAGCCTCTTCTTCCCATACCATTTCTACACTACCTATAGAGATGGTGCACCTTTACTATTTCCATATTCGTGGATGTTTCTCTAACCCTACAACCCATATCCTGTCATGTCTACATCACCTCAAATTAATTATACCCATTAGATATCTACTGATTCTATTCCTTAACCTCCCACTCAAGTGTCTAAAGATCACACAGAGCATGCATTGGAATAAACAAATCTTGCAGATTTTACTGATTATGGATAGCTGACGGATTCATCAGAGCTTATTGAATAGACTACATCATGTTTTTCAATTATAATTGTATCAAATTATATAACTTTATTTTTTTCATGTTGTAAAATGAAATAATTATTTTTTTCTACATTTTATCTTATTTAGTGGAATATTTTAGTTGGTGACATGGGTTCACCTCTATGCGGGAATCCAAGAATCACAAAAAACAAATAATGGTGGATTATAATGAAGAAAAATAGATGATATGTAAAAATAAAGGGAAATTTAGAAGTTTCATGGACACTTTATCAAAGTACCATGATATCATTCTGGTGGAACTATTCCCGTGGAGATATATTTGTAATGATATCAAGGAGAAAGAATGAGAATAAATATTGGTAATAAAATTTCATAAATTTATATTTATATTATTATTGTATTTTTGTGAATTAACATGTTTGTTGTTGTGTCTGTTTGACTTTATAGACAGTGAAGTTGATGTGGTTTAATGGTCGATGGATCTTTAGGATTTATGATGATCATACAAACATGAGTTATATGTTTGTTAGAGGGTTAGAGTTGATTCTGATTTATAGGTTGTACCCATATTTCCCGACTTTCCAAAAACTAAATATGAAAAAATGATCAAATATTATTTTATTGATGAGTTTATGTTATTCCAAATATTTTATAGTTTTCATATATAATTTTATTATAATTAATTGTATTTAATTTACTTTGGATGGTTTGGTGAAAAACAAAATGAACAAAGAGTCAATGACTTATGTGCACACATTGGGGTACACTACAGTACCCGAGAATGAGAAGATCCAGGTACTTTAAATATTAATAAATCATATTGAGTTGGTAATTTTTTTAGAAAATTTAAAAATTATTATTAAACTCGATCGAAGATGAAAAATTTTAGGTATTACATTAAATTTTGTTAATTTTGGATCATGGTTGAACCTTATTTATATGTTTTGATTGTTTAAAGGTGTTTCATGTCCTCAATGATTTTTTTTAAGTTGGGTTTTTTTCTAAGCTAAATATTTCCCTATGTATTCACTCAATGCAGAAAAAAGGCCGATTCTATTTTTCTATGATTTAATTTTAATGTGGCTGAAATAGGGGAAATAAAGGTAACCTATTCATTGATGGATATTTAAAAAAATAATATAGTCAATAAGGATTTTATGTGTGTATATTGAGTTGTTAAAAGTGAATTCCATTTATATTATGTTAGGTAAAATATTAGTATGTTAATGATTAGTCTTAAAATTGACGTGATTAATAGATGTTTGATGCATGTTTAAATGGGAAATATAATAAATCAAATCAAATTTATTTGTATTGAATTTTATGTTCATTTTTATTGAAAATTATTAATGGAAACTATGGATTGTGTTAAATTTTTTATTTACATGATCTATTTTTTAATTTTTGTTTCATGAAATATCATAAATTGTATTTGTGTTTGTTTTTGTTAAAAATACGAACAAAATAATTGGATTTATTGTATATTTTGTTAAAGAATTTTGATGTCTAGTTAAAATGAGATTATGAAAAATGAAATTTTATATTATAGAATGATTAATAATTATTTATTTTTATTAAAATTGGGACAATGTTTATATTTTTTTCATTAGGGTTTAGGTAAAAGGAAAATGATTAGTATATTTGTTGTTTTAGTTATAGTTTTTATTTTAGTTCTTATTGGATTCTTGATATTAGGTAATTAAACTGGGAACATGGATTCTAATACTTGTGCGGAATGAAAACACACCTTGAGGTAAGTGGTTATGTAATTCATAGATCTTATAATTTACTACTATAGTGTATTTTGATTAATATGATAATTGAATATAGTTTTTTTATCATTGGATATGAAATTGGATAATAATTCAAGGAGGGATATGCTAATTAGATTTTTCATAGATTAATTACCCGAACACATGTGCTTACATGATTTTTCTTAGACACAAATTATTCTACAACACTATTGTGTAACAGTTGTACAATGTTTATTATTGACTTTTATATATGATTTTTTAATCAATTATCATCACATGTTTAAATTTATAAATTTCCAGATCATTTAAAAGTTATTCCCGTTTATTAGTATTAATGAATATTAAAATTTTATATTCTGAATTTGTGTATACTAATCAATACCATTTGTTGCAAGTTGTATTGGGCATCAAAGTTCATGTGCATCAAGCCAAATTATTTTTCTCGAGTTCAAAGAAAAAGGATGTAAGTGTAGTAAATTAAAAAACACAAGAAAGGATTGTATGTTTTTTATATTTCAAATATTTATATGAAATTTATGATTAAATAACTTGTTTATTTTTTAAAAAATCTTCCATAGAGGCCCTGGATGATAATGAATATGACAAATTAAAGCTCGATAATCACTTGAGATAGGTATTAGGTGAGGAGGATAGGGGGAGAGTCTAATGTAGACCTAGAAAAAAATTGCTTCCACTAGGTATTGGTCCTCATCAGGCTCCTCTCAAACCTCTTAGACCATGGACCTATAAAGGGATCATGCAGAAGCAGTTGAGGCTAAAGAAATAGCTTTACATGAGAAAGGAAAAATTAAACAAGAGCATGAAATAGGTAAGATGATCACCAAACACTTTCCATAAACTGTTTCAGTTATTAGTAAATCAATTCCATCAGAGGATGATACTACTATTAAATCATATATGGAATCAATGTGCTCTTTGAATGATAAACTATGTGATTCTAATGAAGGTCATAGTGCCAGTCAAGATATTGGTGGTGGTGATACTACTGTTGATGATGTTGTTAATGATGATGTTGTTGATGAGGAAAACCTTTATTCACTATAATTTGATGTTGGTGGTGAGGATGTTGTTAATGGTGATGATGATGTTTTGGATGGAGATGAGGATGAGGTCATTTTGGATGTTGGAGATATTTATCCCCTCTATTTTGACTTAGCTAATGCAACGTTTGGAAGTTGTTTAATAACTAGAATATATTACTTATATGGATGTATATGTTTGTTTTAGTGGTGAAAATGGTTTGAATATTATTAAATATGTTGTTTTAATTATAAATATTCAATATTTTTACTATATTTATTTTATACTAAGTATTTTTTTGACTTACAGGTTTAGTTGGAAGATGTGTTGTAAGTGTTTCCAAATGGAGAGAGGCACCTTTACCCCTGGTTCTACAAACTAAGGGTATAGTTTCTCAATTTGGATAAGCTATACCCATGGGTTTTTAATCTGTGGGTATAGATATATACCCACAATTTAAGAAAAACCATCATTATTTTAGAATATCGTGGTCATATACGCCCGATTGGTATAGAAACCATATGTATAGGTCTATACTAATGCCTCCATTATCCATAGTTATGGAAACCATAGGTATATCCTATACCCATGGTTTTTGGGGATATACCCACGGTTGGAAACCATGGGTATCATCTGGTTTTCTAGTAGATCTATTCAAACAACACCTTAGAGCATAGAGGTTGATTTATCTATGAGAATACTAAATAGGGAAGTTTTTTTATCCTAAGTGTATAACTTTTTTATAGTCAATGTTTGTGGACTAGAACTCCCAGAAAAAATGTAGTGAATGATTGAAATGAATGGATTACACTATCACTACTTTTGATTTAGATCAGAGAAATGATGTTGTAAAAGGTACTCTGGTAATTTATTCCACAGTATGGAACTTCTTATTTTATTCCAGTTCTACTCATTCTTTCATATCGTGCAAGTTTAGTAAATATATTCAAACATCACCCCAGATCCTAGAGGTTGAGTTATATGTGAGAATAGTAAATAGGGAAATTATTTTATCCTAATTGTATTTTCCTTCACTGTTAATCTGTTTGGACTAGGCCTCCCAAAAACAATTTTTGTACTTCCTTTAGTGGTATTTGATTCTTTACTGGGAATAAGTTGGTTATCCTTATATAAATCGAATATGAGATTCTAAGAGAGAGAAATAACTCACTATGTTCTATATAATCATTAAAATATGTACAATTGTAAGAAGGATGATTATTATAATTTTCAAAATTCTTCTCATGCAAGGATATTATTGCCTTATAATAAATAATATCTATATCAAATGATTGGGATAAAGTATAGAATCATTCTTTAAAGCACTCCCCTTGTGTGGCACTATTCTTATGTATTCCTTAAAGAGTTTCATGAACTTTATCCAAACTAATAGGTTGAGTTCACAATATAAATTATACATAGATATCTTCCCATATCAAAGAGTCCTTTCAGAATATATACCATTTAGTTGAAAGAATCATCTAAAATATAATATGAAAAAGGTTTTTATAAACTCATGTTCTTCACTACGGGGTGCTCTTTTCTTCTCTATCAAGAAGAAGGATGGGTCCATGTTACTCTACATTTATTATCATGATCTAAATACGTTTATAGTAAATAAAAAATATCCACTACTATGGATTTATGAATTGTTCGATTAGTTTCTTGGGGATCAATACTTCTCCATGGTTAGCCTTTGGTTATGGTATCGTCAAATAAAGTTGAGTAGGGATGATATTATAAAGATTGAAATTTGAAAAATATATGAACACTATGACTTTATAATTACCCCCTTTGGACTCACTAATTCTCTATCAATCTCCATGGAATTAAAAATAATGTCTTTGTAGATTCCCTTGTAAAATCTTTTGTAGTCCACAGAGGTGATATTCTAATATAATCTAAAAATAAGAAGTAACATGACCAGAATTTGAATAATGTTATAAATTCTTTTGAAAGGGTAATTTATATGCAAAGTATATAAAATATGAGTTATTGATAGAGGGCGTATCATTATTTGGGATTATTATCACAACTAAATGGATATCTGTGAATCCTTCTAAGATAAAGGTGATTGAGGAGTGTCCAAGACTAATATCTATGATGAGGATCCATAGTTTCCTTATACTAGATGGGTACAATAAATGGTTTTTGAGAAAAGTATCAAAATTTTACAACTCACTAAATAAGATAAATCAAAATTAAGTGATGTTTTTATAGACCAATTAATATGAATATATCGTTAAGTAATTGGAAAAGATTCTTATCACTACACTAGCACACAAACTAATCACAAGTGGGGATCTTTTAATGGTATGAAAAAATGCCTCCAAGTAGGCATTGGGGTGTTTATTGATTAAAAATGATAAATTTATTGCCTATAACTGAAGGTAATTGAAATTCCATGAGAATAACTATCCCACACATGATCTGTAGTTGGATGAAGTGATATTTACATTAAATATTTACTAGCATTATCTCTATGAGGAGAAGTTTTAAGTATACATGTATGATAAGAGCCTAAAATATATATTATAATTGAAGGAGATTAATATGAATCAATAGATATGGTTATATGTAATCAAGGACTATGATATCCCAATCCATTACCATCATATGAAGAAAAATAACATGGAATATAATCTAACTAAAATGACCATGAAGCCTTTTCAATAATGAGAATTGAGAAGGATCCAATATTCTTTTACATAGAAAGGATTTATAGGGAATTCAAAAATAAAAGAAAAACATTCTACCTAGGTCAAATGATTTATTATCCAATAATTACAAGGAAGATAATTTATTTTCAAATAGATGATGTTGAAATGAAAATTATGTTAGGATCTATGAGAAAAAAGAAATCCTTGAATTTTAAAATTGTTGAAAAATTGGTTGTAATATTTGAGTCAAGATTATGTGTGCTATAAATTCCTAAGTTAAAGAAGTAAAAAATGAATTATGAACATAAATCAACCTTCTCTATCAACTCTAAGATCTTAAATATGTATTAAAATATCTAAGGGTACTATTGGTGGGATAATATAAGGAAAAAAATCACAAAATATACATCAACGTTTTGGCTATGTTAGTATGTCAAGGAAGAAAAGAAAAAGTCCAATGGAATGATGAAATCATTACACATACATACAAGGAAATTAAAAAACATCATTGTAGAATTTTTCACAGCATCAAAATATGTATAGAAGAAATAATTCCATATAGGTTATAGTGGATCTACATACCAATACTTCTCACTTCAATGTGACATTATAGAAATTCTCACTCAATATACTTATATGGATATACATTAGGGATGTGATGAGTTTGTATGGAAAACCACTATCATTAGTATCTAATCAAGATCTAATGTTTACATACATGCTTTGGAAATGTATCCAACATGATCATGATATTCGGTTAAACATTAGTACATCTTATCAACCCCAAACTGGTGGCCAATATAGCAAACTTTTCAGACCCTTAGTGAGATGTTGAGATTATTCTCAAAAGAATTATAATGAGGATATGATCAATATCTTCCTCTAGTAACTTTATTATATAATAACAACTTTCACTCAATAAGGAAAATGGATCCATAAGAATCAGTTTATGGGAATAGATATAGAACACTTATGTGATAACATGTAGTTGGTGAAGAAAAGCTTTTGATAACTAAAATGGTTTAGGAAATGATAAAAATTATCAATTTCATTCAGAAACACATCAAGATATATCAGATACATAAATAGGTCTATAATGATAACTATTAGAGAGACCTAGATTTTTAGGTAGAAGACAAAGTTATATTATATATATATATATGGATTAAAATCATGATATTTTAGAAGAAGGTAAATATTATTATGAGATATATCATTTCTTTTGAGAATAATGATCACATTGGAGTTGTGTCCAATCAATTAATAATAATAAAAATCCTATCTCAATTACATGAAATTTTCCAAATATCTCTCTTAATGAAGTACATACTAGATCCCTCACATGTATTGTATCTAGAGGTTGTACATTTGGAGAATTTTATATCTTTTAAGGAGAAAACAGTGAATATCTTAGACAATAGAGACAAAATTCCATGTAATAAGACTACTAACATTGTCAAAGTACTATGGTGGAGGAATAAGTATGAGGATGTGACATGGGAACTAATGAAATCAATGAAACCTGATTAACCTCACCGATTTTTATTTGTGTGGATGAAATGAAAATTTTAGGGTCAATTTTCTTAAGGGTGGAGAATGTAACAACCCACCATTTTATCAATTTAATTTTCTTTTTTAATATTTAAATAAATTATATTTATTAATTTAGTATTATATTAGGCACACACACCACATGATAAAACCTAATTTTTTTATATTTACTTAGACATCACATTTATAGAATTGATATGGCCACAAAAATTGGAAGTATTACAATGGTATAAAAATAGAAAATATGATAACTATAATATGAAAATTTGGATCTGATGGATCCCCAAGAATGATCAAACTCATGAAAAAAATTGTAGAAATGAAGAAGAATATTAGTATGATAATATTATTTTTCAAATTGAAAAAATATATAACATTGATATATATATTAGAAGTTAATTAATAATGAATGGAATATGAAATATTTATAGAAGGTTAGAAACCCGTTTGATTATTATAAATTGGACCGTTAGAATAATAACATGAAAATCAGAATAGTAATATGGTTATTTGGACTAATAACCTGACCATTAAAATAGTAAAATCACCAATTTAATTGTAAAATATTCTTTACGTATCTTCTAAAATGATAATATAAGAAATTTATATCATTATAAAAATCATTTTTTAAAAAAAATGATAAAATTAGTGTTTTTATTTTTGTAAAACATATAGGTTTTATTTTCATTTTTACAAAAAAATATTATGATTAGAAACAATTTTTTTTTAATAAAATAGTTTTATAAAATAATATAATGTTTTGTTGTAATTATAACATTAATTTTTAAAACCATAAGTAATTTTTTAATGTCTAGAAAATTGAATAAAATATCAATACAATTATTTTTAAAATAAATTCTAATTTTATTTTATCACTATTTTTCTCATATAAAAAAAATAATTTTCAACATATAGATATTATTTTTTTAATATAGATATTCAAAAAGAATTCAGGTTATTTTGTAATATTTTTCTGAAATAGTAGAATATTTAGTGAATAGTAAAATATTATAAAAATAATATAATATTCATTATAAGAAGAATAACTAAAAAATGAGTCATGTTTGATGTTACTGACCATTGTCTTATCCTCACATGTAAAAATAACTATTTTTAGTCTCAATAATATATACTATTGATATTTTGAGCTAAAATCATTAATAAGTTATTATTATATTTAAAAATACCCCCTCCTCCCCTAATAAATACTACACATCATATCCCATACTCATCACACATTCTAAATTGTTTACCTTACAAAATCTATACTGAATTAATATCCTATATTTACTCTATGTCCATTTAGTCCTTGATCTCATCAAAACACCAAACCAATGTTCCTTAAGGGGAAGTGGTAGAGAGGACATACCAAGACGTAATATCATTATCTAATATATCTTTTGATTATTTATTGTTAAACATTCTTATATCCATTTATACCATGATAGTATGCAAAAATAATTATTTTAAAAATATTATTTTGTTATTATATTTATGTAATTCGATTTATCTAACTACCCCACTTCTTTTATTTACAAAATGAAAACATTGTCTATGTTATAGTCAATTCACCGCCACCATGGATGTAACATTTTGTTTTCCATTACCCATTTCATAGATATTTAAAATACACACATAATTGTATTAAACAAACTAAATATGTATATTATATAGTTTTTAGTTTTTTTAATGATTATAAATCCATAATATTAAAGAAAATTCCACAAATTCATCATGGTTGGAAAACACACCTAAATGAACTATGTGTATAATGATTATACTATATAAATCACGATTATTTATTAAAAATATTGGATAATAAGAACCTTCTGTACATATAGAAACAAATTAACTCCATACCATTATAATTATAGATTCATGGATCCATTACATAAAGAACTCTAATAATCATTCACAACTGATGCGACCTTGGATGCATGACATAAATTAACTTAGGATACTAAAAATAAAAAATATATCTAAATTAAATAACACTCAAAAAAATTTATAATAAATAAAATATATTTTAATAAGGTTATAAATAATTTATTTAATAAATATTAATTTATTATTCATGAGTTTAAATTAATGTAGTGAGAAAATATGGACCTGAGTTAAGGGATCTCTATGAACAAACCCATTTTGTTTGGTTTGTGATTTCTATTTCTTACCAAAATTTCCCTCACTATATATATTATTTACTTGTTAAATATTATTTATATATGTTCCACACATATATACCTAGTTTAATTCACCTTTATTTTCTTGGTACATACATGTTTTAATGGTTTCTTCACAATTTCAATTGTTAAGAAGAGATAATTACAGAGAACATCTGTGTTTTATTACCTATTTTAATGTACTTCTCAATGAAATGTTTTTAAACTATCACGGTTTCTAAAAATATTAATTTTTATAGGGAATTTTTTTTTCATTTTTGGTTTTATGGAAATTACTGTTCTCTTACTATCTTTAAAGGATAATTACCCTTTTTCTTAAAATACAACATAAACAGTCCATTTCAAAACCCATTTCTCCAATTGTTTTGTCTTCAATTATCTTGGAATTTATTTTAAAGACCTATACCTATATACTCACTCATTAACATGTAATGAAATATTTAATCTATTATTTTAATGGAATATTTATGATTTCTCATTTTGTTATGCTGCCAGACAAGATTATGAAATCAATTTTATTTTTAATGGGATTTTCTTTAAACTTATACCTTATGAATAATTTCCTTATATAAAATATATATTTGTATTCTTTTTATTATGTGTGAAAATATATATATCTTCAATTCATATGGTAATGTTCATATCAAATGAGACAATATGTATGTAATTAGGGAGTAAACCTAAGCTGTAATGGGGATCGATTCGCTATGTTATCTTTCTATTGTAGCGAGACTCGAATTATGACTATGTAAATTTTCATATTATTTAAAAATTCCTATATTTCTATGATATTATGATTTAATTTCATTTATTTCATGATTCTATATGATTATTAATGATCCTTGTCTTTTTGGATATCTTGTTATGTAATTTGAATCATATTTCTTTCACTATTATAAAGATTATTACATTACATAGAACTATAGTTCAATGATTTTGTTTAAATATTCCCCATGTTATCATATGTGGTTTTTGAATATTTAATATATCAATAGGAATGTTATTGAGATTATAATAACAAATTTGTATTATAATTTTATATCGATGTTTTATGTACCTAGTCTCCCAAAGACACTGGACATCACAATCCTTAGGTTGTGTTTACTTGATATTTATGTTATAATTTATTTAATAATATATTTTATAGGCATGGGTGACTATATTATTCAACTCATAGTATTAATAGGTTAAGCTAGAAATTAGTTGTGGCTGATTGGACGAAAATTAAAATTTAAAATTTTTAGGTAATAAAGTGATTCCCAAATATTTTTCTGGTGTTTGTAGATAGATTAAAATAAATTAGTTTACATGGAATGAATTTATTATTATATAATTGTTTTATAATTACTCTATTATCTATTTACCACTACAACTTATTTTACATGTTAGGTGAAAAATATACACGATCCCTAACAATTTTTTAGTGTTAACTTTTATATTTACAATACATGAGATCAGCATATTGAATGTGTTTCTCAATAATTTTAATATGATATAGGGTTTCTTGGACACATGAATCTATATCATTGATATTCATACCAAAAGTGGTGTGCAATTTATATATTGGTCTTTTCAGGTATCCTTCCCACTAGTGTATTGGTTGGTAGATGGGATAGACTCACATCACACTAACCCTAGTTTATCACATTCCCAATCCCTTAGAGATACAATTAGGCTACCCGAAATCTAGTATACAAGAATAAGTTTTACCTCTCTTATGATGAGTGTTGTACCATGTCAACATTTTTAATGTATCACTAGGATTGTAATCCCGGTTTACCTACCTTGGTCATCTCAAGTCCTAACCAATAGGCTCAAATAAAAATTTTCAAGGAATGTATAATCCAGACATAGGGGATATGGTATTATATTTGATATCCCCAATCTACGACCTTATAAAAGCATGTATTTTATTATACCTCTAATTAATTTATCTTTTTAAGATTTCTATATTTTCTTTAGCATATGAAATATGGTTAAAACATGGGTTGACGAAAACCAACTTGGTATTTCTATACTCACGCCCTATATGTGTCCTTATAGGATGCGCAAAGATCCATTATTACATGTTTTAGATATGGGAAAACCTCTAATACTGGGATCTAGTCTCATGTAGATGTTATATTTTAGGTATTATATTTTTGGGAATTTAATTTATATAACATTAGATCACTCGAGTCATGATCTAGGTCTCCTCCTACTAATATTTCATGTGTCGGTTCTTCCCTATTAATATTTATGCCATGTTTAGATGGATTGATATATATATGTGATGATTTTATACCAGGTTTTACACTTTATATAGACTTAATTTATGTTTTTAGATCAGAGATATATGTGATTCATATATATTGATTTGATTCATTTTTTATTATATAGGGAACTCAATGAATCAGTACCCCTTTGGTGGATACATTCAACTTGGATCATATGACTATGGTTTCCAATGGACATTCCCAACCTTCAAATTGTCTTTTAGAATATGTTTTACAATTAAAAGGATAAAAAATATATCCAACATTGTAACACCCCGATATTTTATGAGAAATATTCTTATAAATTTTTTGATGACTTGTGTTGTACTCTACACCAATATTATCTTGTGCTATATGAAACACTGTATTATCTTGTAGTATACACAAACACTATTCTTAGCTTGTGTGGAATGCAAGAGCAACCTTCCTCAATAGCATGTGTTGTACGTAATACCGAGTTTCAATTAACAACAATATATTATTATAAAATTATTATGAACTAGATATTATGAATATTATTAACAACAATATGATTTTTATAATAATATCATTCATCTTACACATATTCTAGAACATGGTATGAGAAAAAAATAATTTTTTCATGTAAAATAAGTATTTTTCATAAAAATGCAGTTTTGCCTACTTTTGATGGCGTACCCACTTTAAATCTATTTTTTGACACATTTATAAGTTCAATTTGATGAAATAAACATATCCATTTCAATAATGATATAAAACTTATCTTTGGATAATTTTATAATATTTTTCTATTAACTTTTATATTTTGATGAATAGTAAAAATACGCTAAAATTTAATTAAAAACAACTTTTTCATCGAGATAATTTATATGGTTAAATTATAATATTTAATGGTTTTAAACTTTTTATAGAATATATTTTTACCATTTAGTATTATTTATGTCATTATCATTTATTTTACATTGAATTCATAAGTAAAAACATTCCAATCCTTTGCAATGTTTTAACTTTTAGAAACTGTTTTCTCAACAACAGGATTAATTTTAAATTAAATACTGCAACTTATGTGGTTTGTATTTGGAAAAATGGATTAAATATTTTGAATCATTAGGTCTAAATTATGTTAATAGGATACTTTTTATTTTTAGATATTATGAATAGTAACTACGGTAAATATTATTTACTACAGTTAAAGGTAAATCAGGTAATTAATGGTAAATTTAATATTATAAAATTACTCTAATAATTTTATTAATATAATTGGATAATTTTATTTTCTCCTAAAATATTCTTGGGTCTAAATGGTATCTTTTGTAACCCACTTGGATGTGACTATGGCCTTTAATTTATTTTATTTAAAGAAAGTGTAATATGTCTCACTAAAACTTTAATAATTTAAGTATTTTTTATATATGGTTATACAGAATATAAATTTGATTATAAATACAAATTTTAAAGCTAAATTTTTTTATCTGTTATGGAAATTTATTTTCAATTTTTATGAAATATTTAATTACCTTAATATCTTATACATTAATGATGTATAAATTATTTATTTAGTGAAAAAATCAATAATATAGTTTTTATTAAAATAATAATACCCCTCAAATAGCCCAAAAACCTGAAAAAAAATTATTGGTCGAGTATATATATTCCCAAAACATCCAAGGGACATCTTTTGGACCATTTAGAGCCTTATAAAATAGATTATGACATTTATATTATTTTATTTTAAATGATGTAAAATTTGTCACCTATATACTTTAATATATATAAAATTTTAAAAGTTGGCTGTTTTAGAAGATAAATTCGACTAAAAGTATTATTATGAAAGATAATATATTTATCCTAATCATACTATTTTTTTTAATTTTTATGAATCAAATAAGTATATTAAATAAACATACAAAGATATTGTAGTAATTAGTTTATTAAGAGAAATATAAAATAAATGGTGTTAAAATATTAAAATAAATATTATATAAACTAATTAGTGATCTCCACAAATTTTTTATATGAATACGACATGTTAGGAATCTATTAAATAATTTGTTTTGAACATATCTTCTCTGTGTATTTTATTTAAATTCAAATAATTGAATAGTGTCAAAACTGACACTATTGATATTTTATAAAAAATAACATATTTTTAAATGGATTAAAAATCCCAAAAATATTTAAAAATTATAAATTGAAATTTATATGATATAAAATATCATAAATTATACAATTATGGACAATTCACAACACATAAATAAATATTTATAACAATTTAAAATTTATAATATTATTACCACAAATAAGAATAAATAGAATAAATAAGGATAAATCAAATTTACAAGGTTTAAAATAATTTAAAAAAATATCTAAGTTTTATGAGATGATGATACTAAAACCGTATCTCATCTCATCTTTGAATTTGATTCATTTTGGAAGTTTTTAGGTGGGGTTTGAGTTTATTATAAATTAATATTTTGAGGTTTCCAAAAGTGCCCATCTCCTCTTTTATAAAGGAGAACCTCGTACCTCTTCTCTTAACTCCATTTTAATCCATAAAGCTTGGAAACCCCCATAAATTCCTCTAATTAACCTCTATATTTATATTATATAGTTTATGGTCTTCTAAAAAGACCAACTCTAGTGCCATAAGAGGTAGTTTAAAAGAGGCACGTCGAGGAAGAGGTAATCTCTTCTACCGATTCTTTCAAGTTTCTTTCTTCTTATACTTACTCTTATTTAGTTGTTTAATTATAAAGTAATAACATAAGTATCACTAATATACTAATATGTTATTATTAATATGAAACAATCCTATTTCACATTATATCCATCCTACGAAAATGAAATCATCACGCTTGCGTACGTACGGCTTACCGTCTCCACGCCATGGTGTAATCTATTTTTCCACCACCACCGTACTTGGATGGGTATAATGGTCCAAATAATAACTATATATTATTATTATAACATCATACGGATTCTAAGATACTATATCATCCATTAAAAGTCCATTCGATAATTATGGGAACAATATCAACGCTCGTGCGTACGTAAGGATTACCGTCTCCACGATGCGATGAGATTCATTCTCCATGTTAACCATTATAGAGTGATTATAAAGTTTATATAATAAAAAATCATGTAATATATTAAATAATAATGATATTGTATCTATGTATATTTTTTTTACTTACTTCCATTCAATTTAATAAGGAAACAAAAACAACATTCATGCATACGTATGGCCTACCGTCTCTATGGACGGTGTATTTTATTCCTTTTATCGATCTATTATATATATATTATGAATATATATTATAAATAAATCATGTTTTATATACGGGATGTAATTAATCATGATATATGAAATCATATTAATTATTAAAAGTCAAAACACATAAGATAAATGAAACGATTTTACCCAAAATGCTGCTTTAACATGGAATTGAAAAATGAACGGGTAATATAAAGTCGTAAGTCAATCATATATGATAACATAAATATTATTATTGTAATATTATAAGTTAATAATATTTTTAAACCGAATATACAAGAGTATCAGACACATATGGGATTAATTGGACCTAAGGTAAGGGATAATTTTTCAATCTCATTTTTATCTGAGATTGCTTATACATACGTATTTACTGGGGTTATATTTATTATCCATGTCCATGTTTTATAAAAATTATTTCATAATGTTCATACTATTATTCCATGTATTTTTAAAGTCATTTTTTCTTGTTTTTTAGTTTTACTATGTGGTATCAAAGTAATATTTCTTTTGTTTACCATATGAGGTACTTTTTGACATTTCCCGCAAAAGTACAAGAAAATTATTTTTTTAACTTATACGACATGAAGGAATTTTTACTGTTTCATAACGCCTTATTTCCATGAATCTTACTCCAAAATATTTCATGATTATTTTCAAAAAAATGATTTTATTTTAAAATATCTTAGAATTTTGTGAAAATAAAATGATTTTGAATAATAATCGATATTTTCCTCAAGAATTAATTTTAAGTGTTTTATCAAAACTATTTTCCATCATAGATGCAATTATTTAGTATGTTTATATTTCAAGTATAATGTCTCTATTATTTACATGGTTTTATTTTTCTTATGATGAAATGATATCCTTTTGTTTTATATGTATTATGTTATGATGAGATGATGTTCATGAAACCCATTTTATTCTATGGGTTATGATGAATGATTTATGTTTATTTTTTGGCACACGTAAGAATGATTTCATTATGAGATGGGTGGGACCTATATATCCCTCTAATTAATTAGGTAAAGATTTATATTTAATGAGATAAACATGGCTGGAAGGGAAATTAAATCCGGTTCTATAATATAGGGCCGAAACAACAAATTAAACCGGTTCAGTAACAGAATTTGTCCACTATGATGGTCTTGGTAGCAATGCCTTGGCTACTATGGATATCATATTATGTTCTTTACAGTTTTCCACAATTACATGTTACATTTCCATGTTATTTTATCATGATTAATATACCTTTATGATGTATGCATTATGTACTACCAAGATTTATGTCATTACTCATAATTGTTTTTGTTTTATGTTCATGTTTTTAAATTCAAATGTTTATGGATTGTTTTATGTTCTCCATGTTTACCCTTACTTAGAATTTGAGCTCACCATTTATATGTTTTTATTTCCCCAGGATATAAATAAATATTTTAGGTAAGAAAAAAGGGTAAGAACATTATGGAAGATGTTGAATATCGTTCCCCATTATAAGAAGATTTTGTTCTGAGTTTCCAAAGACACTAAACTAATATGGTATTTGGGTGTCTGTTTTTGTCATGTATTAAGTAATCTATAAAAGTAATGTAATTTACATGTACGTCAAGCTTTGTGCCTCAATACACATGCTTTTTATTTATCCTAATGTTTTTATTCTATGTTCTGGTGATCTAGAGGTACACTTGAGGTATTGTGACAGTGTGATTTTAGTACCATTTGACAATTTTTCTCATGTTCAATACAAGCATGGTGGTCCATACTATTCCATTAACTTCTTATTAGTATTTATTATTTATAATTTTAATACCCCCACCAGGAAAGTTTTAGATATCATGTTCTGATTATCAAATACTTCCACTATTTCATAGTGACTATGGATATCAATCTATGATCTTATGGTTTCTAATTTTTAATATAAATTACTGATTTTGTGGAATCTATATAATTACTGCAGCCTCTTTTAAACCCCAAGAATACTTTTTTTGTCACTCTTGGTCATCCATTATTTTATTTTTTCCCTCAGGTTCGAGTGATCAATCAATCATAATCCAAAGTGCTCTTCTCTCCTCTATTACTCAATTTCATACTTGTTATTCCCTATTGTAGAGATTACGATTGTGGATTTGGTTTGGTTTTGTGGATTTTAGTTTATGGAATTGATGGGTACTGTTTGAATATATGTTTTTGGTAGATCCTTGATAGTTTTTAGGTTCTTGATTGAATCTTTTTTCATCATCATTGTGGAGTGGTTATTGAAGAAATAATTGAGGTTGAAGATTCGAGATCTATATTCTTCTGTTTATCTGTAAATTTAGACTTATTATGACTATGACTTCATGGAGAATATGATAGGGATAAACCTAATAAATTTACAAAATCATAACAAATGAAAACATAGTGGAATATGTAATTCACAAGTGGTTTTTGAAATTCTATGTTATTTCTTATGTATTATTGTTTTTTTGATCAAAATTTATTACTACAGTGCCTTGTTTTATGCAATTTTTATGCTCAATTACATTAAAAATATGCTAAATCACATAATTTTGGTAATTAAAAGGCGCATATAATTATTTATTTTATATTTGTATTGTTTATTTATGATATTCCAAATAAAAATGATTGAATGGATAACGAAGAGGATTTTAAGGTTTTTGTTGTATTAATTAATTTTTATAGCTATTGTATTCATGTGGTTATTATTATTTTAGATGATTTTTTAGAGGTGATATGATATTATTGGAGAAATTTATTGGAATTAATTATGTGTGAAAAATAAATAATCCTATAAATATCATGGAATTGATGTTGCAGTTATATGAATTAGGTGTTGTGGTGGTCAATGTGTTATTGGGAGAGGTTGTGGTGACTGCATTATAGTTACCTATAAATTTTTATGGTAATGTTCTAATGAAAAAGCTAAAGTTGTTTGGTTGTGATTAAATAAATTAAGGGATAAAAATTAATCACTGAAATAGTGGGAAATTGGTGAAATGGAAAATAACTAATATATAAATCATTTTAGTAAATGGAATTATGGTAATGGTATTGTGGATGAAATAAATATTTTCTATGAATTTATTATGGATGATAACTGACTAACCTACAAATTGAAATTATGTGTATAATTGGGAAGTCAAGAGTGTTATAAAGATATTCTACAGTGGAAGCGTGGTTAATTTGAGTTATTTCTAGTCATGTAAGTAGTTTTTGGTGTTCGATAGTTGTGATAAAGTGAATTTCTAAGGTCATAATAATAAATGGATTACATTTGTAAGTAAACTCATAAGTTGGTATTATGTGGTCCTATATATTCATTTTATTTTCTTATTATTTATTATTCACCATCACTAAATTCTGTTAGCCATACCAATTCTCATATAAATTCATGGTTTTTTGATTTTTTTCCCTAACATTGAGGTTATAGATTATACAGATGGATGATTACTCTCCCTCCTCGTAACTATCATTTAGTCATAAAATTTCTTTAATTAAATTAGGCAGTGATGATATTCTATTAGAGTATAAGGTTATTAAATGATATATGGTGATACTTTTATGATGTGGATTCACAGTTAGGGTGTACATGGAAGGATGAGGATCTGAGGTTTATAAAATTCAAGATTATATAACCTATTGCACAAAGGCTGGGATATGAAGTGATGTGGTATGTGGTTGGGGAATGTAGTATGTGTATATGGATTTGTGTTTTTTGGTAAGATGTAGTTATATAGTTATGATTATGTGATATATAAGAGATGGTAGCACTAGGAGGCATTCCATTGGGGCATGAGAATGACTATTTTAGTGAAGAAGTGTTTGTGGGGTTCCATCTTGATATACTCTTATAACTAAAAAATACATTAAAGTTGACACATTTTCATGTTGTATTTTTATAACCAACATTAAGAAGTATTTTTTACATCAATTATTTTATAACCGATGTGAAAAAATATTAGATGTGTCTTTTAAACAAATAATATTTAATAGATGATGTTGAAAATATAGTTTTTCCACATTGGTTATTAAGTAACCTATGTCCAAAATCATTTTTTCTCATATTAGTTATTAAAAAACTAATGTGGAAAACACTAATTTTTTTTATGAAACATAGGGATAAGTCATATTTTATTCATTCATCCACATAACATCCATTTGTTTTCTATTATGTGGTGAACCTTTACCCTTCATTCATTGATTCAGTGGCATCAAATCACTTTTAGTTTCTATTAAGAACCATTATCCAACCTTATCTATATTCAACTACCACGTTGACTCTCTTTGTACCACATTACCATTTTATCACCTTCTTAATCCTTCCATCTGATATCAATATGTATTTGGTGTTTATTGTTTAGATTTTCTATTCATATATGGTGTTTTTATTTTATTTTCATTTATGATATTCCATTTGATTTACCATTTCAATAACCTTCTCTTTGTTATTTATATTTAAAGTTCAAATTATTTACACATCTATTGAATTTTTTAAATATTGAATTATTATTTTTAGATGAAGTTTTTATGAAATTATTATTTGATTAATTGGTTTTATAAATAATTAAATTTTAATGATTAATGTGTGATAAAGTATTATTTTCCCCATTAAAAATGGTCATTTTGACGGTTTAGTGGTTTACGGTGTTTAAATACAGAGTATTGATATTATATACTAAGATAATCATGTTTATTATGTTACACATTTTATTTTTTTATAAAATAATGAAAATTAAATATTTTCAAATTGATACTTTTTTATCAAATAAGTTGTCACTTTTTTTGTTAAATATTTTATAGTATTTACTTGGTTTTTTATAAAAGTAAATTTAAAATTGAATTTAATAATATAATAACACATTTTCAATTATTTATATTACTTTTAGATAATAATGAGTTAATTATGGATTGATACACTATGAACATGTGATGAATATGTGGAAGGTTTTTATGCTTTTTTAAATTTTCTAAACCAAATGTTCCAAAAAAATTCATGTTTTTATAACCATAATAGAAATGTATAAATATAAAATAGTTGAAAAGATGAGAAATCAAAGATCATTTTTTTCATTGTTTTAATTAATGTTATATCCATGGACTTATCATAGTGAAACTGGGAAGAATTATAGATCAATTAATGATGATTATTTTCTAGATAAAAAGTTTGATCAAATTAATGAAATGATTTTTGATATTGAAGAAGATGCAATTGGGAAAGAACTAATAATTAAGAATCTATATTGTAATACAAAAAACTATTTTTTGTAGTTTTTAAAAAAATTATCAATTTATTAATGGGTGTAATATTTATTATCTTAAAGGTGAAAAATCGATGGTGTGAGAATACTTTTACAGAGTTTCTAAAGTCGTTGAAAGAAATATTTACTAAAGACAACAATATTCCATATTAACATTATAATGTGAAGAAATTATTACTCCTGATGGGTTTTGGGTATTGGAAGATACATAACTACCATAATTCTTATGTGATATATACGAAAGAATACAAGCTGAATTATAGTTACCTAAATGTGTGAAATCATACTATAAGTTGAAATAAAAAACATTGGCTGATTTAGTAGTTGTATAGAATTGTGGTAAAGAAATTTGGTAACTTCCTATAATTTCTCAAATGGAACTTTTATTTTCAAATTCAAATGATTTTTTTAATATTTCTTTTATATGCATGAATATTTGAAGGATAATTACATCATTTGAATGATTTTACACAATGGAAGATAATTGATTTGCAGTTTCCTACATTCATAAATTAAGTTAGAAAAATAATAATTATATTTTTCATTGAAGGAATAAATACATATAAAATACCTTGTATAAAACATGCTTCATGGCCTATTTTGTTGGCAAATTTCAATAATAATTTTTTTTTGAAATGGTGCTAAGTGGTATTAATATTTTACTTTTTTAAAAATAAACACCATAATATGGATCAGAACATTAGAGAAAAATTGTAAAAATGGTTCATTATAGGGTTTTGTCTATGGATCAATATTATCAAATATTAAAGAAGGAATTCAATGGATTATAATAATTTAATATTGATCCAAAAACACTGTCCACTGATAATGATTCTGAGAGGATGAAAAAAATTGATGTCTCATTTAAAAAGATACAAAAATTTGGTAATTATAGAATCATTTGAATGACACAATTAATATTTTTTGTGATTTTATATTAGAGATATCATGTGGTCAAGCATAACATTGATTTAATTCATGTAGAGAACAATATATATGATAGTTTTATTGGATCATTTTTTATATTAAAGGAAAAAATAATGATGGGTTTCAAGTAATATTGGACTTACTCCCAATGAGAATATATTTTGAGTTATCTTCCAGTTCTAATATAAGATAAATTAACTTTACACTAGTTTTTCATACATTATCCATGAGGGAAAAATAGTTTTTTAGTGTCTTAATGGCATCAATGTGCCACAAGTTTATTGTTAAAATGTAATTTCTCCTGTCACTATAAGATTTGATGTTTATAGGCATTGAATCTCATTATTGTCACATCAGGATATAACATATCATTCCATATGTATTTCATGTAATATTTCCTGTCAGTATTAGAATGATTTTCATTGAGGTGTGTTATTTTATCAATTTAATCTTTGATAGAATGATTTATCTGAATTCATTAAACAATTTATAGAATGATTTCATTTTTATAATTCATCAATAAGAAATTTATTTTCCTCCATCAATTTTTGATATCATGGTGCATTCAATGGTTTATTTTGTGTGATAGATAAAGATTTTTGGGAATATATATCAATTTTTAATGTATTCTTTTAAAATTAAAATGGAGGTACTAAGGGATTATGTGAAGAATCCATATCAACTAAAATCATTTTATGTTGATAAATATATTTCTAAAGGGGTTTCCCATTTGGGTAAAAGTTATATAAATGTAGTGGAGCTCATTAATGTTTTTAAATATTTACATAAATTATTTTATTAGGAGAGAAAAGGGATTTTTTTTATTTTTAGTAATTTGTAGTGTTTTGTATAAGCTACATGTATTCAGCAGAGCACATTGGTTTTCTAATATCTCACTTTAAATGAGTAAATTATGGGGGAAAGGGGATCCGTGGATTGAAAGTGAAATAATTTACAGGTGAATAGATAAAAGAGGTATATTGATATATCTTGAATAACATATATTATTCTCAACCATATATAACATTACATATTAATGATTCAAAACAATATTATCCATATGAGAAAGATATGTCAATTTTAAATGATGATAACAACACTTTTTTACATAGTTTAAAGAGAATGTAAATGGTAAAACAAATGAATCATTATCATTGAGATGGTTAGAAAGTGTCCCAAGTTTGAATTTTATAACATATTCTAAGTATGACATTAATTTCTATACATTTCATATGAATGATCAGGAAAATAGTAGTGAGGTTCAGAATAATAGTGTATTGGTGTTCAATAAAGCAATTTATATTTCATATTCCCTAGAAAAAAAATAATATCTATGTCAAGTGAAAATTATGGAGCCATTAATTAAATAATGGAGGTTGATTATACCAAATTTTGAGTTCCATTACTTACAATGTAAATTTATTGTTAGTAACAACAATGACAAACAGAATGAATTGGGTATGACACTAGTTAATCTGAATAGATTGTAATACACTTTCGATCCTTTTATCGGGGGTACACATGAAAAAACATTTATGTTATTGACCCATAAAATATATAGTGGGAAATAATTGTATAAATGTAAAACAATATACTAGTGATGAAAAAATTTTATGAAAATGTTGAATTATATAAGATCGAGTAATTTCCTACCAATTCTCATTGGCTTGAGAGTACAACGAGTCATTAATGGGCCTTAAACGATATCCCCAAGATGCCAAGGCCTATAAATAAATTTCAAAGGGTTTCAAATTCAAGTGGTGGACAATGTAGCCTTTTATAAATAAACCAATAAACCAAGAAACCATAACAAAACTGTTCACCATATGATGCATGAACAAAAGAAAGACAACTAAAAAAATCATGTTTCTCAAAACCACATCAAAGTGTGCAACAATGGAAGACCAAACAATTATCAAAGTTAACAACGAATAAACAAATAAAGAATCTCAAGATACTGTATGAATCCATGCTCCACAAGCTACAATATCCACAACCACCAAACATCCAAAGTATCTTGAGGTAGTGCCAGAAACGTGTGTAAAGTTACCATTTCCCCTTTCTCGGAAAATAGCATATGTAAAAGCACCAAAGTTCCAATGCAGGGGTGAGTATAAAACTCATTAGGTTTTCCCCTGTGACTTCCCAAATCATGCCACTTGGATTGAATAGTTAGCACATTATATAAAAAAAAATTATATAAAAAACATACCAAAACTATTTATAAAAAAATAAAAAAATATTTAAAATATATTGTAACCAAGTGAAAACAAAGGTAAACATAACCAATTTATAGAAAATTATTTTCCATAAAATAACTAACCAAATTCCCATTCTCATAAGCTTGAGAGTACAATGAGTCATTAATATGCCTTAAGATACATCCCCAAGAAACCAATGGTTGGAAATATATGCCAAAGTGTTTAAAATAAAAGTAGGGGACAATTTATCCTTTTATAAATAAACTAATTAACCAATAAACCATAACCAAACCATTCACTAAATGATGCTTGAACAAAACAAAGACATCAAAACAACTTCAAGTATCTTAAAACGACATCAAAGTGTTAGACAATAGAAGACTAAACAACTATCAAAGTAAACAGAGGATAAACATATAAAGACTCTAAAGAGACCATGGGACTCTGTTATCCATAAGCTCCAAGATCTCTAATCACTGAACAACCAAAGTATCACAAGGTAGTGCTAAAAACATGAGAAACATTACCTTTTCCCCTATCGCAGAAGATAACATCTTCAAAATCACCAAAGATTCAAAGAAGGGGTGATTATAAAACTCAATATGTTTTCTCAAATAAATTCCCAACTCAAGCCACTAGGATAGATTGGTAATAACATTATAAAACACCATTTGTATAAAACATTTACCAAAATAGTTTATAACCAAATATAAACAAGTAAAAAAACCAATTATAACCAAGTACAAACAAAGGTAAACAAAAATAGCTTCTAGAATGTTATTTTCCATAAAATAACCAACCAAATATTGAAAACCAATTCTGATGATCATTTTAGCATGCCACTTCCATTTCTCACAACATATCCACACATGCATTCTTCATTTGACAGTTCAATACTCATGAGAGGTATGTTGTCCCATTACCTAGTGTCCCACTGACACGAGCCCCTGATCCAGGGTCACATAACTCGTACCCCAATAGTACTCATAACTTATTAGGGACCCGTTAAGCATAAACACACACCAACACCATTTATTCCAAATATTTCCATTACCATAATCATTCACTTTAATAAAACCAAACTATTATTGAAAACAAAATAACAACCAATTTCAATGATATATTTCATTTCAATAAATCTTTCCCTTTTATTGAAAACATATAATCCAATTCATGTGCCAAGAATCCAGAATTTGTTTTTTTAAAAATCTATAATTTAAAACCAAGAACCAAAGCACCCATTCAAAATCCCCAGTTTTCCAAATTTCATAAACAATCACTCAAGATGGCTTCCAAAAACTATTAAACACCAAAATATCAATAAATTCATCAGAGTAAATTAAAATTTAAAGTATGTCAATCAGGTCAACTAAGAGGAGTCTAGAGTGAATCCTCCCACGTCAAAGGTTTTGATGAAAACCACAGTGAAGGAAAATCAATGCTAAAAAAACAGGTTGATTCTTCATAGAAATGTACATAGATCCCTTCTCATATAAACAAAGAATCAAAATCTCAAATTATATGTAAAATAGAAAACTAGATCTACCCTTAATTATTATAGATCTTAGAACCCAGAGGAGAGGAGAAGCAGGTGTAAAAGAATGCTTACTCATAGAGACGTACCACAGTCGCAATGAAGATACAAATCCAATTGATAGATCCAGAAGAAGAAGTGCCTTTGAAAATCACTTAGGGAGAGTCTAGGATCGATAGAAAGGATTTTTGGAAAGAATAGAACAAGCGTAACTTCCAAACACATGATATAAATCTTGGTGCAGGCCTGGTCACGACCTGTACCCCCTGGTAACAACGTGAAGGCCACGCTGGATAAGTACGCTGAAAATCCATCGTCATGGGATATTTTTTAAAGATTACACAATGTTTACCTCAGGTACATGATGTGTACCAACTCATGGCATGACCCTCACTTCACGAATAGAATTCATCCCCAAGAACACAGTGTGTACTTCATGTACATGACCTGAAACCTGCAAAAAACCCTGGAAAACTATTTTTAAGTATTGTTAAACAAAAGGGGAATTAGAAAATGTGGAAAACATACTTGATCAAGGTGATAGGATATGACAACCAAGAAACTGGGGGTACTACATTCTCCCCACCATTGGTGCTTCTGTCCTTTGAATGTTGAAAACTCTCACTACCCTGAATGTGTTTTGGACATTGCTCTTTCATTTCTTTATTGTATTCACAATTCTCTACCTGAATCTTACCATGATTCCATAAATCCCACACCAGACCAATGATTTTTTCACGCATGAATTTCTGTTGCCTATCCACAATCCGCACCAGGATGAGTATCAATGAAGCATCTAGATCTTGGTCAATGTGATCCCATCTGATGACATGATCGGGACCAGGTTGATACTTTTTCAACTATAATACCTGGAAAAAATTATGTAGAGAACTAAACCGTGGTGGTAATGCCAGTTGATATGCCACCACTCCAACCCATTCCAGTATCTCTAAAGGAATAATGTATCTAGGAGATAACTTTCCCTGCTACCTGAAACGATGATGTCCAAGTCTTGGATAGATCCTCAAGAACACATGATCACCCAAAATGAATGAAAATGGTCTTCGATGGTGATCTGCATATGATTTATGATGACTCTGAGCCGTATCCACCCTCTTTCTAATATATTGGATCTTCCCTTTTGTTTCTAGGACAAGGCTTAGCCCAACTATTAAAGTCTCACCTATTTCCACCAAGCACAATGGATAACAAAAAAATACTCCCATAGAATTCTACAAAATGTGATATATATATCAAGGCCTAATAGTGTTATTATATGAGAACTTTTGTAAGGGTAGATGATCCTCCCATGAGCCAAAACAATTCATTACAGAGGCCTATAACATGTTTTCCATCATTTTTATCGTCCGCTCAGATTGACCATTATTATAAGGATGCTATATCCTTCTCATATTAAACTTATTCCCAATGGATTGCAGTAATGATTTCTAGAAACGATATGTGAGCATCGAATCTCTGTCTAAGACTATTGACACTGGTACACCATGTCTCTTTTCCGATTCTTTCATATAAATTTTGGACAGATCCTCCACCTTATGATTTTCTTGAATAGGTATGAAATGGGCCTACTTGGTAAGCCGATCCACTATCACCCATATCAAATCATGTTTTTTAACACTAATTGGAAGACCTATAACATAATTTGTCTCTATCTACTCCCATTTCCAAACTGGTGTGGGAAATGACTGCCAGATACCCACTGGTCTCTGATGCCTTTCTTTAACATGATGAGAAATTAAGCACCGCAAGATGAACTTGAACACATTCATTTTCATTTCACCCACCAAAAATGCACATTCAACACCTTATACATTCTATGTGTGTAAGGATGTACTGCCCATCTCGATTGTTCGTAATAATGAAGGAGTTGTTCCTGAAAAGACATAGGTATAAGCATCTAATTTCTAAATCACAAAACTGAACCCCTATTTAATATCCAACCCTTAATGGTCTCCCCACCACTAAGTTTTGAGCCCATAAAATTCCATTCTTCATCGGATGTTTGTGCCACTCTGAGCATATTTACCAAATTAGAAACAAGTATACTTGAAAATAAAATATTAATGTCACCTCGATCTTCACATTCCACATGCATGTCAGCTAGGACAGACATCGACTACCATTCATTTGAATCTTCTTTGTCCAATAGATCATATGACTTTTACTCAAGGAAACCTCTATTGAATTCCCTTTTCCTAGTGTATAAATAAATTTAACATCAAACATCTGGATGTACTCCATCTATCTCCTTTTCCTCATATGAAAATATCATTGTAAAAAATGTGTTTTAATATTTTGTGGTCTGTGAACACAATTAATTTCTCCCCAAATAGATAGTGTATCTATGTTTTCAAATCAGGGATGACTGCATCTTACTCCAAATCGTGTGTTGGGTAATTATTCTCATGCACCCTCTATAACACACTAACCCTAGTTACCCAGAGTCAGTTCATTATTACATAACATTTTCATGATCAGAAAAGATAAAGTCTCAAAAGACCAATTAGTTTAGTAGTATTGTAATAACTAGATACATTCATATTGTTTACATTACATAATAAAGTGAAAACTACAACAACATCTTGTCTCCACACTCATATCCTCTTATACTATCCCTAAAAATTATTCATAAAATACTTCTTCACGTCCTGGGAAAAATTAAAACATAGAAAGGGGTGAGCTCAAATGCCCAGTAAGGATAACGATATAGCGAAAACATTCATAAATAAGCATAAACATTTAAGGAAATGTATAACTAAAACAAAATCCTTTTTAACTTTGAACTTCAGAATAATATGGCATAAATAAATAGAAAGAATTCCATTTACTTATTCACATGAATATTATAGTAGTCGAATAATCACATGGGATATCAACAACCACTTTCATAATGATGGAATGCATAATGTCAGACTATCATAATCACATAGCCAAGGCCTCATGCCAAGACTATAAATAAGATTTTGTCAAGGCCTTGTGCCAAGACCCTAGTTTGTCTCATGAGACCTACTGATGCATCAAGGATCTATAGAGGGATCCACCTATCACTTATTTAGTCTAATGAATTCCTCGTATGAATAGGTTTAAACATAATATAAATATTCATATTAAAACTAGCATACGAAATGTTAGTACTTTCTCCATAAACCATGAATGTTATAAAAATAACACATCCACATTCAAACATATCTAAAAACCTTCAATACAATATGGAAGTTTTGTATCATAATAAATCAACTTAAAATAAGCTTAAATTCTATCAAAGGACGTTGACATAGATGAAATAAAAACTATTTTAGAGAAATATTTTTTTTTTGAAATAAATTAAAAGTCACATAACAGTAAAATAAAAAATTTACTTTGAAAATATCCTTATAATCTTTTAAGGGAATATTCAAAGATTTTATCACGGCAGAAAATAATCGCACCCGCCATATAAGTTAAAAAACCATTCTTACCTTAATTTTTTTGAAAAGGTTAAAAATGACCTTTTTTTATAAAGTGACAGAAATGATACTTTTTAAACATATTATAAAAAGTCAACAAAGGTATAAATAAAATTAAACCCTTACTTTCTAATTTTCTTTGGTTGAGGGTGGGTTAACCTCCTGTATAATGGTGAAATAATTGTTATTAAATTATAAAAGAATCATATACATTAATATGATATCATATATGATATTTTAACATTTTTTGTTAATAATATCTTAGTATTATCATCGTTTCGGGTGTTAACTTACTCGTTTTATTTTATATGTTTTGTTACATAAGCCGTGTTTGTCATGGATTAGTTGTGGTGTGTGTTAGAACTCGAAGTTGTGTACATCACACGCTATTATATTATTCAATGAGAAATGTACCATGAAAGCTTAGTGTGTTACATTCTACCATCCTTCAATAAATTGCATCCTCGCAATTTGAAATTGTTCTTCGAAAATAAAACGTTGAAAATAGAAAATACCTTTGTGGAAAACCCACATCGAAAATAAGGCTAATAAAATTTAGTCTTAATAAGAGGGAAAGGGAAATGAAAAAGTCACCACCAAATTATGATCTTGATTAAGAGAAGATTGGTGGAAATTAGAGACACATAATTGGAGGAAATACATAAATTTTTGTAGGGAGTGATTGAGGTCATCAATTACAAACAAGTTTAAAATTGAGGGCCTCAAAGCCTTCAATCTATAGTGATTTAAAATATCATCAGTTTAAGAAAACGTAAGGTATTAGGATAACACATTTTTTTGTTTTAATATCCCTTTCCTAATGTTTAATAATTAATTTATTCATAGAATAAGAGGGAGGTATATATATATACTTGGCATGTAGAGTTTCAAACTTCATCTAATTTCTACCACAAACACATATTTCACTCAAAAAGATAATAGAACTCAAAAATTTTATATTTATCCTAATTGTACATGGTTCCAAATATTAACACATAAAATTTAGATTAGGAAAACTATTTTGTAATTACCATGGACTTCATGTATGGTAGTGCTATGTAATAAAGGCCTATCACACTATGGTTGTGGGTTCGATTCCTGCAGCTTTGTCCGATGTGATGGGTTATCCCCCAACCTGCAGGTTGTCCTTTTCCTAAAAAAATAGTAATATAATATTCCGAAAATAATCTTAAGAAATTTTTTAACCTTAATCCGTACTATCCAAAGTTCACCATAATCCATTCCAACCTTTATAGTTATCCAAAATACTTCTATCCAAAATCACTCTCTTAAAGGTTTCTAAATTCCATAATTAATTGTAACATCAAATTCTTCAAACAAAGTAATGATTCTTGTTGTCACATACTAAAAATATGATTACCTTCATCATATTAAAGCCTTAATTAAAACAACAAGTCTGAAGTACAATACTTATATATATCACATTATTCTTATAACCAGAATATAACCCTTGAGTCCAAAAACACAAATACATTAATTATTAAACTTCATCTGTAGTAACAACATAAACTTGGCCTTGATCTCTTGTATTTCTCTGAGGTAATTTCCCCTGAATCTTGGGAAATTCATTTGCATAATGTCCCATATATCTATAATTATAACACTCCACATTGACAACAACTCTCTTTCCCTTGAAATCATGAGCTTAGTGGCCTTTTCACTACACCTGTAACAGACTCCCTTTCCCTTCAACCAAGTACCGGGGTGTTTCTTACAACGTTTATTGCAGGATGGATAATCAACTTTTCCCTTCTTCTCTTTATTTCCATTTCTAGAGTGGTCAGCAGATCTATTTTTCTCTTGCTTTGCCTTAATGTTGTAAGACTTAGTGAATTCCTTTACTATCTTGATAGCACAAGAGACAATATCTTCGTACGACGAGAAAGATTTTGAGACTAATGCTCGATGAAGAAACTGTTTTAACCCATTAAATAAATGATCAATCTTACTTCTTGGGTTACATATATAATCTACTGTATGCCTCTCTACCCATGTAAAGTTAGCCTCATACTTTGCGACATTCTCACACTCCTTTTGCCTCAGACTCTAAAATTGCCTTTCCATATCTACTCGATGGTCACAAGGAAATTATTTTTCTAGGAAAAGATATTTTAATTCACTATATTCCATATTTGATACTTCATCATCTTCCTTTATGTTTTGTATCAAGGACCACCATTGATCATCATCTCCAGTGAGGCGATAAACTGCCATGACAAACTTTTTCCCTTTCACTACTCCCCAAAGCCTGAAATATTTTCTCTAGGGAACTTATCCATTACTCAGTTACTAATGGATATTTACTCCCATTGAATTTTGGTGTTTTCTGCCTCATGAATAGATTTAACATTGATCCTCCACACTGCAGATCAGGGTTCTCCATACGAGTAAGGTTATTATTCATAACCTGAGTGAGTTGTCCCAATATGGTGATTAGCTGATCAGCACTAGTTGCATCACCATCTCAACTATAATTATCTTGAGCAGGAGGGAAATATCGACATAGAGTGCATGCATTGATATGGTTTCCATTCCTACAACTAGGTGCCATTTCTAAACAATTTCATAAACTAGATCAGTTTATGAATCGAAATACATAATTCCATACTTGTAAAACACTTAACATAAATTGAACTATTTATGGATATAATCCATAATCATAAAAAAATGTTTTATTTGAAGAAGTGTATACTCATAAAACCTTCATAATGGATTGTAAAGAAAATGAGAATTATCGTAATCATATCCCCCAGGCGTGTCGTAACCAAGAGTGCAGAAAGGCCCATTGTCATGCACCTGTTCCCGTTCAAGTCTAGCTCAAAGCGGTGTTTTCGGGTTTTACCCCTAGGTACATCTGTGCTAGAGCCACCTCTACCTGCTCATATCCATACATGGATGTATTGCTCAGAAAACTCAAAAAATCTCTACAATACCAAAATTCTACGAAGTTATTCTATACTAATCCTCAAATTCGATCTTAGGTCTATGTGCTCTAATTAGAGTTTATCTAAATCTAGCTTCCAAGGTGTGTACTAAACTTTCTCTGATACCAACTGTAACACCACAACCCCAATTACACAGATTCGGTGCATTATTACATAAAATTGGAGTGATCACAAAATATCAAGTCTCGAATGACCGATTAGTTTTGTAGTCCTGGAATAACTAGATACATTCATAAAGTTTACATTACATCATAAAGTGAAAATTACAACAAAATCTTGTCTCCACACTCATATACCTTTATACTATCCCTGTAGGTCATTCATAAAATACTTCTTCACATCCTGGGAAAAATTAATACATAGAAAGGGGTGAGATCAAATTCCTAGTAAGGATAACAATATAGCGGGAGGTTTTATAAATAAGAATAAACATTTAAGGCAATGTATAACAAAAACAAAATCCTTTTTAACTTTGAACTTCAGCATAATATGGATGAAATAAATTGAAATAATGCCATTTACTTATTCACATGGATATTCTACTAGCCGAATAATGACATGAAATATCAATAACCACTTTCATAATGATGGAATGCATAATGGTAGACTATCATAACCACGTATCCAAGGCCTCGTGCAAAGAATACAAATAAGATTTTGTCAAGGCCTTGTGCCAAGACACTAGTTTATCTCATGAGAACTGCTGATGCATCGAGGAGCTATAGCGAGCTCCACCCATCACTTATTAAGTCCAATGCATTCCTCATATGAATAGGTTTAAACATAACATAAACATTCGTATTAAAACTAGCATACAAAATGTCAATACTTTCTCCATAAACCATGAATGGTATAAAAATAATACATCCACATTCAAACATATCACAAAACCTTCAATACAATATCAAAGTTCTGTATCATAATAAATCAACTTCAAATAATCTTAAAATACATCAAAGGATGTTGATATAGATGAAATCAAAACTATTTAAGAGAAATATCTTTTTTTTGAAATTATTTAAAAGTCACATAATTTTAAAATAAAACATTTAATTTGAAAATATATTTATAATCTTGTAAGGTAAGCTTCAAATATTTTATAACTGCGTAAAATATCCACACCCACCATATAAGTTAAAAAAACATTCATACCTTAATTTTGTCGAAAAGGTTAAAAAGGACCTTGTTTGGAAAGAGACAAAAAGATTCCATTATAAACATCTTATAAAAATTCAACAAGGGTATAAATGACATTAAACCATAGTCTATAAAATAGTAAGAATGATTTGAAATACGTTTTTAAGAAACATGGATGTGGATGATAAAGTGGTCTTAGTAGATAATTACGTATGAACAACCTCGGATAATAAAGAGATTGTGAAATACACCCTTAACTTGTACTTTTTTTGGTTGAGGTTGGGTTAACCTCCTGTATAATGGTGAAATAATTGTTATTAAATTATACTAGAATCATATATGTTAATATGATATCATATATGATCTTTTAAAATTGTTTTGTTAAAAATAACTTTTTATTATCGTCGTTTCGGGTGTTAACTTACTCGTTTTCTTTTATATGTTTTGTTAATTAAGTCGTTTTTGTTATGGATTGGTTGTGGTGTGTGTTAGAAATCTAAGTTGTGTACAACACGTGATATTTTATTATTGAAAGGGAAACATACTGCGGGAGCTTGGGGAGTTACACCCTCAACTACCTTGAACCACATGGAACCACATGGTATCCTTCCCTGATAACACAACCCAACCCTGATCCCAAAGCATCACAATACACCAAAAACCCTATTAAGAATATGGGGAAATCTAGATAGGTGATGATGTAAGATGAACTTTATGTTACTAGAATTAATTCTAGCATTCCTCTATCTATTTGAATAGAGCATTGTTCTTTGTTAGAGCTGTCATTGGAAAAGAGAGTCATGAGAAGTCACGTACAAACCATCAGTAGTAGCTAGATAGACTATGAAAACATCATATATCAACAATATTCTTCGATGGTTTCCATGAAATAACAACTTATATAATTTAAGGATCCACTGGAACACCTTTTTCATAAATCATGTGGCCAAGAATGTGTACTTCTTATATCCAAAAATCATAGTTTGATAGTTTTTCATACAAATAGTGATCTCAAAAAATTCCCAACACTATTTCCAAGTATCACTCATGGTCAGCCCTTGTATTTGAATACACCACAATGTCTTTGAAAAACACCACAAAAAGGGTCTAGATATTGCTAGAATATCCAATTTTTCAAAGCCATAAAGACCATTGGGGCATTTGTTTGACCAAAATGCATGAATGCACATTCATATTGCCCATATATGATTCTAAAAGCTATCTTTGGGATATATTCCTTATTAAATCACCATTTATGATATCCTAACCGCATGTCAATCTTGGAGAACCACTGAGCTCCCCTTAGTTGATAGAACAAATAATCAATGTGTGGACATGGATATTTATTCTTTATTGGAACTTAGTTAAGATTACGATAATCAACGCACAACTGAAGAGTTCTATCCTATTTCTTTATGAACTAGATTAGTGCTGCCCACGGAGACGTACTTGGAAATATGAAACCATTTATTTCCAGTTCATCCAACCACATGTTCAATTCATGTAACTCTGTTGGTGCCATCCTATAAGATGGATTGGAAATAAGATTGGTCCCTGGAAAGAGATCCATTATAAAACTCACTTCCCTTGTAAGATGTAACCCTGATAATTTCTCAATAAAGATATCTATAAATTGATCCACAACTGATAGAAATATATTTTCCTTGATCTCTTACATTGATGCCAAAATCAATGCTACTGGGTGATAAGAAATCATTCCCACTACTGGTGAGGAAAATCTATTTTCACCTTTCTTTATCATCCTCTCTACTTTGAATAGATACTTGATTCCATCCTCAATCATGAAACTAAATATTCTCCTATAAAAATAAATGTGATCCTTGAAAATTTCCAACTAATACATAACTAGAATTATTTCACTGACATCCATGTACAACAATAAGAAGACATATTTCAGCTCATCTCCATATACAATTATAGCACATAATCTACACATAAAGTATTGACGTTCTCTTTATCTCAGAGGAGTTTCTAGTTTAAAAATAAAAGGCATAATTTCCAACATTAATCATAGGAAATAAAAGGCATGAGAAGCAATTAAATAATATGATGCAATAGTATTGAAAATCACTTTCACAATGGTATAATTCAATATAATTTCACCTCTTATCATAGATGGTCCAACCTGATCATCAACATTCATCTTATTATCTCATTACAATTGCTTCGTTGCTATATTTTTCTTTTTATTTCCTTTATTAGATTGCATGGGTTTAGGAGTCTTGGTATTTATGAAATAACCATGGATATCTCTGCTCTGCTGATGAGACTGATTTTGCTGTCCTATCCATGTTGAAGCATACGATGCTTGCGATGAATTAGAAGTGTCTCGAGAACCTGACCTTGGAGCACTAAGACAATAGAACTGAAGATGCCCTATATTCATGTAGTTGTGGAATGATCTAGGTTGTTCAATAAACTCTCGCTTTACATGGTCAAGTGAACCACATTGAAATAAACCTACTTTTCTCTTGGGTCGGGGAGGAATGTTCCCTGATCTAGCCATATAATTTTGATTTACACTTCCATCATGGAAATAGGTGTCCCTTTTACAATTGCTCCTAGTGTTTGAGTTCCCACCATTTCATGTAGGTATCAACATACCTCCTCCCACAGATCTCGATATAGCATGTTCATAAACTATCACACTATTCACCATGTCATTATAATTAATAACATAGAGCCCCACAATCTTTGATCTAATCTCCTTCATTAGTCCCAATTCAAGATGTGTGCCTTCAAGGATGCACTTGCCACAAATTCTGGTGAAAAGCATACGAAATTCATGAAATTTTACACATATCCAATGATAGAGAGATTATCCCGCTTTAGGCTAAATAAGTCTATCAATTTTAAGATCTTGAACATGTGAGGATAGAATTTTTTGTTGAAAAAGTCCTCAAAATCCTCCCATGTAAGACCCTTATCCAATTTCGCATGCATCATTAAATACCACCACTGGCGTGAAAGATCCTCAAGCATATATGCCTCTATTTTGACCTTTTTCTCCATGGGTGTGATAATGAACTCGATGATATGATTCATTCTACTGAACCACACCTCCGCCTTATCGGGTTCAACATCCCCGAGATGTTTAGTGGATTCTACTTCATGAACTGGATGTTATGATCCACAAGCCTTAGTTCATTCTTTTGGTTCCCCGTATCCACATCTTGAAAGTCTTGCAAAATACTTTGAACCAGATCTAGGTTCACCTATGGTTTAGGAGCAACCACATTCTACACAACTTATTTGGGTTGGTTTCAAGGATGCTTATTGGGTTCCATTCTCTAAACCAATAAAAAACTTTTTAAATCTCACTCTCTACAATCTTATGGCTTATAATTTCAAATTCTATCAAATAATTTATCAGATTTTTTTTTCCAAAACCAATTTTTTTTCAACCATTTTGGAAACATTCAATTTTATTTTTAAAAATTAATGATTTTTCAAAATACCAGAAGTATTTCTGTTTTCAAAATATTTCATTTGAAAAAAACAATTCATGCTTTTACAAAAATAAACACCTTTTCACAACAATAACCATTTCTCAAAATGATTTATTCAATCCTGGTGGGATGTCATTACAATACAACATATGTCATGCACATCTCATTGGATAAACACATAAAAATTATATTTCCAAAATTCTAGAAGTGTCTCCAAAACACTTATGTACCCAACTCCCTGGTAACATGATGTTCTGGACAAAAGGCTTAGCTGCGTCCTTTTAAGAAATACATTTCAAGTTCTATAAATCCTACTCATGTCTAAGATTTCGTTCGAAAGAATAAAAAATAATTACTTTCAACTCCAATACCTATAACACTGATGACTACTTGTTAGGAAAGGACTGAACAAGCTAATAACATTTTTACCATCTAGGAACGACCATACTAATACCATTTGTAATGACCTGCCAATTATAATTGGCTTGAGAGTACAATGAGTCATTATTGGGACTTAAGAGACATCCCCAAGATGTAAAATACTAGCAATAAATGCTGAATGGTTTCAAATACAAGTGAGGAATGATTTAACCTTTTATAAAAAAACAATAAACTTATAAACTATAACCAAAACGTTCACTAAATGATGCATGAAAAAAATGAAATAACACTAAAAAAAATCATATATATCAAAACCATATCAATGTCTACAACATAGAAAGACCAAAAATGTATCTATTTAAAAAAAATAAACAAATAAAGACTCTCAAGAGACTAAAAGACTCCATGCTCCACAAGATCTATGCTCCACAATTACCGAAAATCCCAAGTTTCATGAGGTTGTGCTAAAAACATGTGAAACATTACCTTTCCCCTATCCAAGAAGATATCATATGAAAAAGCACCAAAATACCAAAAAAGGGTTGAGTATAAAACTTAGTATGTTTTCACCAATGACTTCCCTACTCACACCACTAGGATAGAATGGTTATAACATTATATAATTTTTTTTACAAAAACAACATATAACCAAATATAAATAAGTTTGAAAACCAATCTTAACCAAGTGAAAACAAAGGTAAATGAAACCAATTTACAGAAAGTTATTTTCTAGAAAATAAGTAACCAAAGCATAAAACCCAATTTTGATTGTCATTTTGATATACCCATTCCATAGTTCACAACACACCCACACATGCATGATTTTTTTGAAAGTTCCATACTCTGGAGTGGTCTCTTGTCCCATTATATTGTATCCCAGTAACACACACCCATTATCTAGGGTCACGAATATTTTACCCCAATGGTAATCATCCCTTATTAGGGTCTTGTAAAGCATGAAATCACACAAACACTATTTATACCAAATATTTCCATTACCAAAATCAACAACTTCAATGAAACAAAACTTTTATTGAAAACCAAATCAGAAGTAATTTAAAATAAAAATTTCGTTTCAATAAATTATTGCATTTAATTAAAAACATCTAATAAAATTCATGTAGCAAAAATCCAAAAAATACCTTCTTTAAAATCCATAATTTAAAACCAAGAACCAAAACACTCATTCAAAATCCCCAATTTTCTAGATTTCACAAATCGTCACTCAAGAAGGTTTCCAACATGTTTTCAATAATAATAACAAATTCAATTTAGCATAATAAATTAAATTTGAAATCAGGCCAATTAGTTATACTAAGACGAGTCAAGAGTGAAGCCTCCCACGTCATTTATTTTTGATGAAAATCACAATGAAGGACGATGAATGCTCACAAAAACAGGGTTGATTCTTCAAAGAAACGGCATTAGATCCCTTCTTCTACCAACAACAAAGAAAACCCTCATCATATTTGGAAAAAATAGATATACCCATAATGAGGATAGATCTTAGAACCAATAGGATTGTTGAAGTATATCAAATAGAATGCTTACTCAAAGAGATGTACCATAGACACAACGAAGATCCAAAGTGTATCAGATCAATTTGGAAGAAGGAGGGCCTCTAAAAATCACCAAGCGAGAGTCTAGGGATGAGAGTGAGTAGGTATGGAAATAATTGACTGACCAGAACTTCCAAATGCATGATATTAAGCCGGGTGTGGGCCGGCTCACGACCTCTACCCCCTGGTCACAACGTGAAGGCCACGCTGGACATGTACGATGAAAAACCCATCACCTATGGTTAAAAAAATAAAAATTTAATCATTACATGACGTGTACCTTCGGTGCATAACATATAAAATCTCACAGTGTGACCCCCGCTTCATGACTTGAATTCCTCCCCAAGTAAATGACGCGAACTTTAGGTACACGACTAGTACATTAGGTACACGTCATGTACTTTAGAAACATTACCTGAAACCTGAATAAAACCTAGAAAACTGATTTTAAGGATTCTTAAACAAAAGGGTACTTATAAAAGGTGGAAAACATTCTCGATAATGGAGATAGGATGTCACTACCCAGAAACGGGGGGTACTATAGATCCCTAACACCATAGAAACATTAATAGAGAATTTTGATAACCATTACATAGACATAGTTTGTGCTATTTGGAAGGATCAGGAAAAAGTAATATGGGAAAATAATCTTTTAGTAATTTACTTATATTATAGGTAATATATGTTTAATTATAATTTAAAATTTTAAATATCTTAATTTTTTTTTTCATATTAGTTTGATTTGTTCTTAAAACAAATATTATAACTAATATGTTTATTTTTATTATAATTTTTTAGATTTGTTTGTTTCATTTTCAAATTAATCAAATTTTTATGTAAATATTTTATATTTTATTAATTTTTTACTTTAGTAAGGGTAAAACAATGTTATGTAAGGGTAAAAAGTTAGAAAGGTTATGTAAGGCTAAAATAAATTTATGTGAGGGTAAAAATTGTTAACGAAGGTTAAACTAAAGTTAATTTCGTGTAAAAAATAGTTAAGCGTAAACTAAAGATAGGGTTGGGTCGAAATACGTTAATTAAAGTTAAAAAATTTATTTTAAGGGTAAAATTTAGTTATGTAAGTGTATATAGAAGTTAATTAAGGTTAAAAAAAATTATGTAAGGATAAAAAAAATCTTTTATAGGTTTTTTAAGGGAAAAATATTGTTAATCAAGGGTAAAAAATAGTTATGTAAAGGTAAACTAATGTTATCTAACAGTAAAAATAAGTCAAGTGCGGGTATAAAAAGTCATTTAAAGGTAAAATAAATCTATGTAAGGGTAAATGAAAGTTATGTATAGTTAAATAGAAGTTATTTAAGGGTAAAGAGAAGTTAATTAAGGGTAAAAGATATTATATAATGGTAAAATAATGTTATAGAAGAGAAATTAAAAACACTTATATAGTAAAAAAAGGGGAAATTAAAAGTTAAATAACTGTAAAATAAAGTAAAGTATAGGTGAAAAAATTATGTAACGGTAAAATAAATATTATTTAACATTATTTTACCTGAACTTATCCTATAAATTATATTTAACTATTATATGACTTCGTTCAACCCTTACTTAAGTAAAGTTAAACTAAAGTTAAGTATGGTTAAAAAAGTTATGTAAGGATATACTAAATTTAAGTAAGGGTAAAAAATGTAATGTAAAGGTAAAATAAATGTTATTTAAATTATTTTTTATATTTTTTACTTATTTAATCACACTATGTAATCAAATTTATTTTAATGTATTCGTATATATATATATATATGCATGAGTGTATAATTTAATTTAATTATTAATATTATGAAATAAATATATACATATATATATATATTGGATTTTATGAAAAAAATTAAATTCTATATGTTAAATGGATGTAAAAAACGTATAAAAGAGTATATCTAAAAGAATGTTTTTTTTTCTGTATTATGTTAGAGCAATTTTTCTATATAAACACCATTTTAGAGTCATGAAACTCCAAAATGGTGTATTTTATAGGGGATTCTCTGATGAATATGATAAGGTTTGGATTGTTTAGTATTTTATTTACTTATATAATTTTAAAATTCTTAATCATTTTTATTATATAGATAGATTTTTTTCTTTCCTTTATGTTATTTTGTCTCTCATTAATGTTGTGAGTACTTTAGTTTACTACATTAAAAAATATAAATAATAACATTTTCAGTTTTTTTAATTTTTATTGTACAATTTCTTATTTTTATTTAATTTTATATATAATAGTTGGATTAATATATTCGTGTAATAATTTATTATTACTTAGATTTGATAGATATGTTAGATGAAACATCTAAGTCACGTCGAGCTACTATGGAGGATCATACACATACTTATACTGATGAACCTCCTCATCCATCTACATAAGATCCATTTATTTCAACAGGGGCCAACAAAAATTAGAAGGTTGGTACAAATGTCAACACACATTTATGAAAATTATCAGTTTCCCTTTGCAGTGACTAGGGGATACCTATTTAGTTTGATGAGAAGGATATTCATAAGGATCAAAATTAAAAATAATTTATGGCATTTATTATGGTCCAAGATATATCCAAAGTTATTATTTTGATTTTTTATTAGATAAGTGTTAATAAATAGAAAATATATCGATAATGGGAGATAGTTTTCATAAGATATTTTGTTATTATTTTACTTATCATGAAGTATTTTTAGTAATATATGACATTCCCTTTTTTATCACATGACATATACTGTACCTGAAACTATCTAATCTTGGAAGAAATGTATAGCTTGGGATTCTAGAAGATGGAAGAATTTTAAATCAACCCTCACATAAGATTTCTTTTTTGGGTAAATTTAAATAAAAATTTCTGAGATATATATCTTTTTCTAGACAAAGATATATGAAAGAATTTTGTTGAATGTAGATGAAAATAATTGTTTTTGATAGGTTAAGTAATATCTTTTTGATGTTTTTTATATTAATGATCATTTTAAATATATGTTTACCATTAATTTATTGAAAATGAGTAGATCTCCTTAGGATATCCATTAAAAAAATGTATTCCTCATACTTATCTCATGAAGGGTATACATTTTTTGAAGAATAAATGATAGATGGAAAATTAAAAAAATGATATCTTGGTCTTTGATCTCCAAACACATTCAATCACCTTCCCCCATATAGACACGAAAAATTAAAGAGTACCCGAATGAGAAAAAGGGTTAATATCTTACAAAATAATCAAGGGTTATAATTGAGATGTTTTTTTAGAAATTATTTACTTTATTTATGTTATTTAAGTAAATTAAAATCCTTATATATTATGATTCAATAATTACCTTTTAAAATTTTATGTACATGAATCCATTGAGGATCACAACACAAAGGGGACCTCCATACCTAAGGGTGGGAATGATGTTTTATCTACTGCATTGGGGAAGCCTGAACACCCAATTCATGTATGATAATATATGATAACTGTATCAATACAAAAATGTGTTTGGTTATTTTGAAGCTTCTTTAATTTAAGATATATGTTAAGAGGGAAATATAAGTTTAGAAGTTAAATTTCTAGAGATGAGTGAGATAACGGTGGAAATTATCATAGATTCATTACATTCGATGTTTGTAGATAGAAAAACATATTTTAGGCTATAAATCCAACTCCTCCACTTTTCAGGTAGATCCTACTCCTCCAACTCTTCCAAAAAATCCCATTAATCTTCCTCCTTCTACTTATCCAACCCCTAAACCTCCTCCTAGACAATATACCATTTATAGTTATTTATTTATTGAGGATACCGAATATCATATTTCTTCATATGGGAATATATATAATATTGGGGATACCCTTCATCATCAAAATATAGATATGCAGTAGCTTAGGGTCATTGTGCATGATATTACAGATAGACCAAAAAGAGTACAATTTTCTAAAGATGAGGTCACTATATTCAAAAAATGTATTTACCATTTTTTATTTTTTCTATCAATATTTTCATAAAAATTACCATTATGGTATATATATGTTATATAAATTATTTCATATTAGTTTTAATTATTTTAAAATTTAAAATTTTATATATTTATCTTTTTTTAAGATAAATAATTTAAAGGTAAATACATACTATATATAAAACAATATATATTGGATGCTATGACTTTAAATATTAATATTTTGCGACTTAATAGATTGTAATCTTTTCATCTTTATTATTAGAAGTTTATGAGATTAAAATGGATGCTATCATTTTTTGTAGTGAGATGAAATTCATGATTTTAAGCAATATATAATGGAGATTGTAACATAATATTTTCATGAAATCAATGAAATGAAAGTCATTTTCATGTATATTTATTATAATATATCATTCAGTTGTTTTAATTTATTGAAACTTAATCCTTATGGTTTTTTATTCTGTTTTTTATATGATTTTTATTCAATATGATGTAAAATAAGTATATGGATGTTTGGACCAAAAATTTATCTCACAAATAGGGAGTAAAATTAATGATAAAATAGATTATTATATATTACCGAAGGATTTCAAAATAATTCAATTCAGTGTTAGATGCTTCCGTATCTTGATGGGTATGGAACATATATTTATTAATGTGTTATTCCCCATAACTAATTGACCACCCACATTATTGTTTTTAGATCAGAGGCAATTATATGTTTTGTGTTTTTTCCATGAGATAAGAAAACTTAATGGTTATGATTTATACGTGGGATATGCGATAAATGTTTTTCAATGTATTGAATAAGTTTTTTTATTATTTAACAATTTTATATTATAATGAATTTTAATTTTATTTCATAGATATCATTTTAAAAAAATGGAATGGATTTAATTTATAGAGATAATGGGAAATAGGATTGAAATGATCAGATATATAAAATAAAATCTGGATTACCATTTATAATTACAACATTTTGGATAAAAGTGCATAAATTTTATCTGGAAATGGATTTTTTAAGATATTATTGTCATATTCATTGAGTAATTAAATGTGGATGTTTTGTTATAATATTTATGTTTGAAATAATTTCAGTTGGGAATGTTGAAAAAATCCACAATGCTATATTTTATTATAAAGTTTTCATTGATTTATCTTATAATTATATTGATAATACATGTTAAATTAGTTATTTTTTAATTTGTAGATATTTTTTATTCTTCTAACTTATACTGAAATAGAGATAAATCACTTATGATGTGATTGGGTGGAATATTTCAATGTTTTTATTATGTTTTAGTTTATTTGTAATATATAGTGTACTGTATAAATTTAAATTTATAAATTAAAAATGATTGGAATTTTAGATTTTATCATATTATTCTTCTTTTGTGATATTATTTTTTACAGTTCTTCCTTTGTATTGTTTTTCTAATATATTTTATTTAATTTTTTAGAAACTATATTTCTATTGGTTATTATATAACTGATGAGAAAAATTAATGAAAAATTATTTTCACATTAGTGTTTTTTAACGAATGTGAAAATTTATTCTAATTATTTAGTGTTTGTGTTTTTTATATATTGGTTTTTTAAAAATTGAAATTAAAATAACTTTTATTTTGTTTATAGATAATGAAAATGAATAAAATATTTATAACATCATTCCTAATAATTTTATGAGACAACTAATTTTAAATTCCAAAAAAACCAACTCGGAGAACAATGTTTTTCACTATTTCTAGTTGTTTTCAAAGATAAATTATTTTGAATCGAAGTTAATGTCAAATGGTTAATTGATTTGGAGTTGGTTCTGAACTAAGGTTATTGATGCTCTATTGATTTTTATTAGTGGTGGTGTTCATTTTTATAAATACCCTAGCCTGTTTCCCATATTCTAAAATTATTTTTAACATAAATATATGATAAACACAACCCAAAGATCAAGATGCATGGTGTTTTTGTTCGACTAGGTACATAAAACATCTATATGGAACTAAAATAAAAAAATATTTATTTAAATATCCAAAATAATATATTAAATAACTTTATATTCTAAAACAACATAGGATAACATGAGGAATCCATAAAAAAGTAGTGATTTATAAATCCATATAAGGGAATAAGTATGGTAATGAAGTATAACATATAAGTCAAATGGAATAACACAAAATCATAAAAGAAAAGGCTCATGAATAATAATATGGATGCATGATAAAAAAATATTTCATAATAAGATCATATTATCATAGAAATTTAGAAACATTATAATACATGAAATCATAAGCATAATACAAGCATCACTATTGAGACATCATAACATGGAAGATATAGTCCCTTGATTGATTAAGTTTACTCCTTAATCCTATAGATGTCATATCTGGAGAAACAAAAATACTCAATGAATTGGGTCTATATATTTGTGAACTCATCGTAATACATACATGAATATTTGTGACATATAAGGGAATGAAAAATAAATTATAAGCATAAGAAATACCTATGGAAAGTAACGTGTTACATAGTCTTGCATCAAATAAAAAAAGGATATTTCATAATGATTACAATGAGAAGAGGGAATTAAATATTATAGAAATATATATATTAATATATATATTAATATATAAAAATAGGTCTCAAATATAATGTTCATTTGAAGAATTCATGAGAAATGGTGGAAAATTTTGTATATAAATAAACTTTATAAACTATGTTTAAGGGATTAGTAAAATATTTATAAATAAGGAAAGATTATAGAATTTTTTTTGAATTCATAGGTAAAAAATTTCAATCTATATAATATTTCACATTTTATGAAACCATGAATGCGTAAAATACCTTAAAATAATGTTACATTAAAGGGTTGTGGGACTACAAATTTCCCCTTAACCGGGATTCAATTTAAAGAAGACATTGAGAAAGGAATGAAAAGAATTTATTAACCTAAAAAATAAATGGTTAATAATTTAGGTTCATTTTTAAGGTATTAGTATATATAATTTATAAGCATTACATAATGTGAAAAAATGATATAAAGTGAGTTATAAGGAAAAAGGAATAACCAAAATAAAAGAGTCTAGTTCACAGTGTTCCCTTACCATGGGTGCAGATTCAATATGCATGTTCACATAAAATCCTAAACAATCAAATTAAATTAATTAAAAACATTATTAATAACATAATTCAACTATATTATATTTATTATTATTCTTAAATATTAGTTTAGAATCAATTAATTGACAAAAAAAGTCTATATTCATTGTTTGAAGGTTGTTCATTTCACGTCTCCAAGGTTGGATTAATTTTTAGGTAATTAAGAGATTTATTAAGGAATGGTTACATGAATCCATAATATTAATGAAATTTTTTTCATTTAATTCATATAGTTTCAAATGTATATAACTTTAACAGTATTATAATACACACAGTTAATAGAGTACAAATATTATCATTTTATAGTTAATTCACGTATGTAGTTCTTCCGACAACAAGGAACATACTCAGTTTTACATAAAAATATGAAAATATATGTATTATATAATAATATATATATAATATTTTGATTTAGATAATTTTCTACCATAATCTGTGTATTTAAGTCTCCTTGAAAGTGGTGGTGAAAAATGAAGTATGTCGTTTATGGAGGCGGTGAACTGATCATGATGAGAATAACATTTTCATTTTAGAATGAAATGAGAAAAGGATTGATAATGGATAATATATTAAAAAAATAAAAATTTAGTACATTTATTATCGTTGATTATTTATTTTATATTGGATTGAAGAGGTGTAAGCTTGGTATTAGTGGAAAATTATTGAAAGAGATAAGTTGAGAATATTTTTTTTCAATGTTTCATTTAAAAAACACCTCAAGGAACCTTAGTTTTGACTCTTGGTGACACAATCCTGATGAGGACATGGTGTATTGGGTTGTGATGGTAGTTGGATATAAATTTAGTAATCTCAAAGGCTTAAAATTTGTGAGAATATTCGGTTGTATTTATAAGGGGGTGATATTAGAGTTTTCGAATATAATATTCATTTCTTTATTATTTTGGCTCAAGAAAACCAATATTGATAAATCTTATGACAATATATAGTAATTTATACATTTTATTTCGAGATATTAGGTTCTAACATCTTCCATTACTCAGTTATTCATGTACTTAACTTATAATTTTAAATAATATATTTTTTCATATGTCATGATTATCAAAAAAAGAATATATTTTAGGAAAATAAATTTTTATGATCATTTTTTTGATGATTAGATTATAAAAATGAAATCCATTTTATTGAAATAATTTTCTAAAAATGAAAATTTTTATATTTAAAGAAAATATTTATTTATTTTAAAAATACCTATTTTACATTATGATCAAACTTCTAACCCTTTGAAAAATAACATATCTCCTCCTAAAATTATATAATAATTTTATTAAAACATAATATAATTTTATAGATCCATTTTATAAAAATAAAATTTTTTAATTTATTATAATTATATTAAATTTTAAATAATTTTTTTTGTTTTTTTTAAATAAAAACTTATTTTATTATTCTTAAAAAACTTATTAATTTATATCATCATAAAAATTTCTATATTTTTATTTTTGTAGATAAAAAAATTATTGTACAATTTTATCCATCAAGTTACTGTTCTAATGATTAGGATTTTATTCATAATAGTAAAATTATAGTAATAATAGTCTCAATACTATACAAATGGTAGTATTTGTAATAGTTGTATAGGTTCCCTGCCTTCTATAAATACTATATATTTCATTCATTCTTAATTCACTTCTATTTTATCTCAAAATTTTCTATATTTAAATTTTCAAAAAGTGATATTACATTACCAATATTTTTGTTTGATATCTATACTGTCATTCCTGAGTACAACCATTTTAAGGGATTATGAAAATCCTCGATTTTTCATATCATTGTTATCTAATTTTCTATTTTCCACATTATAATGTTTATCGTTGTATTGATTATATTTATACTCTAAATTCCATGCTTAATTCAATATAATAATAATTTTTAGGTTGTATTTTGTGGTGGAAACGATTAATATAATACTACCTTAATAAATATGATACATATATAACATCATTAGAGAAATTCCATTGATAAAATTAAAGGTTGTTAAATTATTCCCCCTTAATATATTTGGAACACAAAATTTCATTTTAACCACTAATATAAAAATAGATGAGGTTACTTTTGTTTCATTATTTCCAATGGTTCCCATGTTTCCACCTCATACTTATTGTTTCACCATAGTAGTCTAACTTTGGGAATAGTATTGTCTTTTAGAAATTTTCCTCTATAGTCTAAGATCTTAACTGGTTCTCCTCAAAAGAGGAATCATGATAAAAATATACCACCTTGAGATACACTAAATATGAGTGATATTGTATGTACTTCCTCAAGAAGGTTACATGGAACAAGTCATGTACTTGAGAAAAGGTTTGTGTTAGTTTTTATTGATAGAAAAAAATCTCCAATGTAATGAATAATCTCAAAGGGAATGATGTATCTGGGGTTTTTCGATCCCTTCCTCCCAAATATCATGACTCTATTCCATGGATATATACATAGGAACACCGTATCTCTAACCTAAAACTATATGTCTCTCCCATGGTTACCATCATTGCACTATTATTGAATTGGATTTACCCTAGTGTGCTTCTAACTGGTCATTTCCTTTTCTACCATTTCCTCGATCATTTTGTCCCCAAAAGCTTATGTTCTCCAACTTCATCCCGAAATATAGGTGTACTAAATCTCTTTAAAGAGATGGATTTATATGGAGAAATTTATATAATATATTGAAATATTTTATTTTATAAGAACTAGATTGAAAATAATATGTTGTTCCCATCCTCTTTTAATGTCCATTGAATAACATCTCAACATATCCTTATGTGTCTATATTTTTGGATTAAATTGGCTATTATTTTTATGGTGATCGATTGTAGAGAAGTTCACTTTGTTTTTAGCGTATACAAGAGACTTTTCAAAAATTTTAGGTGAATCCCAAATCATTATTCAAAATAATTGGTAGTGGTATTCCATGTACCCTCACTACTTGTCTAATATATACCCCTTCTAGTTAATCGAGTGATAAGTCCTTCCAAATGAAAATGAATTGAGTATTATTTGTAAGACGAAGAACTACAATCTATATGGAATTATTTAATCTTGAGATCTTCAAAATTACTATAATAAAATTCATAGTGATTTTTTCTCATTTTATTCTAGGTATATTAATATATTCAACATTATTTTATATATTTTTTTTCTACCTTAACATACTGACATACCATGCACTTTATTGTATATACTGTGATATATTTCTTCATATCATCCCACAAATAGTGATCATGAATATCCTAATTCATATTCATTATCCATTTGTGGATGGAGAATATTGAGCTATGTTCATTATTCAAAAACTCATTATTTATCATAGTATTTTATAGTAAACATAGTCGTGAGCCAGGTATTATAACTCCTCCTTCACAAATATTGAACCTTGAAGATTTACCTTTCCTTATAGCTTCCACTTTATTTTTTACATCTACATCATCCTTGGATAATCCTTTATCTTTTACATAATAGAAGGTTGTGTAATCATTTACGATAGATTGGTTGTTGTTCCTTCCATAACGACTTCCATTTCAATATTTTACAATTCTCATATGATTAGATCCTTCTCAATTCTTATCATTTATAAGGTTGTATTATCTTGTCTACTTAGACCATCTTCCATTTTATTCACCTTCCCAAGATGGTAATAGATTGATAAGTTATAGTCACAGATCATCTCTAACCATCTTGGCTAGTGCATATTAATCTTCTTCCTAGTGAATATATATTTTGGGCTATTAGGATCTATGTATAATCAACACTTGTCTATATAGGGATAATTCCACCAAATCATGATTTACAAGATCACTCTTGAAAACTATAGATCATGCACCAGATAGTTTTTCTCATTGAAATTCAAATTCATTAAGAAATAAGTTATCACTTTATCATTTTCAATTAGTACACTACCCAAGACCTCATTTGAAGAATGTTTAACACAAAAACTTCCCCACTTGAGGATAGTGTGAGTATTATTGCAGTGATATGCCCAACTTTCAATTCCTTAAAGATTTATTCACATTTCTTGGTCTAGAGAAACTTCACTACATTTCGAGTTACCTTTTTTATCATTTTTGAAAATCATGATAAGATCATTATAAATCATTGATAATACCCCAATAGTCTAAGGAAACTACCAATGTCATTAAATAAGTTAGTATGGGACACTATTCAATCACCTTTGTATTTTAAGGATCCGTATATATCCCATTTATTTTGATAGCATGACCAAAATTTGATACTTTATCCATACAAAACTCACATTTACTAAACTTTGTAGGTTTAATCTCCTTTGAAAAATGCCTTTACCACAATACCCATGTGATACTCATTCTACTCATATGTTTTGAAGTATATAAAAATATCACATATAAAGACGACAAAAAAATTGACTATTTTATCCCAAAAGACTCAATTCATTAAGTCCGTCAATATTTCTAGAGCATTATTAAGTCAAAAGGGCCTCAGAAGGAACATATACTATACATACTATGTTTGAAGGGTAGTCTTTGGAATATAAATCTTAATTGCCTTAAATTATTGTTTTCATGACTGGAGGTCCACCTTATAATAGTAATATGAACATTATATTACTAATTTACCATATTAAAAAAATTATTTTTATGAAATTTATTCTATTTTTGAATCTACATGTTAGAAAATGTTTAGGGAGTAATTAGGGTTTTTTCTTAAATAGTTGAATTTTTGTTCAATAGAGAAATAGAAAAAATATAGTATTTAACATTATAAGGTTTATAAAATCATAATTGTGTCATGTATATTGTTTGAAACCACTAAATCAAACTCACATGCATAAATTACTATATATAGTTAAAATACTCATCCATATTGGTAATATTTAGCCAAAAAATAATAAACTAATGAATGTTATATTCAATAATACCAATATTTCCCTTATAAATACCACCATATATTTTCAAATCATCTAATACATGGATGTGAATTTGTTCCTAATTATTTGAAAAACCCATTACCCCATGTCATAAGGTTGTTTGTCTAACCAGAAGGAAAAACTAATGTTACTTAATGTGTATTTCAAGAGACGACATTAAAAAATTTAATATTCATAACATAAATATTTCAACGCTTTTACAATTATTCCATGTATAAATATATTCCATAAAATATGAAATATTGAATCCATTATAATAAATATAATATAATTTTATTTTATTAATGAATTTTCCATTATCCACCATCTTCTCATTTCATTCTAAATTGAAACTTTTTCTCACAATATGGTCGATTAACCACCTCCATGAGCAACTTACTTAATTTTTCACCATTCAAGGATAATTTTAATAAAATTATTCAACTGAAAATTATTAAAATTCGTATATTATATATTGTTTAATATTATAGAATGGATAAATCTCTATATGATTAATTTAAATCATGGAAGTTTACCATGATCCGAAAATCCACCTCACTGAATTAATCATAAAATGATAATATTTGTACACTATGAACAATGTGTGTTTTAATACTATTTAATTTTTAACCATTAAAAACTCCATAAATAATATAAATAAAATGTTATAAAAATTTGGGATTTAAGGAACCATACCACACTAACCCTCATAATTACCTACAAATTAGTTAGACATTGGATCCAAGAAACAAATGACCTTGAGATAATGATTCTAAAATCCAAATCTCAATTAGAAGAATCTAAAGTAACACAAAATATTTATAATAAATAATATATAGATTAACTATGATATAAATCATATTTCTGATAAATATATTTTTTAATTTTCAGGATGTTATGTGAAAGTGTAGAGTGAATCCTTACCTGAGGTAAGGTAACTCTCTATACACACTATTTTTGTTGGGTAATGCCTTTTTTTATCTCTATATCACATTATATATCTAGTTAATGATATAAAATGATTAAAAATTATTTATATATAACTTACATAAGTACCTATATTATCATCCCTTTATACACACATTTTATACATTCCTTGCATTATTTTCTCAATACTTTATTTAAAATCAAGCATGATTAAGGAATAATTTTCTACCCCTTAACCATTTTATATAAAATTATTTTAAATATTTTTACAAATTCATAATTTCATAAAATTATAACTATTTAAGGGTTATCTATTTTTATTTACTTCTAAATTCAATGAAAATTCCATATTATTTCTTAATTTAAAGGAACATTACAGATTTCTTAAAACCATTTAAAGGTTGTTTTCAATACCCAATTCAGTTCCCATTTTCATGAATTTGGAAAACTAACACAACATTTGATACGTATTCATATTTATGAAAATATGTATTTTCGTAAAATTTAATTCCTTATTATATTTGGAATCATTATGATATATCCTTTGATTATTCATTTAGACAAGACTATATAACACATTAATTTCTAGGATTATTTCTTCTGTATATGAATTATATTTGATTCCATTATATATAACACATATTCTTGTATATGTTACGATAAGTGTTACCAGATAGTGATTCAATGAATAGAGTAATTTTTATTTATCATGAGATGACATGTAGGGTATTGGGGAGAAAATTACAATCTATTATGGGACTCTGTCAATTATGTTATGATATTTTAGTAGTGATCCTTGACTTATGCTTTTTGTATTTTTTATTATGAAGTTTTCACATTCTTTTGATGTTTAACCAGATGATTACATCTTTTTTCCCATGATTCACTATTATTATTGATGAGCCTTTTATTTTATGATATTATGTTATGTCATTTAACTCATATGTTAATATTTGTCAAAATTATTAATCTCTAACTAGGATTTAGAAATCACCCCTTTTTATAAATTCCTCAGGTTAACATATAATGTTTTATAAGATCATTAGATTTAGGATCACACTCTAGATATTAAAATATTTTGTTTATTTTAGTTTCATATTGATGTTTTATTTACCTTTTCTTCCATAGACACTGGGCCTCTAGATCCCATTGTTATGTTAATTAGATATTTATGTTAAATATTTGTTAATAAAAAGGGTAAGAGGATTTTTTTCACTGTATAAAAGAATCCCATCTTTGATAAAACCCAAAAGATCATCATTTAGCCCTATTTGTAAACCAATCATATTTAGATACACCACTCAAGTTGAATGTTATTGAAAAATATTTCCCTTAAAAAATACCCTATAAATTGAAAAAATTGAAAAAAATAGTTTCAAGAATGGGAAAGGAAGAAAAAATACTGTAACCTTATGAAATTAAATCATCACAGGCTTTAAAATGGGTTCAAAATCAAACATAAGGTTCTAGTGAAAAAATTTTGTTATCCCAAAACATTACCATATCTTAATATCCACTGATGACTTAGCAATATATTAAATCTTGGGACTATTATAATTATGATTTCTCCCAACATATCATCAGAAATATATCATCTCACCAGAAACTGGACACTTCAAGTTAATCAACTTTGATATATTAAAATGTTTTATAACTTTATAAGATCACATCTCTATCCTATTTCAGAAACTCCAAGTCCCATAATCAAGATAATTCATCTGAAAATTACTAAACATTTGATAGGGGACTTCATTGCAACCCTTTATCAAATATAACACATTCTTCTTGATCTTATATTGACCCCTAACCACTTTCTACGAATTCAGATGATTGGGAATGAAAAACCACAAAATCTTCATCCTTAATAGAGACTCAAAATGTTGTGTCCATTTTATATCATCAGGTAGAAAATGATGAAGAAAAATAACGAAATCCAGAAAATGGTTCCCAATGTTATAAGAAATTTCACCCCCTTATATAACATCTTGAATCTCTTTTATATGATTATGTACATGCACTCATAAAAAGAAACCATTATTTCATAAATCACGAAATTCAATGCAATACATATCTTTTGTGTCACCATACATAATATTTCCTTATATTTGATCTAACTTCTAAATCAAGACAACCACCAACAAATCTTGGAATCCATATTATGTCATTATGAACCAAAATTAAACCTAAAATTCTTCCAAAAAAGTCCTTAGTGTTAGGGAATGAGGCTTCATTGAAGAAATTCAACACTTCCTACATCTTAAATCTCATAAAGTATCTATCCTCATATTTTTCATTCAAATTTCTACACCAAACATATAAATGGTGATTCAATGTAATATCTTCACCAAAATAATCATATGTTTGGTTTATGCCACAAAAATACATAAATTTTAAATAGAAAAAAAACTGTTCATAAGAAATCACATAAACGCATGAACTAGTCTTTATAACCAGATCACTCAACCAATATCCTAAAAAACGACATACCAACTACATCACATTTCCTAAATTATCTCATGCCTAAAAAATCCAATAACATCAATGACCAACTCACATCATGACCTAAACCACCCCAAACTAAGAAAAAAATCCTACCACTCTCACATAACCAATTATTACACCATTTCTAAAGCATATCATAGAACTTAAAAAACGACCAAACTAACCAACACTATATCCAAAAAACACTTCAACTTCCAACATAATCAGCCATAACATCCCTATCACATCACACATCACAACTTCTCAAACTAACCAAGGAAACCAGCCGTAACCCCACATCCCTACACATCCCAACCCCCAAACCAAAGACATTAAAACTAAAATAAATCCAATTAAATCCTAATAATGTTAACCTAGAAAACCACATCAAAACCAACAACTAAACATGAAAATCAGTCACATTTTTATCATTTTTCCCTATTAATTAAATATTTCCAACAAGAACATTATTAAAAAAATTTAGTTTCACAAAAAACATTTTCCTTGATAATTATATATCAATAAGATTTTATGGAAGGTGATTCTCTCAACCAAATAAATAACAGAACATATTCATAGTAATAAGAAACATCATTGAAAAAAAACATGATACAAACTTTGAAAAAATTATTTAGATCATTTAGGGATATAATTTGTTATGAGACAACATCACATGTCAAACAACCTTTAGAATATTAATAAAAAATATGAAAAATTCAAGGAAATAAATCATCAAATATCATATCATAAATACAACTAAAATTATTCAAGTAATATTTTAAGAAAACAACCATAGTTTAAATTAGAATAACCTTATCTTTCTTCTAAATTGTAAATAAAAACTATATATGATGTACTATTACAAAATATTCTTAACATGCTCAAATTAAAACATAATTAGAAATTTATAAAATCATAGAAACATGATTTAATAGTACATTAATTTTGAATACATTTTACTTTATTTTTTATGTAAAAAATTATTGACACACAATTTTAATGGAAAAATAAATTTTATTGCTTCCATAATTAATCACACAAACATTCATTAACTAAACTCATGTAACCAAAATAAGAAAGCCACATATTACTATTACAAATTCTCATTGATATTTAATTAATTACTCATCACACATCATTAAAATTTTTATATTTAATACAAAATATTTTAAGATCTCAAAACATTATACATTCTTAAAAATAATATCCATGTTTAATTCTTGAATTTTTTTTCAAATTTTAATGGTTTATCACTAATTATGGTTTTTATATCCAAAACCCTATATAATTAAATTACCATAATTTGGAGACTTTATAAATGTAAAAATAACATATCATGAATGGAAGGAACCACATAGTATAACAACTTGTATATTAATTTAAGAACTTCTTATCATGGTCCTAAAATAATTATTTTCAACCTACCAACATGAAATCCATATGGGAAAATTTTTTTATAAAGGCTCTCAAAGGAAATTAATTTCATACTATAATAAAAATCTAATAGAAATTCACTAATTATTTTAAATATCATGGAAATAGATTGACGGGTTATTCACTTCATCAACCAAAATCTAAATTTATTCACAAGGAAACATCTTATGAATAAATTGTGGGAAACATATCAATGCTTCAAAAAGGACAAGTTAAATGGAACATTCATTTTGATAACCATTTTAACCATTCAATTAATGGTATATAATCAGTCAAAAAAGGTAAATCATGAAAAACTACAACAAAAGGGGATGATCACAAAAACACATGTAATATCAGAAATTCTAATTATGTTTCTTCTAACGATGATAATACATGCCTCTCCTTATGATTTATACCCTTAGACAATTATCCTTGACTAAAATATCTTCATTAGGTTGTTGATTTTATGCATCATATCATAGGGGGAGGAAATATTTATAACATATCCAGTCACTTTGGGAAACATCACTTTTTAGGATAAATTTTTACCACATCCTTACTAATTCTATGTAATCCTCACATGCTCCAAAATCCATATATCACCCTAAATCTCAACCGTAATCATATATATGACTCTGTCAAAACTCTCTCATAATATAACCCCTCTTGGTCCTATGATGGTGGATAGAGTGAAAAATATTGGACTGCTACAATAGGCATATCATTTTCAACTAGAACCAGGGGTATAAAACATGATTATGTGGGGAATTTACCTCACAATATCCTAATAATAATATATAAACAACCAATTAACAAGAAATAATTTTTATTTATAAAAACTAAATTCTTCCAAACTAAATTATAGTTATATTTCTAGTACAAAACATCAAAAATACGTACAAAAAGTGATTAAAAATACAATTTCATCCACTGAATACATCCAAGTTACTCGAAAAATTGCTCTATTCCCTTTTAAACTACCGTAAAAACACTTTGAAAACTATAATAAACCATGTCATTAATAAACCTTAATTATAGATTTATTGCATAATGAAAAGCGTAATTCATTCACAAAATATAGAAATTACTAGCGTCTTTTTTTGTAATTAGATGTTTAAAATAAATAATTGAAACTTGGGCCCAACAATATTATTTCAAACTTATTAACATGATCTTAAAATTTCACCACTCTTTTAAAACTACACGAGATAACTTGAAGATATATATAAGAAATAGGTGACATATATATCCTATATTGGTAATAATAAAATAATTACAATATAGAACTAATACATGTTAGTAAAGATGCATATGATGTTGACAAAAAATTGGTCAGAATCATAAACATGAATATAAACGCCAAATGTAACATGATAATATCAAGGAAACAAGGGATTTTGGAAACAATATTAAACATGAAATGTCAAGCATAAGTCAAGGATAAAGATTGAGAAAAAATAACATATTTTTCTTTGGATAACCTCCCACACACCATATATGTTATCACATGAGATAAAACATTATTAAATGCATTGGATGGATATATAATTTCTAGTCCACTAATCCCATTCATATAATGTACATGAATTTTTGTGCCACATAGATCATCTAACATAAGAACACTTTTAATACCTTTTAATCACATGATTGAGAATATGAAGTTATATTCATGGTATTCCCCAATCACTAAATCACAAGTACAACTAGTTGAATACCCTTGAGTATAAATGGGGATGAGTATTCAATAAAAAAATATTTGTCTTGAAAAATCATAGGATAATTTCAATGGTATAATGGAATCAAATAACGGTATATATATGGGTTTAATGATACTAAAGGGTATAATATCATTACATGGGAATCACAAGGGAAGCAAAAGGATTCATAAAAATAAATATAAACATGGGAAATTGGAAATAAAAATGTCTTAGAATAATGAATGTATATGAAAAAAATAAGAGGAGAGAGTCCCTTACCCTAAGATAGCGCTTCTAAAATCTAGAAAGGATATTTTTAAGTGAAAAATAAAACAAATGGTGGGATCTATAGAGGGTTATATAGAGTAATATAATTTTTAATTGGTTTATAGTGAAGTAGAGTTGTAGGTTTGGTGGGTATTTATATAAAAATAGGTGGAATTATATATTAATTTCTAAACATAGGTTTTAGACTCTACATGTTAAAATATTCAAAATCACAAACTATACCATAATTTTTCCCATGGTTTATAAATAATAGGAGTTTCTTCAAAATTATATATATAAAAAATGATATAATTAAAATAGTACCCCTAGTGATGTGGAACTGACTCATGCTCATAAAGAATTTAATTTAAAAACATAAAATATAATATAGGTTATTGAGGATTCCTTAAGGGCATAATAATTTTAAAACAATAATATCAAAAACGCATTAATTTCAAGGGTAAACATATTTTTGTATGTGTATTCAATTTAAACTAATTACTACATATCTTTTTGGCTATTATATTGTAAAAATACATATTATATATATATATATATATTATTGAATACTTATGAAAACATTTGACTGTATCTGAAAATAATTAAAATTAACAATTTATAATTTATATGTGATGATTTCAAAAATAATATTTATTTTATAAGAATAATTATATAAATAAGATATAGTTAACCTTAAAACTAAAATCCAGTTTTGTTAACAAACTAATTTTTATAATAATAACAATTTTCTGAAACCTAAAAAGACTATATTGGACATAATTAAATTATATTATCATTTGTATGTAAATAAATATTAACTAATAATAATATTATATGAAATAAAACTCATTTCAAAATTAATGAATTTATAAGTAAAGTATTTTTACCAATGCAATATATTTTCCCAATATAATTTTTTTGTTTCTTCATATAATTTTTTTTTATCAAATCATATGTTATTGAAAATATAAAGTAATAATTAAAAGGGAAAGAAATAATAATTAATTAATTACAAATAAAACTTATGAACTCGTACTAACTAGGTATATGCACATAAATCATTATTACCCAAATATACACCCTTAGGGTAATGCGTGTGATGATGGGAATTTCGTGGGGTTCTTTAATAAACATGGTTTGGGTCATGATCCTAATAATCATGAAATTATCCAGTAATTTTTTTAATTATTTAATTAGTGAATTTAATTTGTATTTTTTCAAGCTAATATCCTAGTGATTCTATCTCTACCATAAGCTCCGGAAAATGGGCTTTATTGGGTATAATCCCACTAGATAAGGCCATCATTTCTTCTGTATGTTTCAATTTGGATTTTTCATAACCCTTATTGTATTCTAATATTAACGATCTCAGTATAAAGAATATATTACCAATTCTTAAGACACTAAATTATCTTTTAAATCTGACAGGATATATTTTATAATGGTCTAAAATAACTAAGGCAGTGATTACATATTCTATAAGAAATTTATACATTTAGAAAGGGAATTTAATTTATAATTTTTCCGGTCATTAAATTGTTACGCCCTTTAGAAATTTATCCCTTAAAATTTCATGTCATACACTAAAAAAGACTTGGGTACTTCTATTTAATTTCTTATTCTGGTTCCAGAGTTACCTCCTCAGACTTTTGGTTATGAAAAAGTACATTATCCTGGGGAGTTATATTGTTTCGTAACACATTCTATATATAATAAATGATATTACCCACTTACTACTCATATAAAAGATCATTATATAATGCTACAACCATTATATTCAGTATATATGAGGGTTATGATATGTACATCTCCAAGAGGGATACAGAGAACACATCATGTACTTTAGATATGTTAGGTTGTAGTGCTAAATGATAGGACACAAATCCGATGTGATCAAGGGCATCAAATTAGATAACGTATGTTGGACATAGCTTTCCCTTATTCACTAATTTCACAAATTGTTTTATGATAATTTTAAAATGTACTATGTTATCTCTAAATTCAATCCCTAGGTATTATTGATGATTTTCTACATATAATTTTTATCGAATTTTTGTGGATTTAAAATGATGTTGAATGGTTTTAACATTATGTGTAATATCTTGAAAAAGATCAGGTCCCATAAGTTTTGACACACAAAATTCATCCCAAGATGTTGGAGTCTGAAACCTCTTCCCATACGGAGCCTCATAAGGTGATATTTGAATCATATAATGGAAACTGTTATATTAGGAGAAATACACTAGGGTAAGGTGATGATTCCAATATCCGTGGAAATTTAATGATAAATTTATAATCATATACTCCAGAGTTTTCATGGTTATTTTAGAATAAACATCCACTTGAGTGCAATAATAAGTATTAAAACTCAGATTTGTTTCCAATAATTGCCGAGGGATTCTCATAAACCTTGAGCTAAACCTCAGATCTAGATCATATACAATGGAGGGTGGACCTCTTTGAAATCCTTTAACATCCCTTATATATATCTTAGTGATTTAGCCAAGATAGAAATATTCGTTGATAATAATGATATCCTCTAACTTCGTAAGGTGACTGAATACCAACCAAATGAAATTATGATGAAATCCAATATTATGTTTTCCAATTTCGATAGTCATATGGGATTTGGTTTCATCATACCCTTAGTCTTCCATCTTTTAACAATGATTTTTGGGAATACCAAGAATCAAGATACAAATTATATAATATCCCTCTTCATCCAATCCCATTAGAGGCATTCCTTTTAATCTATATACATCATTATTCTTCCTATATGAATACAAAATTACGAGTTATCCACATTATCCTAGGGTTCACTGTTCTGGTACGGTTTTGATGGAATATATATCTAGGTTTCAAACATTGTAAGTCCATCATTAGAAAAGTTGAACTACAAAATATTAACTAACTTTTTCTATAGAACCTCATTAACTTTTTGGAATGACTTGATCTTATCAATGCTGGATGGTTGAGAATTTATTTGGTAATGTTAGGATAAAGAGCCTTATATTATTCCCATTTCCATATTTTTCATGCCTTAGAAGATAGGATCCCTTTCGATACTTGTCATAGATAGGGTTATAAGATACTTTCTTCTTAGTTAATATGCCACATTATTCACCTTCCTGGGTTGTTAATATATTGAATAATAACAATCCCTGATTATATATAACAACCTTCAATAGTTTATATTGAGTTCCTTTTGATTGATTTTATACATGAGGATTTTATAATCTGTATATATGTCACATATCTTAGAAAAGAGACAATGTCACCACATCTTCAACATGGATATCATTGTAGCATACCATGGGTACTTCTTCTAATGTATGTTTAATTGGCGAGAGGTGTATGATATCACCTTTTCATTTTTAATTAGTACACAATATAATCCTTTTTTACACATCACTGTAGAACAAAAATCCTTCCCCACTAGTGGGTAATATTAGCATAGTTTTAGTTATTAGCCTATAATTTAACACTTTAAATATATCCTTTCATTTATTAGTCTATAACAAAATCACTCCCTTTTGAGTTATCTTATTTTGTGTGTGTTAAAATCCTATGATGTTTCTAACAAATAAAAAATGGTACCCAATTAGAAGAAGGAATCTACATATATCTTCACAGATGCTCATCTTTTACATCATTAAATTGCCTCTATTTTTGAAGGATCCTCATATATTTATTTATGGGTTATAAAATTCCATAGTAATGTTACTTACTATATCCAAAACTCACATTTAATATACTTCACATAAATTTTTTTTCACAAGTTATTTCGTATAGATTTCAAATAGTCATCATGTTTCTATTTGATTGTGGATTAGATAATAATTTCATCAATAAATACCACCAAATATTTGGTAAGGTAATCACTAAATAATCTATTCCCTTTGTATATGATGATAACTTGATGATTAATGATCCCAAATGGAATTACTATAAACTCTTAGTTCCCATACCTTATACAAAATTCTGTCTTTGGGATGTCCTTTATCTTCCCCGACCGATAATCATTTTTTTTATAGATTTCAAAAAGCCGGTTTGAGGGTAGCCGGTTCCCATGCTGCCCGGTTTGAGGAAAACCGTGAACCACACCCAAATTCAAACAATTACAGCGATTAAAAGATTCAAATTTCAAACATCAGGTCCAACCACGTGTCCCAACTCGAGCCCCGGGCCCGTCACGCGACTGCATGCCACTCTGACACCACGAGCCGTACCATCGCCTCGAAACGCGCCTCAAGTCGCCGGCGAGACACGCCGGAACGACTACTGATTCACCACCGGTGACCGTACCCACCATCAACCGTCATTGTCTACCGTCGGTCGTCGTCGTCACTAACATCTCAACGTCCATCGACTTCATCGGAAGAAACATCAACGACGCAAACCAGATATCATCGGGGGAAGCCGAAGAGAAACCATCACAACATTCAGAAACATCCACGCACTCAAAATCACCATCCTCAAAACAAAGAGGGATAGAATCATCCCACGCTCATGAAGACGCATGGACCTAAAAAAACCGTGGCTAGAAGCCGCCATATCCATACTTGTAACGTCAACCCAAAACCACCCATCCAGGAACCAGAGGCACAAAGGAAAGAAAAGTAAAAGAAACAGAAAAACGCATAAAAACCGAAAAAGGATCCAGTGAAAACTAGATCTAGTTCCGAAACCCAGCGCCAACAGCCTTCAGCCCCCCGGAAACCACGCCCCTCACCAGATGCCTGTGACCACGAACGGGAAGACTCCCTCAACCCGCAGACTCTGGGACTCGGTCATTCGACGCCTGCGCCGCCGTGAAGAAGGCTGAATCAAGCGCACCGTCATGTTGACCAAGCAGAGGAAGTCCCCGCCGCGAACCACAAACAAGAAGGGGGAGGAAGCATTGCCTGACCGGGGTGAAACCAGGAGGCGGCGCCGGGAGAGAAACCCTCGCGCAACGTCGCCCCTTACGGGCTCATCCCAAGAGCTCCTTTATCTTCCCCATTAACTCATAACAACCTAAATAAATATCCACATTAGATAATACCTATGTTATACAGAGATGATCAAACAATCCTTCAATCCATGTAAGAGGATATATTTTCATTATGGTGATCTTGGCATGCTCATGTTAATCAATGAAGAGACACATTGACACCTCCTTCTTCATGAGGAAGGTGACTGGTGAACCCAATGGTGATGTGCTTAGTCACATAAACCCTTTATCAAAATTCTCATGTTGTTGTTTATCATACTTTTTTAGTTCAATAGTGTATATTCTATGTATAATCTTGAATATTGATAGATATTTGAGTGTATGTTTGTGTGAGAACTCAACCTCCTAACTATAGTAACATTAGAAAATTATTTAGGAAACCCATTAGTATATTCACATATAATGGGTATGTAATCAAGTATAATACTTTCCTTAGTATCGAAAATTTTATCTGGACACTCTTTCTCTTAAATAAATAATATTTATTCTTAAGATGATTATATTTAAAGAGATTCATCCTCATCCTTTCACATTTATATAATTTGAGGGTGATTCACAATATAGAGAATAATTAACTTATCTGAACAATTTATTCTTTATGTATATAAGGAATGCCAATCCATACATTGAATTGAAATTATTTCCTCTATATTTCACTAAGAAGTTCAGACCATAAAATATGGATTTTGGAGAGGTTATATACTTATGATGTAATAATTTCACCATTTCCCATTTTCAAAGATAGATCATATCCTATGGTTTGAGGTTGTGTTTGAATCCTTATTCTAATATTGTGTGACATGAGTGAAAGTATTGAACTAGAAATAAATATTATGTTCACTATTTTTCAAGTAATAACCATTTTACCTATCCCCACATCATTTTTAGGATCTACTTCATCAATTTTGATTGAATACGATCGCACATTCTCTATAGTCCTTATTTGATATTAACATTAATTATAATAAAAAACTGTAATCATAGTGAATTAATTCATATAGTGTCCTCATACATTGTAGTTGAAACACCAGAAAATAAGACTAAGGGTTTACTTGAGAATTTCATTAACCCATCATATTGGTGGGTTTCTCCCATCAACATCTACTAGCTAGAAACCCTTCCTTTCTGCACCTAAATTATATATTTTCCCCTTCAAATGATTTATATAATGATTCTACCAATAATTTTGATATGTGGGTTATTATAATTTACTTCTAACATGATATTTTTCAACCACACTTCTAGAATTAAAATCTATTCTTTTCTTCTTATTTCCTAATCCATGAGACCTGTGAGATTGATTATTTCAATATTGTGGGTAGATCAAAAAATTTACTAATAGTTGTTAGAGTATTAAACAACCAAATATTTTTTTTAACACATGGCTTCCATCCCAAATAAGTGGTCAAGTTTACATTAGGCATCATTAGAAAAGTCAGAGACAAACTATAAAAATCATGTTATATATTCCTCATATTCCCCAATGGATTGGTCTTCCTTATACGCGAGGAAAAAACATACCTATCAATTATAAGTTGGTGGGTCTGGGGAAAATATTAATTGAAAGACATTTCAGAGAATTATTTGGACTACATCACTTTGGTCTTTATAATAGGATTCATATTTTTATCAACATCCACTAATGATTTTCATCTCCCTTTAAAAGATACATATCCACCACTAATATATCTTTCTCGAAGTATTGAAGAATAGAGAATATCTTTTCAATGGATTTAATCCATTATTCTACTATTTAAGGATTGATAGATCCACTAAAAATTGAGTCTTATATCACAAAAAGGTTTGAAATTAAACTTTATCCTTCTTATAGTGTTGTGGGGTTTCCAGTAATTCTTGTCTCTATAAAGAACATGAGTTAATTTATTAATTATTGTTATGATTTTATTGAATCTTATTCCCACTAGTTTGGGAATATCACATGGTAAGACATTACATTTCTTATCACATTGGTTATTGACTTGGTTCATCCAATTACAATAAATTGTAAAAAAATATGGGAAAATTATGTATGATAAATTTAAAACTACTATACACATGTAAAGAAAACTCTAAAAATTTACGGGATAACTAATAAATGATAAACTTTCCTTAAACTATATATTTATAATTTTCAATCTTAGTTATCCATGTTCTATTCACTAGAATGAATTTTTATTGGAATTTTTGTTTTATTCAATATAGTTCAAAGAGATATAGGGAATTTACCAATGTGTACCCTTAGGGAGTATCAAATTAGGTGTTCATAAAGACCCCTTTATTATGAACTAGATGATGATTGAGTTAATTCCAAATGAATGCTTTCAAATTCTATTAACCCTAGGTACAATTGTGACATATACATATCAACATATATCATCCTTACATGGAATTGTCTTCCTATAAACCACTTACATGATAATTTAGAAAAAATTTAGGGGTATTTCCATAATTTTAGTCTAATTCTTTTGGATTATCTAGGGTTCTCTATTAATAACTTCCAAAAATAACCAGACTATTCTCTGATACCAACTTTGACCACACAAATACTTAATACATCATAATTCATGATTTATTACCTAATGGACCACACAATACAATACAAAAAAGATATAATGGACTCCCCCATTTTTGTAATTAGATAAATAACCTAAAAACATGAAATAATGAAATAATAACATAATTTAAAACTCTATTACAATATCCTTAAATTATTTCGATCATTTAAAATTGTTGGGGAAAACCTGATGAAACACATAAGAAAGGGGTGAGCTATAAATCCTAGTAAAGGAACAATCAAAAAATAACACGGTGAAAGAAAGAAATTATACGAAATAGGCATAAAAATAATCAATAAAATGTATGAAAATTTTAAACATGGACATCAATGTAAAATGTAAGAAAGCAACATCAAGGAAAAATGGGATTGTGGAGACAACATAAAACCTGACATTAGAAGAATATATTAAAGATTACCACTAATAAAACATAACATAGTGTTCTAAGGATAAGATACAATTCACCATACATGGTATCTCATGATATTAAATATAACCGATTTCATGGGAGGGATAAAAAATTATAGTTCTTCATGTCACATTCATATAATATATGTTTATTTTTTTCCACGTAGATAAAAAAATCTAAGAACTCCTTTCATACATTTTAACCCAGTTATTAAGGAGTGTGAGTTATATACATCGAAGTCCCAATGAAATTAAGGATATGTAAAACTAGGTGAACACCCTTGAGTGGAAACATGGAAAATTATTCAATACACAAATTTTTGGTATAAAAAATCACAGGATAATTTCAAAATCATAACAGGTGTACATAAAGGTTTATAGAGTTGATGAATGAGAGTAAAGGGTATCCTATAATTACATGGGAATAAGAAACATTAAAAGGGTTATTAAAAAATATATTAGAATAAGGAAAATTTGAAATTAAAAGGGGTCACTATAAAGAAACTACATGGAATAAAAAGAAGATGATAGGGTCTCTTACCTTGAGTGGCCACTTAAAAAATCTTGAAAATTGAATCCTAATATCTTGAGAATAACTTTGGAAGGATTTAGATATTGATAGGGAGAATAAATTCATGGTCAATTGTTTTTGAGTGAAGTGAATATAGAGTTTGTGTGTGTATTTATAGAGAAAAAGTGGGGAACTTTTTATTAAAATATAAACATTGTTTTCAATCTATAAGATAAAACAATCAAAACGACAAACCTTCCAATGGTTTTTACTCATGTTTTATACCGAATAAGATATATTTTCAATATTTTATGAGTAAAATAAAAAAATATTTAAAATAATATCGCCATTGATGTGGAAGTGTGTCATGTTCATAAATAACTGATTTTAAAACCTAATAATATAATATTGGTTTCGGAGGTCTCGTTAATGGTTTATAAAATTAAAAAAATTACATTTAAAACACATTATTTTAAAGGGGAAACATGATTTCGGTTGTGGATACCATTTATACAATTTACTAAATAACTTTTGGGATATTATGAGGTCATAATACATATAATATAAATATATTGTTTGTAATCTTTACCCAAAACAAATTAGGTGTCTCATAAAATTAAGAAACATTCATAATTAGATAATTTCGACATGATGATTTGAAAAATAATATTTTTTTATCAAAATAATTCTATATATAATATAAATTTTACTTTAAAATCAAAATCATGATTCATTGAAAAATACTAGTGTTTATGACAATACCAGTTATCTAACCCTTATAATGGTTAAATTGGAGTTCATTATATTTTATTATAATTTGTATATAAATCAATATTATCTAATAATAATAATATTTGAAATTAAAATTATTTTAAAATTCTTGAATTTATCAAAAAAAGTGTTTTAATAAAAACTATATATTTTTAAAAAATTCAATTTTGGTTTCTTCAAATAAAAATATAATTTAAAAAAACTCATATATAATTGTAAATATAATGTAATGATTAATATGGATAAACATAATCATTATTTTAATACAAATAAAACTTAAAAACTCATAATAATAGGGTATATATACATAACTCCTTATTAAACCTATGAATTCTTTATGGGAATGTTGTAAAATTGTGGTGATTTCTTGAGGTGGTTTGATGAATATGGTTTGGGATATGATCTCAATAATACCAAACATATCCCATAACTAGTTTCATTTTCACTTCAATTGTTGAATTTTAGTTTGGGATTAGACAAGGGAAATCCAAGTGATTTCATATCCTTTAGAATCATTGATAAATTATATTTATAGGGTAAAATCCTACTGTTTGAGGCCATCACTTCTTTCATTTTTGTAAACTATGTTTGTATCAAAAAACTTATTATATACAAATCCTAATGGTCACTATAATATTTATATATTATCATTGGTTAAAATTATTAATGATATTTTAAATTTGATAGGATATATTGATTAATAATTTAAAATAACCAAATTTGAAAATGTATTTTCTATAAATAATTTATTCATTCAAAAATGGAATTTCATTTATAAAAGTATATGTCATTTCAAAAACAGTTTTGTATTGAGTACTTAAAATTAGTTAATAGAATCATTATTCTAAAATAAAAAAACATCTACATGAAATTATTATACACACATAAAAAACTGTGATATCAAAAAATAAAACATAAACCATAGACATAATATGATATAAGAACATGCATCATAATCATTGAACTCTACATATCACATAATATACCATTAATAAGAGAAAACCTCCATAAATGATATGAGATTATAGAATTAAACAACATCAACATCATACCACTATCCATTTCACATTCCATAACCAACCTTGGTTTAAAAATCCAAAACCTGAGATGTCTACCCATGCCCACCTTTCCACCAACACATACCACATAACCACATATCCATAACAATATCTACATATCCAACATTCCATAAAATCATTGATAAGTTATTGTAAATAAGATGGGAATCAAATTTGTTCCCTCCCACTTCCATATCCACCCCACCTATAACGGAATATCCATATCATCATCATCATAGTAGGTTATTGGGAACATATTAGACATCAACCTCATTCCTTCCTCCTACCATGCATAACCCCCACTGTGTATCATCATATCAATACCCTATAGAGTTGTCTAGTTTTGCATGTACCTATTCATCACACCAACACAATGTAGGGTCTACCAGTACACCACATAATAATGAAGTATGATCATATGTTCCTAAATCCATCATAACCCAAATACTTCTATAATATAATCCCAATGTCCTCAACATTTTCCCATAACTACTTAAATAATTTCATCATGAAATCGCATAAACCATACATCAAATAAACAATTTCATAAAAACACATCATTATCAATAGTAATAAAAATCCTCGAGACCAAGAAACCCATATAGGAAAAAACTTCATAGTTCCACATCATTCTCATTCACTCTATTTACCATTTAATAGGATCATTAAATTTATAATTCTATTTATTCACCCCTGAAAAACCATTCATCAATCCACTATTTCATTTCATGTTGTTTATTCATCATTTATCACATTTATTTATAATACATTAATTCATTTCAAACATTAATGGTTATAAATATCCAATATTAATTTAAAATATATCCAACCAATATATATATATATAAGAACCATAAATTTCTTTCATATCATTTTATTTTTAAAATTTAATGAAATGTTATATTAATAACAGATGCATTTAGTTTTTAGATTGACCATTTAACCCATTAAATTATCATTGAATCCCTATTTACTCTTTCTTATTAAATCCATAAACCATTTTAACAATATTCTATAGAGATAAAAATAAAATACATCTCATTAACACCAACTTACCCATATTCATTTCACATGGTATATAAGTAACTGATCATGTTTTGATCATTCAATCTGGATTTACAATTCCTATTTAAATTCCCTGTTACCATTATTATTTCACAACTACTTCAGTAATGTTCAAGTAAAATACATCAAGATACATCACAACACCCTCTAACAAGACAAAAAAACAAGCCCTCTACATGTATCAACAATCATATCAATTTTTAAATTCTAATTACCAAAAATTACCTTTTTTTCTAAAACATTTATGTAATTTAATAGATATAAAGATAAGATGATTGTATAATTATTTTCGATAAAAATAAGACAATAAATATAATATTTATTTAATAATAATAATCCTAATTAAAATATAATATAAAAAAATAAAACACATATAGCTTCACCACCCTTCTAATTTTATTTTAACTAGATTACGACTTTCATTGAGGTTTTCTAGTGTAAAGACTGATTCTAATATGTTATTACCTCTACTATATTAACCAATATCACTATTAAATAAAAATATAAAAATTTAAAACAATATCATTATAGAATAGGTTTGAAGATATCCGAGCATGATAACCACAAATATTATTCTAGAATATAAAATATGAGTTTATAAATACTCTACCTCACCAAAATCTTCAACATCTATTTCACAAATATAGAGGAGAAGTAAATTATGTCCATAGGTTCTAAAACCCATGGAGAAAAACTATAAATAAACCCAAAACCTAATAAACCCCCATAAAAACCAAATATAACATGAGGAATAATAGATAAAAGAATAAAGGTGGAGAAATAAACTCACATTTTAATTACACGAATTGATATCATGAAGTGAAGGGTTAAGGCTATAAAAGATGGGGTGAATGGTTTCATAAAATATCCATAGATTTTAAGGAATAAAATGGAATATATTTTAATTTAGATGGTATTACAAATTTATACTCGGGTAGGAAATGAATGACATCAGGATGGAAGGGCACAGTCCACAATTCAATAGACATGTTTTTCTCTTAACTATGAAGAAGGATAGAAAGCCTTTCTATAATCATTTTTTGTTTATTTAATCGTTGAAATTATATTGTGGAAAATTCCTAGATCCTATAAAAGTGAGACTAAACCTTGAAGAAATGGATACCACTATGGTAGATAACTCCAAACCATGACCACAACCTTGTCTTGGCGCATGTTCCATGCAATAGTGACACTCAAAATTACTTGCGCCAATTTGAAAAACTCACCAAACTCAATGTTTATGTAACTTGGAACACACTGCAATGGTGCCTCAAATATAAGGGATACCAAATTCAAACTCTTGGGGACCTATTCCACATATAACAATATAAAAACACATTCAAGCCTTATAATTATCATCTCATGGAATAACACATACCTCTATACTGTAGAACTATCCTCTAGATAAAAATTCACCTCACACTCTACCTTTGTTTCCTCTAATCTATCCCACAAACTTGAAATTCCAATAAAATTCAAAGTAATAGGCTAAAAAATTATGCACTGGTAAAATTAAAAAAATTCATTAAATGTGTTGAAATATATCACTTAGTGCGTGAAATAAAATATTGTATAATTAAGTCATTATCATAACAGATTTGTTTATAAAAACACATATCATAGGATTAAATAATAGTTTGGAAAGCATTTAATACCACATATAATAATTTGATTATAAGTTTCTTCACATAAAATAGTAAAATAACTTTAAAACAAAAAATAATAGTCTAAAAAATTTATACATGATTTATTATGGAATTATGAAATACTAGTGCCATGCATGTCGCATGCATTTCTTGTAAATTCACTAAAATGTGAAGAACTAACATACGTTATTTATTAGTGAATTTTAGCGCTCCAATGATCCTAGAGAATAATTAAAGAACCACCCACTATCCCCTAATTATCAATAAAAATAAACACAAATTCAAAATACTTTAATTATATAATTATAAAAATTAAATAATGTTAAAACTTAAGAAAAATACAAGAAATATTCTCATAACATATATAAAATAACATGATAAATTAAATCTCGAGTTAAGGTAGCCAAATCACATGATAATTTCAACCCAAAATCAAGAAAAGAATTTGTAAAATCATCCTCCAACTACTTAAAATAAGAACAAACACTTTTTGGAAGAAAATGACCCATAAGGGTTTCCTTTAGACAAGAGAAGTGGAAGAGACATGGTTAGAATTGATATCACCAAGTCATGATGAAATAAAAAATGAAAATAAATACCATAATATAGGAGACAAAGAAGAATTAATAAGGATTGAGGAAATGAAAAAGGAAATATTTCATTGGATTCTGCAAAAGAAACCCACTTTTATTAAACTTGGATCAGATTGAAATAGGAAGAAAAGGAGGTAGCAAGGAGGATCCATAAGATACCCCCTCTCAAGATGGGGGATATGTGTGTTAAGGAACCCCATTTGGTGGTAAATATAATTGAAGAAAAATAATAAGACATCCTATTTAAATGGGAAACCTCATATGGGCCTATTAGGTACCCATCTAAGGGCCATTGAGTACTAAATAGTACCTTCCGGGTAACCTGGTCCCTACCAAGATCACTAAGAACCCAATGCCTATTGTAGCCAAAGGTTTAATGTGACACTATTTTACTATCTTCATAGACACCCATATTTCTTACTAAATTTCAAACCATATCTGAAAATACCAATGATTCTATCCTTAATCACCCGAATCCTTGACCAAAACCTTAAATAAGAAATGATCCCTCAATAAGAATAATTTTTTTAAAAGGTTCATATTATGTTTTTCATATTCTCTAGTATTTTCTGATTGATAAATCCACAAGGATATAATTTTTACAATCCGAATCATAGATCTCAACAACATATTATCATTGGATCACTATCAACAGTCTAGTGAGCACTAGGTTTATTTTTGACACGTTAAGGTGAATTAGACCACCTCCAATACCAAAAATCTCATGGTGGTATTTCATCAAGGTTCTATATGGAGATTAATAAACACTACAAAGCATATTTCCTCCTATTAAATGATCATTTCCCTATATCATGATTTTTCACAAAACCAACTACTTCAAAACCTATGTTTGAACTTATGTGAGGTCCTAATACTACCTATATCTCAAGAAAATTTCGTAAATATAAATTTTACCTAGATTATAATCCAATTGAGTCCATTTCCTCATAGTTCTATAGATTACCATTAGCAAATTTCATTAGAAACTCCCCACTAGAGTGTTTTTAATCCCCAAAAAACATTATCTTATCTTTCCTATGAAATGATCCTACTATTGTGACATGGTGTAATTCTCATGCTTCCACCTTTCTCATTCAAATCATTCATTATTTGAATAAATAGTCAATTAAAATTCTATTTTTATATACTCGATCAACTATGATGTGTCATCGGACATATGCACATATAAATATATATATATATATATGCATACTACAATATATATATATATATAGACAACCATATAACCATGTGTGAGTGTGTTTATAACCTCATGTGTGTATTAATTTCAAATATAAATATATATATCTATGTGTGTGTATATATGTATGAACTCATGCATGCATGCATGCATGCATGTATGTTTATATATAACCATGTTTGTGTGTCTATTTAAATATGGTCATCACCATCCTTCTTGTATGAAAGGTATTCCTTCATTGGAAGTTACCTCTAATAATTTCTTGATACTATAGAATAATTTCTAGTTTTGAGAGGTTCTACACCATCCAATACCTTTTATATTTATCATCTTCTAACCCTAGGTACGATGTCTTTTCCCCTACACCATCAACACATTGTTTTTAATCTCTTTATCACTTTACATATAGCATTTTTTAGACAGTAATATAGTTTTGTTAGTCATTTAAGATATTTATCATGACTGAAACCCATTAGAAATCCTCCCATGCTATTAATGAAGAAATATTTGAGCCCTAAATCCCTCCTAAAATTGTCTATGGCCTGAAAACTTTCACCGAGGGTATGAAAACACACAGTCGAGTGGAATTTCCCTTATAATACTAGGAATGAAAATAAATTAACACCATATAACTCAATCAAATGAATATAAAACAAATAATAATTCCATAATTTATCTATTTAAAATTTATTAAAGGTCTCTAAAATAAAATACCAAAGTATAAATCCAACAATATTGACTCCACATACACTAAAAATCACTAAGAGATAGTAAGTTCCAGCCATCCCACTAACTCTCTTCTATAGATATATAAAAATAATATGTATATATATATATATATAAATGGGTGATCATAAAAATATATTCAGTAGGATCCTCCCTAAAACATCTCATAGAAATGAGGAAAAGGTACATTAATACCATAATGAATAAACAATAAAACGAACTCATCACCAATATTTGGTCAACCACCACCCACCATTACTAAGTCTTACTCACCCAATAACAAACCCATTAATATTAATATAATATAAAAATATAATATGAAGAAGGTATCCCACAACCACTTCCCCACTGAACTAGTTACCCAAGTATCCTAAATAACTCAAATCTCAGTGTTACCATCCCTTATTTAATCATATAACCAGAAGTATATAACTGAATCACAACTAAAACACCATATTAATATCCAAATACCATATACCCAAACCACATAACCATTCACCACATATCACAATAATTATACAACATGTTTCATAGTTATGAATTACTTCAACCTCATGTCCTCCTTCTTCCTCAAACCCCCCATCATCCACCCACATCATCAAATTATCAACATATATCATATCATAACCATTATTCTATTATATACTTTCAGAAATACCTAAATCTATCACAATCATTTTTTGACAGGATGATAGAGAATATATCATAGAGTATCCATCCATATGTATCATGTATAACCTCGTTATTTGGGAAAACTCCAAGAAATTATGACCTCATATGTGCATCTGTATGGATACCAAATTGGGTGGTGGTTTATAAGAAATAATTAGAAAATAAAATAAATATATTAGATCGCATAAGCCTAATATTAGGGATGATAAATATATATAACACAGTTATTACCAATACCTACAAGATTCACTTTATAACTGTTATTTCCCACCAAAAAACTACTTCTATAACTAAAAAATCTTAATCTAACAATGCCGGCACTACATAATAGATATAAAATAATAAAATCTTTACACTTATTCACATAATTTATTTTTTTGGGTTATTCATTTTCCAGTTACAATACCTTAATTAAAACAATTTTATTTATTCTTCTAGAACATTACCACAATTCCAATTACTTTACAGATTTATATATCAATTATTTACCATTTCATCAAATTCCCATCATTAAAATGGTAAATTTACAGCCCTTTATTTATTTCATCACAAACTAACACCATTATCAATTTAATTATCTTATTATAATATATATTTATATTTAACTAGTATATATTTACCAAACCCTATCCCAACAACACATAAAACACCACAATACCCCATTACAAAATCCAAAAATAAATTCCACCCTATTCAAAACATCTTTTATTTTCAACACACTGCCATGCCAATCCATTTCCACATCAAAACCGCATCACCACAAAAAACTCATATATAACTAGAATAACTACTAAAACACAAATACTATTAAAAATAATCATTACAATAAGAAAAATTAAATGTTATTCTTTATTTATACTACCATTTTTACTTGAAATCTCATTCATAAACTATATAAAAATAAATTCCATAAATTTCCCCTTTTAGTACTGATATAAAGTGATTAAGACCATTTTAAATGTCATTAAGAATAACAACTATACAAAAAGGTATAATATAATATGTTTCCATCAATCAAAGCATTAATACATGACCAATAACATAAAATCTTAGAAGGAACCCATGATTCACATAATCATATTTGTTTTCTCTAATTTTCATTTATTATCTTTATTAGGATGCTTCATACCATCTCCAAAATTCAAAAAACCATGATAACTCTACATTGATAAAAAAAATATTGCAATATAGATCTTGAATCCCCTACCCTAATTGATTATTCAATTTCCTATTTATAATGATGATGAGAAATTATTAATAAAGAACCACAAAAATCTAAAATATCCAAAAGAAAAACACAATATGATCATTACCCATCATATCTATCACCACATATCACCAAAAAAAAAACCAAAATCAGTACCAAAATCTCTCCAATAAGGAATAAAAATAATATAAATAATGAAAATTAGAGAGAAGAGTTCTTTGTTTTATAAGAGATTGATCACTACAAATTCAGGACTACAATCCCCCAACAGATGTGCAATAGTTCCTAAAACCAAGTTGATGTATTTTCAGGGTTTTAAATAGTTTCTATTAGTTATATATAATCCAATAAAGAACCTAATTTATATTTAAAATTGGATATTAAAGATCATAGTGTGGTGGGAATAGTCATGATGGTTGCAGGATTTAACAATCACAAACTGATATCTAAAAATTAAAGGGAGTAGTGTGAAAAATATTTAAATTTAGTTCAATAAAATAATTTTATGAAATATTTGGGAACTATAATCCTATAATGACCATGCCATGAATACTAAAATGATGCCTGAATCATATTGTCATAATACCTTGAGTGCACCTACAGATTGTTATAGGCTGAAATATACACTATAGGATGAAGAACACATATGCGAGATATAATTTCCATTTTTTTATTAAAATAATGATAATAATATAATTTTCAAGTAGAATTTAGGTAATTTCCATTGGATACCCTTATAATATTTTCCAAGATACAAGTATCCCACAAATGGGTAACATTTCATCAATTTTCTTGGAATACCAAATGAAACAACTAAAACGAACACGAATTATATAAAATCATGGTCCAAAATAATTAATAAATTCTATAAAATATGTGTACCTTGATACTTAAGAATAATGAATATTTAATTTTGTATATATTTATATATCCATATGATAAAACGTGAGGTTTAGATCGATAGTAATGGCCCCATGCATGGATACTCCCAATGAGCACACCATGGACATCCCTTGAGTCATCCTCTAATATATCCATTAGAATCTAAAAAAGAGAGAACCTAAACTCTATTATCTATGTGAGACCATACCCCCTAATCAGGGTGCTTAACATACCTATACCAGGTAATAACGGATCTCTACACATATCATAAGGATGTATGTAGTGCGTGAGGATAACAATACCAAGTAGGTCTTCACTATCCCACATTTTAACCATATTCCATATATTAAAGATTATGTAATAGTTATACATGGATTAAATGAATGTGAATTATAAGAAAATATTTTAATATGTTTCTAGATTATGGATATCATTTATAATACAAAACCCCTCTGTTAGGAGGATATATACCTCAAATAATATTATTTGGGAATATTGTTTATGATCTGAGATGACCATGGTAAGGAACCATGATGACCGTCTCAGTGATCCTAACAAAATTTAGTTAGTGGAAAATATATATTCCAAGGGAGGGTGAAGCTAATATTGTTTACAAGAGTTAGAAAAACATAACTGTCCATCCTAGGGAATATGGAAAATGGTATACTAGAGTCAAAGTGTTTCAAGTTTGTCCAGGCTACCAACCAATACATAAGAAAACATGAACATCCAATTATGAAAATTTAAAACCCCTTTATAGCATTGATTTCAATTGTATATATTTAAGTGTGACCAAACAATCTTGAGATCATAGTAACATTTTTGATAATCACATTCAACATTCTATACTAATTTATTTTAAATATAAAAGGAAAAACTAAAACATGCATAGGTTTCATGTGAATTATTCACTTAACATGTATGATAAGAGGTCATGATAACTATGTAATAAATTAATTCTAAAAAAATACAATAATCATGGAATTATGATATAGTGAATGAAAACCAATTTAGTTGAATATGTCTCCAAAATTTAGAAGAATAGTAATGAAACACTTTATTAGGTGAAAATTTACCATTTTAATTTAGGTCTAATTTGCACCATATAATTATTATATTAATCTTTTAAGAGTATGACACAGTGAATATAGAATCCCATGACACTTATACATATTATTTCATAATATTTGACATAAATTTCCAATAAACACTACCCTTGGATTGAGAGGCCAATTGTTATTTGGAGACTAGGTATATAAAATATCAACGTGAATCTAAAATAAAACATCTTTATATTAATACCATTAATGTTATCCTAGATACCTTTTATATTCTAAAACCACATAATATAATATGGGCAATAAAATAATAAAAGGGGTGAGCTATAATTACTTGTAAGGGAATGATCTTAATAAAAGACTGTATCATATGAGGAAAATAGAATAAAATGATATCATAAAATACAATGTTCTTGAACAATCATCTAGAAGCACTCCATAAAGAAGATAGAACCATTAAATCATGGAACCATAGGAAATTTTCAGCCACATAAAAGATGACACAAACATAAGTTCATGCTCCCTACTAAAATAAGATGATGAGGTGGACAATGTCCAATCATGGATTATGTTTACTCCCTAATCCCATACCTATTACCTCATGAGATATAATCATTAACAAATTTATTGGAACCTTATATGAATTCACACATCATAACATTTACATTAATATGTGTTCCATGTAAAGAAATAATTCATAATGTATAAGAATATTATAAAACCCATGAGAAAGGAAACAAGTTATATAATATTTATAAAGAGAAAAAAATTAAATATCATAATGATTCTAATGAAATACGAGATTAAATAATTTTTTATAATAATGAGGTATTAGAGAAGTATACTTCATAAAAATAAATTATAATACAAGTGAATATATAAATGAGCTATGAAATGTGTTTTGTAATGGACTTCTGAGGTGGGTTTTTAAGAAAATGTGCAATGAGAATTTTAAGGGGGAAAGGGCATAATAATTTCCATAGAAAAATAAATGAACCAATGTGGGTTTCTATAAATTTTTTTTCGAAACCATATAATTTCTAAAAACATTCCTTGAGATGAACTTGAAATGAGGTAAGAAAACATATATTCTCTCTTTAATAGACTCTTCTTAACAAATTAAATTGAGAAGATAATGTTTTAAAAAAGTATTCCCCATAAAGTAATGGTGAATTATACTAGGTATGTGTGTTTTTTACATTTATGAATAATATTTCAGTAATAAATAAGTATAAAAGATAGATAAATAGAGGTAAATAGAGAGAATGAATAACCAAAAGAAAATTGGATTGATTGGATAGAACACCAACCGTAGGTTAGGATTGATAATGAACATTCACTAAACCCCCTAAATATTCAATTCAGGTTTATTAAATAATAAATTTATAATATTATTAATTTTTTTATTATGAATATTTTGTGTTAGTTTAGAGACATTTTATTGATATATCATTTTTGTTTCTTCAATCCCAAGGTTGTCTGCATCATGCCCTCAAGGTCACGTTAGTTGTTAATAATTGCAGGATTTACTTATGAAGAGATTCCATAACTCAGTAATTATAATTTTAAGGAGTTAAAATGTTTCAATAAACATGTAAGGTTCATATTATCCAATATTATTAATAAATAATAAACATTTATAGAGTGCAATTGTTAATTTTTATGTTTATTAAGGTGGGTTTCCGACTATGATCATTTTATTACGGGTATCTTAATGGTTTGGATATATGTTCATTCTAAATATGAAAAAATATATAAAATACATATTTAGTACATTTTAAAGAATATAATAGTATTTTAACTGACCATGAAGGAGTTAATGGACAATAAAACACATTGTCCATGGCAGCGGTGAACCGACCATAATAGAGACAAAGTTTTAATTTATTAAAATAATAGAGGAGGTGAGGTTATATAATGCGTAATACATATATAAATAATAATAAAATAAATATATTGAAAATAATTTTGTTTTCATACTATAATGGAATAATTAGTTACGATAAGGAAAAATAAGAAATAATGAAAAAAATAGTTTGGTTAAGAACATTACAACTTTTGATTCCATCTATGTGGATTCCCAATAAAGAACCTTGATTTGGTATTTTTATGAGTTCAAGGATTTTAGATATGTAAGGGAGATAAGAGGATAGAATTTGGTAGATAATTTTTAAGTCAAATTAGATAGAATGTGTGATAAGAAAGATATGCGAGAGGTGGGTTTTTTCGTAGAGGAGATGGGTGTTTTTTAAAACAATAATCATTTATTTATTATTTTATATCATTACAATCAATAGTATTTATTATTATAACAAATAGTAATAATTTTGGTATGCGAGTTTGATATAATTATCAAATACATCAAATATGACCCATTTCTTCATGTATGTTTCTAATAATTAAAATCACCATATTATTTTTGCTATGTTACTATTTACAAAAAAATCAATTAATATAGAAAAATTAAAAACAATATTCGTAGCCATTTTCACCATGTAGATTTCAAAAATAGAATCTTTTTTCTAAAAAATAATTTTCTAAAGTTGTGAAATTCAATATTAATAAAAGTTACTACATATTTGAAGAATAAATATTTTGATAATGTGTTTAATTTTTAAAACCTTTGAGAAATTAATTATTTTTTCATAAAATTATGTTGTAATTATAACAAAACATACTTAAATCCATTTTATGAAAACAAATTTTTATTCTAAATAATTATATTTTTTATAATAATTAAAAATAAGTCATAGTTGCTTTATAAAAATATATACATGGATTTTATCATTTCTAAAACACTTATTTATTTATATAAGATACTTATAGATTGTTTTACAATTACATAGGTGTAGTTATTATTCTAACATGGATGTTACTATTCCTAGTTGTAAAATTATTATTCTAATGATTAGATTCTATTCCAATAGTCGACTTTTAATGGTCATATGAGCTTACAACCTTCTATAAATACCTAAAAAGTCATTCATTATTCATTTAATTATAATATCTCTCAAGGTTATATATATTTTAATTTTCACAATGAACATTATGTTGTTGATATTTTTTTAATTTATATATTGTTTTTCATCTGTGTGATCATTCTAGGAGATTGAGTAGATCCAAATTTTCATATTATAGTTGTTTTATTTTATATTATTAATCCCATTAATGGGAAATGGCATATTTTGAATGATAATTTTTTTAAAACACGTGGTTTTAGAAGATAACATATTTCACATTAAAGAGAGAGAAGAAGTCAAATTTTCATAAAACAAATTTCTCAATTAATTTAACTAAAAATGAATGAAGAAATATAACAATTAAATGAAAAAATAATTAATAAAAATAGGATAATAAAATTAAATAGTTTTATTAGGAAAGTGTAAAATAATTTCCTTCAACTGAATTTTAGGAGTAAGCAATCTGAACAAGAATGTGATTGTAAAATGAACCTTTACAATGGTCATAACATTGAAGTGAGAATTAAAAAAATTGTAGATTATGTGTTTAAAATACAAATAAAGATAAATATTTTGGTAATTAGAAATAATTTAATCTAAATTCATTACAACAAAATCTTACAATGACATAATCAATGATGTAGGAGATTAACCTAATGAATAGAAATTGAATTATGAAATCCCTTACCTCACACTTCCTTTTCACTGGATATTAATTAAACGCCTTTATGGTTTATTTTAAAATTTTATTAGAACAAAAAAAATTATTATTATTTATAATAAAATATATTATACTTCTATAACATATTATCACCCATTCATTAATAATCATTCACTATTTTCAGTGTTTTAGTTGTAAATTGCATAGTTTTTTATATGCGTCTTATAATTAAATATCTAGTCCTCACACATGTTTCATAGTTATAACATGAATAAAATAATTGTCATGAAATAAATATCATATTATACACCATTTTTTATTTTCAACACAATCATGAATTATTGTTATGAAAAATGATGTATGTTTCTATCATGGAGACGGTAGTCCGTATATATGCATGAGTAAAATTTCCTTTTTTCAACGATCAATATGGAAAGGTAAAATGTAATTTTTTATATTTTTATAATAATAATAATTTGATATATATATATATATATTTTATTTTTCTTTAAATATACTTATATATATAATCCATCTAGTGTGGTTTTGAAAAGAGATTCACATTGCTTTATAAAGGCGGCAATCCACACATACACGAACAATGTTATCTTATTTATGTGAGTGAATAGGTAATAAAATATGATATATATTATAATTAAAAAATGATAAATATTATAATAATATAATAAATATTCCATTTATATCACATATAATCATTATATTTAACTTTTTTACTTTCCAGGTAAAGCATTACTAAAGACAAATCACATCTCTTTGTGAGGTGGTAGTTCACTATACACAAGATTGAGGTTATCGTATCCCATATGGAATTAACATTGAAAAGATATATATGATATAATGAATAAATTTTTATATATTTTATATAAACATCATATATATACCTATGATACATTATCACATCGAATCGTGAAAGGTGGAAATGGAAGAACGAATGTCATCGATTCGTGAAGCAGTAGTTCGCCATATATAAGAACAATGATGTATGAAAACATTTGATATAAGTGGAGATGGTTGTAAATCATGAATTTTTTATTAATAAATAAAAATATAATAAATATACTATTTTTATTATATCATTATAATTAAATAATAATTTAAGGAGGCAGAAAAAGAAATAAAATAAAGAGGCTTGAAGAACATTACACCTTCTTCAGGTATCCTCCTTAGGATTTCACTAATTCCTTAATAGTATGGATTTATGAATTAATTAAGGATTAATATATGAGGGGAGGTATGTTTGGAAGTAATTTGGAAAGTTACTGAATGAAACAAATGGTTTTAAAAGAATAAAGAAGAGAGGAGTAGGGGTGTCCTTTTGTAAGTGATGTGAGTCTCACACTTGTAATTCTTTGAAGAGATTCAATCATACCCATATTTTAATCATGAAAAAGCTTAAAAAATAATCCATTATAGAGACTATAATATATAAGGTGGAATTATGGCCATAAAAGGTTTCAAACAAGTTGGTAAACTTTTTTAGACCTAATATTCATTATTTGACCCCCGATAAATCAATTTTTACCTTAATCAAGGTAATTAATATTTTTATTGATTTCACTATTAAATTTAGTAAAAGAATAATTTGACCTTATAAAAAAATATAAATTGTGAATATTAAAAATATTTAATTCATATTTTAAAATTTAATTTATATAACTGGAAATTCTTGATATAAAATTAATCCCGATAGTGTGATAAGAAAATAGTGTTTTAAAGATAAAATATTCAAATGTTTACAATGTTTTTATATCAAAATTTAGAATGAAATTTTTTCTAATAACATAAGTTGGATTAATTGATATATTATTGAACTATTTTTACTTTAAAACAAATTCTATGTATAATTTATCATTATAAATTATTTAAATGAAAATGTAGTTCTCTATTAAAATTTAAATTTTTTCACTATTTGAAGAAAAATAAAACATTTTAGAAGAATATGAATAAATAACTCTAAGATTATTTTAAAATTATGATTTAGAAAATTAAATTTATTTTTTAAAAATAAATTTTCTAAAATTAGTAAAAATTAATTTTAAATTATTCAGGAAAATTGAGACTAATATGTATTCTTGAAATATATAGTTTTTCTAAGGTACTATTAATTTTAAATGATTATTGTTTTTTTAATAATAAATATATTACCATAATTTCAATAATTTAGTTATTTCTATTCATACTCACCATTACAATGGCTAGGTGATAACTATTATATTAAATAATTATATTTTAATACAATTTCACATTTTCATAAAAATCAATGTTCCATTTAACACAAAATAAACATAATGTTGAGTGTAACACAATCTAAACATATCATTATTCATGATAAAAAAGATAAAAATAGTGTTGCGTATAACATACACAATCGGACACAATTTGTTCATTATATAGTGGGGTGTTACATTACATCAGTTCCAAGTCCTCATCCACCTGAATTATCTGAACATTGATTTATTTTATTTGAAACTATTTATTTTATTCTTTACCAAAATTTAAATATGTTTTCCTATAAAAATAATTAACTATATTTTTTTATTAGTGTATTCCAATAGTAATCCTCAAATGACAAGAACATTCTTTAATATTGATGATGCCCGCCAAATGAGCATCAGTAAATCTACACAATAAGAAATACCTAATCCATGGGTATTTCTTTCTCCATAAAGAAAAGGAAGATAATGTGTCCAATATGGGTGTATAATGTGAAATTCAAAAGTAAACATGAAATACATGACCTTCATAAGGTCATGTGAATAGGTCATGCACATCACATTATCTTCTTGAAGTCACATGGAGCCCCTTTGATAAGCTTCCATATTCTTACCTAGTGTTTTATAAACATTAAGATAATGAAGAGGTTTCCATATAACTTCCTTGGAGTCATTCAAATTTTCTATCCGAGGGAACTTAAAAATCATCCAAAACACTTGTAAATTAAAATGAAAAATAAAAAATGAAGATTCATTTTTTCGTCATTGATATTCATGATACATGCTCTGGTGTTTTAAAAGACATCATGGATCCCTCATGACATGTGTAACTTGTCATTCATGAGAATATTTACATGTCTCATTCATCATCTGAAGGGTCTCAGTCATATCCATTAGATTATTCATTTCCACTCTGACTTCATAAATGAGAAAAGGTGTTGTACATGAAAATTGTTGCGCATCACCATAACACATATTATTGTTCATGTGATACATCACAAACAAGGAGAGTGATTGTATTAAAAAAAATCATAGAACTTCATGAGATCCCCATCCCTTGTAAAATAAATAAGTCAATAAAAGGAGAAAGGGGGGGATTCTTATAGAGAGATTATACACTCTCCGTCATATGTAATGGATTATACACCCTGTTCTATCACCATTGATCACGTGATGAACCCCTCGAAAAGAAAACATCACATTAAAAAGTCTGTTAGACATGTCATGCTAATCTCATGAAGGCTCCCTAGATATACACCTTTGTCTCGAAGAGACCCCAAACAAGTTACATTCGATTACACATAGGCCTCCCCATGGGCTTCTGGATATTGTGAATACCCTTAGATATGTTATTCTAACCTTGTAAAATATCATTTAACAATCCATATGATTGTGTGAAATATTTTTTTTCACACCTTGATTTTGTAATTTATTGTTTTTTATCCTATTCTTTTCTTTGTTTCTTTTGGATGAGGCTTAGGTTGAGTTCCTAATATGAATTTTTGAGTTTGGGGGGGGGGGGTTTGGGTGGTTTTTAGAGATATTTATTTTTAGTGTGAGAGGTATAGTTATAAAATAGCATTTTAGGGGAGTTTTTGACACCATTAGTGTCACTTATTTTTTGGGTGTACTTCTTTGATGGTTTATCACATTGATTTAGAAGACTTTTGAGGTGAAAAGGGTGAAGTATGGAGGATTTTTTCCCATTACATTTTTAAGTTTCACAGTTAGTTTAACCATGTAGCCTAAGTGTGCACATGTCACATAGCTAAGGCACACAGTTAAACTAACCATGCTTCCTAAGTGTTCATCCTGTTCAACACTACATAGTAGCTAATTGTACTTTTTTCATATGGTTTGTTTTACTGTGTGAGAAAATTGTGCAACCCACCCAAAGAAGTTTATTTTTGTATTTTATCCTTCTTTTTATGTTATGTTTTTTCTCTTGGACACCCCACTCATATTCCCAAGACATGGTCACCTTCTATGGGGAATTTTGGCTCTTATAAGCCCCACCATGTGGATTTAAAGGTGGTTTCTTATTAAATATTCAGTTGGATTTAAAGGTTAGGTCTCCTCTCTCCATCTCCTCTAGTTTTATTCCCTTTTCCCATTCTAATCTCATATATTCTTGGCATTTTATTGGTTATTTCTCTCTTTTCCAAACCCTAAGGGTTAGGGTTGATGTGTGGTTTAATTTATTTTATGTAAGGGTGTGAATATTGTCTCTTTGGGTGTATTCTTCATTCTCCTGAAGTGTAGTTTTATTCACAAATCGTTGAGGTAGGTGTTTCCATCCATTTCAATTACGTCACATTCCATTTTATTCTTGTGATTTCATAAATGGTTTCTTAATGTACAACATTTTCTTATGATGTATTAGTACAAATTGATTTGGTGTTTTAATGATGTAAAATTGGTGAGAAATGGTTTTTAAATGGGTTTTTTAATTATGGATTTATGTAAATGCACACAAGGTGTTTGAGAAAATACCAATTGATATTTTTATGTGAAATTGGGATCTTTAGGTGATTTTATCCCACGGTTATATTTCTAAAATGTGGTTGAGATGTGAGTAGGGTGTTTTATATTAAATTGGGTGACTTTTATGGTGTGATTATTATGTGTGGCTTGTTGTGTTGGATGAAAAATTTGTGATGTTCTTTTAGAATGATTTTTTAAGTGACTTAAAGTGTGAATGTGTTGGAAGGTGGTTTCCATAAATAAAGTGCTTTTGTTTTGAGAATTTCTCATATTTATTCTTTATAAATGTGTTTAATGGTTTGTGTGAGAGGTGTGAAAAGTGTTTTCAAATGAATTTGAGGTGTATATGTGTTTAATGTTGGTTATTCAAAATAAATGGACCTTTTTTCATGTGTTATTATTTGTTGCGAACCATGAACTGGGTTTATGAATTATTCATGTGATGTAAAAAGGGTTTTAAAAATGGATTTTGTCTGTGTACCATTTTGATGTGGGATTTTACCATGGGAATGGTTGTATTTCATGTGTGATATTCTTGGTATATTTCCAAACGGATTTTATAAATTGTTCATATCGTGTAGAATGTGTTTTTAAATGGATTGGGTGAGCGTATAAATTTAAAACTTCATTTTACTAAAGAAAATGGTGGTTTCATGTAATATTTTAATGATGTATGAAATTGTTTTTGAAAGAATAGTTTTTTAATGTGTGTGTATGATGTTTTAAATATATATGTATATTGTGAGTTTCATATTGTATTTTAAAATATTTTGGAAGTGAATTTCAAAATGTGATTTAGTTGTAAATCTTAAATGTCTGTTTGGAATTTTTTCTTACCGGGGAAAAGTTAGTTTTATGTGTTATGATGTGAATGACCAGTTGAAATATCAGAATTTTGTAGAAAAATGATTAAAAGATTGGGTGGATTGAAGTGCCAATTATCATTTTCTATTTTTTTGGAATGTGGTTTGAAAATTTAAAGGAAGTGATGGCTGCATTGGCATTTTTTAATGGAATGCTGTTAGACAAAAATCTCTATGGATGATTCCAAAAAGCGAAGGGAATAACATAGGATGTGTTGGGGTTTTGGGTTGGAAAGTATGATGGTGGTGGGTTTTGTTGAGCCTCGCATGTGAGGGCCTTACCCTTTCACCATATTCTAATATCTTGGGATTCCTGGGAATTATTAGAGGGTCGAGTGATGGTTTCTTATCATCCTCAATCAGATGATTTGTATCCCCCCTAGATTTACTAAGAGACAAGGTGGGTTGTTCAATTTGTGAGGCAATTTTGGAGTAGCTAGTTGGTTGTAGACTATGAAGCTACACTAAATTCCAGTAGTTGATTCCAAACTGGGTAAGTCTAGGGATTGCCTCTAGAGATGTCCAAAACATTCTCTTGATCTATTATTATGTGTAATATTTTTATTTCTACCTCATATTATATATTGGAGTGCTAGTTTTTCATTCTTTTTATTTTCTCCTTTACTTTAGGGACAACCCCTTATTGGTCACTTGTTATGGATTTTCATTTTCAATTAGGTTTTTAACTGGGTTGTGAAAATTGGAACTGTTTTTAAAATATAATGTTGTGTGTATTATTTTAAATAAGAAAATTGTTGAATATTTCATTTAGTAGTTCAAAATAATTTAAATCCTTTTTTTTAAATGTATTTAAAACTAGTGTTATTGGACTATTTTGGGAAAGGAAATGCATGGACTTCATATTGATTACCTTTTGAGCTATTTAAGGTCAAACCCAACTTATACCACTTGGTGTCAGTAGACCAGAGCGAGTTTCTAGGTTCTATTTTTTTAGTTTTACCTTTGGAGAAAGTTGGTCTTTTGTTTGGTGGTGAACAAGAGGTAACATAGAGATCATGTTAGTGTGGTTCAGTCTACATTTTTTAGTTTTGTTTTGTTTAGCTATTATTGTACCTGGATTATTTTTTTTATTTTTTGATATTCACTTATTTTTTGTTATGATACATTCTCATTTTATTTATGTTATCCCTGTTTTTTTTGGTATAAATATTTTCCATTATTTTAATTTATTCCCCAATACTAGTTACCAATTTTTGGGGACCAGGAATGCCCTTCGGGAAATTTCTCAGATTGGGTCAGGGGTTGGGTTGGATGACATGCCAACTTGATTCATCAAACCTTTGATCCGGCTATGTCTAAAAAAAATGTAAAAGTATGAACATTACATGGTTTCTAAAATATCACGTCATGTCATGGATGACACAAGGAAGGATCATAGGAAGCACATGACACCAAATCCATTAACTTACTCTAGATAAACTATATGAGATACAAGTTGTGAAAGGTAGAGTATAACCGAGGCTATGAGGCATATAAATTTCCCCCTTCTATGATCATAAAAAATGAATGCATTCATGATACATCATGAATTTTAACACAAGATAGGACTTATTAGATAATCCATTCATGTGATCTTAATGGTATTCTTCTAAGTAAAAGTCGGGGAATGACCTAAGGGATCATATAATATGCATAGGTGCTTCACATGATCACTTTATAGATCACATGAATTACCTATGTCATGTCATCTAGATTATGTGAAGGAGGCCATGAATATCAGTTGGGTCATGAGAATCCAAAAATATTCTAATAGTGGTCAAACCTAAGTCACATATGCAATAAAGGCTAGAAAAAGACCAATGAGATAGGTGACTTCAGAAAAGAATGATTAGTTGATTTTTATGTGCCATTCATGACCTATCTAGACCATGAAACATCACCAGGACATGTTTCCCAAGTCATGAAACACTCCCTTGACATAGCATCTAGATCATGAGATTTCCCTTGGATGTGTGAAGCATGTCATGAGATGTCCCTCAAGCAGACAACTCAAGTCTTACGAAGTCCTCCGAGATTTCTAGCCAAATATTGATGGGTCATCCTTAAGCACAACCAATTTTTTCTTATAGACTGCTCAAAGGATATATACTCTGCTACATTTTATGTAGATGCACTCGGGTTGAATCGTCAATAATGGTATAAATTTTGTTTTTGATTATTTTTATTTGTCTTTTGGATAGTGTTTTGTTTGTAGAGATTAGGTAAAATATTTGATTGAAGAATTTTTATATAACAATTTAATAAATATTATGGTGAGTTTTTAATTGGGCATTTAGTCTTACTATATCCTTCATCTTTGGAAAACATTTCATTTCATTATTTCCCACATCACAAGATGATATCAATCAGAATTCTAGTTTTGAACTTTTATCCTAGCCTTAAATTTGGAAATGATCTCATTCAAATCTCATTGATTGAAGGTTCAATATTTGATAAACCTATGTGCACTTGTGGTTCCAATAATACGTGGAATACACATGTAAAATCAAACATGTCATTAATCCATGACATTTAAAGTTGAACATAGAAAATATAAACATAAATAATATTAATCGAGAAAAAGCTCTCAATCACTGAACAACCCAAAATTATGACTCACCGAAATTTTAGATTTATGCATCCATTTAGATTTTTATTAATCTAGTTTAATATTTATATGGTGATTAATTATAAATAGAATTAATGGAATGAGATAAGATAAGAGTTGTGCGCCAAACACTCACACACGAATGGTAAAGAGAGGTAAAAATGTAATTTGGATTGAATAAGAAAGTGAAATGAGGGAATGGTTTTCAACATTATTTAATTTTATTCAAAAAAATTAATATTAAATAATGTAGTGTTCATTATTATAAGATAATATTAATATAAAAAATTTATTGAAATTTATATGAATTGAAAATAAATTACACAATTATAATTACAAACAATTGTAGTAAATGAAAATAAACTTTATAGAAAGACCTATAAACTAGAAAATTGAGTTTGGAAGGTACTCCCAAAAATTTATTATGGATTTTTTCATGCTAATATATTCTTTTATGTTCTGATGTTCCAAATCCTTATAACTAAAATACATGGATGTATTTATTACTCAATGAGGAGGACTATTTGATTTAAAAAACTACCCCTCAAGATGGATCGCCATTTTCTCCCCTTAAACAGCCTAATATAGAGGTATAATCTTATTAAATGTTTTATATATAGATTTGTATAGTTCACATTCCAAATTTTGTAGCTATTTTACTTTTTTGTCCAATGTTTTATCTAGTTTCCCAAAACATGTGTTGTTGTCTAGTTTGGAGTCATGTTTTTACATGATCTAAATTTGAATGAATTTATATCTATGAAGTGCACTATAATATGAAATATTTCTTTTAAAAAGTAAGTATTTTAAATATTTTCTTTCACACCACAAAATTTCAACTTAATTTGTCAGTTTTAGTGGGATAATTATCATGAAAAGTGTGTTGTTTTTAATTTCTATAATGAATTGTGGAATGGAATTTAGAAAATAAATTAGGAACCTTTTTTTAGATTTGGGATTCCAAAATTTTATACAAGATTTGTTTTCATATTAAAGATCATATTATATAGTTTCATCAAATTTCTACATCTAGATTGAGAACATAAATTCTACCTTCTTGGATGGTCTAGTTTCTATCGCAAATTCGATGGGCCTTCTTTTTATGGTTCTTATGGACCTTTAGATTTACGAATTATACAAATGTATAGTGAATTTTTTTTTATAAAACTTAATTTAGAAAAAAATATAATCACACAATTTAGATAAGTATTCCAAGAGTAGTGATTAAAATAGTAAACTGACTTGAATCTAGATTAATTAAAAAAATTATCAACAACTATATTTATTCCTAAAGAATAGTTATTTAACACCAATTATTCACTTTGAGTTGAAATTTAATAATTTCGGTAAAGAAAATATGAATAAAAAAAATTAAGTCCCCAAAACATAGATTTGTGCATGTCCTCATGTACCAAAAAACATAATGAAATTATATTCACTCACCAAAAAATGTAATAAAAATCCCCAGTTAAGTGGGTTTAGAATAGTTCACTCATATATAAATAATTCCACGACAACTTGTTATAGAAATAATGTGGTGAAAACAATTTATTTTTCTTGTTAAAAATTTGAATTTGAAAATATGGGCACACAGAACTCACTCCTCTCAAGATGATAAAAAATTCTTTATAGAGGATCACTAATTCACTAATTGTTTTTTTGAAAATAATAGATTTTTTAAGATCTATAGACTTACATTCCCTTCATAATGTGAACAAGAACCAATATGTCTCTCTAAGGTGGTTTTTAGTGGCTATGGGATAGTATGAATATAATTTTCAAAAGATAGGAATAGTAGGGTAAAACAAAAATATGGAAACAGAAATAGATAATTGTTTTTAAATGAGGTGTCGAAGGAAATTGAAAAATATATTTATAGGGCAATTAATGTTTTAATGAATAAAATTTATGGATAATATTTCAAGGAAATTAAATGATGAAATATTTATAGAAAACAAAAATTTCTCCCAATGACATGGGAAAATATGATTCAGTTGTTCATTTTTTTCTTTTTCTTTTTAATTTTTACTTTAAAAAATATCAAAATCATCAAAAAACTCTTTTTGTATCTCATCATGACATGAATTGTAAGAGTTATAACAAGATAAATGTGTTAGAAAGACTGATTTTTTACCCACCCAAGACAAAGGCCATTCATTTTTTTAATTTTTTAAGCATTTTCAATTTTTTGAACACTTTTCAATAACATTTTTATAAAATGATAAAAATATAAAATAATAAACCTCACTAAATGTAAACCTATCCCCCACACATAAACAGATTCTTTCCCTCAAGCATATGACAACGGATTGTAAATTAAAGAAAGGATACCCAAGAAGAAATCCATCCCCCCACACACTTAAATTATAAAATATCATGAAATGAAAATCCAAATTAATGTTGGGTGGGATAGATTTTGGGGATTGTAATGTAACAATAAAAAACGGTTTTATAGTATCTAAGGGGCTTTCAAAATTTGGATCAATGTATGGGTAATAGGAGTCTACTTTTCTATTTTTATTCTTATGTGGTTAATAATATTCCACTATCATATTAATGTATGTTAAAGTAGAAAATTAGGCTTGAAGGTCCACAAAATGAAGACTCATGATCGGGGTTTAAACACACAATATGAAAAAATATCCACAAGTGGCCTTGGAATGAAAAACTAAATTATTCTTCCTAGGTTGGGTTAGAAGTTTTTCCAAATTAAACAAACTGCATTTCAATATTATAATACTTGACACAAAATTATTCATCTTAGTTTATCCTAAAAATACAAAATTATTTAGACATAAATAAGTCTCTCATTCCACAAAATGGATGGATGATATTTTAAAATTTAATGGTGAGTAATTAAGACAATTTTTGTTCTTTTATTTGATTTATTTTTTGTTTTTTTAAATACACTCACCCAAAAAATTAAGAGTAAAATAAAATTTCTTGATGAAGGAGGTGCTAAAAGTGTGAATATGATAGTAAAAAGAATAACGAATGAGATATTAGAGGAGGAATAAGAGATAAAGTAGAATTTCAAGGGAATTAGGTTCCCCATGGTTTGTATTAGGTGGGTTGGGGGCTCCATCTAGTGGCGGGTCGATGTTATTTGACGTCGTTTCCAGGGCATGTGACCCCTCTGGTAATGTTGTGGATAATTTACATTAACTATAAAATAAAAAAATTAATCATTTTTTTAAATTTTAATAGGAAATTAAAATTTCAAATTAGTAAAGTAAAAAATTTGGTATCCTCCCAAGAAGAATTGTGTTTATTATTTCTAAAATAGGATTGTTGCAGTGTAGTTCCCATAGTCTAATGATGGACATTGTATTTTCAAAAATTCCAGTGTTTTTCTCGATATAATTAACCATTGGGAGGTTAAATTGTTTATTGGATAACTATTTAACTTTATTTTATTTGTTCATAAAATTCAATGGGGGTAGAATGAGAATGAGGGTATCTACCCTTTAGTCTTCAACTTGAGGAATGATGTAGTCCATTTGGGGTTGTTTTTCTATACTTGAATTTTTTTTGAAGATGCTTCAATTCCTACGATTAATTTATGCATGGGTTTAATAATATGAAATTATAGTATGTGATCCTAGTTTTTTTAAATCATTTATTTCATCACTTTAAAATGTGGATTAATGAGGATGAAAGGGGCATGTGACTCAAGAGATTTTTCAAGATCCTCTATATTAGTCTTTTTTCCAAATAAATTTCAATTTTAACATCACTAGAAATAAAATTATTAATTAGTGAAAAAATAACACAAAATTTACCCCTATTGTAACAAGAGAAGTTAAATCGATCAAGGTTCACCTCTCATATAATAGAATTTTTAGAATCATGAATCAGGAAAAAAAGTTGGATAATCATATTTTAATCAAAAAATGAGAATTCTATATCATTTTCCTTATTATCACCCTTACTGGATATGTGGATATTGGAGGTGGTATGGGATTTCAAATATTTTTTAGGGTCATCCAGATCAATTGTGTTAAAATGTGAATGGTCAAAATAAAATTTTCATTTTACAACATCGTTAATGAAGGTGAAAATTTTACAAAATCCTCTCTAATTACAACATGATGAACATGATGGAATGGGAGTAAATCCACTCTCCTAAGTTTCTTTAGAAACATAGATAATGAATACAGAGCGATCCTCTAATGAGTATCACATGGCTTAATAAATGGTGAACTTGACTAGGAGGCCACCAAATTATATGGATAAGATGACATTATGGACATGAATATTTGTTTTAGTGGCCATGAGTAATGTTCATACTAGAGTTAAGGGAGATTGAGAAGAATTCATCTCACCTTTTTTGTCATAGACATAATAAATAGCTAAGAAGATAAGATCATTGACCAGGATAATGGCATACTCAATTATTCCCTCAGGACTAAGTGTGCTTCAATTGGGTAATAGGATGAAATAACCCATTGGGTAGATGGACCCATAACATGGTTGGAGAAGATAGATTTATGCATAAAATTTATCAGGGATCCTAGGTCTACGAGTACATCAAAAAAGTTGTAACTCATTATTTGGAATGAACCAATAGATGTACATGGATCATTTCACTTCATGGGAATGGAATTTTGGGATGAGACAATTTCAATGGTCTTATGTTTCATATTATGGTTTTACAAATTCTTAAGAATGTTTTCATACTTAGGGGTATGTTTTATTGAATCTTAGTTGGTAATTTGGACCTAAACACATCTAAACAAGTCAATAATTTCAGAATCAGGATGAAATATGTTTTTTTTGAGATATCTTCTTGAAAAATAATACGGTTCCCTAGAGAAATGGGATGGTATGGGGGAGTGTCTTAAAGTTATTCTTCTAGTTTATTTTTATTTAATTTTTTTTAGATCAAAATTTAAGGTGAGTTGGAAGATTAATCATGAGGAATATATTTTCTTTATATATTGAAGTGTAATTGAACATATATTTCCCATAGAGTTAGGCAATGGTCCAGTAGGGTTTTAGGAAGAATTGTTTTGTTGTTTCTGACTTATATGGGATGCAATTTGACAAATTTGGGTTTCAATATTTTTATGTGTATAACTATCTATGGAGGAAAAATATTTCACAACACTTTCCCATTATTTCTTGGAAGAATAGGCTTGTTCGGAATCAATATGGGATTGATTTTGGTTCTTTGGAAATTGATTATATTAGTTTGGTAATTGGGAAGGATCACGAGGATAGTGGAATCCAGGAGGAGAGGGAGGACAATTTCCACATTGATGTTGAAGAACAAAAGCCTACGGTAGTTTTAAGGTACCAAAACCTTTAACATATTAGAATTGGTTTGGATTTTGATGAGGTAATTGAGGGGGATTTGATACTAGATTTCTATACCTCAAGCTTGAGTTTTATGTATAAGGGAAGGGATCAGAGTGGGGTTTGGTGGAGTTTCTAATAAAGAGACCATATTTTTGAGGGATGGGGTTCTTCTGAGCATATGATGCATTGAGTTCCATTAGACTAGAAGAATTTTCGGGTCCATATTGTACTATTGGACATGTTCTATTTGGATGAGCTTACAAGCTACATATTCCACAATTTTTGATAGGACTCAGGTATTGTGATTTTAGAGAAGATTAAGTTGGGGATATCGTAGCCATAACTTGTTGTATCACAAGACCTGTATGTCCACTAAACCACTCGATCATCTAGTTGAGATATATGGATTGATTATCTTGTACTTGTTTAACATGATCATGTGCTCATGTGTGGAATTGAAACATGTCTGCAACCATATTTTTTATGAGGTATGTTGCAACTGCCTGAGTTTTGTTAACAAGAGCACCATCACATGTGGCACCAATGAGACTTATGTCAATAGAAAATAACCCCTCATAGAAGTATTGGGTCATGTTTTGGTCATGGATTTTATAGTGTTGGAAATTTTCCACATTATTTTTTAATTTCACCTAATACTCATGGAGATATTCATTAGGGAATTGATGGATACCAATAATTTCTGTCTAGATATAAGTAGTTGAGAATGATGGAATAATTTATTTAAGAAGAGTAACTTAATGTCATTCAATGTGGTTATGAAACTAGGAGGGAGGTAGTAGAGTGAAGACCTAGAAGAGTAATCTTAGTAGAAATGTAATGATTGAAGTTTTATTTGTTATTTATAAACCCATTGATGGTTCATAGTAGATCTCAACACTTGGATGTATTCAGGGTGAAGATGTAGACCCTCATCGGCTAGATGATGTAAATGAGGTAGAATATGAATCAAACCTGATTTTATTTCGAAATTAGACTAAATATTAGGATATTTAATACCAAGGGGTTGATAATTAATATCAGGGATAACATGTTCTTTAAGGGTTTGTTCTCTAGGATTGACCATATCTAGAACAATTGGATGGGCAATGCAAAAGTATAGATTGATTGGTTATTCCAAATGTTCCTACTATGTTGGATTATCATTCTCTTTACTTACATGTTAAAAAATATGATTTATTTTATGGAGGCTACGAGGTGTTTTGATAAGTTTTTAAAGGATTAGGAAGGTGGGTTTTTCTTTGTGTTTTTTATGCTTTGTTTTTTGTTTTTTTCAACAAAATAAAAAACAACAAACTATTAGTTGCACCATCCTAAAAAATGGTAACATTTGAAGTTTGGAAGATATTTAACTATCAACCATTTAAAGGTAATATGATCTAATATAATGTGTATAGAATCACTTTGTTAAAATCCTTGATGATAGTATTAAATTTTGAGTCAGATGTTTCTAATTGTCCTTGTGAATGAGGGGTTTGTTTGTGGAGGTTATATGAAATAATTCATTGATGAAGTTTGATATAAAAATTTAAGAAATATTGTGGTGAATCCGTCATTTGGGATCTAATTTTTTAAATCCTTGATCTTTTCAAAACATTTAATCTAATTAACACCCCCTTCAAAGATGATTTTCTATAAAAATTCCATGATTTTGATTTAATATAATCCTTTACAAGGGAACTGATCTCAATCAATTGATGTCGATTAAAGGATCATTATTTTAGGAACCCATGAGTACTTGTTGTTATAATAATCCATGGACACCACATTTCAAAAAAAACATGACATTAGTGCAGGCCATTTTATGTTCAATATACACAATATCATTTTAAAGAATATTAATGGACAAAATTCCCTAAATCATTTAAAATACCTAAATTATGACTCACCCTAATGGTATATTTACTCATCTATTTATATGTTTATTAATAAGCTTTAATATGTTTATGGTGATGAATTATAAAGATAATTAGAAGAAAATGATAAGAAAAGGGGTTTTCACTGAACATACACTAATGATGAAGAGAGTTAAAAATGCACTTTAGGTTGAATAAAAAGAGAATGAAGGGAGTGGTATTAAAATTTACTTAATTTTTTTTTACGAAAATTAAAAGTACACAGCCTAGAGTGTATTATTATAATATAATATGAATATGAAACATTCCTTAAAATTTAAATGAAATTGAAATCAACATACACGATTATAATTGAAAACAACTGAAGAACATGAAACTAAATGATAAAGGAAGAGTATCTCAACTAGAACATTGTGTTTAGAACGTCCTTCTAATAATTTTAACTACATTTTTCATTCCAAAGTATGTTCTTATGTACTAATGTCCTAACCACATTATAAGATAATAGGGGGATGTATTTATATCCAAAGGGGATGGAAAAATTTCCTTCCAAAACTGCCCTTCATATGGGCTCGACAAATTTTATCATTTAGACAACCAAATATAGAGATATCATATTCTTAAAATTTTTTTATATGGATGTGGATAGTTCAACCACCTAATTTGGTGGTCATTTGACTTGTGTGGCCAATTTTAGGATATTTTTCAAAACCATGTGATGTTGTCCAGTTGTGAGCCTAGTTCTTTCATAGTGTCAATTTATTGAATTTATATCAATGAAAATGACCTCAAATATGAACCATTTTTTCTAGAATTTTTGTATCCAAAATCTTATATTTCTCAAAAAATGTCAACTGAATTGGTCAATTAGATTGGGAAAAATTCAAGAAAGGTGGGTTGTTTTTAACTACATGACAGAATTATGTTATGTACTTGAATGAATTAGTTAGGAATTTTTTTTGGGATTTGAGACTTAATTTTTTTAAAAGATGTTTAGGGATATTCAAGATCATATTATAGTGTTTCAAAAAAATTAGGATTCTAGATTGATCCCACAAGTCCATTCTTCATGGATAGTCCAATTTTCATCAAATATTCATTGGGCCTTATTTTTTTGGTCCATAAATCCAATTACATAGTATAATTAACCAAATATAAAACAAGATTATTTTTATCAGAATGAATTAGTAACCATAAAAAATTAATAGTCACACAATTTGGATAATTAGGGAAAGATTTATGATTAAAATAGTAAATTGAATAGAATATGGAACAATTAAAATAATGATGAAAGTTTATATTTAGTATTAAAACATAGGTAATTCACACTAATTCCTTTAATGGGATTTGAGTATATACTGGGAATAAATTGTCTACCCCTATATAAATCCAATATCAAATTCCAAGATAGGTATATCAGTAACTATATTCCAAATAATCTTTTAATTCTGTATATTTGTAATGAGAATGATGATTATCAATTTTAATATTCTTTTAAAGTAAAGATATTATTTTCTTATAAGAAAGAATATCTATCTCAAATGTTTGAGATAAAGGAAAAAATCATGCTTTAAGTCATGCCCCTTGTGAGGGACTATAATAAGGTATTCCTTGAAGAGTTTCATGAACTTCATTCTAACTAATATGTTGAGTTCACAATAGAAAATATACTTGTATCTCTTCTTATATCTAACGGTCCTTATAGAATATCCACCATTTAGTTACAATAATAAGTTATAATATAATCTAAAAAAGGTTTTTATACACTGAAGTTCTTCAATGTGGGGTACTCTTATCCTCTTATTCAAGAAGAATGATGGGTACATTTTACTTTACATTGATAATAATTATCTCAACAAAACAATATTAAAGAACAAATATCCACTACCAGGGATTCAGGACTTGTTCGATTAGTTAAATGGCTATCAATAATTTTATAAGGTAGTCCTTTGGTTATGATACATCAAGTAAAGTTGAGTAAGTATGATATTCCAAAGATTAACTTTTGAACATTATATGAACACAATGAAATAATAATGATACCATTTTGAATCATTAATTCTTCAGCAATCTTCATTGAATTAAAAAAGAGAGTCTTATATATATTCCCTTGACAAATTTTTGGTATTCAATTGAGATGATATTATTATATAATACAAAAATAGGGACGAACATGATGAGAATTTGAATACTATTATATTTATTTTTGAAATAATAAGTTATATGTGAAGTTTATCAAATTTGAATTATAGATTGGGGATGCATCGTTTTTTGGGCTTGTTATCACCAATAAATGGATATAAGTGAATTTTTATTGATTAAGGAGATGGAGGAGTGTCCAAGATTAATATATATGATGAGGAACTATAGATTCCATATACTAGATGGGTAATATAAATGATTTTTGAGAAACATATCAAAATATTCCAAGTAACTAACCATGATATATCAAAAGTAATTTAATGTTTTCTAGACTAATTAATATGAAGATATCTTTAAGAAATTGTAATAGAGGCTTATAACCGCACTCTATCTCCAACTACCTATAAGTGGGGAAATTTTCATGGTATATAGTGATGCCTCAAAGAAGGTATTGAGAGGTTTATTAATTAAAAATGATAAATTTATAGCATCTCCTTAAGGAAATTAAAATTACATGAGAATAACTATCCCACACATGGTCCAGAGTTGGCTAAATTGATCATTACATTAAATATTTTGAAGCATTATCTCTATGTGGAGAAGTGTTAAATATACACGGATAATAGGAGCCAAAAAAATATATTTTCATATTAGGAGCTTAATATTAATAAAAAATATGGTCAGATCTGATCAAAGTCTATGATTGATCAATCCATTACCATGTTTTGAAGAAAAATAAAGTGGAATATACTCTAAGTAAAAATTATCATGAAGAATTTTCAAAGATGGGAATTGAGAATGATCCAATATTATATTACATGGAAAGGATTTATAGGGAATTCAAAAATAAAGGAACAACATCATACCTAGGTCAAATGATATCTCAACCACTCATTCCTAGGAAGAGAAAGGATGATCAAATAGATGACATGTAAATGGAAATTAAGTTGCAATCTATAAGAAAAGGGAAATCCTTGAGTTTTAAAATTGATGAAAAATGGGTTGTATGATTTGAGTCATGATTATATGTACTATCAAAGCCCAAGATAAAGGAGGAACAGTTGAAGGATGGACATAGATCGATCTTCTTGATCCACTCAAAGTGAATGAAGATTTATCAAAATCTAATAGAGTGATATTGGCAGCACAATATAAAGAATAAAATAACATAATATACAGTAATGTTCTTGGTATGTCAGTAAGTGATGGAATAAAAGAAAAAGTAAAAGGGAATTATGGAATCATTACACATACCTACATGGAAATGAGAAAACATCATTGCGGACTTTTTCACATTATCAAAAGACATATATAGGAAATAATTCCATATGGGTTTTAGTGGATTTACTTACAAATACTTCTCACTTCAATAAAGAATGATAGGACTATTCACTCAATCAACTTTCAAGGATACATATTAGGGAAGTGGTGAGACATTATGGAACACCATTATAATTTGTATCTGATCAGTATCCAATGTTTACATCCATGTTTTAGAATAGTATCCAACATGATCTCGATATTGAGTTGAACATCGGTATGACTTATCAACCCCAAACTGTGGCTAATTTAGTGAAATATTCAGACACATGGTGATATATTGAGAGAATGCTTAATGGAATTATAATGAGTATACAATCAATATCTTCCTCTAGTAAATTTATTATATAATAAAAACATCCAATAAATAATAAAAATGGTTCAATATGAATTAATTTATGTGCATAGATGTAGAAAACCTATTTGATGGAATGTAGTTGGTGAATGAAAGCTTCTGGTAACTGAATGGTTGATGAAATGATAGAAAATGTCAATTCAATTCATTAGCACATCTGCATATCTCAGATAAAAAATATGGTCTATGATGATAATTGTTAGAGAGACCTAGATTTTGTGGTATAATATAAAGTGTTCCTCTACATGTCTATATGGATTCGCATCATAATATTTCAAAGGATGGGAAAACCGAGTCTGAGATATATCATCTCATTTGAGATTCATGATCAAATTGGAGTTGTGGAATATTAATTAAATCCCAGAAAAATACTATATCAAGTAAATAAAATGTTTTAAATATCCATCTTCTGGAAGTACATACTAGATCCTTCACAAGTACTAAATCTGAAGGGGGTATAGTTGAAAAATGATAAATCTTTAGAAGAGAAACATGTGAAGATCGTAGAAAATAGAGACAAATTCATTGTAATTAGAATACTAAAATAGTCAATGTAATATAGTGAAAGAATAAGTATAAAGAGGTAATTTGGTAACCAATGGAATCAATGAAATAAAATTACCTTAAACAATTTTCATGTTTTGATGGAATGAAATTTTGAAGGACAATTTTATTAAGCATGGAGAATGTAACATCCCAAAATTTTATGGATATAATTTACATTCATACTATTTGAATGAATCATATTCTGTAAATTTGCATTATATGAACACACACACCAAATTATAGAACCTAATTTTTTATATTTACAAATAAACCAAATTTAGAGAATATATATGGCCACAGAAATTGTGAGTATTACAATGGTATAGAAATAAAAAATATGATATCTATAATATGAAAATTTGGATCTTCTTGATACCCAGAATGATCACACTCTTGAAAAACACTATAGAAATAATGAAGAATATTAGTAAGGTAATATTAATTTTTAGAATTAAAATATATATAAAATTGAAATGTATTATAAGGTAATGAATAATTAATGGAATAAGACATATTTATATAAGTTTAGAATCCCATATGACTCTTATAAATTGGATTGTTAGAAAAATAATATGACTATCAGAATAGTAATATGACTGTTTGGAAAAATAACCTGATAATTAAATTAATAACCTCAACAATGTAATTTTAAAATAGTATTTATGTATCTTGTAAAAAGATAATATAAAAAATTTATATCATTATATTAATAATCAAGTGTTTTAAAACTAATAAAATTTGTGTTTTTTACTTCTATAAAATATATATGTTTTATTTTCAATATTATAAGTATATTATTATTAGAAAAAAATATTTATTTTCCTAAAATAGTTTTATAAAATTATATTGTTCTTCATTGTAACGATAAAATTATTTTTTAAAACCGTTTGTAAATTTTAAAAGGCTTAAAAAATTGAAAAACGTATCAAAATTGTTATTTTTCAAATAAGTGATGATTTTATTTAAAAATTAATTTTACCATATATAGAAAATTATTTTCAATAAATTGATTTTATTTTTATAATATACATATTAAAAAATGTTTCATGCGATTTTCTCGTATTTTTCTAAAATAGTTGAATATTTTGTGAATAGTAAAATACTATAATGAACTGTAATTTGCATTATAAGATATATATGTAAAAAACGAGTCATGTATAATGTAACTATCCATTTTATTAGGATCATATGAAAAAATTACTATAATTAGTCACTATAATATATACTATTTATATTTTTAGAAAAAATAATAAATAAATGATTATTATATTAAAAAACACCCCTCTCCTCCCCTTATGAATACTACACCTCAGCTCCCCTTCTCATCACACATTCTAAAATTTTTACCTTACCAAATATATACAAAATAAAATAACCATATATATTATATGTCCCCATAATGTACCATCTCATCAAAACACCAATCCAATGTTCCTCAAGGGGAAGTCTCAGAGAGGACATCCCAAGAGGTAATATTCTTAACAACTATATCTTTTGATTATTTCATATTCTTCCATCTTATTTCCATTTATTCCACGATTTTATGAAAAAATCATTATTTTAAAGATAATTTTTTTTATTATATTTATGGAATTCCCTTTATCATACCTCCCCACTGCTTTTACATAAAAAATGAAAACATTGTTCATGTTATGGTAAGTTCATAGCCTCCATGGATGATGCGTTTTGTTTTCTATTACCTATTTCATTTATATTTTAGATAAACTCATATTTGTTTTAAATGAACTAAATATGTATATTATACATTTATTTTAGTTTTTTAATGATTATAAATCCACAATATTAAAGTAAATGCAACATGTTCCTCATGGTCTGAAAACCCACCTAAATAAACTATGTGTATAACGATTATAATCTAAAAATATTGATTATTTATTAAAAATCTTGGATAATAAGAAAATTTTGGACTTATGAACAAATTAAATCCATACCCTTATAATTATATAGTCATGGAAGAATTTCATAAAAAACTCCCATGTTCATTCACAACTGATGCGACCATGGACACATGACATGAATTACCATAAGATACTAGAAACAAAAAATATATCTAAATTAAATGAAACTCAATAAAAAAATACTTGATAATTAATAAATTTAATTTTAATAATATTCTAAATAATATATTTAATAAATAATAATTTATTATTCATGAGTTTAAATAAAAGTGGAGAGAAAATATGGACCTGAGTTAAGGGGTCTCTCTAAACAACCCCATTTTATTTGGTTTGTGATTTCTATTTCATACCTAAATTATCTTTCTCTATACATATTATTTAATTCTTAAATATCTTGTATATATGTTCCACACATGTATACCTAGTTTAATTCACCTTTTTATGGTGATATACACATTTTATAGGATGATCTCTTCCCAATTTCATTTGTTAAGAAGAGCCGATTTAAGATAACAACTATGTTGTCTAAACTCTTTTCATGTACAAGTTAGTAAAGTGTTTTTAGACATACATGTTATCTAAGAAAACTCATTTTTACTAGGAAAACTATTCTGGATCATTTTTTGGTTTTATGAAAATTTCTATTCTCTTACTATATTTAAAAACTCATTACCCTTTTTCTTAAAATACAATATAAGCAGTCCATTTCAAAACCCATTTCTCTAAAAGAATTCCTCAATTAACAAGGAATTTATTTTAATGTACTATACTTATATACCGAATCATTAATGTACAAATAATTCTTTAATCCATTATTTAAAGGGAATGTTTGTGATTTTCAATTTTTTATGTTATAAGACAAGATTATGAAACCCCTTCCATTTTCATGGGGCTTTATTTATTCTTATAATTTACGATTGTTTTACTTATATATAACAGGTATTCATGTACTTTTTATGATGGGTGAACATATATTGATCTTTAAATCATATAGTAATGTTCATATCTATTCCTTGCTTTATTATAATGATTATTCATTTTCTTGTCACTATAGTTCATTGATTTTGTTAATACATTTTCCATGTTATACAATATAGATTTTGAATCTATAATGGATCATTATAAATGTTATTGAGATTAAAATAAAGAATTTTTATTATAGTTTTATGTTAATGTTTTATGTACCTAGTCCCCCAAAGATACTAGACCTCGCGATCATGGGGTTGTGTTTATTAGATATTTATGTTAAAAATGATGTAATAATATATTTTATAGGATTTGGTGACTATTTTATTACACTCATAGTTTTAAAGGGTTAAGATAATGATGATATGGTGTGATTGGACCTAAATTAAAATATAAAATTTTCACATAATAAAGTGATTCATAAATATTTTTCTAAAGTTTAATGATAGATTAAAATAAATTAGATTACATTCACTTTGTTGGGATGAATTGATTATTATACAAGTGTTTTATAATCACTATTTTATTTATTTACTATTACCACTTATTGTACATGTTAGGTGACATATTTACATGATTCCTATCCATGTTTTAGTATTTCCTTTTATATTTACATTATATGAGTTTAACATGTTGACTGTGATTCTCAATAATTTAACAATGATCTAAAGGTTGTTTGGAAACTTGAATATAGATAATTTAAATTCATACTAGAAATTGGTGTACAATTTATATCTGGTTCTTGTTCAGGTACCCTTCCCAATGGTCATGACCAACGTTCTACTTTCCTTTTAGATTGTTTTTTTAGAATTAAAAAGATAAATACCATATCCCACATGTTTTTTCTTTATCCTTAAGATTTTATTCCATCTTCTGGTGGTCTATAGGTACCCTTGATATATTGGAACACTATGATTAAGGTACCATTTGAGTATTTCACTCATGGTCATTACATGCATGAAGGTCCCTACTACTTCATCAACTTCATTCTTATTTAATTTTAATTTTTTTAAAATCCCCACTATGATATTTTTCGATATCATTTTATGATTGTCACATAATTCCTCCATTACAAATTGACTATGGATATCACTCTATGGTCTTATGTTTCACCAATTTTAATATAAATTAATGATTTTTTGGAATCTGTCTAATTACTCTTGCCTCTTTTAAGCCCCAATAATACTTTGGATTATTTTTTATGCACCCTTGGTAATCCATTGTTATATTTTAGCCCTCATTTTATTGGGAACAATCTCTCATAATCCATAACACTCTTATCTCTTCTATTCCTCTATTTATTTCTTGTTCTTCCTTCTTGTGGAGACATTGGTAGTGGATTTTGTTTGGTTTTATTGATTTCATTTGTCACTGAATTGATGGTTAATGGTTTTTTATATGTTTTATGGTGGATCCTTAATAGTTTTTTGGTTATTAATTGATTATTTTTTCATTGTCATTGTGGAGTGGTTATTGAAGAAACAATTGAGGTTGAGGATTGAAGATCTATCTTCATCTATTTATATTTAAATTTATACACTTAATGCGTATAATTTCATGGGGTATATGATTGGGTTAAACCTAATAAATATACCAAATCAAAATAAAACAAAACAAATGGGACGATGTGATTTGAAAGTGGTTTAAGAGATTTTATGTTATTTCTTTTGTATTATTTTTTTGATTGATCAAAATTTATTTTTACGATGCCTTGTTTTATACTTTTTTATGATCAAATACATTAAATAATTTCTAAATATCATAATTTCTGTAATTAATTATGGAATATAAATATATATTTTATGTTGGTATAGTTTATGAATGAGGTTCCAAGTAAAAATACGATTGTGGATAAAAAAGATCATTTTATGGTACTTGTTGTAATAATTAATGTTTATAGCTCTTCTATTCTTGTGGTTATTCATGTTTTATTTGATTTTGAGTGGTAATATGACATCCTTGTGGAAATGGATTGGAATAAATTATGTGTCAAAAATAAAGTATGTTATGAAAAGGGTGGAACTGATGTTGTGGTTATAATAATTAGGTGTTGTGGTAGTTCATCTATTTTTGGGAGAGGTTGCGGTGAATGTATTATATTTAACTATGAATATTCATGGTAATTCACTAATGATATTAATTTTTTTTTGGTTATAATTAAATAAATGAAGGGATTAACATTAATCACTGAAATGGTGGGAAATTAGTGAAAGGGAAAATAAAATATGTATAAATTCTTATAGTAAATGGAATTATGGCAATCAGATAGAGGATGAAATAAATATGGTATAATGAATGTAATAAGAATAATAAACTACTAAGCGAAAAATTGAAATTATGTGTTTAAATGGGATTTTAGGAGTGTTATGCAACTTTTCTGTAGCAAACCAATATTTTCCAATGGAAATTCCTTTCTTATAAATATGTCATAATCACATGAAATCACAACATAATTAACTAATAAGTGCTATGTGACCCTTAAAACATAATTTTGTAACTTCTGTGATGTGAATTGTGAAAATCTCACATACACGGTAGCGATAAGTAAGTTATTTGAGTCCAATAAGAAAAACATAATTTTTGTTGAATAATTACCTACCCTTATGAATAGTACCATTCCCTTTTGAATATCGATATACACTAATGAATAATAACCTTACTTATGATATTATATAAATAATATTCAAGTAAAAGTACAATATACCTATGCTTTGGAATAAGTAAATAATTTTTTAAAACTATTTTTTTAGAATAAATTATCATTTTAATTAAATATTAAATTAATCGTATTTACAAAATTATTTTTGAAAAATGGAATTTCTTTTTGGATTCTACACGTCAAAAAATGGTTGAGATGAATTTTTGGGATTTTTCTGAAATACTTGAATTTATTATGAATAGTGAAATACAATAAAATACCATATATCAGTCAAATACACTATTCATGACATCACAAGTGATGTAAACCCACTAGGTTCGAAATCACATGATAAAATAAATATTATTGGTCAAGTAAGACTCACTATTCCTTGTCTAGTGGGTAAAAAATAAATTAATGAATTTTATATTAAGAAACCCCCTCTCTCCTCCACTATAAAAACCCACTCTCACCCCCCCGTATCTTCACTCCTCTCAAGCTTTGTGTCTTCTCCAAATTCTGTTCAAATACCCTCCCAACCTCCTCTACCACGTCAATAAAGCATTGGTCTCTTAAAAATTCCAAGACCTATCCCTTAAAGAGGCACTCAAGGAAGTTTGGATCAAGAGGTAAATTTCATTTTTTAATTGTGGGTCTTTAATTTCTAGTTCATTTTTTTTATTTTCTATTACATATCCTTATCCAAATTTTGTGATGAATTTGGTACCTTATATGGACTAGAATTATTTCATTATAGTGTAATAAGTTATCATCATCTCTAACTTTTACCTTCTTTTATACTAGTAGTAAGAACACCATTTGAGATGTGTCAAATTTTGACATTAAAGGACGACGAGCTTATGATTTATATTATCTTTCCCAATTATGGCCATGAAAAAATTACAGTAATGGTTGAACTGGATTATTATATATTTAATATAACCTATATAAGATTCTGTAATTCCTTTGTATAAATGGTATTAAGTTATAAATAAAAATGAGTTCGTTGTAATCAAAAGCCACAAATTAAACGAAACAGTTATCATTACTGTTCGATATAATAATTCATCCTCATGCCATGTAACAAAGTTATATAAATGAAAAATAAAAACTATGTATTATAATAAATATGAATATTCAATTCTGGATATTTACATCCATTCCACATGAACTCTATTAACTAAGAACAAGTGAACAGATTATGAAAATAAAGAAAACATACACTCCAAAACAAAAAAAATCTATATAATAACTTATCAATATGGGAATAAATAAACTAAATAGAATTATTATAAAATAAATACAAGTTTAATAGGTTCTGAAGTATATTATTAAAAATTACAATTTCATATTCTAGGAGATTATGTTCAAGAGCGGAACACGTACATATTTATGGTAAGGGTTTTCCACTCGAACATCAATTTTTATTCGGATTACATTTATTATATATTACCTAAATGAAACTATATTGTATTATTATGTTCTCCTCAAAAATTATCTATGTGGGTAATATATATTTTGAACAACCATAATCATTCTTTATTTTATGGATGGTTGTATGTATTAAAAGGAATATTCGAAGTTGTTTCCAAAATACAAGCCCAACCCAAGGGAATTTCTCTAATTCGTACTTATTTTCATGGGAACTATAAAATCTGTTTTTATAAAGAATTATCTTTATAAAATCACTAATTTTATTTTGAAAATACTATCTTACTTAACATCTGGTTTTATACAAATATTTTTTCAAAAGAACTCTTCTTTTCCAAGTAAAAGAGTATTTATCTCAAGATTTACTCAATGATTTTATAAGAGTATCTTCATCTATTTCAACACTCTTGTAGATTATTATGTATTATTAGGATTAGTATTCCATATTATCATCTACAATATTTAATTTAATAGTTTATGATTAATTTTTAGGTGGATGTTCTATCTTAAATCCATTCCCGATTTTACTGTAAATGGTTAGTGTTTATGCTTAATGTTCAAGGAGAGTTATTTTCATTACATATATTAATTTAAAAATGAATGTATATATTGTGTATGTTTACACCAATTCATATGAAGAATTCATTGGACATATTATGTGTCAATTGTGGCCTAAAATAACCCCTTGGTCCATCGGTAGGTCTCGTGATAGAAACAACGGTCTTCGCACAAGGCCATAAAAAAATTATTATTTATGGTCCTGGCACAAGGACTTGACATTATGGTTATATTGTCCCACCTTATGAATTCCCTCATTATGAATATTATATTAAGGGTTCATGTGGTCACTTAAATAGTATAATACCCCTTATTACGTTAAGTTATAGAAATATTTACTAAGATCATATTTCTACCATATTATGTTCAAGTTTATTTTTAAAGGCATGTGTTTTCAATTATTCACCATGTCTAATGTTTATGTTATCTTCAATTGTATTGCTCAACCTTACTGAGCATTTGAAATCTACCCTTTCTTATGTTTAATTTCTAAATTGAAAGAATAATTTTATTAGGAATGACATTCTGAAATAACCTAGGATTTATGGAAGTTTTCTAAGGAGTTTCTATGTTGTTTTTCGTGTCAATTTGTTATGATGAACTTATGTATGTATCTTGTTACCAATAATACTAAACTACTCGATCCTTTGGGATTATTATTCTATGTTTTTATTCCAATGTAATCAATAAGTCACAAGCTCCATGCAACTGGGGTCAGGTCCTCACAGTTGGTATGAGTGGAAGTTTAGTAGAAAACATGGAAACTAGATTTAGAAAACATAGATCAGGGAAGAGTCTCTAAGATAGTATTTGAGGATAAACATACAAGAACTTCTTGGTATTTTGGTAAGGAATATATTATGTGTATCTTTTAAGAAATATATCCATGTCTGTATACGAGCAGGTAGAGGTGACTTTGGCACAGATGTACCTAGGAGTGAAAGATCCAACAAGGAGTTTCAGGCTTGACCCTGGGTATCCTAGTACAAAACAACAGCCCTTGCTTCACTCTTGGTTATGAAACTCCCAAGGGATATCCTTAGGATAATTCACATTTTCATTTCAAGAAATCATGAAGGATTTAAATGTAAAATTTTCCTCAAAGAAACTATTCTTGTTATTACGGGATTATCCATGCACATAATTTCAATTTGTGATAATTATTTTGTTAAGTAAGATTATACATTATTATTCATAACCTAATCTAGTGTATTCCATTATATAGAGATGGATCCTAGTGTAAGGAATGGAAAACGCATGAACTCACGTGTCCCCTGTAGGGATTTCCCTTTGATGCAAGATAATTATGTTGGATATAGGGCTGTGATGGGTGCTGAAAACCTTATAACTATATTGGGACAATTCACTCAGGTTTTGAATAATAACCTTACCGGTATGGGGAATCTGGATCCACCACGTGGAGGAGTTATGTTAGATCTCTTTATGTGACAACAACCACCATCATTCAATGGGACTACAAACCTGTTTGTAACAGAGCAGTGGATATGCTCCCTTGAAAAGATATTTATTGCATTGGGATGTAATAAAAGAGAGAATGTTGTCATGTCAGTTTATCATCTAACGGGATATGCAGATCAGTGGTGGTTATTAATCCAAAACACAAAGGAGAAAGAAGAAATATAAAATAAGTAATGGAGGTATTTTAAGGAAATCTTCTTAGAAAAATTTTTCCCTCATGAATACCAAGAAGATATGGAGAGGCAATTCTTGAATCAGAGGTAGAAGGAGGATGAAAATATTTCCAAGTATGAATCCAACTTTACACAGATATATAGTCATGCTGGGGACTGCATACGTAATATAAGGAGAAAAATTGATCGATTCTTTGATGGCTTAAAACCATTACTCCAAATGGATCTTGTATCCCATGTATTCTCATCATATGAATATATAGTCTCAAGTGCTATCATGAAAGAAAATGAATTCTCTATGTATTTTGACCATTAGGGAAATCAAGAGAATAAGAGGGTTGCTAAAAACTCTAGGAAAGGAAATAAGGAAATAAGGAAGAAGGGAATAGTTGAATTTACATCATGCAATAATTTTTGGAAGAAAGACCTTGGCACTTTCCAGAAGGGAATGGGAGTCTATTACATGTGTGGAGGAAAATTCCACATATCTAAAGATTGTAAGAGGATGAAATAAACTACCAATGTTCATTTATACTATTGTTGGAAGATGGGACATTACACACATTAATGTCCTATGCTTTAGGGAAATGTTCCCCAAAGAAGGACAAGGGAGCAAGGCCACGATTATGTAGTCACAAATTCTATGGTTGATGTTCCTAACAAAGTGGTGGAAGGTAAATTGATTGTTTCATATAACATAGAAAATAATTTATTTGATTCTGGATCATCGCATTAATTTATATCTTCCCAATTTTCCATGAAAATTAGATATATCTAATTTGATTAAATAAAAGAGTTATTAGTCAAAACCCCTAGTGAATGTATCATTTAAACAATGGTATGTTGATTAGTCCTTCTCATGACACATAAACATGATTTAGTTGGTTAAATTATCACCATACCAATGGTTGACTATGATATAATTCTCGGTATGATTTCACTATCAAATTATTATGTGAAGATATTTTTCAAGAAGAATGAAGTTACAATTTTTTCGAATGGTGTTGAATCCCTTATTTTTAGAGCTGAAATCTCGTCATTTGATTCTCATATAGATCCACCCCAGTAGCTCTATTGAATTAAACTTTTGGGGAGGAAGGTAATGAAATAAATAGGGGTGAGGAGAAGAATTTTATAATAGAGGAGATGTCTATTGTGGAAGAATATGTTGATGTCTTTTGAGAGGATTTACCTTAACATACTCTAGAGTAGGAAATTAAGTTTTCCATTGACTTAATTCTTGGTTCCTGGACCATATCATGGACCCCTTATTGAATGGACACTATGTAGTTAGTGGAAATAAACAAACACCTATAGGAATTGATTGATAAAGGATTTATTCGACCAAGTGTTTCACCATGGCGAGCCCATGTTATTTTCATTAAGAAGAAATATGGATGTATGAGGCTATTAATTGACAACAAGGAGATCAATGCTATTACAAAAAAAGAATAATTATCCTCTTCCACTAATTGGTGATTTATTTGATCAACTTCATGGAGCCCAATATTTTTCTATGATTGATCTTCTATATGAATGTCATCTGTTTCTTGTGAGGAAGGAAGACATTCCCAAAACATCTTTTCGAACCAGGTACAAGAATTATGAGTTCACAACAATGCCTTTTGGTCTAATGAATGCACCATCTATTTTCATGGATCTAATGAACAGAGTTTTCAATGATTATCTTGATTAATTTTTAGTGGTTTTTATTGATGATATCCTGGTATACTCTAAAATATATGGATATCATGAAAATCAATTTCAGACTATTCTGAAGACACCTAGAATAAATAAATTATATAGGAAGTTTTGAAAGTGTGATTTTTGGATCCAATCAGTTTCATTTCTAGGACAAAATGTCTCTAAGGATGGAATATTTGTAGATCCTTTGAAGACAAAGGCTCTCCAAGAATTTCCTACTCCAATGAACGTAACTGTGGTATGTAGTTTTATAGGTTTAGCAGGTAATTATCGACGTTTCATTTAGAACATCACCTATTTAGCTAACCCAATGACCAAGATCAAATGAAAAGGGGTTATGTTTGTATGGAAAAATTAATGTAAAGAATTTTTTGAAGAATTGAAGAGGATTTTAGTGAATTATTCAATCCTAACCCTACCATCGGGGAATGATGGGGTTTTAATCTATAGCTATGAATCAAAGAAATGACTTGATTGTGTCTTTAGAAATAATGATAGAGTGATTACCTTTTCATCTAGGTAGCAAAAAATTTATGAAATAACTATACAACTCATGATATTGAGTTAGAAGTGGTAATATTTGAGTTGAGGATTTGGGGACATTACCTTTATGGCGAAAAATGTGAGATATATACAGATCATAAAGGTTAAAAATATATATTCTTATAAAAAGAACTCAACATGAGATAAAGGAGATGGATTGAGCTGGTCAAAGACTATGATTGCACAATACACTACCACCTAGGGAAAGCAAATAATGTAGAAAGTGATTTGAGTAGAAAGGACCATGGAATTCTGAACAAGATGAGAGTTGAAAGAGATCTTATGTTCATGGATCTAGTAAAGATAGATATGGGAATTATCAAAGAAGGTAATACATCACTTCATTTTCAAATGGTTCTAGAACCTTCTTTACTGGAACGGATAAAACGTTCTCAGGATAATGATGAGGAGTTTAAATATAAAATTAAAGCTTTAAATGATGAAAAGTTGACTAACTTCACATATGAAGGCGGTGTTTTGAAATTCAGGAAGTGGCTCTGTGTTCCCTCTATTCCGGAGCTAAAGAGGGAATTATTAGATGATGCTCAAAGTTTTTATTTTTCTATACTCCCCGGTAGCACAAAGATGTATCGAGATCTCCAAGATAAACTTTTGGGGGACAATATGATAGTGGAGATTTCAGAATATATATCAAAGTTCCTGATAGGTCAATAAGTGAAGGCAGAGAGGAAAATGTCTAAAGGGACGATTCAACCACTACCCCTACCAACATGGAAGTGGGAGAACATTAATATGGGCTTTGTCACCTGACTTCCAAGGTAATCTAAATGAAGAAATGCTATATGGGACATTGCAGATCATCTAAAAAAGATAACTCACTTTATCTCGATTTGAGAGGACTTCTCATTATATCGAATTTCATGGATTTACATCAATGAAGTGGTAAGGCTTCATGGAGTACCACTATCAATTGCATCTTACTATGATCCTAGATTCAAATCGATGTTTTGGAAAAGTCTCCAACATTCTCTAAGCACTAAAATGAACTTCAGTACGGCCTATCATCCTCCAACTGATGGCCAACCTAAGAAGACAATTCAGACACTAGAGGACATGTTAAGAGCATGTTCCATGGAATTCAAAGGAGGATGGGACTTACATCTTCAACTGGTTGAATTATTCTACAATAACAGTTTCCACTCTAGCATCTGAATGGAACCATATGAAACCCTTTATGGGGAAAGGTGCAGAACACTAGTGTGTTAGGATGAAGTTGGTGAGATTAACCTGCTAGGACCTAAAATGGCTGAAGAAATGGTGGAGAAGGTGAAAACCTTTCAGTATCACATCAATGCAGCCCAAAGTCTACAGAAGAATTATGTGGATAACCATCGATGAGATCTTGAATTCAAAGTTGGAGACCTGGTATTTCTACACATATCTCCATGGAAGAAGGTCATGAGGTTTTGGAAGAAATGAAAGCTAAGTCCTAGGTATATCATCCCCTTTGAGACCCTTGATCAAGTTGGATCTGTGGCCTATCGACTGACACTTTCACCTTCCATGTCAAAATTACATGATGTCTTTTGTGTATTCCTCTTAAAAAAGTACATACCAGACCCTTCACATGTACTCTCTTCAGAGGTGGTATTGTTGGAGGATGATCTTTTCTATGAGGAGCATCCAGTGAAAAACATGGATCGTAGAAACAAAGTTCAATGAAACAAGACATCTCATCTGTTTCAGGTACTATGGAAAACCATAAGTACGAAGTGGCAACGTGGGAATTAAAAGAATTAATGAAGGAAAAGTACCTCACCTATTTTTTGCCTAGTTTGTAAAATGAAAATTTGAGGGTGAAATTTACGAAGGGGGGAAGAATGTAACAAACTAATATTTTTCAATGGAAATTCCTTTGTTATAAATATAACATAATCACATGAAATCACAAAATAATTTACTATTATATGCTATGTGACCCTTAAATTATATGTTTGTCACTTCTGTGATGTGAATTTCAAAAATCTAACATTCACGGTTGTGATCAGTATGTTATTTGGAGTCCAATAGGGAAAACCTAATTTTCAGTGAATATTAACCTACCTTTATGAATAGTTATGAATAGTGATATAACCTAATGAATAGTAAACATACCTATGGTAGTATATATATGATATTAAAGCAAATGTATGATATACCTATGCTTTGGAATAAGTAAATAAATGTTTTAAAATTGTTGTTTTTAGAATAGATTATGATTTTAATTAAATATTAAATTAATCATATTTATAATTTTTTTTGAAAAATGGAATTCATTTTTGGATTCTACACATTGAAAATTGGTTGGGGTGAATTTTTTGGGCTTTTTCTGAAATACATGAATTTTTTATGAGTACTAAAATACGGTAAAATACCGTATATCAGTTAAATACACTATTAATGACATCAAAAGTGATGTAATCCCACTAGGTTTGAAATCACATGATAAAATTTCAATTATTGGTCATGTAATACCCACTATTACTTTTCTTGGGGGGAAATAATAAATTAATGAATTTTATATTACGAAATTCCCTCTCTCCTCCACTATAAAACCCTCTCTCACTTTCCCAATTCTTCACTCCTCGCAAGCCTTGTGACATATCCAAATTCTACCAAAATATCCTCCCAACCTCCTCTCCCACGTATAGAAATCCTTGGTCTCATAAAAAGACAAAAAAAAACTCCCTTAAAGAGGCCCTTAAGGATCTTTGGTTCAAGAGGTATATTATTCTTTTCAATTCTTTGTATTTCATTTCAAGTTCATTTGTTTTCTTTTTTCTATTACCTATCCTTATCCAAATTTTGTGATGACTCAAATACCTTATATGTAGTATAATTATTTCATGATAGAGGAATAGTTTATCATCATCTCTCTTTTTTACCTTCTTTAATACTATTAGTTAAAACATCATCCGAGATGTGTCAATTTTCCACATTCAAGGATGATGAGCTTATGATTTCTATTATCATTCTCAATTAGGGTCATGAAACAATTCCTGTTATGGTTGACTATGATTATTAGATATGTAATATAACCTGTGTATGATTCTGTAATTATTTTGTACAAATGGTATTAAGTTATAAAAAAAAATGAGTTCATGGTAATAAAAACCCACAAATTAACTGAAATAGTTATCATTATAGTTCAATATAATAATTCATCCTCATGCATTATATCCAAGTTATATAAATGAACACTAAAACCTATGGATGATCATAAATATTAAAATTAAATTCTTTAGAATTATATCTTTTCCACATGAACTCCATTAACTAGGAACAAGTGAACCGATTATGAAAATAAAGAAAACTAACACTCCTAAATGAAAAAACATTCTATATAATAACTTATAAATACAAGAATAAATGAACTAAATATAATTATTATAAACTAAATACATGTCTAATAGGTTATTAAGTAGATTATTAATAATTATAATTTCATATTCGAGGAGATTTGTTTTAAGAGTGGAACACGTACTGATTTAAGGTAAGGGTTTTCCCACTTGAACATCCATTTTAATTTGGGTTACATTTATTGTCTATTACCTCAATAAAACACTTTTTTATTACTATTTAATCATAAAAAATTATGTTTTTGGGTTATATATATGTTTACCAAAGAGAATATTTTTTTAATTTATGGATGGTTATATGTTTTAAAAGTAACTCGCAAAATGGTTTCCAAATAACAAGCTCGACCAAAGGGAATTTATCTAATTCTTACATATTTTCATGGGTACTGTATAATATGTTTTCAAGAACCATTATCTATATAAAATAAATAATTATATTGTGAAAATAATATCTTACTTCAATTCTGTTTTATACAAATATTTTTCCAAAAGAATGCTTCTTTTCCATGTAAAAGAGTATTTATCTCAAGATTTTCTCAAAGATTTTATAAGTGTAGCTTCATCTTTTACAACACTCTTGTAGATTCTTATGTATTATTGGGATTTGTATGCCATGTTATATTCTACCATATTTAATTTAATGGTTATGATTAATTTTGATGTTGATGTGCTATCTTAAATCCATTGCCCATTTTACTCTGAATGGTTAGTGTTTATTCTTAATGTTCGGGGAGAGTTACTTTCATTTCATATATTAATTTCAATATGAATGTATTTGATTTATATGTTTATCAAAATTAATAAGACAAATTGATTGGACATAATAAGGGTTGGGTGGGGCCCTTTATATCGCCTTGATGCATCGGTAGGTCTTATGAGACAAACTATGGTATTGGTAGAAGGCCTTTACAAAATGATTATTTATGGTCTTGGCAGAAGGCCATGTTAGTATGGTTATGTTTTCCTGCATTATGAATTCCCCGATTATGAATATAGTATTAATGGTTCATGTTGTTATTAAACTAGAAGAATACCCATGATTATGTAATGTTATGAAAATATTTACTAAGCTCATATTTCTGTCATATTATGCTCTAGTTTATTTTTAACGGAATGTGTTTTAAATTATTCACCATGTCTAATGTTTATGTTATCTTCTATTGTATTTCTTACCCTTAATATGAAATTAAACTCCCCCTTTATTATATTTCATTTCTATAGGTCATGAATAATTTTATTATGAATTACATGATGAAATAACTTAGGATTTATGGATGTTGTCTAAGGAGTTTCTATGTTGTTTATCATGATAAGTTGTAATGATGAATTTATGTATGTATCTTGTTTCCAACTATACATAACTACTAGGTCCTTTGGGATGCTTATTAATTGTTTGTATTCCAATGTAATCAATAAGGCACCGGCTCCGAGAAACTAGGGTTGTGTCCTTACATACTTTATAGTGAAAGTGTGGTTATTTTGAGTTATTTCTAGTCCTCAAAGTAGTATTTAGTGTTCCTCAATTGTGATAAAGTGATTTTTGAAGGTCATAAAAATAAATGGATTAAATTAGTAAGTGAACTATTAGGTTGGTCTTATGTAGACAACTATATTCATTTAATTTTATTATTATTTATTTTTCACAATTACTCAATTATGGTAGTCATAATAATTACAATATGAAGTCATGGGTTCATGGTGTTTTCCATAATATCCAGGTTATAGATTATACAGAGGGATGATTATTCTCCCTTTCCTCTACTATTAACAAGTCATGAAATGGATTTGATTGAATTAGGTATTTATTATATTTTATAATTGTGTAAGTTTATTATATGATATGTGCAGATAATTGGATGATGTGGATGCAAAGTTTGGGTGTACGTGGATGGGGGAGGACCTGAGGCTGATGGATTTCATGATTACTTAACCTATCACATGGAGGATGTGATATGTGGTGATGTGGTATGTGTTTTGGGAATGTGGCATGTGGAGGTGGATAAGTGGGGTTGGGTTTGATATACTTATACAATAATTATTTCATGATATGTAAGAGATAACAGTATTAGGATGCAAGGCATTGGGACATGAGAGTGATTAGTTTAGTGAAAAATTAGTTATGAGGTACCTTCTTGACATACACTTCTAACTAATACAAAATACATTTAAGATGACACATTTTTCATATTGGTTTTATAGAACCAAAATTATAAAATATTTTTTTACATCGTATATATTTTAATCGATGTGAAAAATATAATATGTTTCTCTAAGACAATGGATACTTAATAACTGATGTTGAAAATATATTTTTCCACATTTGTTATTATGTAATAGATGTCCCAAATCATTTTTTCTCATATCACTTTATAAAAAAATAATTTTGAAAACCTTTAAATTGATTACAAACCATTGGGATGAGTCATCTATTGTTCATTGATTCACATAATATCCTTTGGTTTTCTATCATGTGGTTAACCATAACCATTCATTCAGTAATTGAGTGGAATCAAATATCTTTTAGTATCCATTAACCAGCATCATCCATCCTTATCTGTATTTAGCTTCTATATTCACTCTCTTTGTACAATCTTCACATTTTTATCACATTCTAAATCACCCCCACCTGATATCAATCTATAGTTGGTTTTTATAATTTATATTTTCGATGCATTAATGTTATTTTTATTTTTTTGAAATTATGATTTTCCATTTGATTTTTCCATTGTAATCACATTCGCTATGATATTTATATTTAAATTACAACTTATTTACACATCTATGTATTTTTCTAAAATGTTGAATTATTATTTTGAGTTAATGGTTTTAAAAAATTATTATTTTATGAATTGATGTTATAAATAATTATATTTTAATGATTAATGTGTGATAAGGTATGGTTTAATCCATTGTAAATGGTCATTTAGACGGTTTAGTGGTTTACAATGTTTGAATACCGAGTGTGGAAAATATATAATAACATAATCATGTTTATTATGTGATATTTATTATGAAATAATGTTAATTATATATGTTCAAATTGATAATTTTTTTAAATATGTACTCATTTGTTTTGTGAATTAATTTATGGTATTATTTTGTTTTTTTATAAAGACAAATTTAAAATTCACTAAGATAATATAATAACTAATATTCAATTATTGATATTAGTTATAGATAATAATGAGTCAATTCTGGATTAATACACTATGAAGAAGTGATAAATAAGTGGTAGTTATTGATAATTTTTTTAATTTTCTAAAAATAATGTTCCAAAAAGCTTCATGTTTTTATATCCATTCTTAAAATGTTTAAATATAAGATAGTTGAAAATTAGAGGAATCAATGGTCATTTTTTCTTCCAAGTTTCTAATTAGAGTTATAACTGAAGGACTTGGTACAATAAAACTAGTAATAATTCTAGATCAATTGATGATGATGATACTGAAGATGATAATTTTGATCAAATTGAAGAAACGATTTGTGATATTAAAGAAGATGCAATTGGGAAAGAACTAATAATTAAGAATCTATATCATAATATGCAGAAACTATTTTATATAGTTTATATAGAATTTATTATTTTATTAATGGCTGTAATATTGATTAACTTGAAGGTGAGAAATGGACAAGGTGAGAATAGTTTTATAGAGTTTCTAAAGCTATTAAAAATTATTACTAAATACAACAATACTCGAAATTAAAATTTTAATGTGAAGAAAATATTTCTCCTAATGGGTTTCTCGTAGAGAAATATACGTATATATCTGAATTATTATGTGATATATATGAAAGAATACAATGTTTATTAGAGATACCTAAATGTGGGAAATTACATTATAAGTTGAAATTAAAAACACAGGATGATTTAGTAGTTGCAGAGACTCGTGGAAATAAAATTTGGTACCTTGTTATAATTTCTCATATGGAACATTTATTTTCATATTAAAATTATAATACTTCTAATATATAATGTATATGAGTGAATATTTGAAGGAAAATTACATCATCCAGATGATTTTCCACAATAAAAGCTAATTGATCTACAGTTTCTTACGTTCATAAATAAAGATAGAAACATAAGAATTTTATTGTTCATAGAAGGAATAAATACATATCAAATACTTAATATAAAATAGTATTCATGGAATACTTTATTCATAATTTATGATAATAAATAAATTTTTTAATATATAGTGTTAAGGGGTATTAATCTTTACTAATTTTTGATGAAAAAAACATTATAATCTGAACCACAAAATTTCAAAAAAACATTATAAGTCGTTTATTAGAGGTTTTTTTCTATGGATTAGTATTATCAAAGATTAATAAAAGGCATTAAATGGATTATAATAATTTTATATTGATCCAACAACATTTTCCACTGATAATTATTTTGGTAGGGTGAAAAAAACTGATGTCCAATTTAGAAAGATAAAAATATGTTAGTGATAGAATCATTTGGAAGACACAATTAGTATTTTTTGAGATTCAATATTAGAGATATCATGAGGTCATAAAATTGATTTCATTCATGTGTAGAATAATATATATGATTGTTTGGTTAGAACATTTTTATATATTAAAGGAAAGGATAAATATAGGATTAAAGCAATATTGGACTTACTCCCAATAAGAATAAATTTGGATATATCTCCCACTATTAATATAATATGAACATAATTACATTTGTGTTTTCATAAACTATACATGATGGAGAAAATATTTTCCAGTGTCTCAATGGTATTAAAGTTCCACATATTTATTATTAAAATTTTAAAAAATTTGTGTCACTATAAGATTTGATGTTTACAAGCATGAAATCTCATTATCGTCACATCATGGTATAATATTTCCTTCTAGTTGTATTTCATAGAATATTTACCATATGTATTAGAATGATTATCATGAAGGTGTGCTATTTTTTCAAATAAATATTCAACAATATTATTTATCTGAATTCATTGAACAATTTAGAGAATGATTTCATTTTCATACTTCGTCAATTTAAAATATATGTTCCTCAATCTATGTTTGATATCACGATTCATTTAATGGTTTATGCTGTGTGATAAATAATGATTTTTGGTAATGTATATCTATTTTGTATGTATATTTTTAAAAGTTATATGATGGTGTTAAAGAAATATGTGAAGAATCTATACCAACTCGATGCCTCAAGTGTAGAGAGGTATATTTCTGAGAGGTTTTACAATTTTGTAAAAGATATATAAATACGGTGGATCACATCGGTTTTCTTAGATCCTTACATAAATGATTTGATTAGATGATAAAGGGGATTTTTGGATTTTGAGGAATTTTTAGAGTTTTGTATAGGCAACTTGTATGCAATGGAGCATATTGGTTTTCCAATATCTCACTACAAATGAGTCAATTATGGATGAGATGGGATATGTGGTTTGTAAGTGAAATCATTGACAGGTGAATTGCTAAATGAGGTATATTTATATATCATGAAAAACATATATGATTCTCAACTATATATGAAATTACATATTAACATGTTAAAACAATGTTATCCATATAAGAATGATATGTGTATTTTCAATGATCAAAACAACTCATTTTTAAATAGTTTAAAAAGATCGTTAATGGTAGATCAATTTCAATAGTATAATTGAGATGGTTAGAAATAGTCCCAAGTTTGAATTTGATAACATGGTCTGAGTATGACAGTAAAGGCTATACATTTCATGCAAGTGATCAGGAAAATAGGAGTAAAGTTCAGAATAATAGTGTATTGGGGTTCACAGAAGCAATTCATATTTCAATTTATCTAGAAAAAACAATAATCTCTATGTAAGGTGAAAATTATGGAGTAAATCATGAAATAATGGAGGTTGGTTATATTAAATTTTGAGTACAATTATTTAGTCGAATTTTTTTCCAGTAACAACGATGCCAAACATGATGAATTTGGTATCAAATAGTTAATATGAATATACTGGAATACACTCTTGATCCTTTTATCACCGGAACACTTGAAAAAATTATATGTTATTGATCTATAAAATATATAGTGGGAAATAATTTTATAGTTGCAAAACAATATGCTAGTGATGAAAAATATTGATGAAAATACTTTATTATATGATATCCTTACTACCATAGAAATATTAATAGAGAATTTTTATAAACATATCGTAGACATGGTTTTTACCTAATAGAAGCATCATGAAAAAGAAATATAGGAAAATAATATTTTACTAATTTTCTAATATTACAGGTAATATATATATGTATATATATTAAAATTATAAATTTTATAAAATGTTTGTTATATTAGTTTGATTTTTTTACTTAAAATGCATATTATTACTAATATGTTAATCTATTTGTTTAGATTTTTTTACAGTTGTTTTTTTCATTTTAAAATTATTCAACTTTATATGTAACTATCTCATTTTTATTATCCTTTAATTGAGTATGGGTAAAAAATTGTATATAAGGGTAAACAAAAACATAAAAAGTTTATATAGTGGTAAACTAAAGTTGTATGGGGGTAAAAATTGTTAACTAAGGGTAAACTAATGTTAATTATGTGTAAAACAATAGTTAAGTGTAAACTAAAGTTATGTTTGGGTAAGAATATGTTAAGTAAAAGTAATTTTTTTAAAGGTAAACTAAAGTTATATTTGGGTAAAAAGAAGTAAAATAATGGTAAAAATATATATTTAAGGGTAAAAAAAATCTTTTACAGGTTTTTAAAAGGTAAACCAATGATAATTAAGGGTAATAAATAGTTATATATAGGTAATCTAATGTTATTTAAGGGTAAAAATAAGTCATGTAAGGGTATAAAAATTTGTTTAAGGGTAAAATAAATATATTTATGAGTAAATACACGTTATGTATGGTTAAATAAAATTTATTTAAGGGTGAATAAAAGTTAATTAAGTGTAAAATATGTCATGAAAGGGTAAAATAATGTTATGAAAGGGAAAATAAATATTTTTTAGGTTATGAATGGGTAAATTAAAAGTAAAATAAGGGTAATATATTGCTATGTATAGGAAAAAAAATTTATATAAGGGAAACCTAAAAATTATTTGACAATAGTTTAAAATAAATTACCCTATACATGATTGTTTACCCTTATATGACATTGTTTTACCCCTACTTAAGTAAGGTTAAACTATAGTAAATTAGGGAAAATTTTTTGTAAGGATAAAATAAATTTGTGTATGGGTAAAAAATGTCTTGTATGGGTAATATAAATGTTATTTAACAAATATTTTATATTTTTACATAATTAATCACACCATGCAATCATATTTATTTTTATTTATTCATATACATATGTATGTATGTATAATTTAGTTTTATTATTAATATTATAAAATCAATATATATTTTTTGGATTTTATGAAAATACATATAAAATATATTTAATATGTTAAATGAAAATAAAAAATGTATAAAAGACTATTTTCAAAGAATGTTATTTTTGGTGCAATACATTAGAACATTTTTTTTATTCACTCACCATTTTAGAGAATGTTTACTCCAAAATGGTGTATTATCTTGTATACTCTCTAATGAATTTGATAAGGTGGGGGTTGTTTACTATTTTATTTATTTATATAATTTTGAAATTGTTAATATCTTTTAATTAGATAATTAGATTTATTTTCTTTTATTTATGCTATTTCATATCTCTTTAGTAATGTTAGTATTTTAGTTTACCACTTTCACAAATATAAATAGAAATGTTCTTAGTTTTAATTAATTTTTATTGTAAAATTTTTCATTTTTATTTTATTTTATAAGTAATATTTTTATTTATATATCTATGTATTAATTTATTTTTACTTTGATTTGTTGGATAATGTCATATCGAACATCATAGTCACCTTGATCATCTAGGGAGGACCATACATATAATTCTATTGATGAACCTCTTCATAAATATATATAAGATCAATAAATTTCCATAGGGGCCAAGAATTATTTTATTGTTGATACAAATGGGAACACAAATTTGTGATAATTATCAGTTTCCCTTTGTGGTGACTAGTGGATACCTATTGAGTTTTATGAGAATGTGATTCATAAAGACTAAAATTAAAAATAATTTATGACTTTTATTATGGTCAAAGATCTATCTAATGATATTATTTCAATTTTTATTTAGAGAAGTGCCTATAAAGATACAATATATCAATTGTGGTAGAAAATTTTGGTAAGTTCGTTTGTTATTAATTTACTTCTCATGGTTTTTTACAAATATAAGAATTTTCCCCTTCTTATAAGAGGACATATGATATACCTAACACTAGATAATCTAGGAAGAAAAGTTTATCATTGGATTCTAGAAGATAGAGCAAATTTAAATCAACCATCTCATCAGATTTACTTTTTGAGGAAATTCCAAATTACAATCCATATGACATATATTCTTTTTCAGATAAAGATACATTGAAGAAGTTCATTGAATGTTGATAAGAAGAATTGTTTTTTGGAAATTTTAATATTATCTTTTAGATGGCTTATATATTATTTATCATTTTAATTATACGTTTATCTTTAATTTATAGAAAATGAGTAGATCTCATTAGGATATACAATCCAAAAATCAATACCCCCATACTTTATCTCATGGAGGGTATACGTTATTAGAAGAACAAATGATAGCTGGAAAATTTTAAAAAATGAGATCGTGGTATTTAATATCTGTATATATTGACTATCCTCTCCCTATATAGACATAAAAAATGTATGGGTTCCCAAATGATAAAAAGTGTCAATATCTTATGAATGAATCACGTCCTATAACTGAAATGTTTTCTAAATATTATTTAATTTATTTATGTTATAAAAGTTAATTAAAATATTTATATATTGGTATTCACTGATGAATTTTTCAAATTTTATCTACAATAATCCCTTGAGGAGAACATCACATATAGGGGATTCAAACCTAATGGTGGGAAGGATATTTTATTTGTTGTATAGGGAAAACCTGAACATACTTGTCTTGTATGAAGACACTTGATAACTTTATCAATAAAAAAATGTGTTCTTTCATTTTTAGAATTCTTCCAAATAAGATGTATATAAAAAGGAAAATATAAGTTTTGAAGCTAAATTTATAGAGATGGGTGAGATAATGGTGTAAATTTTCAATTATTCATTATATTTTATATTTCTAGACATGAAAAAATATTTTTAGTCTACAAATACAACTCCTACACCATTTTCTGAACATCCCACTCCTATAACACTTCCTTAAAATCCAACCCTCTACCTTATTCTACTTATCCAGCTCCTACACCTCCTCAACCACAACATACCATCTATTATTATTTATTTATAGTGTATCCAAACCCTGATATTGTTGTATATGGGATTATATATAATATTTGCGATACCTTCCATCATCAACCTAGATATATGTAGTAGCTTAGGGACATTTTGTATGATATTAAAGATAGATAAAAAAGAGTACCATTTTCTACAAATGAGGTCACTATTTTTAGACAAGGTATTGACCATTTTTTAGTTTTCCCATCTATATTTCAATAGAAAATTACAACTGAGGTATTTATATGACATATATTTTATTTCATATTAGTGTTAATTTTTTTTAAATTTTAAAATTAAAATATTTATCTATTTCAGAAAGAAATAAATTAATGTTAAAGACATAATATATATAAAACAAGAAGTATATAAAGGTATGAATTTAAATATTACTTTTTCATGACTTAATAGACTATCAAAATTTCATCTTTATTGTTAAAATATTATGAGATTTAAATGGATGCTATCATTTTTGGGAATGATCTGAAATTGACTACTTTAAGAGAGATATAATGGAGCTTATAACTAAATATTTGTTGGGAACAAATGTGATGAATGTCATTTCCATGTCAGTTTATTATAATATAACTTTTAGTTATTTTAATTTATTTAAACGTAATACTTATATTGGGTTTTATTATGTGTATTTATATGATTTTTATTCAGTATAATGTAAAATAAGTATATGTATTTTTGGACAAAAAATGTACACGACTTGTGAGGAAAATTTATGATAAAAAATAATAGTATTTATTTCTAAAGTATTTCAAAATAATACAATTCATTGTTAGATGATTTTTTATCTTGATGGGTATGAAAACATATATTTCATAAATTGTTATTCCTCCTAAATAAATAAACACTCACATTATAAATTTTGTATACTAGTTTCCATTGGATGCTATGTGTTTTTTTCAACAGAGATGTAAACTTATTGGTTATTATTTATACAAGGTGACATACAATAATTTTCTTAATGTATTTTATATGAATGTTTGATTATTTGAAAACATGTATATAATAATGACATTTAAATTTATTTCATACATATAATTTTCAAAAACTAGAATGAATTTAATTTATATAGCCAAAGGGAAAGAGGATTGCAATGATCAAATATATAAAATAAAAGGTGGCTTCCCATTTATAATTACTACATTTTAGAAAAATTACATACAACCTTATTCTGAAATGAAAAATTATTTTTAGATATAATTATCATCCTCATGGAGTAATAGAATGTGGATATTATTTTATAATATTTTTTTTGAAATAATTACAATTGGGATAGTTAAAATATTCTATAGGGTTATATGTTATTATAATTTTTTCTTTGATTTATCGTATAATTATATTGAGAATACATGTTAAATACATTATTTTTTTAATTTATTGATATTTTATAGCCCTATTACATATAATTAACTAGAGATAAATCACTTATTAAGTGAATGGGTGGAATATTTCAATGTTTGTATTGTGTTTTAGTTGATTTTTAATATATTTTGTTTTGTTTAAACTTAAATTTTTAAATTAAAAATGGTCTGAATTTGTGATTTTATTTTATATTTTCGCTTCTGTGCTGCTATTTTTTATGTATCTTTCCCTGTATTACTGATCTAATTTATTTTATTTAATTATTAAAAAATTATATTTCTATTCTCTATTCTCTAAATTATGTGAAAATTAAGAGAAATTTTATTTTCACATGAGTGTTTTATAAAAAATGTGGAAATTTATTCCAATTATATATTTTTAGTGTTATTCTATAATTGTTTTTTTACAAATTAACCTGAAAATAACTTTTTGTTTTGGATAAAGATATCCAAAATGAAGAAAATATTTAACACATCACTCATAATAATTTAATGAAACAACCGATGTTAAATGCCAAGAAAACCATCTTGGAAAACCATTTTTCACTTGTTTTAGTTGTTTTCAAAGGGAAATTATTTTGAATAAATGTTAATGTGAAAATTGTATTTGATTAGAAGAAGATTCTAAATTGGTGTTATTGACGATCTTTTGAATTTTATCAATGGTGGTGTTCATTTTTATACATACCCAAGCCTCATCCCCATATTATTAAATGATTTTTGTCATAAATATATGATAAACACAACCCAAGGATCCAGAGGTCTAGTGTATTTGGTAGACTAGGTACATATAACGTCAACATGAAGGTAAAGTAAAAAATTTATTTTACTCTAAAAAATATTCTTCTAAATACGATGATATTCTAAATCTACAAATTATTACATTGGGAATACCTAAACAAGAGGGGTGAGTTATAAAACCTAGTAAGGGATTAAGTATGGTAATGACATATAACATATGGGTCAAATGGAATAACATGAAATCAAAAAAGAAAAGAATTATGAATAATCATATGGAATCATGATACAAAATAGATGGTATCATAAGATCAAGTTATCATATAAATTTTCAAAAATTATAATACATGAAATCATAAGAATAAGACAAGTATCACTTCTGAGACATCATAACATGACATAACTAGTCCTCAAATAGATTAAGTTGACACCCTAATCCTATAAATTCCATCTACGGAGAAATAAACAATAATCAATAAATTGGGTCTCTATCTATGTGACCCCATAATAATATATACATGAATATGTGGGACATATAATGGAATCCAACATAAATCATAAGCATCAGAAATACCTTGGGAAGGTAATGTGTTTCATATGCTTGCATTAAATCAAGATCAATGGTTATTTTATAAGGATTCAAAAGAGAAGAATTCATTAAATATTATAGACTTTTATCTTTCATTCAATAATCATAGTTCTCAAATACATAGTTTATTTTAAAAATTTGTGAGAAAGGGTAGAGAATTGATTATATAAATGAATATTTAAAACGTTGTTTTAAGGAATTAGTAAAATTATTATAAAGAAGGAAAGAATATAGAATTTTTATTGAAATAATTGGTAAAAAATGTCTAACTATAAAATATTTAACATTTTTTTAAATCATGAATTTGTAAAATACCTTAAAATAATGTCACATGAAAGCGTTGAGGGATATAAAATTTCCCCTTAATCGGGTTTCAATTTAATGAAGGGGCTGAGAAAAGAAAGGAATGAATTTATTATCCCAGAAAATAAATGGGGAATAAGTTAGGTAAATTTTTAAGGAAATATTATATATAATTTATAATTATTACATAATGTGAAAAATTGATAGAAAGTGAGGTATAAGGAAAAAAGGCTTAACCCAAAAAATGAGCTTGGTTTATAGTGTTCCCTTACCATGGGTGCAAATTAACTCCGCACATTCACATAAAATAATATGTAATAAAATTATATTTATTAAAAACATTATTGATACCATAATTCACATATATTTGGTTTATTATTATTCTTTTATGTTTGTTTAGAGTAATTTAATTAAGAAACAACTTATATATTCATTGTTTTAGGGTTGTTAATTTCACAGATCCAAGGTTGGATTAATTTGCTGGGAATTCTGAGAGCTATTATCGAATGGTTCCATGAGTCCATAATATTGATTAAATATTTTTCATTTAATTCCTATTGTTTGAAATTTCAATAATTTTAATACTATTAAAATACACACAGTACATAGAGTACAAATATTATCATTTTATTGTTAATTCACTTTGGTAGTTTTTCCAACCACAGGGAACTTACTTAGTTTTACTTAAAAATATGAAAATATATCTATTATAGAATAAAACATATATAATATATTAATTTAGATAACTTTTTACCATAATAAATGTATTAAAATAGCCATAAAGGTGGTGTGGAAAAATGGAGGATTTCATTTATGGAGGCGGTGAACTGACCATGATGAGAATAACATTTTCATTTTAGAATGAAAAGAGAAAATGATTGATAACGGATATTATATTGGGGAACTAATACTATATTACATTTATTACAGTTTATTATTTGTCTTATCTTGGATTGAAGAGGTATGGGGTGGTATAAGTGTAAAATTATTAAAAGAGATAAGTTGAAAATATTACTCTTTTGATAGATGTCATTAAAAACACCTTAAGTCACCTTGGTTTTAAATCTTGGTGGAACCATAATGATATAGAAATATGAGTTATGTTTGGGAATTTAATTGGGTATAAATTTAGTAATCTCAAAGGCTTAAAATGTGTGAGTATAATGGATGGTATTTGTAGGAGGAGGAGATGATAGTTTTTGAATATAATATCTATTAGTTTATTTTTTTGGATCAAGATGACCAATAGTGATGAATAATGTGAAAATATATAGTAATTTATACATTGTATTTTGATATAATGGGTTCTTACATCATCGATGACTCAGTTATTCATATACACAACTTATAATGTTAAATAATATATTTTTTCATATGTCACGATTCACAAAAATATATATTATTTTACCGAAATTATTTATTTACTATGGTCATGTTTTGATGATTAGATTAAAAAAATGAAATCCATTTTATAAAAATAATTTTCTAAAAATGGAAAATTTTATTTTTTATATAAAATATTAATTTATTTTAAAAATACAAATGTTTATATTATGATCAATATTACAACCCATTTAAAAATTACATAGTTCCTTATAAAATTATATTATAATTTTAATAAAACATTATATTATTTAATAGATCCATTTTATAAAAAATAAACTTTATTTTAATTTTGTATAATTATCCTTAATATTTATATAACAGTACCTTACTAAATATGATACATGTCTAACATCAGTAGAGGAATTCCATTGATAAAATTATTGTTTGTTAAATTATACCCCCTTAATAAATTTTTCACTCAAAATATAAATTTTACCAGTAATATAAAAATAGATGAGGTTACTTCTGTTTAATTATTTCCTGTGGTTCCCATGTTTCCACCTCATGCATATTTTTCTACCATGGTACTTTGAAATGGTGAAGAGTATTATTTTGACGAAACTTGTCTCTATAGTCTATGATCTTCCCCAATTCTACTCAATAGATAAATCATAATACAAATATAACACCTTGATATTTACTAAATATTAGGAATCTTATATATACTACCTAAAGAGAGATACATGGAACGTGTCATGTACTTGAGACAAGGTTTGTGGTATTTTTTATTGATAGGAAAAAACTCCAATGTGATCAAGAATCTCAAAGGGATTGATGTATCTGGTGTTTTTCTATCACTTCCTCCCAAATATCATGACTCTCTTCCATGGAGATATACATAGGAATGTCTTATCTTTTACCTCAAACACTAGGTTTCTCCCATTGTTATCATCATAACACTATTATTAAATTTGATCTACCTTAGTGTTCATATAAATTGTCATTTACTTTTCTACCATTTCCTCGATCATTTTAGACCCTAAAATCATGTGTTGACCAACTTCATCCCAATACAATGGTGTCAAAAATATCTTCTATAGAGGTATTTATATGGAGAAATTTATATAATTTATTGAAATATATTATTTTATGATAACTATGTCAAAACAATACGTTGATCCCATCCTCTATTAATGTCCATTGAATAAGCTATCAATATATCCTTAAGTATCTTGATTTTCTGAATAAATTCACTATCATTTTATGGGTGATTGGTTGTACTGAAGTTAAACATTATGTTCAGAGTATACTGGAGAATTTTATATAAATTTTAGGATAATCTCAGATCTTTATTAGAAATAATTTGTTGTGTTATTCCATGTACCCTCACTACCTTCTAATGTATACCCCTACAAGTTGATCGAGTGAGAAGTTCTCCCAAATGGAAATGGAGTGAGTAGTATTTGTAAGACGATGTACTATATCCCATATGAAATCAGTTACTGTAGATATCTTTAAAAATACTTTTAAAAAATTCATGGTAATTATTCTCATTTTAATGCAAGTAAGGGTAATGGATTCATCATTATTTTAGATATTTTCTTTTCTACCTTAACTTACTAACATACGAGGCACTTGGTCGTATATTATGTGATCTCTTTCTTCATATCATCCCACCAATCATGATCTTGAATATCCCAATTCATATTCATGATACCTTTGTGGATGGTGAATATTTAGTTATCTTCATGATTAAAAAAACTCATTATTTATCTTAGGTTTTGATGGTACAGATAGTCATGACCCAAATATTACAACTCCTCCATCATAAATATTGAACTCTAAGGATTTTAATTTCCTTATATCTTCCAAATTCTTTTTTACCTTCACTCCATCCTTTGATAATCCTTTGTATTTTATTGAATATATAAATGAGTATTCATTTATGATAGATTGATTGTTTTTCATTCCATAATGAATTCCATTTCCATATTTTAATATCCTAATAATATTAGATCCTTCTCAATTATCATCATTGATAAGGTTGTATGATATTGTAAACATATATCATCTTCCATTTTATTCACCTTTCTATAAAGGTAATAGATTTTGAAGTTATAGTTATTGTTCATCTATAACCATATTTGCTTGTGCATATTAATCTCCTTTTACGTGAATATATATTTTAGGCCCTTATGAACTATATATAATCAAAACACCTCCACATAGAGATAATTCTATCTAATCACTAATTCCAAGATCATTATTCACAACTTTAGATCATGCATTGGATAGTTTTTATCATAGACAATCAAAAATATTAAGAAATAGGTTATCACCTTATCATTTACCATTAGTTCACCACCCAAGCCTTCCTTTGAATAATTTTTACCACAAAATATTCCCCACTTGAGTGAAGTGTGAGTATTGGGGTATTGATAAGCCTGATTTTCAATTCCATAATGATTTATTCACATTTATTGGTCTAAAAAACGTCACTACATTTAGAGTTATCTTGGTCATCATTTTTAAAATCATGAAAAGTTCATTATAAATCATCGATAGTACCCCAGTAGTATAAGGAGACTATATATCTCCTTTAAATATTTCAGTATGGGACACTTTTCAGTCACCTCTGTGTTTAAAGGGTCTATAGATATCCCATTTATTGTGATAACATAACCGAATAATGATACATTATCCATCCATAACTCACAAGTCCAAAACATTGCAGGTTTCATCTCCTTTGAAAAATGTCTTTAGCACAATACCCAAGTGATCCTCACGGTCCTTCTTTATATTGCAGTATATAAGAATATCATCTATTAATACAAAAAAATATTTTATGATGTAATCTCTAAAGACTCATTTCATTAAGTCCATCAATATTTCTATAGCATTATTATGTCCAAAGGGACTCACTATGAACATATACTATACACACACGCTATTGGAAAGGTAATCTTGGGAATATCAATCTTAATAACCTTTAATTAGTGTTATTTAAATCATAGGTCCACCTTACAATAGTAATATGTTAATTGGAATAGTAATTTATGATATTTATAAAATTATTTTTATAATATTTATTTCTTTTTGGAATCAACACATTAAAAAATATTAATGGAATATTTTTGGTTCTGTCTAAAATATTTGAATTTTTGTTCAATAGTGAAATATAAAAATAAAATATTTAACATTATAAGGTTAATTAATGAATAATTAAGACATTTGTATTATATAAAACCATTATATCAAACTCGCATGCCTAAATTACTATATATAGTCAAAATACCCATCCATATTGGTAATCTTGAGCCAAAAATAATAAACTAATGTATTTTATATTCAAAAACTCCTCTCTCCACCAAATAAATACCGCAATATATTCTCAAAGAATCTAAGACTTGGATACGATATTTTTCATTAATTCTCTACAAAACCCCTTCCCCTATGTCCTAATGATGATTGTGTCATTAAAGGAATAACCAATGTGCCTTAAGGTGTATTTGAGGAGACAAAATTAAAACTGTTAATATTCACAATGTATCTATTACAATGTTTTTATGCTACTTCCATATATAAATATATTCCATAAAATATGAAATAATGACTCCATAATAATAAATATACTAGAATTTTATTATGTTAATGTATTTTCCATTATCAATCCTCTTCTCATTTCATTATAAAATTAAAATGTTTATTACATTATAATCAATTCACCGACTCCATGAACAACGTATATTATTTTTCACCATTCAAGGATACATTTATTAAAATTATTAAAGTGATAAATTATTTAAATAATTATATTATATATTGTTTTATATTATAGAATGGATAAATGGTCATATGCTTAAATAAAATTGAGGATGTTTTCCATGGTCAGAAAACCAACCCAAGTGAATTAACTGTAAAATGATAATATCTGTACTCTAGGAACCATGTGTGTTTTAATAATATTAAAATTCCCACCATTTAAATATCTATAAAAACTATAAATAAAATTTTATAAAAAAGTTTAATTTACGGAACCATACCACACTGACTCTCATAATTACCAATAAATTAATCTGACCTTGGAGCCATGAAACAAATGACCTTGAGACAATGAATATAAACTATACATATCAATTAAATGACTCTAAAATAAAATAAAATAATTAAATCAAATAATATATAATTGAATTAGAATATAAATTATGTTTTTAATAAATATATTTTTTTTATTCAGGATGTTAAGTGAATGTTCATGGTGAATTCAGAACTTAGGTAAGGGAACTCTCTAAACCACCCTATTTTTGTTGGGTAATGCCCTTTTTGATCTCTACCCCACCTTATATATCTATTTAATTATATAAAATTATTTGAAATTATATATATATATACATATACCTTACATATGTACCTATATTATTACCCCTTTATTCACTCATGGTCTACATTACTTGCATTTATTTATCAATACTTTCCTTAAAATCAAACCTGATAAAGGGATACATTTTTCTCCCTTAACCCTTTTATAAAACATTATTTTAAATTATTTTAAAAAAAATTATTTCATAAAATGTGGACTAATTAAGGTTTAACAAATTAGATTTACCTCTAGTTTCTAAGAAAATTCCATATGATTTTCCTAATATAAAGGACTTCTAATAATTCATTAAAGCACCAGTTTAATGGTTAATTTCAATACCCAATTCACTTCCATTTTTCATGAATTTTTAAAATGAACATAATATTTGAGACCTATTAATATTTATGAAATTATGTATTTCCATAATTTTTAATTCCTTCATATATTTGGATTCTTTATGAAATATCCTTTGATTAATCTTTTAGAGAAGACTATATAACCCATTAAGTTCCCTAATTATTTCTCATGCATATGAATTATGTTATATTCCATTAAATATAACACCTATTCATGTATATGATATGATAGGTGTTCTCAGAAAGTGATTCAATGCATTGGGTAATTTTTATTTATCATGAGATGAGATGTATCAGATTAGTGGGAAAATCCAAATCCATTATGGGAATCTGTCCATTATGTTATGGATTCTCAATAGTGAGCCTTGACGTATGGTTTGTATATTTTTTATTATGATGTTTCCATATTCCTATGATGATTTGATCATATGATTACATATTGTTTTAAGGATAATGTATGATTATTCATGAGCATTTTATTTTATGATATCATATTATGTCATTTGAATCAAATGTTATGATTTGTTAAAATTCAAAATCACCTACTAGGATTTAGAAATCACACGATTTTTATATATTCCTCAGGTTAACCAATGATGTTTCAGAAGATAATTTCATTTAGGAGAACAATATAGATATTGAAATACATTTTTTTATTTTAGTTTTATATCGATGTTTTATTAACCTTGTTTACCAAAGAAACTAGGCCTCTAGATCACTTTGTTATGTTTATGGGATATTTATGTTAAATATCTTATAATAAAAAGTGTGATAGGATTTTGTCCCTAAAAAAAGAATTCCATATTTAATAGATCCCAACAGAGCATCATCCACGCCATTTCATAATCCAATCATTGTTTTCTACACAACTAAAATTTAATGTGATTAAAAACTCCTTCCCTTACAAAAATACACTATAAAGTGATAATATTGAAAAAAATAGTTTCATGAATGGGAAATGAAGCCCAAGTACTCTAAATTTAAATAATAAATCAACACACAATTTAAAATGGGTTCAAAATATGACATAAGGTATTAGTCAAAATCATTTACTATCCCAAAAACATTAACATATCTAAATATACACTAATTAAATAAAAATATATTAAATCATGGGAAATTCATAATTTTGGTGTCACACAACATCTCATCGGAAATAGATCATCTCACCAGACACTAGAAACTTTGAGCTAATCAACATGAAGTTGTAAATTTTTTTTATAACTCTATAAGATCACCTATTTATCCTCTTTCAGAAAATCGAAGTCCTATATCCAAGATAATTCATCTCAACCTTCCTAAACACTTTATTGGGGCCTTTATTGGAACCTTGCATCAATGGTAAACCGTACTTCATGATCTCCTATCGACCCCTCAACAATTTCCAAGACATCAAATGATTGGGAATGACAAACAACAAAATCTTCAACCTCAATAGAGACTCAAAATGTTATGTCCATTATATATATATTTAGGTTGGAAATGATAAATAAAACTAATAAAATCAAAAATATATATCATCCCTTTGCCGAATATCCTAAATCTCATTCATATGATTATGCATATGCATTCAAGAAAAAAATCATTCTTGAATAACTCAAGAAGTTCACCCCAATACATCTCTTCTGTGTCACCATATATCATATTTCATTATCTTTAGCTATCTTCTAAATCGAGACAAACACCACACAATATGGAATCCATCTGATGTCATTATGAACCCAATATAAACCTAATATTATTCCAACAAATCCTCATCATCGGTGAGTGAGGCTCCATCAAAGAAATTCGATATTTCCTAACTCTTAAATTTCATTATGTATCTATCCTCATATTCGTCCTTCCTTTTATACACCAAACATATCAATGGTGCTTAAATGGAATATATATAACAAAATAATCATATGGTGGGTTTATACCACACAAATGCATCAATGTCAAATAGAACAAAAACATTTCCCAAGAAATTACATCAACCCATGAACTACTCTATTTACCCTGATCAGTCACCAAATATCCTAGAAAAACACATACCCACTCCACATCAAATACAATATCATACAACCTACTTCATAGTTCTTAAATTGTCTCATGCCTACCAAATCCACAAACATCAATGACCAACCCACATCATCACCAAAACCACCCAACATTGACAAAAAATCCAACCTGTTTCACATAACTAACTATTACACCATTTCCAAACCATATCATATACCACAAAAAACTATTAAAATAACCCAAAATATAACTGAAAAAACTTCAAAATACCACAAAATCATTTATACCATCACTATAAAATCACCAATCCAAACTTCTCACACTAACGAATGAAAACATCCACAACCCCACATCCCAACACATCCCAACCCCCAAAGAAACATCATTAAAACTAAATTAATCCATTTAATTTATAATAATGTAAAAATAGAAAACAAAATCAAAACCAACAATTTAACATGAAAATCAATCATATTTTTGACATTTTTCTCTATGAATTAAATATGGCCAATAATGACATCATTTCCAAAATTTTAGTAACGTAAAAAACCTTTTCATGGTAATTAAAAATAATTTGCATTTTGTGTGAGGTGATTATCTCAACTAAAAAAATAGAACATATTCATATAAACAAGAAACATAATTGAAAATAATTGAGTCTAATTATGAAAAAATTATATAGATATTTTAGGTCGAAATTTTTATGAGAAAAATTCACATGTCAACCTACATTTAAAATGTCAATATATGTTTTAGAAAAAAGTTTTTAATAGAAAAATATAAAAACATAAAGAAAATAAATCATAAAATATTATATCATAAACAAAAATAAAATTAATTAATGTAATATTTAAGGTAAAACATCATAATTTATATTATAATAACATTAACTTTATTCTAAATTGTAAATGAAAAATACATATGATGTACTGTTACAGAATATTATTAACATGATCAAACTAAAAATCCATTAAAAAGTTATAAAACAATAGAAACATGATTTAATAATACATTAAGTTTGAATATATTTTACTTTATTGTTTATGTAAAAAAATAATGACACACAATTTTAATGGTAAATAATTTATATTGCTTCCATAATGAATCAAAAAAACATTCGTGAAATGTTGTAATGGTTCCCAAAATAAGAAATCCACATATTAAAATTACACATTCACACACATATATATATTTAATTAATTAAACATGACACATCATTTATATTTCTATTATTAACATGAAATATTTTAACATCTCAAAACTTGATCCATTCATAAAAAGAATATAGGGGTTTCATTCATGAAAAAGTTTTTCAAATTTAATGGTTTATCCCTAATTAATGTTTTTACCTCTAAAATATTATATATTTAAATTACCATAATTTATCATCTCTTTAAATTCATAACATTTAAAAATAACATATCATGGATGAAAGGTAACAAATAGCATAACAAATTGTACAATAATTAAAGTGGTTCTCAACATGGTTCCTAAGGAATTCATTTTAACATACAAATATGAAATATATATGGTACAATTGTTTTATAATGTCTCTCAAAAGTCAATTATTACATACTATAAGAAAACTCTAACAATAATTTATTAATTATTTTAAATGTTAAGGAAATGTTTTGAAGGGTTATGCACTTCATCAACCAAAATAAAAACTTATTCACAAGGAAACATGTTATGTAAATACAGGGGAAGCATATTAGTGTTTCATAAATAACATGTTGAATGGTACATTATGGTTAATTTTTATATTACTATCTCAATTAAAGGTATATAATCGGTCAAAAAATGGTAAGTCATGCAAAAATAAATCAAAAGGGAATGAACTTAGAAACACATGAAATATTAAAAATTCTAATTTTAGTTCATCTAATGTTGATTATGGATGAACCTCCTTATGATTTCTAGATTACAACAGTTACACTTGACCTAAAAATATTCAATGTGTTGTCATGTTCATGCATCATATCATAGGGGGATAGAAATATTTAGGTCATATCTAGTCTCTTTGTTCAACATCACTTATTAGTATAGATTTTCACCCCATTCTTAGTGGTTTCTTTTAATCCTTAAATGTTACAGGATCCACAGTCCACCCTAACTCTCAACTGAAATCTTGAATATGACTCTGTCTCAACTGTTCCCTATTGAGAAAAAATCGTAGAACTGTGATGGTGGAAAGGGTTAACATATTTCCCTCCCCTAAGAGGAAACTGTTTTAAACTAGTTCCAAAGTTATAAAACATTCTTATAGGGGGAATATCCCTCATAATATCCTTGTAATAATATACAAACCACCAATAAAAACCAAATAAGTTCAATTTATGCAAAATAAATTCCGTCAAACTAATCAATAGTTATATTTAAAATAAACAACATAAAAAATATATATAAGAAGTGGTAAAAATACAGTTTCATATACTGACAACATCCAATATACCCGAAAAATGTCTATATTCCCTTTAATATGCCCTGAAAACAATTAGAAAAATATAACAACCCATGTCATTAATAAACAACAATTTATGATTTATTACATAAAGACATACAAAATACAATCCCAAAAGATAGATATTACTAGTTTCTCTTTGTTATTATATTAATAAAAATAACAAATTGAATTATGGGAATAACAATATTATTTCAAACTCTTTAACATGCTCATAAAATTTCACCACTCTTTTAAAACTGCACCAGATAACCAGTGGATGTACATAAGAAAGTAGTGACCATAAATCCTATTAATGGAATAGAAAAATAATAACATGATATAAGTAATAAATGTTATTAAATATGCACATATATTTGTAAAAAATTGATGACAATAATAAACATGAACATAAAATCCTAATGTAACATGATAACATTATGGAAACATGGGATTATGGAAAAAATATAAAACATGAAATCATAAAAATAAGTTGTGGCTAACCATCATGAAACAATAACATTGTTTTTTTAGGATAACCTACCATTAACCATTCATGGTATCTAGTGAGATAAAAACTTACAAATTCATTGGATGGATATATAATTTGGGGCCCACCAATGCTATTCATATCATGTACATTAATTTGTGTGCCACATTGATCATACAACATAAGAACACTTTTAATCACTTTTAACCCGATGATTAATTAGTTTAGTTTATATTAATGGTATTCCCAAATACCTAAAGGATATTTAAAACTTGTTTAATACCCTTGAGTGAAAATGGGGATGAGTATTCACTACCTAAATCTTTGACTTGAAAATTCACTGGATAATTTCAATGGTATAATGGATGCCCATAAAGAATTATAAAAGTGGTGAATGAGACAGAAGGTGTAACACCCCGAGATTTTATAAAAAATATTCTTTTTAATTTAATTAATGTCTTGTGTTGTACGCTACACCAAAATGAGCTTTCACAACACACATCCTTGACTTGCCTTGCATTACACGCAATCACGAACTTCCTCGATAGCGTGTGTAGTACGCAATACCGAGTTTCACTAAACAATGATATGCTATTAAAATATTATTAAAACTAGCCGTTATGAATAGTAATAACCACTTTTTGAAATTTTCAAAATTTCATTTTTCAAAATGGACTTCATTTTTTGATTTGGAGTATCAAATTTAGCCTAAGGTGAAATTTTGGTACTTTTTGGATAACTTTCATATTCTGATGAACAGTGAAAATTACTAAATTTTAATTAAAAACAACTTTTTTAATCAAAATAATTAATAGTGGTAAATTATTAATTTGAGTGGTTTTAAAGTATATTTAGAATATATTTTTACAATTTAATAAAATGTTTTTCATTGGATGTAATTTCACATTTAAACCAGACATAAACAAGTGTCAATCTTTTGATAGTTATTATCTTTTAAAAACACGCTATTTGTTTTGACGATGGGAATTAATTTTTAAATTAATTAATGCGACTGATATGTTTTGAATTTGGTAAAATAGACATAATTTTTGAGTTCATAATATCAAATATAGCTTAGGCCTAATTTCTGGTATTTTTCTGGAAACTTTCATTTTTTGATGAATAGTGAAACCACTAAGTTGTTGTTTAAAAAAAATAAATTTTTCAGATAACATAATTTTACCGCTTCTGTGAGTGGAATTTAAAAAATCCGAGAGACACGGTTGATGTCAGTAATTAAAATGTGGTTCAATGAGATGAAAATATTTTTTGGTAAATAGTAACTTTTTACTTTTTTTACCATGGTTAAAAGTAAATAGGGTAATTAAGGGTAAAATTGATATTATTATTACCCTAACTCATGTCCTAATTCTATTGGATAAATGTAATTCGACCAAAAACAACCTTATGAATAACATATGAGCATTTAGGCCCACTTGGATTTGATTAGGACATTTATTATTATTTAATTCAAAGAAGAGTTAAAAGAGTTAAAATCAATGTTTATTTACTAAATTTTTTTTAATATAGGGTGATACATAAGATAAATTAGATTTTAAATATTAATTAGAAAGAAAATATTATTTCCCACATAATGATAGTTTATTTATAATTTTTAGACATTAAACAATTTAATTTATTTATGACACAATGATGATGCATTAATTACCATAATAGTGAAAAATTAGAATAATTGATGTTATAAATACCCAAATAAATATAATTTGAGACTTTTTATGAATTACACTAATTTTATATGTTAATATGACATATTAGTATTGATTTAATTAACTTTTTTCGAACTAATCACTCTGTTATGATTTTCACAAAAATCAATTACTAAATAGTGTCAAAATTGACATAAAATAGTTTTTTAAAAAATATTATATTATTAATTGTTATTTTATTTCTAAAAATCTAAGGTTCGGCCAAATGACTTAGATAAAGTTATATATATTAATAATAAACAACTTGGGGTTCGATTGGCTTGTTATAGTATGTTTATTAACCTTATAGTGTAAGAACACAAGAAGACACGGTAAAAGTAAAATTATTTAACTTAATGTTAAATCTAAATGATAAGGTTAAAATAGGAACCTAAACATGTATAAATTCTATTGTATGAGAGGATTTCTACCCATACCCACCTTAGCTTCTAAATAAATCAATTTGGAGCTATTTAAAACCGAATTTGGCTTTATAATAAAATAATAGTTTTCGTTATTCCAAAGGTGCCCCTCTCCTCCCTTATAAAAGGGCATCTCCTCCCCCTATTCCTCACACCACTTTGAGCCTTAAAGCTCGTCCAAAATCTGAAAATTACTTCTATCCACTTCCCTAGAAAACATCCTAGAGGTTCTGGAATTCTTCAAAGACCTATTTTAGTGCCCTAAAAGGAGGTCTCAAAGAAGCACTTCAAAGAAGAGGTAATGTCTGTTACCGATTCTTTCATCTTTATTTCTTCTTCCACTTCTTCTTCTTTAGTTGTTTCATTATGAAGTAATAACATCATTATCACTAATATAATGATATGTTATTATAAGTATGAAACAAACCTATTTCACCATATATCAATCCTACGGAAAAAGAAATCACCGCATGTGCGTACTTACGGAATACCGTCTCCACGCAGTGGTGTAATCTATTTTCCACCACCACCTTACTTGGATGGGTATAATGGTGTAAATAATGACTATATATGACTATTATAAAGCAATATTGATTCTGTAATTGTATACATACACTCCAGTAAAATTCCACGATCATGGGAACGATATCATCGCTCATGCGTACGTATGGAATACCGTCTCCACGACGCGATGAGATTCATTCTCAATGATTAACCATTCATAAATGATTATAAAGTATATATAATAAGTAATAATGAAATATATGACATAATAATGATACTGGATTTATGTATTTATATATATTTATGTCATCCAATTAATTCCATTCAATTCAATGAGGAAACGAAAACAACGTTCATGCGTACGTACGGCCTACCGTCTCCATGAACGGTGTATTTATTTTCATTTATCAATCCATTATATATATGTATATTCTGAATATATATTATATATAAATCATGTTTTACATTCTGGATGTAAGTAATCATTATCTATGTAATCATATGAATAATTACAAGTCAAAACAAGGACGACAAATGAAACGATTTTACCCAAAATGCTCTTTAACATGGAATTTACAAAAGAATGGGTAATATAAAGTCATAAGTGAACCATATATGATATCATAACAATTAATATTATTCTTTAATAAGTCAATAACATTATTTAAATCATTATATAGGAGGTTCCGACACTTGCGAATCAAAACGGACCTAAGGTAAGGATTCATTCTGCAAATCTCATTTTTTATCTGAGATTGCTTATTCGTAAGTATTTTTTGGGGTTATTTATATCATCCATGTACATGTTTTATAAAAGTGTTTTCATGTATTTTTAAAGTACTTTTTACCCATTATTGACTTTTACTACATCGTATGTAAGGAATATTTCTTTTGTTTAATTAACGAGGTACTTTTTTGACTTTTCCGACAAAAGTACGACAAGAATACTTTTTTAACGTATACGGCATGAAAAGATTTTTATGGTTTTATAAAGCCTTATTTTCATGAATATTCCTTCAAAATATTTCATAACTATTTTTAACAAAAACATTTTCTTCTAAAATTTCATGACATTTTGTGAAAAGAAAATGATTTTGAAGAAAAAAGGTTATTTTCCTCAAAAATTCATTTAAAGTGTTTTATTAAAACCATTTTCATCTAAGATGACATTATTTCACATGTGTATGTTTCAAGTGTAATGTCTATATGATTTACATGGTTTCACTTTTCTTATTATGAAATGATATCCATTTCTTTTATATGGATTATGTGATGATGGGATGATGTTTATGAAACCCATTTTATTTATTGGGTTATTATGAATGATGTATGTTTATTTTGTGGCACAAGTAAGAATTATTTAATTATGAGATCGGTGGGACCTATATCTCTCTCCAATGAATTGGGTAAAGATTTATATCTCATGAGATAGACATGGCTGGAACGGCAGGTTCAACTGGTCCAGTAAAACAGGACTGAAATGAGGAGTGAACTCGATTCAGAAAGGGACTTTGTCCACTAAGATGGTCTTGGCAGCAATGCATTGTCTACTATGGAAATCATTACATGTTCTTAATTGATTCCACAATTACATGTTTTATTCCCATGCTATTTTATCATGATTTATGTTCCATTATGATCTATTCCTTATATACTTCCATGTTTTATGTCGTTTGTTCAAGATTTTTAATGTTCATGTTTTTTTTAAGTTCAAATGTATATGGTATGTTTTATTTTATCCATGCTTACCCTTACCGAGCATTTAATCTCACCCTTTTGTATGTTTTATTTTCCCCCAGGATTAAAAGAAAGATTTTAGGTAAGGGAACAAAAGTATGATGATCTTTATGGGAGATGTTGAAGATCTTTCACCACAATTAGAAGATAACGTTCCGAGTTTCCAAAGACACTAAACTATTACGGTCCTTGTGTGTTTGTTTTTGTTATGTATTAAGTATTCCACTAAATTAATGTAATATCCATGTACATCAAGATTTGGGTCGTTATAGTTGGTATCAGAGGAAAAGTTTAGTCCACCTTTGAAAACTAGGATGCGAATACCTTAATGAGATCCCTAGAGATATTTATAAGGTATGTATAGGGATGTCCCTAAGGATAAGTATACGTATAGGATATAGTCCAAGAACTATGGTAATGATATTATATTTAACCAAAGATGATAGATATTGAAGTTACTCTCCCTTTATTATGATTTTTCCCTCTCACACTATTCTTTTTGGGTTTTAGAAAATGGCTGGAAACAAGATGATTCACGATAATGGAGGATATGATGGACAATGGAATGATATTATTCATGAGAAAACAAATGAAATGGTATTTGGATGTCCAAACATCATTATTATTCTGAATCCGAAATCTCATAATATGATCAATAAAGTAAAATTTGTTAAGTTTCCTGAATCGGCTAATAAGAGAAAGATGGAGTTTAATGATGATTATAGAGGAAAGAAAGTTCAATTTCCCCTATGTAAATCATGTGGGAAGAGGCATCAAGGAGAGTGTTTCAAAGGAACTGGAAGATTCTTTGGGTGTGGAAAAGAATGACACAAAGCCAGTAAGTGCAAAGGAAAAGGTTCAGTTAACACCAGGGATGAGGATAATGGTATTGCTACGACATCAACAATGGTTAAATGTTTTAAATGTGGAATGTACGGGAATTATGCAAACCAATGCCCTAAGGGAAAGTCTCATGAAGAGAATCAGTATGGTCGTATGGGTAGTATTTATATTGATGACGATGAAGGGACTACAAATGATATGGGAGATGAAAGAATTGTTGAAGCTCGGTCAATGGTTTAAGAATGTAGTGGAATGATTACATGTTTATCATGTGTAATGTTGTATATGTAATCTCATGGTACTATGGAATAAAGAGACATCTAAGGATTGTTACACTGTTGTCTTTCCTTGAGTTTTGAATGTGTATGATTAATGTTACCAGTATCCATGAAAGGTTATTCAGATATTTTTGGAATTTAGATGATATGCGCATAATGAAGGGATAAAGAGAAATTTAAATGTTTGATAGTATTCATGAGCTCATGACTAATATAAAGAAATAGTTATATCATGGTTTGAGTATATAGAATTTTGGTTTTTTGGTATGTGGAATGAGTTTACTTTTGACAGCACTCATATTTTTACTAGGAATCAATGGGTATTCATTTTTCAAGAGAATACATGATTAAGGCCTTAGAATATTTGTAATGTGACCAACAAGACATATCTTATGATATATGGGGATCAACGATGGTATTAACATGCTTGTTATATGAAATCTCTGGTAATCGTTTTCACTATATTATGAGAGTGGACTGCAGTATTTTGGATAAGTCTAAAGATTGGAATGGATTATGTTGGACATAAGTTAGTATTGTTTAAGGATAGAAGTTTTTCAACATTATTTATGTGATGTTATAGTAATGTAGTTTTAGAAAAAGGAAAACCTGCAAGACGTGCGACAGCCCATCGCGTCGGACAAGGCTGTGGGAATCGAACCCACAACTGAAGTGCGACTGGCCTTTATCGCCTACCACTGGCCTACAGGAAGTCCATGTGTAGTAGAAACTAGTTTTATTATATTAAGCAGTATGATATATGAAGTTTAATTCTATTTTAGGAACCATATATGATTAATCTCTCTATAGATGGACTTATGTATTTTTGATGATTTTTATAACCTTTTTTTTAGACAGATGGAATGACCCATCATTCAATCACATGATCTGTTAACACTTCAAGAATGAATAATTCAACTTCATTTCTTTAAAAGATGAAGTGGAAATTGTCCAAAGAATGACCAACGGTGACACTGTACCAAAATCACGAAAGTATTTCTTATAATTCTAATTTCATCAACTATAGGGAAATGATATTGAAAACCAAAAAACATGTCCTAGTGCCCTTATATCCGATAAATCAGATGGTACCTTAGATCATCACAAATCTATGGATTTATGATCAATGGATTTTTCATAGCCATGTTCTCTACCACTCTCCATCGTAACTTGATTGTTATATTTTTCTTCCATATCCATATTTTCACTTATATTCTCCTACAAGGAAACCCAGTGACGAGTTAAATTGGGTAATAATTACGTTTCATACTTTAGTTTTTAAAATTATGTTTCAGTATTCCTTTTTACGATGTGGGTTTCTATGAATAGTAAACGATTTATAACTCCGACGAATTTTGAGGGCAAAATTCATTTTAAGGGGGGGAGATGTAACACCCCGAGATTTTATAAAAAGTATTCTTTTTAATTTCATTAATGTCTTGTGTTATACGCTAAACCAAAAGGAGCTTTCACAACATGCATCCTTGACTTGCCTTGCATTACACGCAATCGCGACCTTCCTCGATAGCGTGTGTAGTACGCAATACCGAGTTTCACTAAACAATGATATGCTATTAAAATATTATTAACACTAGCCGTTATGAATAGTAATAACCACTTTTTGAAATTTTATAAATTTCATTTTTCAAAATGGACTTCATTTTTTGATTCGGAGTATCAAATTTAGCCTAAGGTGAAATTTTGGTAATTTTCGGATAACTTTCATATTCTGATGAATAGTGAAAATTAATAAATTTTAATTAAAAACAACTTTTTTAATAGAAATAATTAATAGTGGTAAATTATTAATTTGAGTGGTTTTAAATTATATTTAGAATATATTTTTACATTTTAAAACAATTTTTTTCATTGGATGTAATTTCACATTTAAACCAGACATAAACACGTGTCAATCTTTTGATAGTTATTATATTTTAAAAACACGCTATTTGTTTTGACGACGGGAATTAATTTTTAAATTAATTAATGAAACTGATATATTTTTAATTTGGTAAAATAGACATCATTTTGGAGTTCATAATATCAAATATATCTTAGGACTAATTTTTGGTATTTTTCTGGAAACTTTCATTTTTTGATGAATAGTGAAACCACTAAGTGGTAGTTTAAAAAAATAATTTTTTCATAAAACATAATTTTACCACTTCTGTGAGTGGAATTTCAAAAATAAGAGAGACATAGTTTATGTCAGTAAGTAAAATGTGGTTCATGGAGATGAAAGTAATTTCTGGTGAATAGTAACGTTTTACTTTTTTTTACCATGGTTAAAAGTAAATAGGGTAATTAAGGGTGAAAGTGATATTATTATTACCCTAACACATGTCATAATTCTATTGGATAAGTTTAATTCGACCAAAAACAACCTTAGGAATAAAATATGACCATTTAGTCCCACTTGGATTAGATTAGGACATTTATTATTATTTAATTCAAAGAAGAGTTAAAAGAGTTAAAATCAATGTTTATTTACTAAAACATTTTTAATATAGTTTTATACATAAGATAAATTCGATTTTAAGTATTAATTATAAATCTAATAATATTTAATACATAATGATATTTTATTTATAATTTTTAGACATTAAATATTTTAATCTATTTATGACACAATGATGATGCAGTAATTACCATAATAGTGAAAAATTAGAATAATTGATGTTATAAATACACAAATAAAGATAATTTGAGACTTTTTATGAATTACAATAATTTTATATGTTAATATGACATGTTAGTATTGATTTAATTAACTTTATTTGAACTAATCATTCTGTTATGATTTTCACAAAAATCAATTACTAAATAGTGTCAAAATTGACATAAAATAGTTTTTAAAACAAATATTATATTATTAATTGTTATTTTATTCCTAAAAATCTAAGGCTCAGACAAATGACTTAGATAAGGTTATATATATTAATAATAAACAACTTGGGGTTCGTTTGTCTTGTTATAGTAAGTTTATTAACCTTATAGTGTCAGAACACAAGAAGACACGGTAAAAGTAAAATTATTTAACTTAATGTTAAATCTAAATGATAAGGTTAAAATAGGAACCTAAACTTGTCTAAATTCTATTGGATGAGAGGATTGAGACCCATACCCACCTTAGCTTCTAAATAAATCAATTCGGAGCTATTTAAAACCGAATTTGGATTTATAATAAAATAATAGTTTTTGTTATTCCAAAGGTTCCCCTCTCCTCCCTTATAAAAGGGCACCTCTTCCCCCTCTTCCTCACACCACTTTGAGCCTCCATGCTCGGCCAACCCCTGCCATTTTCTTCTATCCACTTCCCTAGAAACATTCTAGAGGTTTTGGTCTTCTTCAAAGACCTATTTTAGTGCCCTAAAAGGAGGTATCAAAGAAGCACTTCAAAGAAGAGGTAATGTCCGTTACCGATTCTTTTATCCTTATTTCTTCTTCCACTTATTCTTCTTCAGTTGTTTCTTAATGAAGTAATAAAATAAGTATCACTCATATACTAATATGTTATTATAAGTATGAAACAATCCTATTTCACCATCTATCCTTCCTACGGAAAAAGAAATCACCACGCGTGCGTACGTACGAAATACTGTCTCCACGTCGTGGTGTAACCTATTTTCCACCACCACCTTACTTGGATGGGTATAATGGTGTAAATAATGACTATATATGACTATAATAAAGCGATATTGATTCTGTAATAGTATACATACACTCCAATAAAATTCCATGATCATGGGAACAATATCATCTCTCGTGCCTACGTACGGAATACCGTCTCCACGACACGAGGAGATTCATTCTCAATGATTAACCATTCATAAATGATTATAAAGTATATATAATAAGTAATCATGAAATATATTACATAATAATGATACTGGATTTATATATATATATATATATGTATGTCATCCAATTAATTCCATTCAATTCAATGAGGAAACGAAAACAATGTTCATGCGTACGTACGGCCTACCGTCTCCATGAACGGTGTATTTATTTCCATTTATCAATCCATTATATATATGTATATTCTTAATATATATTATAAATAAATTTTGTTTTACATTATAGATGTAAGTAATCATGATCTAAGTAATCATATGAATAATTACAAGTCAAAACACGGACGACAAATGAAACGATTTTACCAAAAACACACTTTAACATGGAATTTACAAAAGCACGGGTAATATAAAGGCATAAGTAAACCATATATGATATCATAACAATTAATATTATTCTGTAATAATTCAATAACATTATTTAAATCATTATACAGGAGGTTCGGACACTTTCGAATCAAATCGGACCTAAGGTAAGGGATAATTCTGCAAATCTCATTTTTATCCGAGATTGCTTATTCGTAAGTATTTACTGGGGTTATTTCTATCATCCATGTCCATGTTTTATAAAATTGTTTTCATGTATGTTTAAAGTCCTTCTTACCCATTATTTACTTTTGCTACATGGTATGTAAGGAATCTTTCTTTTGCTTATGTTACAAGGTACTTTTTTGACTTTTCCGACAAAAGTACGATAAGAATATTTTTTTAACGTATACGGCATGAAAGGATTTTTATGGTTTTATAAAGCATTATTTTCATGAAGCATCCTTAAAAATATTTCATGACTATTTTCAACAATAACCTATTCTTCTAGAATTTCATGAAATTTTTTGAAAAGGAAATTATTTTGAAGAAAAAAGGATATTTTCCTCAAGAATTCATTTAAAGTGTTTTATCAAAACCATTTTCATCTAAGATGACATTATTTCACATGTGTGTGTTTAAAGTGTAAGGTCTATATTATTTACATGGTTTCACTTTTCTTATTATGAAATGATATCCATTTCTTTTATATGGATTATGTGATGATGGGATGATGTTTATGAAACCCATTTTATTTATTGGGTTATTATGAATGATGTATGTTTATTTTGTGGCACAAGTAAGAATGATTTCATTATGAGATGGGTGGGACCTATATGTCCCTCCAATTCATTGGGTAATGATTTATATCTCATGAGATAGACATGGCTGGAACGACAGGTTAAACCGGTTCAGTAAAACATGACTGAAACGAGGAGTAAACTCGATTAAGAAAGGGACTTTGTCCACTAATATGGTCTTGGCAGAAATGCCTTGGCTAATATGGAAATCATTACATGTGCTTAATTGATGCCACAATTACATGTTTTATTCCCATGCTATTTTATCATGATTTATGTTCCATTATGATCTATTCCTTATGTAATTCCATGTTTTATGTCGTTGTTCATGATTTTTAATGATCATGTTTTCTTAAGTTCAAATGTATATGGTATGTTTTATTTTATCCATTCTTACCCTTACTGAGCATTTGAGCTCACCATTTTGTATGTTTTATTTTCCCCCAGGATTAAAGGAAAGATTTTAGGTAAGAAAACAAAAGTAGGATGATCTTTATGGGAGATGTTGAAGATCTTTCACCACGATTAGAAGACCACGTTCCGAGTTTCCAAAGACACTAAAATATTACGGTCCTTGTGTGTGTGTTTTTTTATGTATTAAGTATTCCTCTAAAGTAATGTAACATCCATGTACGTCAAGCTTTGGGTCGTTATAGAAGGGTAGTATCACATTACATTTGAATCAAAAGGGAAGTAAGTGAATTCTTAAAAGTAAAATGAAATCTGGGAAATTAGAAATAAAAAGGGATCAATATAATGATTGTACTTGAAAAAAATTAGAGGAGAGAGTCCCTTACCTAGAGAGGGAAATTCAAAAGTATTAGGAGGAGGTTATTAATATAATGAGAACACCATTGGGGGGATTTCTATTGGGATATAGTGAGTAACATAAGTTTAAAAGGGTAGATAGTGAAGATGAGTTGGAGGTTCGGTGGGTGCTTATAAAAAAAGTGGGGCAATTCTTTATTAATTTTTAAACATAGGTTTTATACTGTATATGGTAAAATATTAAATATCACATACCATGCCATAATTTTTCCCATGGTTTATGAAAAATATGAGTTCCTTTCAAATATTTTATATGTTTAATAAACAAAATACTTAATATAACACCTAGGGTGTTGTGAAAACGAGACATGTTCATAAGGAATTGGATTAAAAATTATAAAATAAAATATTGGTTTTTGAGGATTTATACTTTTTTAAAAAATAAAACTGAAAACAGATTAATTTTATTGGGAAGCATATTTTTCTATGTTTATTACCATTAAACATAGAACTACATCACTTGTGGGCTATTATAATTTCATAATACATACTTTATATATATATATATATATTATTAAATTCTTACTAAAACATTCGATTATCTGAGAAAGTAATGGAAATTAACAATTCAATAATTTTATGTGATGATTTCACAAATAGTATTTATTTTATCCCAATAATTCTCCATATATGATGGACTTTACCCAAATAAATAAAATTTCCATTCATTGTAATATAATGGTGTTTATGATAATAACAGTTTGTTGACACTTATGAATATTATATTGGACTTTATTAAATTATATTATGATTTTTCGGTAAATAAATATTATTTAATAAAAATATTATTTGAAAAAAAAATCATCTCAAAATTATTGAATTTGTAAAAATAGTGGTTTTACTAAAGCCATATATTTTGACAAAATACAATTTTTGTTTCTTCATATAAAAAACTAATTTTCATCAAATAATAAACAATTAAACATATAAAGTAATAATGAAAAGGGATAAACATAATAATTAATTAATTAAAAAAACTTATGAACACATACTAAGTGGGTATAGTCACATAATCCATTATTATAACAATGTACACCCTTAGGGTAAGGCGTGTGATGGTGGGAATTTATTGGTGTCGTTTAATGAACATGGTTTTGGGTCCTGATCGTGATAATCATGAAATTCTATTATAAATGGTTTTAATGATTCATTTATTTAATTTAAATTTGTTTTTACAAGTGAATATCCTAGTGATTCCATATCCTCTATAATCTCTGATAAATGGGACTTATAGGGTATGATCCCACTACTGAGGCCATCAGTTATTCTGTATGGGTCAACTGAGATTTTTCATAACCCTTATTATATTCTAATCTTAAAAGAATCCTAAAAATAATATATTATCAATGTTTAAGACACAAAATGGTCTTTCAAATCTGACATGGTATATTTTATAATGGTCTAATATAACATAATAAGTTATTGTATATTTTAAAATAAATTTATTCATTCAAAATTGGAATTTAATTTATAATTTTTATAGTCATTAAATTCTTACCCTATTTAGAAATTTATCCATCAAAAATTTCATTTCATAAACTAAAAACGGCCAGGGTACTTCTATTTCACTGCCTCTTCTGGTTCCCAAGTGGCCTCCTCAGATTTTTTGTTATGACAATGTACTTTAGCTTGGAGAGTTATCTAGTTTCGTAAAACATTCTCTCTATAATCAAAGATATTCCCCTACTACTCCTCATATAAAATATCATTCTATATGGTTACCATATATGGATTCAGTATATATATGGGGTCTGATATTTACTTATCTAATATGGATATATAGAAGACATCATGCACTTTAGATAATTCAGGGGGAGTGGTAGATGATAATACAGAAATCCTATGTGGTAAAGGGTCTCAAATTAGATAATGTATGTTGGACTAAAATTTCCCTTCTTCTGAAAACTCATCAATATTTTCTATTTTATATATAAATAGTAATACCTTATCTCCAACTTCAAACTCTATGACTTATTGAAGATTATCAACATAGAATTTCTATCAACTTTGTGTGGATTTCATATGAGGTTGAATGGTTTTATCCTTCTATATCATCCCTTGATTAAGATCAAGTCCCATAAGTTTCATCTCTCTAACTTTATCCCAACATGTTGGATTCTGACACCTATTCCCATATAGATCCTCATAAGGTCATATTTTAATCATAGAGTGTAAAATATAATTATATGAGGAATCCACTAGGGTAAGGTGATGATTACAGTATGCCTGTAAATTAAATGATACGGACTTCATCATATCCTCCTCTATAGAGTTCATGTTTTTTTAGATTAACCATCCATTTGAGTGTAATAACATTTACTAAAAATAAGATTTGTGTCCTATATTTGCAAAATGATTATCATGAACCATGAGGTAAACCTCAGATCTTGATCATATACAATGGAGAGTGGAACTCATTGAAATCATACCACATCCATTATGTATATCTTATTGAGTTAGTCTAGAAATAAATCTTCCTCGACAATAATTAGATGTACTAACTTTGTATGAGGATCGACTACCACCCAAATTAAATTATTGAATTATTGTTTCATGGGGATACCTTTGATGAAATTCATTATTATGTATTCCAATTTCCATGGTCATATGAGATCTTGTTGCATTATACACTTAGTGTTATATCTTATAACTATGAATTTTTAGTATACCAAGCACCAATATAGAAATTATATAATATCCATCTTCATCTTATCACATTAGAAGTTTATATTTCGACCTATATACATATTTTTTCTTCCTATATGAATATATAACATTGAGTTATGGAAATTATATTGGGGTTCCCTCTTCAGTTATGGTTTTTATGGAATATATATCCATGTTTTAAACCATATAAATCCATCTTTATCAAAGTTGATCTCTGAAATATTCAATACTTTTTTTTAAACCTCATTATATTCTTGTAACCCCTTGCTCCTCTCAATGTTGGTTGGGTGATAATTTATTTTAGAATGGTAGGATTAAGATCCATATATTATTTCCATTTATACCTTTTTCATGTCTGGTAAGATTGGATCCCTTTTTATATTTATCATAGATAGGGTTATAAGATCCTTCCTTCTTAGAGAATCTTCCACTTAGTTCACCTTCAAATGTTTTCAATATATTGAATAATAGTAATCCTTGATTATACATAAAAACCATGATTAGGTATTGTTGATTTCATTTTTAGTGAATTTATAAATGATGATTTTATGATATGTATATATGTCACATATCATACTAAATATATAATGTCCCTGCATCTTCAACATGGAGATCACTATAGCACACATTGGGTAGTTTTTCTCATGGATGTTTCATTGGTGAGAGGTGTAGGCTATCACCATGTAATTTTGAATGACTACACAAAATAATTTTTTTTACACATCACTGTAGAACATAAATACTTCCCCACTAGGGGGTAATGCGAGAATAGAGGTAGTGATAATCCAATTATTTTACTCTTTAAATATATCCTTTAATTTATCAGTCCATACAAACATCACTCCCTTTTGAGTTAGCTTATTTTGTGGGTGTGAAAATCCTATAAAGTATGACACAAATTGATGATAGAACACAGTTAGTACAAGGAAGCTACAAATATATTCAAAAATGTTGGTCTTGGGCATCCTTAAAGTTTCTCTATTTATGAAGGGTCAACATATATTTCTTTATTGGTGATAAATTCCCCATGTAATTTTACTTTCTCTATCAAAAACTCACATTTACTATACTTCACAAAAAAAATTTCAATTCACAAGTTATTTATTATAACATTCAAATGGTTGTCATATTCCTATTTGATTTTGGATTAGATAATATGTTATCAATAAATACTACAAATTTTTTTTTAAAGTAATCAATAAGGAATCTATTTATTAATTATATTATGAAAACATTATTATTAGTTAGAAAAAATAGAATCACTATAAACTCTTTGTTCCTATAATTTATAATAAAATCAGTCTTGGATATATCCTTTTTCTTCACCATTACATCATAACATCCTAAATGAAGATCTAATTTAGATAAGAACTAGGATACACATATCCAATCGAACAAGTCATAAATCCAGGGAAGAGGATATATTTTATTAGTTTTGATCTCATTAAGCTCATTGTAATTAATCAAGAGACACATTGACACCTCCTTTTTCATGATAAATGGGACTGGTGAACCCCATAGTGAAGCTCTTAGTCATATAAACCCTTTATCAAAATTCTCATGTTGTTGTTTCTTAAAATTTTTATGTTCAATAGTGGATAGTCTACCTAGATTATTAGATATTGATAAATATCTCAGTGTATGTTTGATTGAGAACTCAACCTCATGACTTGAGGATGAATATAAAATTATTTAGGAAACACATTAGCATATAATATTATAATGGGCATGTTATCAAGGATAATATTTTCCTTAGTCTCAATCATTTTATCAAGATCATATTTCTCACAAAGAAATAATATTAATTATTGAGATAATTATATTAAAGGAGATTCATAAAAATACTTTCACTTTTATATAATCAGTGGGTGATTCAAAATACATAGAATAATTACCTTATCCCAATAATTTATTCTTTAACTATATAAGGAAACCCAATCCATACCTAGAATTGAATCAAATTGCACTAAATTTCCCTGATAAGTTCTTCCCAAAAAATATGGATTTAGGAGGGGTTATATACCTATGATGTTATAATTTTACTAGTTTCTATTTTCATAGATATCTCATATTCCATGTTTTGAGGTGGTGTTTGAATTGTTATACTAATGTTTTTTGATATTAATGAATGCATAGAACCAAAAATAAATAGTATGTTTACTATTCTTCAATGAATAACCATTTCACCAATCACCACATCATTATGAGGACCAGACTTTGCAATTGGGATGGAATAATATCTCACTTTATCAATTTCCCTTTTAGGATTTTAGCATCATTTATAATAAAAACTATAATCTTAGTGAATTAATTATTATAGTGTCCTTATAAATTATAGTAGAAACATTGGAAAATGGACTAAGGGTTTACTATAGAATTTCATCCCCCCATCATATTGGTGGGTTTCTCCCATCGACATATGATAGCTAGGTACCCTTCCTTCATGCACCTAAATCATTTCCTTCACTCTCTAAATGATTTACATGATGATTCTTCCCATAATTTTGATAAGTGGGGTGTTATAATTTACATCCCTCATGATATTTTTCTACCACACATCCATAATTATAATCCATTATCTTCTTCTTATCTATTAACCCATGAGACCCAGAAGATTGACTATTTAAACCTTGAGGGTAGATCAGAAAATTTATTTATAGATATTAGAGACATATATAAACAATTATTTTTTGGCACTTGTGTTTGTCCCACCAAATAAGTGGTCATGTTTATATTATGCATCATTGGAAAATTTGGAGGCATACTATAAAAATATGGAAAAGCCTTCCAAATATTCCCAAAAGGATTGATCTTAATTCTACTTGAAAATAAAAAATACCTATCAATTCAATACTAAGGAGTGTGAGGAAAATATTTATTGAAAAATGTATCACAGAATTATTTCCACTGCATCACTTTTATCTTCTCATTGGGATTCATATTTTTGATCAACATCCACTATTGATTTTCATCTCCCTCTATAAGATAAATAGCTTCTAATAACTTATCATTCTCAGAGAATTGAATAATATTGAATATATTTTTAGTATACTTTATCCATTGTTATGAAATTTATGTATTGATAGATCCACTAAAAATTTGTGGACTAAATCACAAAAAGGTCTCAAATGCAACTTAATCATTCTCAGGGGAATGTGGGTTTTCCACTAATTCATGTTTCAATTAAGAACTAGAGTTAATTTAGTACGTATTTTCATGAATCTATTGACTCTTATTCCTAATAGTTGGGGAATATCACTTGGGAAGCCATAATATTTCCCATCACGTTGGTTGTTGACTTGGTTCATCCAATTCCCATAAATTGAAAAAAATTAATGGAAAATTAAGGATGAGAAATTTATAACTACTAAACACATGTAAATAAAACTATGAAAATTTATGGGATAACTCATAAATGATAATCTTTCCTTAACTTATGTATTTTATAGGTTCCAATCCTAGTTATCCATGTTCTATTTACTAATAGTAAATTTTATAGGATTTTTTGTTCTATTGATGATGGTTTATATAGATATCTTGAGTTTAACAATGTGTATCCTTAGGGAGTATAAAAATAGGTGTCCATAAAGGCCTCTTTTTTATGCACTAGGTGATGATTGAATCAAATCCCAATACACTATTTTCAATTTTATTAACCCTAGGTACAACTGTGCCAGATCCATATTCAATTATAGCATCCATACATGGATTTGGTTTCCTATAATCCAATTACTTGATACATTACCAACATTTAGGGGTATTTCCATAATTTTAGTCTAATTCTTAAAGAGTTTCTAGGGTTCTCTAATAATAATGTCTAAAAATAACCATACCATTCTATGATACCAATTATGACAACACAAATCATTAATACACCTTAATTCACAATTTATTACATAAAGACATACAAAATACAATAAAAAAACAATAGAAGGACTACCTTATTTGTAAAATTAGACAAATAACATACCAACTTGACATGTATAGTAAACTTATTTAAAACTTCTTAAAAGTTAGATTAAATTCCATATATCTTTTAAAACATTACCGGATAACTTAAGGGAACACATTAGAAATGTGTGACCTATAAATCCTAGTATGGGAATAATCAACGAATAACATGATGAAAGTAACAAATTTTATGCAAAAAGGATATAAATTTGAAATGAAAATTCTGAAAATTATACACATAAACATCAAAGATTAAAATAAGATGACAACATCAAGGAAATATGGGATTGTGAAGATAATATAAAACATAAATTCATATGTTTATGTTCAAGATAACCACCAATAAAACATAACATAGTGTGACAAGGATAATGTACAATGCACCATACATGGTATCTCATGAGATTAAACATCACCCAATGCATTGAAGGGGTACAAAATTCAAAGTCTTCATGTCACATTCATATAATATACAATCATTTTTCTACCACACAGATCAAACAATATAATAACTTTTTTCATCACTTTTAACATAATTATTAAACAGTGTGTGTTATATACATAGAAGGCCCCAATAAAATAAAGATATGTACAAATAGGTTAGTACACATGAGTGGAAACATGGACAAGTATTCACTACACAAATTGTTGGTATGAAATATCACAAGATAATTTCAACATCATAACATGTGTACATAACATTTTATATAAGGGATGAATGAGATTGAAGGTTACCCTCTAATTTCATGGTCATAATAATCACTAAAAGGGTTATTACAAAATATATATTAGAATAGTGAAAATTTGAGATTAAAAGGGCTCACTATAATGAAACTACTTTGAATAAAAAGAGGTTGAAAGAGTCTCTGACCTTGAGAGGCCAATTTAAAAAAGCATGGAAAAGGATTCTTAAGGGCTTGGGAATACCTTAGGGAGGATTTAGAGAGTGATATGGATAATAAATTCATGATAAATTGGTTTTTAGTGATGTTTATAGGGGGAAGGTGTGTATATTTATAAAAAAATATAGGGGAACATTTTATTAATTTCTAAACATGGAATTTTCAATCTATGAGACAAAATAATCAAAACCACTAACCATTCAATTTTTTTCTCATGTTTTATACTAAATAGGACAATTTTTCAATATTTTATAAGTAAATGAAAGGATATCTAAAAAATAACATCGTAGGTTATGTGAAAGTGTGTTATTTTCGTAAATAGTTGACTTTATAACCTTAAAATATAATATAGGTTTTAGAGGACTCATTAGGGGTTTATAAAATAAAAAATATAATTTATAAACACATTATTTTAATGTGGAAACATGTTTTTGGTTTTGGATTCCATTTATACTATTTAATATATCACCTTTTAGTTATTATAATGTATTAATACATATAATATATTTATATCATATATAATCTTTACCCAAAAAATTTTTTATCTCAAAAAATTATGAAAAATTATCAATTATATAATTTTGACAAGATGATTTCAAAAATACTATCTTTTATCAAAATAATTCTATTTATAATATAAATTTTACATTAAAATCAAAATCATCATTTACAAAAAAATATTGGTGTTTATGGTGTTAATAGTTCTTTAACCCTTATAATGATTTCATTAGAGTTAATTAAATTATATTATCATTGATATATAAATAAATATATTTTGTTAATAATAATATTTTTAATTAAAATTGTTTAAATATTATTTAATTTCTGTAAAAAATTAGTTTTAATAAAAAAATGTTTTCCAAAAATATAATTTTTTTTTCTTAAAATAAAAATCTATTTTTCAAAAACACATATATAATTGTAAATATAAAGAAATAATGAACATGGATAAACATAATCATTTTTTTAAACCAAATAAAACTAAAAAACTCATACTAATTGGGTATAGATACATAAATCTTTATTGAACCTATGTATGTCTTATGGGAATGTTGTGAAATTTTGGAGATTTATTGAGGTGGTTTGATAAATATTGTTTGGAATATGATTTCGATAATCCTAAACTTATCCCATAACTGGTTTCAATTATACTTCAATTATTGAAATTTAGTTTGGGATTATTCAAGAGAAAAGCCTAATGATTTCATACCCTTGAGAATCTTTGAAAAATTATCTTCATAGTGTACAATCCTAATGGATGAGGCCATCATTTCATTCATTTGTGTCAACTATGATTACATCAAAACCCTTATTATATACTAATCTTGATAGTTACTATAAAATAGATATATTAGTAGTGGTAAATATTATTAATTATTTTTCAAATATGATATCCTATATTTTATAATGGTTTGAAATAACCAAATTAGTCCATGAATTTTCTTTAATGAATTTATTCATTCAAAAAAGGGAATTTCATTTCAAAATGTTTAGCTCATTACAATTTTTTTTCATTGAGTACGCGGGAGTAGTTAGTAGAATCATTATTCTAAAACAAAAAAACATCTATAAGAAACTAATATATACAAGTAAATAAGATTTATATCAGAGAAATAAAACATAACCATAGACATAATATGATATAAGAACATGAATAATAATCATTAAACTCCATATCTCACATCATATACTGTTGTTTCCTCTATTCCCCCAACAAAACCCTTTAATTATCTTCACCAAAAACAACCCAAACCAATACCACATCCAAACTTTAGAATATTCATCAATTTCACGACCAACATGTTTAAATAAAAAGGGCAAGAAAATTTCCCACCACTCCCACCTATTAGTTCATGGGTAGCTCCAATTGAAATCAATAGTGATCTGGTAGTGGAAAAACTCACTAACTGATCAGATATTATATAATGAATCCACAAAACACCATACCACTATCCATTTACCATTCCATAACTAACCATGGTTCACAAATCAAAAAAACTACGATGTCCATCCATTTCCACTTTTCCACCACCACATACCATATAACCACATATCCAGCATTTTATAAAATCATCAATAAGGTAATATAAAAAATATGGGAGTCAAACTTGTTACCTCACACTTCCATATATGCACCAACTACTACTACATGTCCATATCAACCTCATTATATTTGGGTATTTCCAACATATTGCACATCAACCTCATGCCCTCATCCTACCATTCATAACCCACACCATGTATCATTATAGCAATACCCTATAGGGTATTCTAGTTTAGGATGTACCTATTCATCATACCAATACCATGTATGTTCTACTATTACACCACATAAAAACGAAGTATGATTGTATGTTCCTCAATCCTTCATAACCCATAACGATTTAGAATATATTCCCAATGTCCTCAACATGGTCCCACAACTACTTCAATAATTTCATCATGACATCGTATAAACCGTACATCATAGAAACACATTCATAAAAACGAATCATTATCAATAGTAATAAAAATCCTATTGAATAAAGAACCCATATAGACAACAACTTCATATTTATACATCATTATCATTCCCTCTATTTACCATTTACTAGAGTCGTTAAATTTATAATTCTATTTATTCACCCATGTAAAACTATTCATCAATACCATATTCCCTTTCATGTTTTTTATTCATATTTGATCACATTTATTTCTAATAGATTCATTAATTTCATACATTAAGAGTTATCAATAGCACATATTCATTTAAAACCATCTGACCAATATATTTATAAGAACCATCAATTTCTTTTATATAATTTTAGTTGACACATTTCATGAACTATTTTATTAATAACGGATGTGTTTAGTTTTTAGGTTGACCATTAAACCCATTGAATACAAATTATAGCCCCATTTACATTACCTTATAAAACCCATGAACCATTTTAACAATATTCTAGAGATATTACAATGAAACAATTCTCATCAACACCCACTTCCCCATCATCATTTCCCTTGGTGTGTAATTAACCAGTAATGTTTTCATCATTGAATCCTAATTTAAAATTATTATTTTAATTACCTATTACCATTACTATTTCACATCTACATTAGACATTTTCAAGGAAAATACGTCAAGAAATTCCACAACACCCCATACTATGAAAAAAACAACCCCTCTACAATTATCAACAATAATATTAGTTTATAAATTCCAATATCCAATAATTAATTTTTTTGTAATAACTTTTAGTAATTTGAAATATATAAATATTTGATTGTTTTCTAATGATTTTTAAATAAAATAAGACCATAAAAATAATTATTAAAAAATAATAATAGACCTAAATAAAATAGAATAGAAAAACATTAAGCATATATAACTTCATCACCCTTCTAATTTTATCTTAACTAGATTAGGACTTTCATTGAGGTTTATTCATGTTTAAAGACTGAGTCTTATATATTTTACCTCTCCTACATTAAAAAAGATCACTAATAAATAAAAATAAAATATATTAAAAAAATATCATTATAGAGTAGTTTGGATTATATCCTTGCACAATAACAATAAATATTATTCTAGATAATAAAATATTACTTTATAAATACTCTACCTCAAATGAAGCTTCATAATCTATTTCACAACCATAGAGGGGAAGTAGAGGTTGTCCATAGGTTCTAAAACCCAAATTGATAAACTATAAATAAACCCAAAATGCACTGAACCCACATTAAGACCAATTATATCAAGCAAAATAGGGGATAAAAAAAATAAAGGTGGAGAAGTAAACTCACCTTTCAATAATAAGAATTAATATCCCGAATCCATGGGTTAAAGCTATGAAAGATGGGGTGAATGGTATCATAAAGTATCCATAGATTCGATGGAATGAAAGTGAATATAATGTAATTTAGAGGGGATTTCTAATTTATACTCTATTCAGAAATGAATGAAATCATGATGGAAGATTAAATCCCACAATTCAATAGATATGTTTTTCTCTAAAATATGAAAAATGTTGAAACTACTTTATATAATTAATTTATGTTTATTGAATCCTTGAAATTATGTTGAGGTTAATTTCCAGATCCTATAAAACTGAGAATGAACCTTAATTTAATAGATACCACAATTTTATAGAACTCCATACGCTGAACACATCAATGTCTTAGCACAAGTTACATATTATAGTGACACTCAAAAATGCTTGATCCACATTGAAAACCTCACCAAACTCTATGTCGAAGTAACATGGAACACACAACAATGGTTCCTCAAATTGAAGGTGCACCAAATTCAAACCCTTGGGGAACTAAAAACTAGCCACAAACATGCCAATGCATTTAAGACTTATAATTAGTGTAAGGGATTGACTATAAACATTAAGTAATATTGAATTTATTAATAAATTAAAATTGAGGTTCTTTCCCGGTTTAGAGCTTTAGAGAATCAGATCATAACATATACATTCCAATTTTAAATATTATATATAGATACTTCTACTCAGTATCCATTTTTTCATAAATTAAAAACTCTTAAAAAACTTTTCATTCCTAGTTCCTTATTTTAGACAGTATGAATTTTCCATGATTCCATCCTTGAAACTATTCATATTTATTTTCTATGTAAAAACATTTAAAAAAACATGGGATGATCTTAAAATGCTCAGTAAGTGATACAAAATGTAGGAAAACTGTTAGTTTTTCCAAACTACAATTAAAACATGAATACTTTATCATAAGTATTAATTTTCACTTTTATGATGTATTAAATACTATTTACTAAATAAAATCTCATTCCATAACATTTTTAAACGAAAATATTACCATAAATCCCATAGAAATAACACATAACAAATAAAGGTAGCTTGGGACATAAACATACTTAAATGGAATAACCATACGATTGACTTCCAAACATAACACTAAATGGAATAGCCATACGGCTAACTTCCATAACCAATGCATTGGAGGTTATAGCATAAACACCCATCCCAGTTCATCACATCACCACCCGTCATTTGGTTTATCATGTAACCACTCTCCAAATGTCCAAGTACCATTATAAAATCATAACACATAAAATACTACATTTCACTGATAATAATTTATTTACAATCAGAAGAAATCTTTTCAAGTTATTGATAAAATAAATCTATTCCAAAAACCATTTTCAATACCAAAACACCCAAAATGGTAATAAGGGATTTATTTTCCTTTTAAAAACATTTAGTCTTATAGAGGAAGCCAAATAACGATTACATCAATAGAGAGGTCATTGTGTCCACAAATGTTTAAAACATTCCTTTTTTAGTTTAGTAAAATGTTTCATAGGAAAAATATTTCCTTTGAATGAAATTAAAAGTAAATGGGGTTTGTTATATACCATATAAAATAAGGAGGTGTATATTATCAAACCATGCCTTAATGAAAGGAGATTGAGAAGAAGTCTCATACCTCGTGTCCGACATGACACGTTGATTCTTTAATTTCATAAATAATAAACATAAGTTAATTTCTACTTTTTTAAGAACATATTTCATGGTTATTATTCCTTTTATATCACTTATTATCTATCTATAAATATTAGATATATATTTTTGTTCATATCTAACATTTTGTTGATCTTTGGAACTTGAGTCAAAAATGAACTTGTTATAATTATAAATTGTCCATGTGGTCAAAATTCCATTATCTCTAGAATGATATTCATGATTTATATATCACATATATCATATATATCCAATATATATATATATTTAGAATAGTCTGCATCATTTGGATATATGAAAATGAAATTCACCATTCATGGCGATGGTTATTCATACATACATATGAACACTACTTCCATTTTATATTTTTAATTTTAAAAGAAATGAAAACCAAATGATACATTTGTATATTTTTATTCTAGTATAATATCATATTTTGTATACGTTAAGTATGTTCATTAACACCATCCTTTATACATTCAATGTATGGTATGAATGAGTCATATAACATTGAGGGGGAGGTAGTCTGCACTTTTTCAAATGAAATTATCGTATATATAAATCATGAAAATAATAAAGGTATGTTATAAAAGAGAATTAAATAAGAATAAATATAAAATAAATATAAAAAATATCATATATAATTACAGTGCCATTATAATAAAAACCATAATAGGATGTAGTAGAAGATTGAATGATCATCATTTTGTGAGGCAATAGTTTTCCCTAAATAGAAAAACTATGTTCTATACCCATTAGATTGAGGTATGGGTAAGTGTAGTTTGAATGTACTCATAAAAACAACCTAATATATTTAGTATATTGGGGTTGTTATGCAAACAAAAAATAACAAGAGCATAGGGAGTGATGAAGTACAATAAGATAATATAACTTGAGGGAAGTCATTACCTTTTAATTCAAAACAAGTCATACATATCCCTAAAATTTGTATATGGAATTTAAATATTCAAAATTAATTTTTTTTTAAATTTATAATGCCATATATTTGAAAAATTCATTAAGGGGGTAATCGTTACATCATCATTGTTTCATAAATAAATTTATTTATTTGAATTCCAAAAATTATAAATAAAATACCATGATGTATGATAAATTTTTATCATTCTATTTAATATTTATAGTAAGATATTTCAATTATATAACCTCACATTAAAATTATTTTAGAAAAACAATACATGTTTATGATATTTTTATTTTTACTTTATATAAAAAGCTATTAATGTAATTATCTTACAAAAGTGGATTTAAAAGGCCAAAATTTTCACCCAAAGATTTTATTGGTATTCCATTACTCATCTAATAAGGTTAGGATAGTGTTAAGGAAATTTTATATTATTATAATATTATTTTTACCTCGAATTACCCTATTTACCTTTAACCGTAGTAAATAAAAATAAAAATTTATTATTCAATAAAAATAACTTTCATATCATTGAACCAAATTTAAATTTCTAATGACAACCATGTATGTATGATTTTTGAAATTCAATTCACAATATTGGTAAAATTTCATTAAAATGAAAATTTTGGGTTTTAACTACAAAGCAGTATTTTTCACAATTCATCAAAAATTGAATGGTTTCTTAAAAATACCAAAAATTTACTCAATGATAATTTTGATATTCCAAATTTAAAAATGATATATATTTTACAAAATTCAATATATATATGTTTCATTAATTAATTTAAAATTAATTTCAGTTTTTAAAACCAAAAGGCGTGTTTTTAAGAAATAATAATGATCAAACGATTGAAACTTGTTTATATCCAATTTCAAAGTAAAATTACTTAAAATAACCAAAATTGGATTAAATGGTTATAATATAATCCAATTACACCTTAAAACCAATAAAAATAACAATCTATCTATATAAGTAAATTAAACTAAAATCATATTTTGAATTAAAATGCAGTTTTTTCAATATTAATTTAAAAAAATGAACTTTATGAGAAAAATAAAAAACATTCATCCAAATTAAATTTTAAGGTCCCAATTATAAATAAAAAATGTATTATATCAAATAGATCATATAAAAGTGGAAAAAAACTAGATTTATAAAGGGTTTTTAATCATAAGGTGGTAAATCGACTTTTTAAAGAATATTCTAGTGTTTATGCTTAAAATTGAATTCATTCACATTTTCAGCCTCTATATTTTTATTTTATAAATGTAAAAACATTTAAAAAACATGTATAATCATATTTTAGTCAGTTATGTTCATTCTCTCCAATACAATGACTATCCATTAACTATAATTTAAAATAATAATTTTATATTATTATTTTTCAGCATAACTCAACATTTTGTGCAACGTAAGTTTTCAAAGAAACTCATTGTTGCGTATCAGTAAATCCATCGAACATAGAATCCTTTTTAAAGTAAAATTAATCCTTATTTTCCAAATATTAATAAATATGAAAATATCATATCCTTTATTTATCTATGATGCTACATCCTTCTCCCCTTTTGGAAATTGTATCCTCGTAATTTTATTCACTTATCAATAAAATGGGGGAATTTATCCCTCATAGAATTTTCAGTTTCCTACATTGTCTCTTCAACAATAATGTTTTTCGATAAAACATTTACCTGACTAATTACCTAATTCGGAAAAACATTCTCACTTTGGTCCAGAATCTGGACTGGTTGTTCCCCATAAGAAATATTTTCTCCCAAACGAACTTCCTCTAGAATCAAAAAAAATTAGATGGATCTAGTATACACTTTCTCAACATTGGAACATGAAAAAAATTATGTACCTAAGATAAATTTGGAGGTAAAGTCACTTTATTGGCAACTGATCCAATATTCTAAAGGGTTTTATAGGGTCCAATGAACCTCAGACTCTGATGTCCCTTCTTACCAAAACACATCACACTTTTCCATGTAGAAACATCGAGAACACATGATCACCTACCTCAAAAGAAAGATCCTTCCTACTATTATCCACATAATGTTTCTGCCTACTCTGAGATATTCCCATGTACTTTTGAATCAACTTGTCTTTGTTTCCATCTCTTCTACCAATTTTGGTCCTGTGAAATTCTTTTCACCTACATCATCCAAAGAAGTTGTAGTTTCATACTACTTTCCATATAATTCCTCAAATATGGAAATTTGTATATTGGAACAAAAACTGTTATTATACGAGAATTCGATGAAAGAATGATGTTGGTCCCAACTTCCCTGATAATCCATTGAATTATCACGTAGCATATCTTCCAAATTCTGAATTGTTCATTCTGAATACCCATCTAATTATAGATGAAAGGTTGTATTAAATTTAATTTAGTACCCAATGACTTCTTAAGGACTTTCAAAAAGTTATAAGTAAACCCGGGATAATGATCGCATACAACGGAGTGGGGAACACTATGTAACTGAAAATAACTTTAACATACAACCGAGAAAGGTGATCTAGAGACAGTGTATCTCAAATAGTATGAAAATGACCAGTTTTATCCAATCAATAAACAATAACCTAGATTTCATTATTACCTTGAGATGTTTTTGAGAATCCCACAATGAAGTCCATGGATATATTTTCCCATTTCCACTCTGGCACCAGTAAAGGCTGAAACATTCCATTCAGTAACTGTCTCCCTTATTTGATCTATTGACAAGTTAAACACTTCACAGTAAAGTCAACAATTTTCTTTTCATTCCATCCCACAAGTAAAACTCACAAAGATCTCTGTACATCATAGTACATCCTGGATGAACTGAAAACATAGAACTATGAGCTTCACATTAAAACTCTTTTTTCAACTATGAATCAAAAGGAACACATAATATCTTTCCAAACCTCAAAAAATAGTCTCTATCAATATTAATCTCAGGTAACATACCCTTCGGAACTAATTCTTCCTTTTTCTCCAACTCGTTATCATCATTCTGTGATTTCTTTATTCTATCTTCTGGAGATAATTATACTGAAATCAAAAACAAAACAGAGGAATTTCCTACATAAAAAACTTCCAATCAAAAAATTCATCAAATCAAAAATGAAATGATCTCATTCTAAACATTTCATTGTTAAGGAAACATTACTCTTTTGACTCAAAGCATCAACCACTTTATTTTCCTTTCCCGGATGGTAATGGATTGTGAAATCATAATCCTCGATTAATTTTAACCATCTCATCTATCTCATTTTAAATTATTTCTGAGTAAATATATACATCAAACATTTTTTATCAGTATATATCTCACAATTAACGCTATACAAATTATGCCTCCAAATTTTTAAAGCAAAAACAATAACAACTAATTCAAAATCATATGTAGGGTAATTTAACTTATGAGGTTTCAATTTACATGAAGCATATGCAATTACTTGGTCATTCTATATAAGGGAACAACCAAGTCCTTTCAATGAAGCATCATTGTAGATAAGAAACATAATATTTCTGGATGGAAGTACCAAAACTGGAGCATTCACCAACTTTTTTTAAATTCTTGAAAACAATCATCACATTATTTTTTAAAAATTAATTTAACACCTTTTTTAGTTAAATTATTAATTGGTGTAGATAAATGTGAAAATCATTCAACAATCCTCCGATAATAACCTGGTAACCTATGTAATATACAAATCTCTATGATATTATTAGTTCTTGTCCATTCTTTAATAACTTATATTTTAGCCGTATCAATAATTATGAATTTTTTTTGAAACAATGTGATCAAGGAATGATTTTTTTTTGTAACCAAAACTCACATTTTCAGAATTTTCCATACAATTTATTTTCTTATAAGGTTTGAATGAAAATCCTTAAATGAATATCATGTTCCCCTTTACTTTTGGAATATACCAAAATGGCATCAATAAATACAACCACAAAATTATACAAAAACACACAAAAAATTCTACTCATAAGATTCATGAATAAAATAGGTGCATCGGTTAACCCAAATGGCATAACTAAAAATTCATAATGGCTATATCTTGTGTGAAATGCGGTCTTCATAATGTATGCTTATTTTACTTTCAACTGATAGTACCTTGACCTCAATTCAATCTTCGAAAAATAATAAGCTCCTTAGAGATGATCAAATGAATTATCGATATGAGGAAAGTGATACTTTTTCTTAATATTTATATTATTTAAGGCTCTATAATCAATGAATAGTCCCATTGCACTATATTTAGTTTTAACAAATAATACGAGAACACCCCATGGTGATATGCTTGGTCGAATGAAACCTTTATCTTAATAACTCCTATAATTTCTTCTTTAACTCTCAAAGTTCAATTTGATACATTCTATAAGGGGGATTTGAAATTGTCATTGCATCAGGAACTAATCCAATATAAAATTAAAATAACCAATCAGGTATTATAACAGGAAACTCATTTAGTAAAACATAAAGGTTCTCATTTACTACTGACACATCATTAATCTGAATAGTTCAGTTGTTTTCAACAATAAGTGCAGGGTAACAATAATTTCCATCTTTCACTAGTTTCTCAGCTTCTTGATATGTTATCAAAAATAAAGGTTCATTCTTGTACAAAAACTAAAATTCATTCTAAATGGAAACCACTTTATCCATGCAGTAAATATTATCATGGTAAACAAAAAGACAATCCATGCCCAAAATAACGTCAAAATCTACTAGAGGAAAAACAATAAGGTTTGCAGGTAGATTCATTCCGCAGACAAGGATAAGACGGTTCTTATCATTTCATTTCATCTCAAAATTTATTTTCAGTGTTTTTACCATATGTTCAGGATTAGTATCTTGAGATGGAATTCACAATTTACAAGAATATTTCACAGAAATGAAACAATGTGTAGTCCCTGAATCAAAGCACACACTGGAATAATCTGAATAAACAAATAGTGTACCTAATAATACTTCATTCGATGTCCCATCAACTACTAAAGTAGTTGCAATGGATTTCACCACCCCTTTCTACTTTTAGTCAAGCTGCTTTCTCTCAGTTATGTTCTTCTTTAGACACTCATTTTCATAATAAACCATTTAATTGCACTTAAAACAGCATGCCGCTAGATTTTCATTGCCTGCATAATCATCTTCCATACAGTTACGTGAAATATGGCCAAACTTAACACACCAGAAGCTCTTTTGAACTCTGATAAACATTCTCCCAGATTCTTTTTACCACACTTATCACAAGTTCGATTTTTAGTTTTCTTACCTCTAGGATTCCTTGATGAATACTTCCCCTTTTCCTACCAACTAGGCCTCCTATTTTGTTTTCTATCATGGAACACCAGATCATCAGAAAAATCCATTTCTTCTTTCTCGGCACATCTGAAATGTTTCTCATAGATTTTTAAATCACAGGAAGCTAATGATCTTCAATATCGCGACTTTTTTCCTGATTAAAATCGATTTATCTTACAATAAAGATCTCAGATGAAATTTAGAGAAGACCTTACCATTCGAGTGAACATTTCTTCGTAAGTAGCCAGGATGTCATCCTCCTACCTCAATTCCAAGAATTGTTTTTTCATCCTAATTCAAACAACTATATGATACTATTGCTGAAGAAACATTCATTTGAATTAATCCCAACCAAGAGCATAAATATATTCACCGTCCCTAATTATTATCACCATTGAGCACCACTGATCATAATCAACTTTAAAATAGTAAACAAGAAGACTAAACTTTTGATTGTTTGTACAACCCTTGACAACGAAAATATTTTCCAGTGTTTTGATCCACCCTTTAGCTTGAACAAAGTTAGATTATCCCCTAAATGGTGGGGGACATTGCCTCATTAAATGATCTACTATAGACATGTTCCTTTGGGGTTGATATGGTTGGTCTCGTACATGTATTCCACCATCATTTATTTCCCGAGTCAACTACTTCATTACTACAACAAACTCTTTAGTTCTAATTTTGAACCTCTCAGGATGCTGATTGGAATGTTATTTTCCTCTGTATGCCTTTCAAACATAACTTTCCTCTTTACTCTATGAAAAACCATTATGAACACATAAATATCTTGTACAAAGAAACATGGTAATATTTAAATTCTTTATCATTTCAATCATACCATAAATTAATTTATAGATATTAATTTAACAATATCTGAACTCTGAAGATTAACTAAACAGACCTCTTATGCCAATTATAAAGAACCTGACTTAAGAATTATTTAATCTTAATTATGTTAACAATTCACATTGAGGATCCTTTCAGGTTTATAGATTTAGATAATCATTTCATAACATATACATAACAACTTCAAATATTATATGTCGACACTTCTACACAATATATATTTTTTAATAAAATTAAAACACTTAAAAAAGGGTCATGTCTCTTTCCTTATTTTTGTTGCATTAAATTTTCCTTGATCCCATCTTTGGCCATATTCATCTTTATGTCATGTGAAAAACATTTAGAAATAACTTGGGATGAGAAAAAAAATCTCAGTAAGGGTTACAAAAAATAGGAAAACTATTAGTTTTTCAAAACTAAACGAAACTCATGAATACATTATCAAAAGTAGTATATTTATCCTTTATGATGTAGTAAATACTCTTTTTTGTATAAAATCTCATTTCTTACCCTTTTACGACCAAAAAATTACCATAAAACACATTTTAATAACACATAACATATAAAGGTAACATGGGACATGAACATACATAAATGGAATAACCATACAATCATCTTCCACACATATCACTAAATGGTATAGCCATATGGCTGACTTCCATACCCAATGCATTGGAGGTTATAACAAAGCCATCCATCTTGGATTATCATGGAACCACCCACCATTTGGATTATTATGTGACCAGCCATCAAGTGTCCAAATACCATTATAAAATCATAACACACAAACTATTACATTTCACTAATAACATTTCATTTGAAATCCAAGAATTTATTTCAAGGTATTGAAAAAATCAATCTATTTCAAAAACCATTTTCAATACCAAAACACCAAAAAAGGGAATAAGGTATTTCTTTTCCTTTTAAAAACATTAAGGCTTTTAGGGGATGCTAAATAAAGATTATGGCGGTTGACATGTCATTATCATCGCAAATGTTAAAAACAGTCCTTTTGTTGTTTAGTAAAACAAATCGTAGAAAAAATATTCCTTTGGATGAAATTATAACTAAAATGGGTTTATCATATACCGTATAAAAAAGGAGTTGTATATTATCAAAACATGCCTCAATTAAAGGAGACTAAGACAAAGTCCCTTACATCGTGTCTGACAAGACATGTTCATTCTTTAATTTCTTGAATAATAAAATTAAGTTAATTTATAATTACATAAGAACGTTTTTCAATTTTATTATTCCTTTTGTATCACTTATTACCATTCTATAACATTTAGTTAATTATTTGAGTTCATTTCGGACATTTTGTCGATGTTCAGAACATTAGTCAAACACAAACATGTTATAATTTTAAATTGTCCATGTGGTGGAAATTATATTATCTATATAATGATATTCATGATTTATATATCTTATATGTCATATATATCCAGTATATATGTATTTAGAATAGTCCATATCATTTTTATATATGAAAATTAAATGCACCGTTCATGGTGACGATAAGCCGTATGTACGCATTAATGTTACTTCGATTTCATTTTTCATCATTTTAAAAATAATGAAAATCAAATGAAACGTAGTTATATTATTATTCTGGTATAATATAATATTTTATATATTTTATTTAAGTTCATTAACCCCATCCTTTATACATTCCAGGTATGGTATGAATGAGTTATATCACTTTGAGGGGGCGATATTTCATACTTTCTCAAATGAAGTTATCATATATATACAACATGAAAATAATAAAGGTATATTATAAAAGAGAATTAAAGAAGCATATAGATAAATTAAATATCATAAATATCATATTTAATTATAGTTCCATCATAATGGCCACCATAATAGGTGGTAGAGAAGATTGAACAATTATCGTTTAATGAGGCAGTAGTTCTCCATCCACAAAAACATTATGTTCTCTACCAATTATATGGAGGTGAGCATAAGTTTAGTTCAAATACACCTCATAAAAAATACTAGTATACTGAGGATGTTGGTGTTGTTATGTAAAAATAATAATAAAAAGTTTAAAGGGAGTGAATAAGTAAAATAAAATAAGAGAACTTGAGAGATGACGTTACCTTTAAATCAGGTAACTCCCTTTAGTTTGAACCAAAAGAATTTATTGAAGGGCCTTCTGCCCAAGATAAGGATTCTAGGTGGAAGATATGGATCTTGGGAGCTTATTTGGGTAGAGTTTGGATGAGACAAGGGGCTTGGGAGGTGTGAGTAATGAGTTATAGGTGATGGCCTTTTATATGGGGGAGGAGGGGCACTTTAAGAATGTTTGAAAATATTATTTTATTATAAACTGATTTTCAGTTTAAAAATGTCCAAAACTTATTTAATTTAAATATAAGGTGAATATAAGTCAAAATTAAATCATCTAATGATAATTGGATAGGTTTTTGATAATTTTTAATCCTTATCTCTTTTTATTTAACCCTTTGTTAACTTGTTTAACTTTTACCATGTTCTCTTATATATTCATACTATATGGTTCATATAGTTACCATAAAAAGATAATCTAACCAAAAGTGGTTAATTAATGAAATTATAAACTTTATATAAGTAATTTTTCTGAATATTATAATTTTAGTATTATTATATCTTTTAATAAAATATTGATTGATTACAAAACTCATTTATGTCAATTTAAATACTATTCATATAAAGACTTTAAACAAACCATAAAAACCTGATTCTTTCAAAAAAAAATAATTAAAATCTAAAAATTCCTCATTATCCATAAAATTTTTGGATTTCATAAAAAGTTTCAAAATAAATTTATTTTAACATTTATAATAACATTTATTTGAAACATTCATTAATTGGGTAATCATTACATCATCATTGTGTCGTAAATTAATTTATTTATTTGATGTCAAAAATTTATAAATAAAACACCATGATGTATGAAATATTTTTATTTTTCTGATTAATATTTATAGTAAAATATATCAATTATATAACCCCACATTAAAATATTTTTATTAAAAAAATACATGTTTATGGTATTTTTATTTTTACTTTAAATAAAATGTTATTGTTGTTATTATCTTACACAAGTGGCGTTAAAAGGACAAAAGTTTCACCCAATGATTTTATTGGTCGGACATGACTCTTCCAATAAGGTTAAGACAAGTATTAAGGTAATTTAATATTATTATAATATTATTTTTACCGTTAATTACCTTATTTACCTTTAACTGCGTTAAATAAAAATCAAAAGTTACAATTCAAAAAAAAATACATCCCATTGAACCATATTTTACTTAATGATTACAACCATGTATGTCTGATTTTTTAAATTCAATTTTTAGAAGTGGTAATACTTTTTTTAAATAAATGAGTTGGTTTTTAACTACTATGCAACATTGTTTACTATTAATAAAAAATTTAAGGTTTCGAGAAATAATGCCAATAATTCATCCATAGATAATTTTTATATTCCAAAATCATTAATGATGTCTATTTTACAAAATTCAAAATAGATATGTTTCATTAATTAATTTAAAATTATTTTCCATTATCAAAACCAAAAAACGTGTTTTTAAGAAATAATAACTATCAAAAGATTGACACTGATTTACTTCCAATTTCAAAGTGAAATTACATACAATGACCAAAATTGGATTAAATGGTAATAATATAATCTATTTAATCTTTAAAACCAATAAAATTAACAATCCAACTATATAAAGAAATTATATTAACAGGAAGTTTTTAATTAAAATGTAGTATTTTTAACTATTCATTAAAAAAATGAATTATATGGGAAAAATACCAAAATTTCATCCAAAGTAAATTTTTATGTCCCGATTAAAAAGGAGAAATATATTTTGTCAAATATATCATATAAAAGTGACAAAAACTACATTTAAAAATGGTTCTCCATCATAAAGCATAAAATTGACATTTTAAAGAATATTAGAGTGTTTTTGATTAAAATTGGATTCATTCACATTTTAGGCCTCTAACTTTTTAGTAAATAAATGTGAAGACATTTAACAAACATGTATAATCATATTTTATCCAGTTCTGTTCATTTCTACCAATAAAATGAATATGCGTTAACTACAATTTAAAATATTAAGAATATATTATTATTTTTCAGTATATCTCAACATTGTGTGCAACGTATGATTTCAAAGAAACTTACTGTTGCGCATTGGGTATGCCATCTAACATAGAATCCTCTTTAAAGTAAAAATAATCTTTAATGAACAAATATTTATAAATATTAAAATATTATATCCTTTATTTACTTGTAATGTTACAATTTCCATCTCTTGGTATAACACATACTTACATGTTTTAGAACAATCCGCTAGTTAAAACTTAACCTCAAACTCTACCTGTATTTCCTCTATTACATCCCCTAAACTTTGAACTCCCAAAAAATTTATAGTATTAGGATGAGAAATTATGGAATAGAAAATTTAATAAAATTTATTAAATGAGTTGAAATATATCACTCAATGCCTGAAAGAAAAATCTTCGATAATTAAGGCTTTATCATAATTGATTTATGTATTTAACACATATCATAGGGTCAAATAGTTGGTTTGAAACAATTTAATACCATATCTTAAAATTTAATTATTTGTTTTACACTTAAAATAGTAAAATAACATTGAAATATTAAATCATAAACTAAAATTATTTTACCTGATTTATCATGGAATTATTAAAAACCAGCACCATGCATGTCCTCGGATTATCTTGTAAATTCAATTAACTTTGATAAACTCTATACATACTTATTATTGTATTGTATCATTAAAATTATCTAATATTATACTTCAAGAACCACCAACTAGTCCTTATTGATTAAAAAAAGAAACCAAAATTCCAAAGACTCTAATAAGCTAATTCCAAAAGTCAAATAATGTTAAACCATAAGAGAAATATAAGAAAAATTGTCATAAAATATATTAAATAACATAATAAAGTAAATCATGAATTAAGGTAGACATATCTTCTGATAGTACCATCCCGCTATCAATAAAACCATTTAGAAAATCCTATTCCATTTACTTAATATAATAGCAAACACTTCCTACAGGAAAATGACCCAAAAGGGTTTCCGTCAGAAAAGAAAAGATGAAGCACCATGTTTAATAGTTATTTAACCATGTCATGATAAAAGAAAAAACGAAAATAACTATCCATAATAGTGGAGACAAAGGATAAGTATGAATACTGAGGGATAATAAGAAAAATAATGGATTACAATGGATTCTACGGAAGAAACCCACATGGATTAAGCTTGGATCAAATTGGAAGTGAGAGTGAAGGAGGTGGTAAATAGAATCCATAAGATCCCCCATTTCTAGCTGGGGGATATGAATTTTATGGAACCCAATTTGGTGTTAAATCAAATGTATGAAAGATTCTAAACATTCCTTTTAAAATTGGAAGCCCTGTATGGGCCAATTTGGTACCCGTCCAAGGGTCACTGGGTACCAAATAGTACCTTATGTATACCCTGGTCCCAACGAAGCTCACTAAGAACCCAATTACTATTGTAGCCAAAGGATTCCTGTTACCCACTTTCCTATCTTTTCAGACACCCATCTCTCCTATAAAATTTCAAAAAATATTTAAATAGTACCAATAATTCCATCCTTAATCATCAGAATCCTTGACCACAACCTAAAATAATAATTGATCAATCAATAAAAATAAAAAAATTACAAAGGTTCATATTGAATATAAAATATTTTCTAGTATTTCATAATTAATAAATCCATAAGTATATTTTTTTACAATGGGAATCATATATATCACCACCATATTCTCAATGGATCACTATCAAGAGTCTTGTAACAACTAGGTTTCTTTTTTTAATGGAGATGAATTACACCACCTCCCAACCAACAAAAATCCTAATCAAATTTCAAAATTGTTTTAAAGGGAGTTTTATAAACACCACAAATCATATTTCCTCTGATTACATGATCAATTATCTCTATCATGATTTTTTCACATAACTAACTACTTAAAACCCACTATTTTAACTCTTGAGAGGTCCCAAAACTACATATCTCTCAATAAAATTTCAAAAATATAAAGTTACACATATTATAATCCAATGGTGTTCATATCCTAATATTTCTACCAAAACCCAACAACACAGGTTATTGGTAACGCCCCACTAGAGGGTTTCACATCCTCAAAAAACATTATCCAATCTTTCCTATGAATTGATCCAACCATTTTTATATTGTGTAATTCTCATGCTTCCACATTCCTCATTCAGATCATTCATTATTTTAATAAATTTTCAATTCAAATTCCATTTATTGATACTTTATCAATCGTGCTATGTTAGTGGATATATGCACATGTGACAAAATATATGTATATAAAAATTAATATTATATATACATATGCATACCACCACACACACAGATATATATACAAGGAACCATATAAACTTGTGTGAGGGTGTTTATAAACTTCTGTGTATGTGAATTTAATATATATATATATATATGTCTGTGTGTATGAATTGAGGCATGCATGCATGCATGCGTGGATGTTAACATATAACCATGTTTGTGTGTCTATCTATATATGGTCACCACCCACTTTCTTGGATGGAAGATATTACCTCCGTGGGAGTTACCTCCTAACATTTCATGATATTATATAATTATTTCTAGTTTTTGGAGGTTCCACATCATCCAATCCCTTTTATATTACCCATTTTAAATCCATAGGTTCTCTATCTTTTCCCACAACCGTCAATGCATTGTTTTTAATATCTCTATCACTTCACATATTGAAACATTTATTGGACAAGAATATATTTGTGTTAGTTATTTAATGGATTTATCCTAACTAACTCCCATTGAAATTACTCCCTCTCCATCAATGAGTAAATATGTATTCCCTAAATCCCACCTAAAATAGTCTATGTCTCAAAAACTTTCACAGAGGGCATAAAAACACGTGGTCGAGTGGAATTTTCATCATAATACCCTAAATGAAAATAAATTACCACCATCTAACTCAATTAAATGAATATTAAACAAACAATAATCCCATAATGTATCTATTTAAAATTTTATAAAGGTGTCTAAAATAAAATATGAAGGTATAAATCCAAAGATAATGACTCCACAGACACTAACAATCACCAAGAGATAGTAAGTTCCAGCCATACCACTAACTCTATTATATAGATATATAAAAATAATAAATATATATATATATACATATATATATATATATTTATAAATGGGATATCATAAAATTATATTTAGTAGGATCATCCCTAAAATATCTCATGGAAATATGGAAAACGTATATTAATCCCTTAGTGAATAAACAATAAAATGAAATGATCGCCTATATTTGGTCAACCAACAACCATAATTAGTAAGGCTTACTCACATAAAATATTAATAATTAATATTAATATAATATAAAAATATAATATTTGGAAGGTACCCCAAAACACTTACCCCACAAAACTAGTTACTCAAACATCCCAAACGACTCAAATCTCGATGTAACAATCCCTTATATAATCATATAACCACAAATATATAATTACATCACAACCAAAATGCCATATCAACATCCCAATACCACATACCATAACCATATACCATGTTACCACATATCACAACAACTCTACGATATGATTCATAATTATGAATTAATTCAACCTCGTGTCCTACTCCTTCCATGTACTCCCCACCATGAACCCACATCAGTAAATTTTCACCATATATCGTATCATAAAATTATTCTATTATAGACTATCATCAATACCTAAATCTATAACAACCATTTTTTATTGAATGACGGAGAAGGAACTATAGAGTATCCATCTATATGTATCCTATATAACCTCGTTTTTAGGTAAATCACCAAGAATTGGTAACCTTATATGCGAATTTATAAGGCTACCAAATTGGGTGGCGGTGCATAAGAAATAAGTAGAAAATAAAATAAATATATTAGGCCACTAAATCCCAATATAAGGGATTATATTGTGATGTAACACAGTTATTACCATGACCTACAATAGTCACTTTATAACAAATATTTCACACAAAAAACTACTTCTATAACTGAAAAAATCAAACTAACAACACTAATAATACATAATAGATTTATAATAATCAAATTTTCCCACTTATTAACATCATTTAAAATTTTTAGGTTATTCATTTTCAAGTTAGAATATAGTAATTAAAACATGTTTATTTCATTATCTATAACATTACCTTAATTTCATTTACTTCATAGATTAATACATCAATTATTTACCATTTCATGAAATTACCATCATTACATTGGTAAATATTCATCCCTTTATTTATTTCATCACAAAATAACACCATTATCATTTTCTATGTCTAATTATCATAAATATTAATCGGAACCAAGTAAAAAGTTACTACAACCTATCCCAACAATACATCAACAAAAAAATACATCATTATAGTAACCAAAAAATCAATTCGACCCTCTCCACAAGATCCTTTATTTTCAACACACCTTCCATGCCAATCCATTTCAACAACAACACCATATCACCACTAAAAACTAATACATAACTTCAGAAACCACAAAAATAAAAAAATTATCATCATTATTCAGTACAATAAGAAAAATTAGATGTTCTTGTTTATTCATACTATCATTTTTATTTGAAATCTCATGCATAAACTATTTGAAAATAAATTCCATATTTTTTCCCCTTTTCATTATCGATATAATGTGATTTAGCCTATTTTGAATGTCATTGAGTAGAAAAAAATATAGGAAAAAGGTATAATTGTTATATGTTTTCATCAATCAAAACATTAGTACATAAATAATAACAAAAAATCTCATAGAGAACCCATGATTAACATAATCCCTTTTTTTCTTTAATTTTGATTTATTATATTTATTAGAATGTTTCCTTCCATCTCCAAAATGAAAAAATCAACAGGATAACTGCACATTGATATAAAAATAATGTATGATAGATCATGAATCCCCTAAAATGGATGATTCATCAATAGCCACTTCATAATGATGACGAGAAAGAATCAATAAATAACTGAAAAAATCTCAAATATCTACAAGAGAACCCATATATGACCATTCCCCATCATATTCACAACCAAAAATCTCCAAAAAGTAACCAAAATCACTATTGAAATCTCTCCAAGAAGGAAGAACTATGGAGGAATTAATGAAAATTAGAGTGAATTGTATATTGTATTATAATAGATAGATCACTAGAAAATGAGGACTAAAATTCCCCAAAAGATGAACAATTGTTCCCAAAACTATGCGAACATATTTTTATGTTTTGGAATTTGTTGGATTAATTAGATAAAATCGTATAAAGAACCAAATTTATATTAAAAATTAGGAAACAAAATACCATAGAGTGATGGGATTGGTCATGATGGTTGCGAGACATGACAACCACAAAATGATCTAAAAAAACAAAAGGGAGTGGTGGGAAAACTATTTAAATTTAATTCAATAATATATGTTTATAGAAAAATTGGGAGCTATAATCTTATAATGACTATGAAATGAATACTAAACAGTATGTGCATCATGATCTCATAATATCGTGAGTGCAGCTATAAATTTCTATAAGAAGGAATATACACTATAGGATGAATAATAAATAGGTGGGATATAATTTTTTTACTTTTTATTCCAAATGATAATCTAAAAGTCAAGTGGAATTTTGTGCATTCCCATTGGTAACCCTTATAATATTTTCCAAGATACATGTATCCCCCAAAGGGGTACCATTTCATCAAGTTTTTTGGATAATACCAAATGAATCAACAAAAAAAAACGTGGGTTGCACACATCCATGGTAAAAAATCATCAATAAATTTTATATAATATTTGAAAATCAATAATAAATAATCATAAATAAATAAATAAATAAATATATATATATATCAATATGACAAAACGCGGCCTGCAAATCAAAAGTGAAGGCCCCATGCATGAATACTCGCTAAAAGGACACCATGGGCATCCCTTGATTCATTCTCTAATATATCCATTAATATACATAAAGTAGACCACTAAAACTCTATATTCTATTTGAGACTATACACCCTACTTGGGGTGCTTACCTTACCTAGACCAAGTAAGAAAAGATTTTTTAAAAAAGGTTGGGGTTGAAGCCTCATTTTATTATTAAATCAAAGCAATTTTCACTTTGAACTAGGTAGAGGGAAACCTATTACATAGCCCTAAGGCCTAGTGGGCATATATCCCAAAGAACTAGTGGGAATATACCCCTTTTGATGGGAATATATATACCTTGAAAATCTTTCTTTGAGCATATTGGTTAGGATCTGAGATGACCTGGGTGGGGATTCCAGGATTCCCATACTAGTGATGCTAACACAATTTAGTTAGTGTAAAGTAACAATACCAAGGGAGGGAAGGTTAATCATGTTTACAAGAGTTGGGAAAACATAACTGACCATCCTAGGGAATATGGAAAGTGGTATACTAGAGTCAGAGTCCTGCGATTTTTTGCCAACTACCAACCAGTTTTTAAGGGAACTTGAACATGCCAATTATGAAAATTTCAATCCCCTTTGTCAGATGAATTTCTATTAAATATATTCAATTGTAACAAAATAATCCTTATATCATAAAAACACTCTTGAGAAGAACATTCAACATCATAAAATCATTTATTTTAAATATAAAAGGCAACAGTAAAAATTGGGCAGGGATCATGTTATTTATAAACATAACATGTATGATACGAGGGAATGATAAATAACTAATAGAGTAATTCTATAATTAGATACAACAGTTATGTAATTCTGATATAGTGAACACATAACAATTTAGTATAATATGTCTCAAAAATTTAGAAAAATAGTTATGAAACAATTTATTAGGTCAAAATTTTTCATTTTTATTTAGGTCCACCTGGTCCCATATCATTATTATATTAATATGTTAATATTATGAGAGAATGAATATAGAATCACATGATTCTTATTCATATTATTACATAATATTTAGCATAAATTTCCAAAAAACACTACCTAAGGATTGGGATTCCTAGTGTTATTACGAGACTAGGTATATAAAATATCAACATGAATCTAAAATAAAACTCCTTTATCTTATGCTCATTAATTTTCTATTAGATACCTCAAATCCTATAAAACAATATTTTATAACATGGGTAATACAATAATAAAATTGGTGAGCTATAAATCCTTGTAAAGGAATAAGCTTGATAAAATATTGTATCATATGAATCAAATGGAATAAAATGATATCATAAAATTCCATGTTCCTAAATAATAATATGGAAGCATGTCCTAAAGAATATGGAATAATAAAATCATGGCATCATAGGATTTTTTCAACATCATAATCATGACATAACCATATGTCTAGGCTCCCTACCAAGACAAGAGGAAATGGTTGATAATGTCCCATCATGGGTTCGATTTACTCCGTAATCCCAAACCTATTACCTCATGAGATATAAACATTATGAAAATTATTAAAACTCTATCTGGGTTCATTCATCATAAAATCTACATTCATATGTGTTCCATTTAAGGAAATACTTCATAAGGTATAATAATAATGGAAAACAGATTAAAAAATTAGTTATGTAATCTTTTCTTAAAGAATAAAAAATGTAATATCATAAAGATTCCAATGAATTATGGGTTTAAAGAATTTATTTGTTATTAGCGAGGTATTAGAGAAATATATATTTGGAAAATAATGTATAGGTCATGTAAAAAGATAAAAAGGGTTTTGAAATTGGTTTTGTAATGGAATTATAAGTGGGGTTTTTTAAATATGTAATGAGTCTTAATGTGGGTAAGAGGATAATAATTTTTATAGAACCATAAATGAACCAAAATGATTTTATATATAAAAATGAGATTTATTAGAAACCATATAATTTCAAAAAAATACCCTTTAGTGGTACTTTTAATGAGGTAAGAAAACATAGAAGATCCCTTTATATATGTTTTTCACATTTATAAACAATATATAAGTTGTAAATAAGTATAAAATATAGATAAATATGGGGAAATAGATAGAAATAATAACCAAAAGAAAATAGGGTAGATCGGACTGATCCCTTTCCATAGATCTGGATTGAAAATGAATATTCACTAAACCTTCGAAATAATCATGTTTTATTTATTAAATACATTATTTATAATCTTATTCAAATATTTTTTTTATTATGAATATTTTTTTAGTTTAGATAAATTTTATTGAGATATCATTTCTGTTTCTACATTACCAAGGTTGTCTTTATAATGCCTTCAAGGTCAGGTTAGTTGTTAATAATTGGGGGAGTTATTTATGAAGAGGTTCCATAACTCAACAATTATAATTTTATGCAATTAACATGTTTTCATAAATCTATAATGTTTATCTTATCTAATATTAATAATAAATAATTATTATTTATAGAATATAATCATTATCTGCAAAGTTCATTTAGGTGGGTTTTATGACTATGATGATCTTATTGTGTTTATATTAATATTTTGGATATATGTTCATTATAAAATTGTAAAAATATATAACATACATATTTAGTTCATTTAAAAAAATTATAAGAGCATTTTAACCAACTATGAAGGTGTTAATGGACAATATTTCACCTTAGACATAGAGGTGGTGAACCAACTATAATAGACACAATGTTTTAATTCATTAATATAAAAGTGGATGTGAGGTTAGATAATCGATAATAAATATATATAAAAATAAAAATAGATATCTAAAAAATAATTTTTTTATCATACTATCATGGAATAAAGGGATTTGAGAAGAAAAAATAATAAAGAATGAAAAGATTGTTTATTTAAGAACATTATATTTATGGGTGCCCTCTATGTGGCCTCCCCTTAAGGAACCTATATTTGGTATTTTGAAGAGTTAAAGGCATTTTGATATGTGAGGTAGATAAGAGGAGATAATTTGGTTGAGATGTTTAATGTTAAAGAAGTTAAAATGTCTGGTGAAAAGGATATGTGAGCGGTGGAATATTTTAGGGGAGAAGAGGGGTGTTTTTAATACAATAAGCATTAATTTATTATTTTAGAAAGTGACTATCAATAGAAATTATTACTATGAAGAATTATAATAATTTAGGTATGTGAGTTTTATATAATTATCACATACATCAAACACGACTGATTTTTTCATGTATTTTTCTTATAATGGAAATCACCATTTTTTGGTATTTTAATATTTAATAAAATTTCATTTAATATAGATAAATACAAAAAATATCCCTAAACATTTTCACCATGTATATTCGAAAAATAAAATATTTTTTTAAAAAATATTTTTCTAAATATGGGAAATTTAAAATTAAGAAAACTCATTAATTATTTGAAAGATACAAATTTTGATATTGGGTTTAATTTTCTAAAACTTTTAAAAATTAATTATTGTTTAATAGAATTATGTTATTATAATAACAAACCATACTTAAATCCATTTTAGGAAAATAAATTTTTATTTCAAATCAATATATTTTTTTTGTAAAAATGAAAATAAATCATATATGATTTATTGAAACATATACACTTATTTTATCATTTATAAAACACTAATTTATTTATATCATAATATAACTTTATTTTATTTTATTTTTATACGATACCTATATATTATTTTACAATTACGTAGTTGTGGTTACTATTCTAACATGGAAGTTACTATTTATAATAGTCAAATTACTATTCTAGTGATTGTATTACTATTCCAATAATATAATTTTTAATGGTCATATAAGCTTCCAACCTTATATAAATACCTCATACATCTTTCACTATTCATTCAATTATAATTTATCATAAGGTTATATATATATATATATATTTTAATTTTCATAGTGAACATTGTATTAATGACATTTTGATTGATTTCTACAGTGTTTTTCATGTGTCTGATCATTCTAAGAGATTTAATAGATCCAATTTACATATTATAGTTGTTTTATTATATATATTTTATCCCATTTTAATAATTTCAACAATTATGACCTTATTTATACTCTAAATGAAATGTCTTAGTCAAAATGGTAAAATATTATTTGTTCTATCCTCTGATTAATTTAATTTATATAATACTACATGAATAAATATAACACCTTTAGATAATAAAAATGGAAATTCCATTTATAAAATTATATGTTGTTACATTCTCCTTCCATAAGGAATTTTACCCTGGAGAATTTCATTTCTCACACTAGTATGAAAACAAGGGAGGGTAATTCTATTCCATTCCTTCCTTTAGTTCCCATGTTACTTCCTTTTACTTGTAGTTATTCTATATTACTTCCAAAAATTGAGTATTTCTGTTGAATATAATAATGTATCAATGCTCTATGAACTTCAATAGTTTCTCCTTATAAGAGATATCATGATCCATCTATACCACCTCTTGATTCGATTCATGTGAGGGGTTTAGTTTGTATTTACTCAAGAGGGATATGTGGAACACATCATGTATATGAGAGAGGGTTGGGGGAGTGTTATTCTATATTCCAAAACTCTAATGTGATCAAGAATAAAAAAGGTGCCAATTTGTCAAAGACATAGAGGTCAAATATTTTTAAATTTTATGACTCCCTTCAATGTATATGTGTAAAGAAACACTATATCCCCAACCTTAAACACCATCCCTTTCAGACTCCTATCATCATAACACATTTTTTGACACTATGTAGTCCTGATGTGCTACTAAATGGTCAGAACATTTTCTACCATTTGATTGACCATTTCAGGTCATAACACCTTGAATCTACCAACTTCATCCTAGAGAAAAAATGTCCTACAAATCTTCCCATAATTGATTTTATATAGAGAAATGTTTATTCCATAGTAGAAGATATTTTCATATGATAACATTTCCATATAAAGTTTTTGATTCTAACCACCTTTAAAGGAAAACTAGTATGCTCTCAAAATGACTTAATGTGTCCAAATAGTCTACCTATATTGAACATAATTTTGGGGGTGGTAAAACATACTAAAGTTTAACTCTTAATTTATATAATATTGAAAACGTTTCGATATATTTGAGGTCAAATATGGACATCAATCATATACAATTGATACTATTATTCCATATGGACTCACAAAATCCCTGATGTATATCTTAGAAATTTGATCAACTGAGAACTCCTCTCAATTTGCAATTAAGTGAGCAATCTTTATAAGTTGATGATTTTTAAAACATATGATATTATTCCCTCCATGTATTCATAAGACCTATCAAAATGTCAATGCTGATGTTTTCCTATTACCATGTAGGTATGCATAATGGTTTCATCATTCCCATGGTCTTTTTTCATTTTTACATTCAGTTCTTGACATACAATTAGCTTTGATGTATATTCCGTGATATCTATCATTATATTGTCCCACTAATATTACTCTTATTGATCTTGATACATCTTTGTGCTCCCTAGGTTGATGGATAAGGGTGGGATTTGTGTATTATTCAATATACCATTTTTATCTCATGCATTGATTGTACATAAAGTTGTGGCCCAAATCCTATAACTCCATCTTCATCAATTTTGAACAACAAGGATATCCCTTTTCTTATAGAAACCACATTATTTTGTATTTCCACATCTTTTATTTTTAAATTCCTTTATATTCTATGCAATTTATGGTTGGGAAATCATTTGATCTAGGTAGGATGTTGTTCTTTCCTTTGTGACTTCCATTTCTATTCTTTGCAACTCTAAGAAAATTGGATCATTCTTAATTCTCATCACTGATACGTTTGCACAATCATTTCTAGTTAGAGTATTTTCAACATTATTTTCTTTCACATAATGGAAATATATTGAGTAATTATATTCTTTGATCATCTATAACTATATTAATAGAAAGATATTTATCTCTTTCTATGCGAATATATAATTGAGTCTATTTTGATCTGTATATATTTCACACTTCTCCATTAGAGATAATGATTCTAAATATTCAATGGGAATATAACTATATCCAAACACATATTATGTTTTTTATAGTTCTACTAATGAACATTCAACTACCTCAAGGCATATGATATCACATTATCATTTTCATCAGTATACTACCCAAGCCCTTATTTCAAGCATCAATGTTTACTAATAAAAGTTCCTCACATGTAGATAGTTTGAGTGATGGTGTAGTGATAAGACACATTTTAAATTCCTTGAATCTCTCTTCACATTCATTGGTCCAAAACAAATCACCCTTCTAAGTTATCTTGGACAATGTGTTTGAAAACCATGATAAGTTTCTCAAAAATCAATGATAATACCAATATTGTCCAAGGAAGCTATTGATCACCAACACATATGTTGGTCTTATCCAATCCTCAAATACCTTTTACATAGAAGGATATATATATATATATATGAATTTTCTATTAATATAGTACACCAAAATGATACTTTCCCATTCCAGAACTCACATTTTATATACTTTTCATATAACTTCTCCTTTCAAAAAGTCTTTCGAATAGTAATGAAATGCTCATTATGTTTCTCCTTCATTTTGGAGTATATTAAAATATCATCTATAAATAATAGGGTAATTTTTTTGAAGGTAATATGAAAAGAATATATTCATCAAGTCCATATGTTTTGGGAAAGAATGATTATTATGGGAATCAGTATTAACTTGTAGTTTCCATACCATGTTCTAAAGATTGTTTGGGGAATATTCTACTTCTTCACCTTCATTTTAGGATACCCTTATTGAGGTTGAACATAGATAAACAATGTTCCCCATATAACTAATCAAACAAGTTATCAATCCATGTTCAGATAACATATTCTTTATCATGACCTTTTTGAGTTCACAACAATCGATATAGAGGTGCATTGGCCAATCCTTTTTCTTATTGAATTAGACCAGTGCACCCCTTGGTCAAGAACTTAGGTGTATAAAATATTTGTCTAGATTCTATTATAACTACTTATTCAGTTCATATAAATTTTGTTTTTCTATTCTATAAGTAATATTGAATATAGTTAGATATATTTGAAGATGTTCTGTTGAGAAATCATCCTCTTAGTTAGAAGAAAGACTAAGAAACTCTTTAAGGAATTCATTAAAATAATACCTCACAATGGTCATGTCTTCAAGCATGATTCTCTCATTTATATCAATAATTTGAGTTTGATATGATGTTTCATAAGTACATAATATATATTCTTGAAAATAATATTCCAAAAGAGATTCATACTCTTACTAACATTTCTATAGAAGAGAAGGTTGATTAAAAATATATAGATTGATTTCACACTCCTGATATTTGATGTTGAATTTATATAAGGAAAACCATTCCATTTTTATTAAAGTGTGAAATTATACTAAAGGAAGTGTGACAAGATTTTTTGTGAGGTCCAATCAACAAACATTGTATGGGGATGATCCATTTAATTCATATGTAACAATATTTATATTCAATGTTTTCAAATCTAATTCATTTGACATGTTTTGAGGTGGTGTTTGAATAGATTTACTAAACATAAATGATATAAAATAAAGTGTAGAAATATAATCATATAAGACCTTTTAAACTCATTAATATATAATAATATTACTTATCTCTATTTGATTCTAATTCAAATCATTTACAAAAACAATATTAATTTAATGGATGAGAATAGTCAAATTAATAATCATATAAAATGGAAACTAAGATATTAAAAGGAATAACCCATATAAAACATGTATATCTTAACATATAAGTCTATAAATGTCAATATAGGACATCTACGTTGATTTTACTATTAGGGGGTTCTAACATAAAAATCTATTCAATTCCTTAATAATTGTCTGTAAATAGTTTTTGAATTTATAAAAGAATATCACCAGAGAGTGTCAAACTAGGTGAACAATAAGGCCTCTTTTTTTACTAGGTACATTCCATGTTAATACCCAATGATATATTTCAGGGCATTAAAAGTTTGTGCATGTATAAACCATGTGACTAGTAGCCTATATATGGTGAATACACTAATACATTCCAATAATATAATTGGAATCACACCCTGAGGTATTGAAAAGTTTTGTATTTTTTGGTAAACTAGATATATACATGAATCTCATATTATATTTGAATACGCAAACTAAAAGAGTAATTTTTTTTTTCAAAAATAAATTTATTCCCTCTATAATTTACTTACCTTTCAAATATAGTAATCTTCATGGATTCCTAAAAATGGAAACAAAATAAGGGCAATCATAAATGCTCAGTAAGGGTTAAGTAAAACAGATTCTATCATGAATTAATAAGTACAATCAACATTGAATAATAAATAAATAAACATAAAATAAATTTAAATAACATTACTATCATAGTTTCCTAATAAAAAAAATTATATGTAATGGTAAATAACTGAAAACACATTCCATTAAAGAAATAAACTAGAATGAAATGATTCCATATATAATATCGTAGTGAAAATATAATGGATAATATATAATAACTAAATTTTTTATTATTGAAATGATAAATTATTTGACATCATGTTTGTGTAGCATGAAAACATACACTATCCAGATATATCATCTAGAAAATTTAAAACTACTGTGTGAAAACCCATAGGGTACATCTACTTTTAAGACCATTCAAAATATAGATTAAAACTATCGGTAGAAACACATTTAATTTATCCAGCTGATTTGTCTCATGAGACCTATCAATGCATCAAGGTGATATATAATATCTATGAACTACCCATAACTACATATTCAAGTGATTCATCGTATGTATAATAATTTATTTAATTCATGAATAATATTTCTTGTCATCAAATATTCAAATTGAGTAAAGGGTATGAATTTATCAATATTTACCCAATAAATCCACTAATATTCAAATTAGAAACCATATGTAATAATGAGAAATAATTTATGAAATTATAATATCTATTGAAAATAATATAGATATTTTGGGTAAATTTAATGTCTAATGATCATATGAAAGTTTATATTTCAAGGTTATGTTAATGACTTCAAAATGAAACAAAGAATTGAATATAAATATTATTCTATGTCAAAATAATCATAAACCAACTATTGGAAGAATATGGACGGTATCATCCTATACCCGTTAGAGTAATAATATATGGTTTTTTTCATTTATGAATATAAATACCATAAAAAGATATTAAGAAACATTCTTGAGGAAAATATTCATTTCATTTTGAAAAACATTTTGAAAATAAATTACTTTGAAAATAACTTTTAGAAAACACTTTATATAAAAATATCATTATAAAAATGCAAAAGAAGTTTTGAAGAAATGATGTTTATGATGGAGGGAAATTCCATGCATTCAATAAATGTTAAAATGAACAGTGCTTCTTTACTATAAAAATCTTTGGAAACTTTTTTCATTAGAAAATGAGAAGGCTATTATTTTAACATTTTTGGTAAAATCCAGAAGAGCTTTATTTATAAAATGACATAATAATCCTTTGAAATTAATTTTTAAGAGTAAAAATTAGTGAAAATTCATTTAATAAATCATTTTCTAATGATTTAAAGAAAATTCTCAACATTTTTAGAAAACAAGGTTTCAGAAGAAATTTCATTTCCATCCAAATAAGGAAATTATGTAAAAAAAATTTAAAAATATTTTCTCAGTTAATTTAGGTACCAAAGAGTTCAAACATGAAACTATTACCTAAAAATATCATAAGTAACTAGAGGAGAATAAAATGTAATATTTTTATGAGGAAAAAGTAAATAAATTTTCTTCAACTAAAATTCACAAGTAAATAATCTCAATTATAATGAGATTGTGAAATAAACCATTCCAATAATCATAAAGTTGATCTGAGAAATAATAAATGAATAAATTATGTGTTTTAAGTATAAATACACATAAAACTAGTTTAAATAAAATATAAGGTAATCAAAATTCATTATACATATTATCTAAGAATGACATGATCTATGAAGTATAAGATTAACCTAATGAAGAGAAATTGAGTTAAGAAATCTTTTTCCTCACACTTCCTTTCGATTGAATGATATTTAACATAATTTATAGTAGTTTTAAAAATATTATTAACTTAAACCAGATCCAAATTATTATTTATATTATAATATATGATCTTAATATAATATATTATCACTTATTCATGAATAATATTTCATTATTTTCATTGTTTTGGGTGTTGATTTTAATTTTTTCTTATCTATTTTTTCATTAATGATCTGTTTCGTGCACATATTACATTGTTTCATCATATATTGAATAATAATCCTTCCATAATTATCTTATTTTATATCAATTTTATTTTTTAAACCAATAATGAAATATCGTTAGGAAAAATTAAGTACGTTATAGAGAGTGATTGAGGTCATTGATTTCAACAAACTGAATGATCAATTGAATGTTAAGGGACTTAGAACCAATAATTTTTGATGATTTAAAACCCATTTGATTCATCAGATATGAATGTAATATGATAACATTATTTCTTTGAGATCCTTTTCCTAAAGTTAACAATTATTTTACTGCCTAATAATATATTGAAATATAATTACATGATACATTTATATTTCATAAGAACAGTTTCACCCTTTGTTTGTGCTTTGATTAATTTCTAATTCACACCATACTCCAATAAATGAACATGAGAAATTGTTTTTAATCATTAATCACTAAAATTATCTTTTTAATAGATCATAAGATCCTTAAAAGTGTAAAAATTCCTTCATTTTATCTCAGACTATGTTATAAAACCAATATGGTTATCACAAGTTATCCAATATACTTAAATTTCTATATAGTAAAGTAATATATTAATATTTAAAATCTTTTCCAATCTTTAACATAATCCATTTCATAAATTTTTAAACATTTGGACCTTCTAGAAGATTATGATACATATCATTACAAATAAGGCCATTGAATTTCCAAATTGAACATACCATTAACCCCCAAAAAAATAGGATGTATCTGTTAATAATCACATTCCAAAAATGTTAATACCATTTCCATTTATTATTTTGAAACATGGTAATAAACTTTTTTACTATAAAACGTTATTGAAAACATTATTTCAACATTATTACTTATGTAAATAATAGATTATTGGATATATTACTTAAATTTATAAATGTTGTAAACTCCATTAAGTGTAAAAAACATTGTCATCAAATCATTAATTAATTGTATGGTAGTCAGTACTATCCAATTTACATTATCCATATCAATTATCTCATTATTCCAAAATCATTATCTCTTAATCAGGAAAATATTAAGGTTCCTCAATCATGTATTTCTAATAATTTCAAAACCACACTAAATCATTTTTCATGGTCACTGCTACCATTCAACACACTCTTTAAAATCCTTGAGGAAAAACTATTATAGTTCAATCCTTTTATATTTTATAATTACAATAAAAAACACTTCACTGAGAAAATATTCAAATGAAAAAACTATTGAATCCAAACACAAGATCATTAATCATTTCTCTTAGCTTATAGTAAAATCATAAGATTGACCATGATCAGTTAGTGTATCTTGTGGTATATTCCATTGATTCTTTGAATATTGATTTATATAGTGCCCTATCTCCTAACTATTGTAGAATTAAAAATTGGAATCATTCTTCTTTACCTTCAAATAACAGGCACGATGTCCTTCCCCTCTAAATTTGTAGAAATATCTTATTCCTCTCAAGAAAGCTCCATGGTTTTTCTTTATATAATTATCAAATGTGGGAAAACCATTATTCCCCTTATTACATTTATCAATCCCTTTTCATGTCATACTCTTCTTATCTTAGTTACCTTAGAAAACATAATTCTTAGAAAATTTATTCTTTATCTTCCTAGAATATTATATTATATCCTTATTTGATAACAGTGTTTAGGATACTAGTTATTTTGAAAATAATTGTTTAATCCCATTAAATAAACAATCATTCTTACTCTTTTTATTATGTTCAACGATTCAGTTACCATTAGTTATGCTATGAGACATTTCTAAATGATGATATACACTATATTAGATTATATCATAATGAAACATAATTTATAATCCGAAAACTAGTGAAATACATAAAATAAATTGTAAAATTTATGCATAGATAATTTCATAATAGTAAACACAGTTTATTTTCAGATATCACTTTTTTATAATCATTTATAACGGGTTTTCAATAAAATTGGAATTATCTTAGCATATCTCATGGGAGTGTCAATCTAGGTGTGTAGTGAATAATTCTTTTTTATAAACTTTGTTGATCAGGTCAAGCTCAATATTCCATTTTTGGTGTTATTACCCATATGAACATCTATTCTAGAACCACATCCACTTATAGTATCCATATAGGGATGTATTTCTAAAAAATTACACATAATATCTATAGTAACAAAACATTAGAACGTTATTTTATACATATCTTTAAATTATATAATAGGGTAACGTTTCCACATTTACGTTTTCTTAAATTTAGTTACAATGTATGCTATTAAACTTCCTATGATAACAATTGTAGTAACCCCAACCTCAATATCCCATACACAATGCCTACTTTAATAAATTGCCATAATATAAAAGGAATCTCATCCCGATGGAATGAGTAGTTTAGTAATATTAGAAAACTATAAACATACATGACTCCTGTATTATATTTGAATACATAGAACACATTATTTTTCAAGAATAAATTTATTCAATATGTTATATCCTGGAATATAACATATAGTTCACTTTATAGATTCCCAAGAAAGAATAAAAATAAGGGTATGCTAAAATTCTTATTTAGGGTTAGGTATGTCAGAAGCTATCATGAATCAATAAAAATAATCGACATGGAATGGTAAAAAAATATAACTTTTTTCATTTAAATAACTTTAATATCATGGAATGATAAAAAAAATCAGTATGTAAATGTAAATAACTAAAAACACATTCCATTTAATCAATAACTGAGAAAGAAATGCTTTCATAGATTATATCATAGTAAAAATATCACGGATAATAATAATTGGATTCTTAATGTAGGAAATTATTAATTATTGGATTCCATGTATAAGTGACATGAAAAAATATACTATATATATATATCTTTCATATAGTTAAAAAAATAATTTGTAAATACCCATATGATACGTCAACTGTTTATACATTTCACAAGACATTTTAAAACTACACCTAGAAACCCATTTAACTTGGACAACTAATTTTCCTCCTTAGACCTATCAATTATTCATGGGGATATATGTGTTCAATGCCCCAACCATCAACATAAGTATATATAATTCCCCATATATCAAATAATTGATGTAATTAATGAATAATATGACTTATCATCAAATATCCGTATTATATAAATGATATAGATTTATCAATATTTTCAAAATACATCAAATAACATTAAAAATAAACATCATATATAAATACTGGATACATTTTAAGAAATAATAATATACATGATAAATAATATCTATATTTAGGGTAAATTTAATGTTGAATGATCACATGAATGTGAATATTTCAATGTTAAGTTAATGACTACAAAATAAATCATCGAAGTGAATATCAATACTGTCCTTGGTAAAAATAATCATAAAACATATAGAGTAAGAATAAAGATGGTATCAAAATATACCCATTTGTGTAAGAATAAAGGTTTTTTAAATTATTAATATAAAGATAATATAAATATATTAAAAACATTATTTAGGAAAATAACCTTTTCATTTTAAAAATCCTTTTGAAAATCCTTTTCATTGAATGTAAATTGTAAAAAATTTATTTATAAACAAACTCAAAAATATGAAATTGTAGCTTCAAATAAATTATATTAATGATGGATGGTAATTGCATACATTTTTTACAAGTTAAAAAAATATTCCTTTCACATTTTAAAAAGTATTGGAAATTCCTTTTCCAAAAAACTATAGGAAGATTTTTTTTCACATTTTCAGTAATAGACATATGACATTTGTTTTGATAAGGATATAAGATTTTGTTGAATAATTTTTTAAATAGTAAAAATGGGTGAAAATTTCTTTAATAAATCATATTTAAAAGGTTAAAAACATTTTCTATTTTTTTAGAAAATTTGGTTTTTTAAGAAAACATATTTCACACTGATGAGTGAAATGAATTAAAATTTTCATAAATTTTTTTTCGCAATTAATTTAAGTAATAATTAGTAAAAAATATAAATATTACATGAAAATATCATTACTAAATATATAATAATAAAATTAAATAGTTTTATTAGTAAATTGTCAAATTATTTCATTCAATTGAAATTCAAGAGTAAAAAATCTATACTAGAATGAGATTATAAAATAAACTTTTACAATGATTATATCATTGAAGTGAGAATTAAAAAATTAATAGATTATGTGTTTCAACTATAAATCCACATAGTTGTTTTTGGGAATTAAACATAAAGTAACAAAAAATTATTATAAAAATAATCTTTAAATTACATAATCAATGAAGTGGGAGATTAAACTAATGAATAAAAATGGACATATGAAATCCCTTACCTCACACTTCTTTTTCATTGGAAATTTGTTAAAATAATTTATTGGAGTTTTAAAAAATTTATTTACTTATAAAAAATAATTATATTAATAATAACATATATGATTCTTTTATAAAATCTAATCACCCAGTCCTTAATAATCTTTCACTATTTACATTGTTTCGGGTGTTAATTGCATAGTTTTTTTGTACGTGCCTTTTAATTAAAGATAAATTCCTTGAACATATTACATTGTTTTATCATCTAAAAAATAATTATCATGAAATAATTATTATATTATACAACAATTTAACTTTTTAAAACCAATCAACAAACATGGTTATGAAAAATGATGTATGTTTCGATCATGGAGATGGTAATCGGTATGTACGCATGAGTAACATTTCCATTTTTCAATGATCATTATAGAATGGTAAAATATAATATTTTATTTTTTTTATAATAATAATATGATATATATATATATATATTATTTTTATTTAAATATACTTATATATATAATTTATGTGGTGTAGTTATGAAAGTAGATTCACATCGCTTCGTGAAGGCACCAGTCCAAACACACATGAACAATGTTATCATCTTTAAGTGAGTGAATAAGTAAGAAAAACAATGATATAAATTATAATTAAAAAATTACAAATATTTTTTAAATATAATAATTTTTTCATTTATATCACATATAATCATTAAATTTATCCTTATTTATTTCCATGTAATGCATTAATAAAAGAAAAATCACATTGCTTTATGAGGCGGTAGTTCTCTATTTACATGAGCGATGTTATCATACCCCCTGTGGAATGTGAGGGAAAATTTTATATATGATATAATGACTCCATTGATATATATACACTATAATTATCATATATATACTTAATATTCTTCATAACACCCAGCCGTGAAAGGTGGAAATGGAAAAAATGAATGACATCGATTCATGAGGTTGTAGTCCACCGTACATAAGAACAATGATGTCTTAAACCATTTGATAGAATTTGAAGATGGTAATAAGTAATGACCTTATTATAAATAAATAAAAATATATGGAATATAGTATTTTTATTATATCATAATTTTTTAATAATAATTTTAGGAGGTGGAGAAAGAAATAAAATAAAGATGCTTGAAGAACATTATATCTTCTTCGGGTATCCTCATATAGATTTCACTAATTCCTTTCTACATTGAATTTATAAAAACAATAAGGATTATAGGATTAAGGTAGAAATGTTTTGATGTTATTTGGATAGTTATTGATAGAACCAAAACAGTTTGAAAATGTCAAGAAGAGAGTAGTGTGGTGGCCTTTTAAAAGTGAGCCGAGTCGCACAATTGTAATGTTTGGAAGAGATTCAATCACACCCAAGTTTTAATCAAGAATCAAGAATAAAAAATTTTTCATTATAGAAAAAAAAAATATAAGGTGTAATTAAGGAAAAAATGGGTTTTATAAAAGTTGGTAGTCCTATTGTAGCCCCAATATTTTTTGTTAAACCCTCGATAAATCCATTTTTACCTAAATCACAGAAATTATTTTTTATTTATTTCAGTATTCATTTTGATCAAAAATTAATTTGACCTTATAATAATGTATAAATTAATAATACTAAATATATTTAATCCAATTTTAAAAGTTAATTTAGATAATTTTAAAATTTTAATTTAAAATTATTCCCGATAACAAGATGAGAAAATGTGTTTTTAACGATAAAAGGTTCAAATGTTTAAAAGGTTTTTATATCCAAATTCAAGATGAAAATTATTCTAATAACATAATTTGGATTAATTTAGTTATTATTAAAATAAATTTTCATTAAAACCAATTCAAAGTATAATTTTAAATTATAAATTATTTATATGAAAATTTAGTTCTCAATTAAAATTTAGTATTTTCTACAAATTATCAAAAAATGAAACATTTTAGAAAAATTCAAACAATTCACCATAAGATAATTTGGATATTATGATTTAAAAAATGAATTTTATTTTTTCAAAATAAAGTTTATAATTTATTTATTAATATTAATACCAAACATTAAAACGGCTAGGTGATAATATTTTATTAAATAATAATATTTTATTAATATTTTGAATTTTTGGTTAAACTCAATGTTATATGTAACACAAACTAAACTTAGTGTTGAGTGTAAGAGAAGATAAACATAGTATTTTGTGATACAAAAGATAAACTTAGTGTTTTATATAACATACAAAATAAAATAAATGTTATTATTTTAAAATCTAGGGGTGTTATAGTACATCATTTTTCGGTCCATATCCATATGAATTATCAAGACAAAGATTTATTTTATTTGAAACCACTTGATGTATAAATTACCAATTTTTCAAGATGTTTTCCTATAAAAATTATTAACTATAGTTTTTTTACTAATTTATTCCGATCATAATCCACAAATGAGAAGAAAATTATTTTATACTATTGATGATCTCTAAATGAGCATCGAAAAATCTACATAGTAAGAAATACATGATGCATGAGTATTAATTTCTCTGTAAAGAAAATGAACAGAAGGTGGCCAATACATGTGGATAATAGAACCTTCAAAAAGACACATGACAAAAATTCCTTCATAAGGTCATGTAAATGGGTCATGAAAATCACATTATCATGATGAATTCACATGGATCCCCTTTTACAAGATTCCCTATACAAAGGTGTCTTAAACATTTACTGATCATGCAGATGATTCGATATAACTTCCTTTGAGTCATGTAAATTTTAATTCTTAGGGAACTTAAAAATAATCCAATACCCTTGTAAAATAAAATAAAAAAATTAAAACGTAGGAAGCCTTTAGCAGTCATTGATATTTATGCGATATGGTCAAGTGGTTCACAAGACACCATAAAACCCTAGTGTCATGTATACCTTATCATTAAAGAGAATATTAACATGTCTCATGCATCATGAAAAGTGTCTCAGACATGTCCATAAGATTATTCATTTCCACTCAGACTTCATAGATGTTCAGTGTTGTTGTACATGACAATGCTTGTGCATCACCATAAGACCCATTATTGGTAATGTGATACATCACAAACAAAAAGAGTGATTGTAATAAAAAAATCATTGAACATCATGACATACCCATCCCTAGTAAAATAAATAAGGAAATATAATGGGAAAACATGGTAGCATATTTTGGAGATATTATACATGGTCATTCATATGAATGGGTTTACATACCCCCAGTCTATCACCATTGATCATACGAGGTACCCATTTAAAATAAAACATGATATTAGTAATTCTCTTATACATGTCGTGTTGATTTCATGAAGTCTCCCTAGAATACCACCATAGTCTCATAGAAGACCCCATAAAAGCCAAATTCGATCACACGTAGGCCTTCCCATGGGGATTATGATCTATTGAAGACCCTTAGATATGTTATCCTAAACTTGTAAAATATCATTGACCAAATCATATGATCAAGTGAAATACCTTTTGTTACACCCCGATCTTGTAATTGATTTTTTTTATCATTTTAATGGATTTGGTTTTTCTGGATGAGTCTTAGGTTGAGTTCCTAATTTTAATTTTTAATTTTTGGGGGTTTTTAGTGGTTTTTGGACATATTGATGGTTAGTGTGAGAGGTATGAGTAGAAAATATAATTTTAGGGAAATTTTTGACACCCATAGTATCACTTATTTGTGGGATGTATTTCATGGCAGGTTTAACCCATTGAATTATAAGAGTTTTGAGGTGAAAGGGTGAAGTTTTTAGGCGTTTTCCATATTACATTGTTATGGTGCATGATAAGTTTTAACATGTAGCCTAAGTGTTCACAATTCACATGGTTAAGGAATATAGATAAACTAACCATTCATGCTATGTTTTCATCCCACGCAACACTGTACTATGGCAAATTGTTCTGTTTACACATGGTTTGTTTTACCATGTGAGAAAACCGTGAAACCCACCCAAAGAAGGTCATTTTTGGATTTTATCCTTATTTTAATGCTAGGTTTCTCCTCTTGGAAAACCCAATCATGTTACCCTAACATGTACACCTTCTATGGAGCATTTTGGCTCATATAAGCCCCTCCAAGTGGATTTCAAGGTGGTTTCTTAGTGAATCTTCAACAGGATAGAAAGGTTAGTTCTCTAATATTAAAATCCTATAGTTTTCATCCATTTTCCCATTATCCTATATTAAATTATTGGCATTTTATTGGTTATTTCCTTGTTTTCTAGACCCAAGGGTTATGGTTAATGTTTGGTTCAATTTATTTATGTTAGGGTGTACATACTATCTCTTGGGGTGTATTCTTCCTTCGCCTAAAGTATCATTGCATTCACACATCTTTGAAGTATGTGTTTCTATATATTTCAAGTATGGAACATTCTATTTGATTATTGAGATTTTTTAAATGGTTTTTAATGTGATTTATTTTTTTTATAATGTGTTATAAGTTGATTTAGAGTTTTAATGATGTAAGATTTGTACATAATGGTTTTCAATGGGGTTCTTTGATTGTACCTTTATGTAAATGTACACAAGTTGTTTAATAAAATTCCAATTGATATTTTTATCTGAAATTGTGTTCTTTGGGTGATGTTTTCCCTTGTTTATGTTTCAGAAATGTTTTTGGGTTTTGAGTTGGGTTTTGAATGTGGAATTGGGTGACGTTTATGGTGTGATGATTATGTTTGGATTGTTGTGTTAGTTTAGAATTTTGTGATGTTCTTTTAATTTTTTTCAGTGTCACTTAATGTTTACATGTGTTATAATATATTTTTCTAAAATAAAGTTTTTATCTTTCATGAATGTCTCCTAGTTGTGATTTATGAATGTACTCAGTGGTTTTTGTAAAAGGTATGAAAAGGGTTTTCAAAGTAATTTGAGGTGTATAAGTGTTAATGATGGTTATTCAAAAGAAATGGATCATGTTTCACGTGGTACTCTTTTTTATGAACCATTAATTGTGTTTATGGATCATTCATTTGATGTTGAAAGTGTTTTAGAAATGGATTTGGTGTGTGTATGGATTTTAAATGGGATTTTCCCATTATAATGATTGTATTTCAAGTGTGTTCTTCTTTTTATTTTTCCATATGAATTTTATAAATTGTTCGCATGGTGTGTAATGGGTTTTGAAATGGTTTGGGTGTTCTTATAAATTTAAAAGTGGATTTTACTATAGAAAAAGGTGGTTTTCATGTGATATTTCATTGATGGATGCATGTGTTTTTGAAAGAAATGGATTTTCATGTGTGTGTAGGATTTTTTAAATCTTTATTTATGTTGTGAGTTTCATATTGGTTTTTAAAAAATAGAAATGAATTTGAAATTTTGATATAGTGGGAATTGTTAAAATCCTAGTTGGCATTTTTTATTACCATGTAAAAGTTAGTTTTATGTGATGTGATGGGAAAGAGTGGTTGGAATATGAGAATGTTGGGGGAAAATAATTAAAATATTGGGTAGATTGAAGGAACAACTAGAATTTTATAATGTTTCTGGAATGTGGTTTGAAAAATTAAATGAAGTGATTACCTGGTTGGTAGTTTTGAATGGAATATTATGAGACGATAACCTATATGGATGATTCACCAAAGTGTGTGACATCACATAGGATATGTCTATGTTTAAGGAGGCTTGTTTGGTGGCGGTGGGTACTGTTGATCCACACATGCGAGGGACTTAACCTTTCACCATGTAGTATTATCATGGGATTCATGGGAATTATCTAGAGGGTCATATGAGAATTTCTTATCAATCCTAATTAGACGAGTTGTGTCCCCATGGATTTTCTGAGAGGCTATGTGGGACATGCCACTAGTGGGGATAGTTTAGAGTATCTAGTTGGTTATAAACTATGAAGCTGCACTATATGCTAGAAGGTGGGTCTAAACGGAGTATGTCTAGGGATTTCCTCCAGAGGTGTTCAAAAAATGTTTATGAACTATTACTATATATATTCTATTTATTTTTTATTCATGTTAGATATTGTCTTGATATTTTTTCATGCATGTTATATTTTCCTTTACAGTATGCACAACCCCTTATTGTTCACTTAGTTTGGATTTTCATTTTCTATTTTTTTTGAATTGGGTTGGGAAAATTGGAATTGTTTTATAAATTAAAGCTGTGTGCATTATTTATATAAGAAAATTATAGAATGTTGCATTTACTTTTTTCAAAATAATTTAAGGCCTATTTCTTAAAGGTATTTCAAAAGAGTTTTTGTGGAATTTTTTGGGAATGGAAATGAATAGACTTTGTAGTGATTAAAAACTGAGTTGTTTAAAGTTACACCCTACTTGTGACACTTGATGTTAGAAGACCCGAACTATTTTGTTGGTTATTGTTTTTTATTTAGAATTACCTTTGGAGTAATTTGATCTTATTGTTGGTGGTGACCCATAGGTCACTTGGAGATCATGTCAGTGTGTCTCAACCACAGTTTTGTTTTTTTCTTTGTTTAGTAGTTGTCGTACCTAGATATTTTGGTATTTTTTTGATATAAAATTATTATTGGATATGATACATGCTCATTTAATTTATTTGATCCTAGTTTTGTTTAGGGAAAATCATTTCAATTGGATTAATTTGACTCCCGACACTAGTTACCTGTCTATGGGGATTGAGAATGCCATTCGGACCACGTCCCCGATAGGGTTAGGTGCTGGGATGGATGACATCCCAAATAGGTTTATGACACCGTTGATCAGGTTAAGTCTAATAAAAATATAAAAGAAGGAACATTCTCATGGTTTTTGAATATCACACGTTGTTGTGTATGACCCATAGTATGATCAAATGATGCACATGAAACCAAATCCATCAACTGACTCTAGCTCAAATCTATGGGATACGTTTCATGCAAGGCATCATATATAACTAGGACCGAGAGGCCTATAAATTACCCCCTCTATGGGCATAAAAAATGAATAAATTCATGATCTATCATGCATGGGAAAATAATAGAGGACTTATTGGAGCATACGTTCATGCGATCTCAAATGTATTACCCTAGAAAAAAGTCAGGTAATGACCTAAGGGATCCTGAAACATGCATAGGTGCTTCACATGATCACTCAATATATCACATGAAGAAACTATTTAATGTCATATAGATTATATGAAGGGGACCCCACAAATTGGTTGGTTCAGGAGAAGACTAAAATAAGATAATATAGGTCAAACCAAAGACAAATATGTAATAAAGGATAGAATAAAGACTCAGAAAACAAGACACTTAGGTAAAGACAGATTAGTTGATCTTTATGTGCTTCTCTTAATATATCCAAATCCTAAATCATCACCAAGACATGTTTCCCAAGTCAGGAATCACTCCACCATCATACCGTCAAGATCATGAAATTTCTATTAGATGTGTGAAGCAAGTCATGAGATTCCATTCAGGCATGAAACCCAAGTCTTAAAAAGTCCTCCGAGCTTTCTAACCAAACATAATGAGTCAACCATAAGCACGACCAATTTTTTCATATCAAATATTAAAAGGATTGGTTCTCTAATATAATCTGTTTAGAAACACTATGGTTCAATCTTTTTCAATGTTATATATTTCAGAGTTTATTGTTTTTTAGTTTTATTTTTGTAGGGGGATTCGATTGTAGAGATTCAGTGAAATAATTGACTAATAAAGTTTGTCATAAAAATTTAATAAATATTGTGGTGATTTCATTATTTGGGATGTAGTCTTATGATATCCTTTATATTTTCAAAAAATTTCATTTAATTAACACCCACTTCACAAGATGAGATCAATTAAAATTCCATATATTAACTTTAATCAAAGACTTAACTAGGGAATGGATCCGAGCCAATTATTATTGACGGAAGGTTCAATATTTGATAAACCCTTGTGTACTTAAGGTTCCAATAATCCAAGTAATCCACATGTCAGACAAAAAATGTCATTAATCCATGAAATTTAAATTTCAAAACAAAAAATATCAATATAAATAATATTAATCGAGAAATATCTCTCAATCACTTAACATCCCAAAATTATGATGCACCGAAACGGAAGATTTACGCATCCATTGAATTTTTTTGTAATATAGTTTAATATTTTAATGGTGATTAATTATAAATAGAATGAAATCAATGAAATAAGATAAGGGTTGTGTGCCGAACACACACACATGAACTGTGAAGAGAGGTAAAAACACACATTTGATTGAATAAGAAAGGGAAATAAGGGAATGTTTTTCAACATTATTTAATTTATTTACTAAAATTAATTTTAAAAAATAGTTGTTTGATTATTATAAGATAATATTAATATAAAACAAGGGCTAAATTAAAATAAATTGAAAACAACAATGCGATTACAATTAAAAACAATCAAAGTATGCGATAATAAAGCGCGGAGGAAAGGCCTCTAAAGTGGAAACTTGAGATTGTAAGGTACTTCTAAAATTTTGGTAGGTCCTTTTTCATGAAAATTTATTCTCATATGTTCTGAAGTTCCTACCATTGAATGTATGTGAGGGGGACATATTTATAGCCTAATGCGGTGGGATATTTGATTTAAAAAACTACCCCTCAAGTTATATAGAAATTGTGTCCCCTTAAACAAACAAATATGGAGATACAATGTTCTTAAAAGTTTTATATATGGATGTGTAGAGTTCACCCTCAAAATATTTTATCCACTAGACTTTTTTCCCAATGTTTTATATATTTTTCCAAATGACGTACTGCTTTCTATTTTTTAGTTATGTTTTTCCATTTTCCAAATTTGAATGAATTTATAACTATGTAGATGCAATCAAATATGAAATATTACTTCTAGAAATAAGGTATTCTAAATATTTTCATTCACACCATAAATTTTCAAATCAATTGGTCAATTTCTTTGGGACAATTTTAAAGAATTGTTGTATGTTTTTAATTCCTAAAACAATTTGTGGCCTTGACTTCAACAATCAATTTAGAATGTTTTGGTAGATTTTCTATTTCAAGTTTTTATACAAGATTAAATTCCATATTTTATAATATATTATATAGTATTATCAAATTCTGATTTCTAAATTGAGCCAACAAATTCTACCTTTATGGCTGGTCCAATTTTCCTCACAGATTCGGTGCACCTCCTTTTATTGTCTAAATGTACCTTTAGATTTATGAATCATAAGAGCTATATTTTAACGATTTTTAGAAAATTTAATTTGTAAAACATTAAAAACACAATTTATATATGTATTCTGATAGTTAATACTAAAATATTAAACCAACATGATTGTAGATTAATTCAAATAATTCTAAAAAACTATATTTATTATTAAGACCTGGTAATTTCACACAACTTATGTACCTTAAGTTGAAAATTACTCAATTGAGTAGAAAAAAATTATTAATAAATGAATAATATAAATTCCTATAAACATAGTTTTATACAAGTCCTTAGGTACCAAAAATACAAAAACATAACAAAATCATTTTCAATCACCCAAAAAATTATATTGTTTTCTCCAATTAGGGGGTGGGGGTAGAATAGTTCAGTCATCCATAATTAATTCCACCAATTTTTTTATAGAAATAATATTTAGAAAATAATTCATTTTTTCTATTAAAAATTTGAATTTGAAAATATGGTAACTCAAAACTCACTCCTCTCAAGATGATAAAAATTTATTTTTGAAGGATCACACATTCACCAAAAAATGTTAAAATCATAAAGTATTTATGATCTCTCAAATTCCATTCCCTTATGAAGTTGAACAGGAATCAATAAGTCTATTTAATGGTTTTTTCAGTAGCTATGGGATGGTATGAATATAATTTCCAAAGGATAGTAAAAGTGGGGTAAAACACCAATATGGAAAAATCAATGCACAATTGTTTTGAAATGTGACATGGAAGGAAATTGAAAAATATATTTATGAGGAAATAAATGTTTTATGGAAGAAAATATATGGGTAAATTTTGAAGGGGATTAAATGATAAAATATGTAATGAAAGAAAAATTTATCCCAATGACATAGAAAAAATGATTCAAGTGTTCATTTTTTCCATTTTTTTTAAAATTTAACTTTAAAGAAATATCACACTCATCTACTAACTATTGATTGATCTCATCAAAACACTAATTTTAAGAGGTAAAATAAGATCATTATTTTTGGAAGAGTGATTTTTTACCCACCTAATACAAAACCCATTCATTTTTATCATTTCTCATTTTTTTCTTTTTTTTGTAACTTTTTCATTTTTTGAAAACCTTTAAATAAAGTTATTACAAAATGAAAAAGAATATACAGTTACAAACCTCACTGAATGACAACCTCTCCCTAACACATAAAAAGATTCTTTCCCTCAAGCTTATGATGACCCATTGAAAATCAAGGAAAGGATACCAAAGATGAAATATATTCCCTCCAAACATAATTTTCAATAAATAATGAAATATATATATATATAGATGTTGGGTGGGATAATGTTTTGGGATTTGAATGTTACAATAAAAATGTTTTCATAGGAACAAAGGGGCTTTCAAAATTCGGATCAATGTATGGGTAAAGGGATTATGTTTGGATATTTTTATTCACATGTGGTTAAGAAAATACATATATCATATTAATATATACTATAGTGGGAAAATCATATTGAAGTTAAACAAAATATAGACTCTTTCTCGGGGGTGAAAAACACAAAATATGAAAATATGGCCATAGGTTTCCTTAGAATGAATGTTGACATTATTCATCATGAGTTGGGTAAAAACATTTTCCAAATTAAAAATTTCCATATTAAATTTTGTTATTCTTAGAACAAAATTATTTATCTAGATTTATGATGAAAATAAATGATTATTTATATGTAAACATGTTTTTGACTCCCCAAAATGGATGGATAAAATTTCAAAATTTAATAGTGAGTAATTAGGACCTTTTTTTATTTTATTTTTTTCATGTTTTAGTTCTTTTTAAATACACACCCACACAAAAGTTAATGAGGAAAATAAAAGCTTTTGATGAAGAAAGTGGTAAATATGTGAATGAGATAAGAAAAAGAAGAAATAAAGAGAGATGGTGGAGGAAGAAGGGATAAATTGGAAGTTAGAGGGAATTAGGTTCACCTGGTTTGTATTTTGTGGGTTGACATCACCATCCAGTGGTGGGTTGGTGGATGTTGTTGTGGTTCCTCGAGCATGTGTCCCCTCTAGTGATGTTGTAGATAATTTAAATTACCTATAAAAGAAATAACATTAATCATTTAATGATTTATTAATAGGAAATTAAAATTTCATATAAGTAAAAGAAAACTTGTGTTTACTCCAAATAAGCACTGTATTTATTTTTTCTACAACTAGATAGTTGCAGTGGACTATCCAGAGTCTAATGATGGCCAGTATATTTTCAAAAACTCTAATGGTTTTCTTAAAAAACATATCTATTGGTATATTTTAGTGTTTATTAGATAAATATTTAACTTCCTTATTATTGTTTCTATAATAAAATGGGGGTGGAATGAGAATGTGGGTATCCCCCCTTTAGTCTTCAACAAGAGGAATTATATAGCCCATCAAGAGTTGTTTTTCTATTCGTATAATTTCACGAATATTATTTAATTACTATTTTTCATTTTATGTGTCATTTAGATGATATGAGATCAGAGTATGAGATCTTGATTATGTTTATCTCATTTATTTAATCTATTTAATATGTGGAGTAGTTAATATTGAAGGGGCGAGGGACTCAATTGATTTTTTTATGATCCATTATATCAATGTATTTTTAAAATAATAGTCAATTTTAACCTCAGTAGGGATCAAATTATTAAATAGGGAATAAATATCCCAAACATCACTCCCATGTTTACTAGAGGATCACATTTTATAAGTGTTCACCTCACATATAATAGAATTTTTTGAATCATGAATTAGAAAATATAAATGTTGGATAATGATATTTTAATAAAAAAATTAGACTTCTAGATCATTTTCCTCATTATATCACAAGTTGTAGAGGTGGATATCAGATGTGAAATGGGATTTCAAAGAGTATTAAAGATATTTTAAATAGATACAATTTATATGGGAATGGTCAATATCAAATTCTCCATTTAGGACGTGGTTTATGAAGGTGAAAATTTTAGAAACTCATATCTCATTAAAACATGATGAACATTATAGAATGAGGTTAGATCCACTCTCATAATTTTCCTTAGAAACATAGATAATGAATACATGGTGATCCTACAAAGGGTATCACGTGTCTTAAAAATTAATGAACACGACCAGTTGGCCACTGAATTCTATGGATGAGATGCCTACATTTACATCAATCTTAGTTTCAATAGTCATGATAAAAGTTTATCCAAGAATTAGGGGATATCAAGATGAATTCATCTCACCTTTCTTTTCAAGGACATATGAACAAGCTGGGAAGATATCATCATTGACTAGGATAAAGACATCCTTAGTTATTCCCCCATGACCAAGAGTGCTTCGATTTTCTAATAGGATGATAAAACCCATTAGGTGAAAGGGACCTAGACCATGATTGAAGAATATGTATTTTTCCATGAAATGTATCAGGGAACCTAGGTATATGAGTGCATAATTGGAGTTGTAACTCTTTATTTAGAAATGAATAGTAAATTTCCCCATATCATTGCAATTCGTTGGAATTGGATGTTGGGTAGAAAAAATATCAATGGTCATAAGTTGCAACTTATGGGTTCAAAATTTCTTTAGAAATTTTTCATACTTATGGGTATGTTTGATGGAATCTATTAGGGTAATGTATGTTTCCTTAGAGGATTAGAAGGAGGTGAGGGAGTGGCTTCAAGTTATGACTTTAGTTTATTTTTGTTTTCTATATATAGATAAAATTTTAAAGGTTATTTATAGGATTAATCATGTGGAATATTTATTTTCCTTCTAGATTGAAGTGAAATTACACTTACATTTACCGTGGGGTTACACAATGTTTGAGAAAGGAGTTAGGAAGAATTGGTTTGTTATTTCTGATTTAGGTGGGACGAAATTTGACCAATTTGGTTTTAGTTTTTTTTAATACTATAACTAGAGAAGAAATAATGATCTTCCATAAAACATTCCCATTTTTTCTGGGAAAAAGTTGCTTGTTCCGTATTAGGATTTTCTTGATTTTGGTTCTTGGGAAATTGTTTATATTGGGTTGGGAATTGGGAAGGTTCACTAGGATAGTGGAACCCTTGAGGAGAAGGGGGAGGATTTCCCCTTTGATTTCAAACAAAAAAAGGTTAAGATTCATTTAATTTACTATAACCTTTACCACATTTGAATTAGTTTTGATTTTGAGGAGGGAATTGGGGGGACGAGAGACTGGATTACCATACCTCAAGCTAGGGTGATATGTAGAAAGAAATGAATCAGAGTGGGGTTCAGTGTATTTTCTAATAAACTAACCAGTTTGTAGAGGGATGGTGTTATTCTAAGAATATGATGTATTGAACTCCATTTTTCTAGAAGAATTTGAAGGATTTCATTATAGTTTTGGACATTTTCTAGTTGAAAGAGTTGGTGAGCTATAGATTGCCCAATTTTTTTTATAGGTCTCAGGAATAGAGACTTTTCTGAAGATGAGGTTGGGGCTCTGGAGGAAATAACTAGTTGTATCACAAGACTTGTAATTTCTATCAACCACTCGATCATCTAGTTGTGATCTCGAGATTGATTCTATTAGAAATTTTTAACATAATCATTTGATCATGTATGAAATTGTTGTCTATTTTCAGCCATATTTATTATGGGGTCTTTTCATGACCCGTCCCCCGGGGCCTGTACCGTGACTACCCCAAGCCCACCTTTCATAGGCCAGGGGATGGAGACTAGCTTTAAAGGCGTAAATCCCAATACTAGGAAGGCATTTATTTTATAAATTGAAATAACCACAATAGAGTACACAACTGAAAGTAAAACACTATGTAAAATAGTATAAAAAGAGAGTTCTGAAAGTAAAGGGTGCTGAAAATACAAGCCCAACAGTAAAGTACAAGGAAACTGAGAAGTACAAGTGAAACTGGAAGAAGATGTAAAGTAGCTAGTGGGTCGTCCTCCAGGGTTCATACCTGAAGGGTAGGTACATATGGCCTCCTCAGCACTCCACACCCATCTGTATGCTCCGTGTATCATCACACCGAGTGGTCCACCTCCAGGTACCGTCCAGTCTAGCTACTCTCTGCCTGCATCAGCAGTTTCCTTCGTCTGCAAAGAACACAATGAGGTGTGTGCATATCCCATACATGGGTCAGTATAACGATACTCAGTATGGACCACGTGACCACCAAGCTCTCACTAAATCCATCAAAGATATACCACAAAGTATGAATTCAACGGAAAACCCTTTACATAGGTATGTGCCCATACATATACATAAGTTATCTAGTAACTCATCTCAATCAAGATGGAAAACTCAAAAGTCATTGACTAAGCATAAAACCATTATTTTTTACAGGGGTGGTAACATGTAAGACTCCCAGTCAAACTGTCGAAACCTCAGCTGCTGGTGTACTACCTCTCTATAAAGTACTGTGGGCTTGTCGCATCACACAGTGGAAATTACCACTATCCTGAACTGCTGTAGTACTCCTCCTATTGAGTACCGTGGGTCTGCTGCATCATAGAGGGGCACTCCCCAATGTGGGTTTGCCACGTCACACAGAGGCGATCCCCCTCGTAGCCACCCTAGGTACTCCTCCTCTCGAGTAATGTGGGTCTGCCACGTCACACAGAGGCACTCCCCACTATGGGTATGCCGCTTCACATAGAGGCTCTTCCCACTGGGATAGTCGAAAAACATCGAGTCCAAAGGTCTATAGTTGTCAGGTCTCAGCTAGCTACTAGGTCTCTGTACTCCGCTTGCTCGTCTCTGAGAGGATCCTCTCCTCGAGCAACTGGTCGATACTCCAACTATCATGAAGTACCATGTAGAAGTATCTCAATGATCTGCCTTTCCATATGGGTCTCAACGCAATAGATGGTACGTCAATCAGATGCCTAGTCTATGAGTTATTGGCATTTCTGTTCTAGTGGCCCGGTTGGAGTTTAGGTTCAAACCAACCAAAACAAATCCCAACTATGTCCAAAACTCAAGTGAGGTATTCCAAAAGAGCCATCCTACTCCAATATTTCTGTCTCCATAGATGGTTTAACGATCGAACATCCATATCCCATGATATGGGTGATAAGGTGTGTTCGGGTCAAACGGGTTTAGATTGGGGTCCGACCAGGTCCGCGGGTCCGACCCATTCTGCGGGTCCGACCCAACTTGAGAGGGTGGCCCGACCCGAGAGGGTAGCCCGACCCGAGAGCATCATGCACTGAGGTGGTGGCCCGTGTGGCCTATATGGTGCCAAGTGTGTCCTCCTTGGGGCCTACGTGGCCAGCTGGCGGCCTACGTGGCCTGGCCGGCCCACGGCTGGCGGCGTCCTACGGGGCCCGCCCAAGCCGCGAGTGGGGGGGGGGGGGGTCACTCCTCCTGAATTTTGAACAGAACCAACTCTAGGTGCCGGTTTAGTATTATGAGGGACCCATGGGGTCCCACCTTGTCCTGCTCGCCGAGTGGCAAGCCGGTTCCACACAGCCAGTGTCCGACCGCCCTGACTCCTCCACCGCAGCGCGACATCACCGCTGTTCTACTCCACCATGCGGACCGACGGTGCCACGCTCTTCCGCCGCAGCCCTCCTCCTCCGCGCGGCACGCCGGCGCCATACCCCTTTTGCTGCAGCTCACCCTGGATGCTTCATTCCTCCCGTGCAGCACGGCAGTGCCCACCCTTTTGGAGACTCGGAGGCCTTGCACTGCCAGTTTTCTTCGTGGCCGGCCCACCGCAGGTCTTGTTACTCCACCATCATCCGTCGGCCAAGGTCCGCTCCTGCGGCAGTATTGTTGCACCACCTCCATCATCATCAAGGGAAGAAAAACAGAGGGGATGGGTTGGGTTGTGATCATCCGACCCACACCCTCCGCCTTATGATGATAACAATTGGTAACATGAGGACCAATATTTGGATGATGAAGAATGGGAACAAGAATCAAATTTAAATCCCCTACATCGTATTGTTGTTCGTTGACAATTTTGCTGTAACGCAGACATCGCTGCGTTGTTCGCCACGTTCGTTATTCACTCCAAAATCAAGCTCGTGCATCGGAAAATGTCTGGGGTAGAAGATCGTTGCAGAAACGATTCTTTGTTGGGAGCTTTTCTCCCTTCTCCCAAATTCCACCAAAAGAAAGATTCCCCAAAAAATGATATTTGATTATTTATTATTTGTTGGCACAATAGTTTCAAAGAGGATAAATTAAATTAGGCATCTTATTTAATTAGGTGGAGTTGGCTCAAAATCAAACTAGGGGAGGTGGAGAGGTTTCTCCACTTAAATGGGGGTTCCATTGGGTTACAATCCTGGGTGGTACCGACCTTAATTATCCTCCCATGGGATGTTATGCTTGGGTGGGACCCACCTTCATAACCTCCCATGGGAGGTTAGGGTGTGGTGGCCCCCACATCCATCCCCCTCTTAGAGTCTTTAACCACCAAAAGAAAAATAAAGAACACACTTTATTTTTATTAAATTAAAAACCCAAAAAACTAACTTCCAATCTTGAACTACTACAATTGAGTGGAAAGTCTTCTTAAGAAAATATTGGTGCTGTGAGTTCAACGGTGCCCTCAGATTTCATTTCCGAGCACTGGTTAAAAAGTTATAAAATCCCACTTTCACGTTTACTGAACGTACCCAAACAAAACATCAAAAATTGATTCTGGGCACACTGAGCCTCATAATCAATTTCCGTAAATGTTTATAGACTTGTGAAAATCCAATGAATTTAAGAAAAAAAATTCACAGACTTTTTGGGTCTTTACATTCTCCCCACCTCTGGGCTTTACGTCACTATAAGCTACAACTCGTACTAAGTGAGCAAATGAGGGTACTGAGCACGCATCTGAGCCTCCCGATCCCATGTTCTCTCCTCGAGGTTCTCGTACTGCCAACGAACATGCACCAGAGGTATCGACCATCCATGTGGGATCCAATCTTATCGATCCTCAATCGCTACTAGAACATCCTTGATGGTTTCCCAATCATCTATGTCCATCTCTCCATGGTCGATGATGTGGGAAGGGTCATTCACGTATCCCCTCAGTTGAGATACGTGAAAGGCGTCGTGCACCTGGTGCAACTATGGTGGAAGAGTTAAGAGTTAAGCCGCCTCTCCTAATCTGCTGAGGACCTGGAAAGGTATGATGAATATCTAAGATAACTTGTCGTTTTGATCAAATCTCCATAGACCTCATCAAGGTGACACCCGTAGGAATACGTGGTTTCCATCCTAGAACTCCAGAGGTATCTGTCTCCTATCAGTATACGACTTCTGCCTGCTCTGTGCAGTCTTCATCTACTCTTGGATGATCTACACCTTCTCTGCAGTAGATCGTACCATCTCTGGTCCCACTAGTGCTGACTCCCCAGGGTCAGTCCAGCAAAAGGGTGTTCTGCAAGGTCACTTATACAGGGCCTCAAAAGGTGCCATACTGATGGTGGAGTGATAGATATTGTTGTAGGAAAGCTCTAACAATGGTATGTGATCCTCCCAAATGTGACTAAAGTTGAGGAAAAAAGAACGGAGCATATACTCGAGGGTCTGGATGGCTCGCTCAGTCTGACTATCCATCTGAGGATGGAAGGTGGTGCTCAAGCGAAGCTGTGTCCCAAAAGCCACCTGCAACCCCTTCTATAGCTAGGAAGTAAACTTTGTTTCACGGTCGGAGATAATAGAATATGTCACTACATATAAATTCACAATCTCATGCACATATAGGCGTACCAACCTCTCTACTGAATCCTGCTCTCTGATCGGTAGGAAGTGTCCTGACTTGGTGAGTCGGTAAACAATCACGCAAATCGAGTTGTGACTCCTGGATGAACATGAATGACCTATCAAAAAGTACATGTATATTCCATACCACTTCCACTCTGGGACCTCTAAGGGTTGTACCAATCCCACTGGTACCTAGTACTCTACCTTCACTTGCTGACAAGTGAGGCATCGTGAGGCAAACTCCGCTACTACCTTCTTTATACCTAGCCACCAGTGCTATCATTGAAGGTCCTGGTACATATTTTCCACTGATGGATTTACCACTAGAGGGGATGTGTGAAACTACCTCAACAATTCCACTTTAATTGACACTAGCACCATAGTACGTCCTCTGTAGAGGATGACGTGCTTCCCACCTTCTGAAAATCAATCAGGTGCCCGCCCTATGGATATCTGAGCTCATCGTGTCTCCTAGTCAGTGTCCCCATTCTGCGCATCCCTAACTCGCTAAAGAAGTGGGGGATTGATTGTAAGAGACTGTAGATAGGCTGCTCCATCTCAATTCACCAAGGATATATGTAAGACATCCAGCTTCTATGTCGCCTCTCCTAGAAGTTGTATACCAGATCTCCTGCTGAGAGTATTCGAAACTATGTTCCCCTTCCTAAGAGTATAGACTATCTCGAAGTCATAGTCCTAGAGGAACTGAAGCCAACATCGTTGTCTCAGGTTAGGGTTATTCTGAGGGAAGATATACGTAAGACTCTTGTGATTAGAGTATATGGTAAAACATTCGCCCATCAGTTAGTGTTGCCACATCTTCAAGGCCAAGACCACTACTGCTAATTCTAGGTCATGGGTAGCGTAGTTCTGCTCATGTTATCTCATCTACCAAGAACCATACATGATCACATCTCTCTCCCACATTAGGACACACCCAAGTCCAGTCCCTGATGCGTCACAGTATACTACTTAACCTACACCTTCCTCTGGATGCCTCAAGATGGGGGCACTAGTCAGCCTCTGCCTCAGCTTCTGAAAGCTCTACATGCATCTCTCCAACCACACGAATGGTAGAATCTTATTTATCAAGGCTGATAGTGGTACTTCAACTCTGGTAATGTTTGTAATGAACCTCTGATAGTATCCTTCCAAGCCCAAGAAACTCCATACCTCTGTCACACTCCTGGGTGTCTCCTAAGAAAGTACCACCTCGATCTTTGCTGGATCCACTGCAACTCCAGCCTCTGAGATGACATGTCCTATGAAGTAAACCTTGTGAATCAAAAACTGGAAGATTGAGATCTTACTATAAAGTTGGTGCTCTCAGAGTTTGTCCAGTACTACCTACAAATGGTAGGCATGCTCCTCCTCCGTAGTCGAGTAGATCATAATGTCGTCGATAAAGACTAAAACAAAGTAATCAAGGTAAGGCTGGAAGATCCTATTCATGAGACACATGAAAACTGCTAGAGTGTTGGTTATGAGGAAGGGCATAACCAAGAACTCATAGTGGTCATATCAACACCTAAAGGCCGTCTTCTTCACATCCTCATCTCGAACTCTGCGCTGGTGATAGCCTGATCTGAGGTCTATATTCGAGAACCGTCATGCTCCCTTGAGATGATCAAAGAGGTTATCAATCCTTGGGAGTGGGTACTTCTTCTTCACAGTCACCTGATTCAGTAAACAGTAGTCAAAATAGAGCCTCAATCTTCCATCTGCCTTCCAAGAGAATAGAATCGAGGCTGCCTAGGGAGAAACACTAGGCCGGATGAATACCTTTCCCTACAAGTCCTCCAGCTGTACCCTCAGCTCACAAAGCTCAGCGGGAGTCGTTCAATATACTATTATAGATATTGGTACCATCCTATGGTACATGTCTATGTATAAGTACACCTCTATATGAGGAGGTAGTCCTGGAACATCGTCTATGAAAACATCCGCGTACTGGTCCACCACTACAGAATAAGTCAGACTCTCCACATCAACTGCTATGAGGGTAAGGCAAGATAACATGTGAGTGATCGGCTACACCCTCCTCTGAGTAAGTCTGTCATGTGCTTCCAAGGTTCCGTACTCATTGGTGAAGTTAAACCTAGTCCCATCCATGCGGACACACTGCACTTTGTGCCTCATACAGTCTATATGAGCGTGGACTGTGAGTAACCAGTCCATACCCAAGATGACATCGTAAGGCCTCGATGCCGCTACTAGGAGATCCCAACTGAAGCTCTCGCCTCTTAGAGTAAGCTCAAATTGTTGTCCCCAGTGCATAATTATCAAGTCTACTCTTTTAGAAGTGTCTAGCAGTAAAGATCGATCCAACGACTCTGTCGGAATCTCCGAGCTCCGAATGAGGGTAGTGGCTATGAAATAATTACTGGAACCTATGTCTATAAGAACTACATCTAAGGTCGAGTAGACATAGATAGTACCTCGAATCATCTCCGGAGCACCATGGTCATATGCCTCAACATTCTGAAGCTAAGCTCTCCCCTATCTACTAGCTCCCTACAGTCAGGGTTTTCCTCTTGGTGGTGGTGGTGGTAGCACCTCATGACGACATCCACTGCCATATGTATGACCAGATCCTCTTCCATGTCCGCTTGCGCCCTGCGGACCACCTTGATCGAACTTATGCCTCTGCCTAGGAGGTGCCTCAACTATCTTGTGATCATCTGAATAGTAGCTCGGACAGTCACGAGCCATGTGACACTGCCCACTGCATAAGTAACACTATATTTTCTTGGCATATATGTCACTACCCCGGGTTCCCCACACAATAGATCTTGAGTCCTACGGTCATCCACCCATGGGTCTGGTCCTCTTGGACCTCTGCGTCATCTGTTTACTTCCAACTACAGAACAATCCATTGGATGTTGACTAGTAGTGGGTCTCGCTTCTAGTGACTGCTCAGCATGGAAACTCTACACTAGAAGGTCTCTCTCTAACACACCCGCCTTCTTCGAGATACTGAGGGAGATCATTGATGCCCTGATCTCTCTCCTGAGCCCCTGTTCGAATGTTCGGGCCCTAATGAATGGGTCCCATGCCATATATGTGGATTAGCGTGAAAGATCAGTGAACCACACTGAGTACTGTGCTACTGTTATGCTGCCCTACTACAGATGAAGTAGCTCATTTATCCGTTCCGCTCGTAGGGTCACTAGAACAAACTCCACCCGGAACAAGCTCAGTGTCTGTCCAGAGATGTGAAGCCTCGTCGTGGACCTGGAGCATCTAGCTCCACCACCTTCCTGCTGCTTCTTAAAGGAGAGTCATATCAAGTATCACCATAAGGTCTTCTGGTGTCCCTACCATCCTAAAGTCTACCACCACAACCTATAGCCAATACTCAGCTGCTTGTGGGTCCATCTCTCCATGAAACCTGAGGGACTCTGGCGTTAGAACTCATGTAACGCGCTCAAATGACATAAATCGTCTGCTACTGGGGATGGTGGCATCAGTGGCCCAAGGAGAAGTGTTACCACAGGTGCCTCCGCTGGTAAATGGCCCTGCACCGAGGCCTCGTCGCTCGGTGGTCTATCAGAGCGTATGACTCTTGGGGCTTTGTGGGGAGGCATCCTGAAAGAAACAGTTGCAAAACAGTCAATAAATTATACTTGATTAGCTAACCTGGTTGATCTAACATAAAGAAAACCTTTAAAGTCACACACTTAATCAGTGTTCTCATGCACTAAGTCGGAAATAAGTAGTCAGGGTCCTGGTGTATGGATACGTCGGTCGCTCGCACCAACACTGGACTCCCTGGACTGAAAAACCCCACTTAGTACCCTTAACAATATTTCTTCACATAAAATAATGATCAAAGTATTACGTTCTATTGTAGAAACTATTTATCTAATTCCAATTTGTCACGACCTGTCCCCCGGGGCACGTATCGTGACTACCCCAAGCCGGCCTCTCATATGCTAGGGGATGGCGAATAGCACCAAAGGCATAAATCCCTAAACTGGGAAGGAATTTCCTTTATAAAATGAAAAAAACACACCAGAGTACACAACTAGAAGTAAAACACTAAGTAAAACTTTATACAAAAGAGAGTACTAAAATTAAAGGGGGTTGGAAAGACAAGCCCAAGAGTAAAGTACAAGTAAAGGGAAAAGTACAAATATAACTGGAAGAAGAAGTAAAGCAGCTACTGGGTCATCCTTCCGGGTTTCTACCTAAAGGGTAGGTGTAGAGGGCCCCCTTAGAACTCGACGTCTGTCCGTCTGCTCCGGGTATCGTCACGCTGAGTGGTCCACCTATGGGTACCTTCAATTCCTGCTATTCTCTACTTGCGTTAGCACTGTCTGTCGGCTGCAAACAACACAACAAGGTGTGGGCATAGCCCGTACAGGGGTGAGTATAATGATACTCAATAAGGACCCTGATACCCTCAAGGTCTCACTAAATCAAACAAAGATATTCCACAAAGTATGAATTCCATAGATAACACTTTATTAAGGTATATTCCCATAGATATACCTAAGTTATATAGTAACTCATCTCAATCATGAGGGAAAACTCAAAAGTCATTGACTCAACTCAAAACCAAGATTTTATTGTTGGGTTTGTAAAATGTAACACTCCCAGTCAAACTGTCGATACCTCAGCTTCTGGTGTACTCCCTCTCTATAGAGTATTGTGGTCTTACCGCGTCACATAAAGGCGCTTCCCAATATCCTTAACTGTTGTAGTACTCCTTTTGTAGAGTATCATGGGTCTGCTGCGTCACACAGAGGCACTCCCCAATGTGGGTTTTCCACATCACACAGAGGTGCTCCCCCTCATAGACATCTGAGTTACTCCTCCTATTGAGTACCGTGGGTTTGCCACTTCACAGAGATGCTCTTCCCACTGGGATAGTCGAAACACTCTGAGTTGAAAGGTCAGTTGTCCTCAAGTCTCAGCCAGCTACTAGGTCTCCGTACTCCACTCGCTGGTCTCTGGGAGGATCCACTCCTAGAGCTACTGGTCGATACTCCAACTATCACAAATTTCCAAGTAGAAGTATTGGAAAGATATTCCTCATCATAGGGGTCTCAACGCAACAGACAACACGTCAATCGGACACCCGATATGTGAGTTATTGGAATTTTCATTCCTGGGTACCGGTTGGATTTTAGGTTCAAACCAACCCGACTATACCCCAACTATGTCCAAACCTCATGTGGGGTATCTCAAATGAGCTGTCTCACTCCAAGATTTCTGTCTCCAGAGACAGTTCGTCGATTAGATACCTATAGCCCAAGATATGAGTGATAAGGTGTGTTTGGGACAAACATGTTCGGACTGGGGTCTGACCTGGTCTGCAGGTCCGACCCGGCCTGAGAGGGCGGCCTAGAGTAAGGGGGCAGCCCAGCTGGAGAGTGGGCCAGCCTGAGAGCGGTCTGGCCCGAGGGGCGAGCCGCGTGGCCTAGTAGGCGGCCCGCGTGGCCCGCAGGTGGCCCACGTAGGCAGTTGGCGGCCCGCGTGGCCTGGCCGGCCAGCGGCTGGCGGCACCCTGTAGGGGCCTGCCCTAGCCGTGAGTGGGGTGGGGACCTGACTTCCAAATAGAACCGATTCTAGGCGCCAGTTCAGTAACCCATGTGACTCGGGGGGTCCCGCCTTGTACGGCTGGCCGAGCGGCCAGCCTGTTCCGCACCTCCATCGACCGGCCCAATGCTGGCCGTCCCGGCTCATCCACCACGGTGCGACGGTACCACGGTTTTTCTCCACTGCGCGGCGCGATGATGGTGCGCCCTACCACCACGACCCTCCTCATCTTCGAGCCGCGACGGCGCTGCCCCCTTCTGCCATAACCCAACCTAGCTGCGACTTTCCTCTCGTGCGGCACAGCGGTGCCGCCCCCTTTTGGCGACCTGGTGGCCTTTGCGCTGCTGGTTTTCTTCACGGCGGCCCGACGCTGGTCATGTTGCTCCACCGTCGTCTGTCGGCTACGATCCGCTCCTCCGACTGTATTATTGCACCGCCTCCATCGTGATCAAGGGAAGAAAAACCGAGGGGAGGAGTCGGGCCATGTTCGTGCGGCCCGCACCCTCCCTGTTATGATGATAACAATTGGAAACACAAGGACCAATATTTGGACGATGAAGAACGAGAACAAGAATGAATCTTAAATCTCCTACCTCATATTCTTTTTTTGTTGATGCTGCAGTAAGGCGGACATCGTTCCATTGTTCTCCGCGTTCGTTACGCACTCCCAAATCAAGCTCGTGCGTCAGAAAGTGTCTAGGGTTGAAGACCGAGGAGGAAGCGTCACCGGCATTCTTCGCGTTCTTCTTTGGGAGGAATGGTTCTTTGTTGGAGGAACAGTTCTTTGTTCGGAGCTTTTCACCCTTCTTCCAAACTCCACCAAAAGAAAGATTCCCGAACCAATCATATTAATTTTTTTATTATTTTTTGGCAGAACGGTTTCAAAAATGAGAAATTAAATGAGGAAACTCATTTAATTAGGTGGAGTTGGCTCAAATTCAAACTAGGGGAGGTGGAGATGTTTCTCCACTAAAATGGGGGTTCTAAGGGGTTACAATCCCGGGTGGTCCCCACCTTAATTATCCTCCCAAGGAAGGTTATGCTCGAGTGGACCCCACCACCATAACCTCCCATGGGAGGTTATGGTGTGGTGGCCCCCACATCCAACATCCTCTTGGAGACTTTAACCACCAAAATAAAAATAAATACACACTTTATTTTTATTCAATTAAAAACCCACAAACAAACTTCCATTCTCGAACAACTCTCGTGAAGGTGAAAGTCTTCTTATGTGAATACCAGCGTTGTGAGTTCAACAGTGCCCTCAGATTTCAATTCCAAGCACCGGTTCCAAAGTTATAAAACCCCGCCCACACGTTTACTAAATGTACCTGAACAAAAATTCAGAAATTGATTCCGGGCACACCGGGTCTCAGAATCAAGCGCCGCAAATTTTTGCAGACTTGTAAAAATTCCATGAATTTAAGAAAAAGAATTTATGGAATTTTCAATTCTGTACAGATCTTGTGAAGCTGCATGAGTTTTTTCAACAAGTTCACCACCACTTGAGACATCGATGAGAGTTTTCTCTATAGTTAGTAACTAGTCATAGAAGTATTCGATCCAGATTTGGTAAGGGATTTGATGGTGTGTTCATGTTTCCACATGCTTTTTGAACCTCCCCCAATACTCTTGAAGTGATTCATTATAGAAATTATGGATACTAATTATTTCCTTCCATATATAAGTTGTTTGAGAAACATGGAAGAATTTTTCTAAGAAGAGTCACATAATGTTATTCCATGTGGTTATGGAACTAGGGTGGATGTAGTAGAGCCATGACCTAGAAGATTCAGCTAGGTATAATGGGAATGATTGATGTTTTATTTTTCTTTTATAAATTTATTTACTCTTCATGGAATAGGACACCACTTGGAAGTCTTTGGGGGTGAAGATGTAGAACCTCATCGGATAGCCAATGGAAATGATGTAGAAGATGAGTCAAACCCGATTTTAGTTCAAAATCAGCCTAAATATTTGGATATTTAATACCAATGGGCTGATAATTCATATTGGGGACAACAATTTCTTTAATTGTTTGTTCCCTAGTATTGGCCATATCTAGAAAAATAGAATGGGCAATGAATGAGCATTAATTGATTAGATTATTCCTAATTTTTATCCTATGTTATAAAATTATTCACTTGATTTCCATGTTAATTAAATCCGTTGGATTTTAGGGAGGCTATGTGGAATTTATATTAGTTTTTAAATGGTGAGGAAGGTGGGGTTTTCTTTGTTTCTTTTTATAATTTTTGTCTTACTTTTTGTTTTTTTACAAAAATCAAAAACTACCAACTACTAGTTGAACCATCCTAGAAAATGGAACCATATAAAGAATTTATGATTATTATATATCAACCATTAATAGGTAATGTGCTTTACTATAATTTCTATAGCATCAATCAGGTGGAATCCTCGATGATGATATAAATTTTGGAGTTGGTTGTTCCGGATTTTGCTTTTAATTGCGGGGGTTGTTTGAGGATCTTAGTTGAAATAATTGATTGATGAAGTTTGATATAACAGTTTAATAAATATTGGGTGAATTAATTATTTGGGATATAATCATATTAAATCCTTGAGAATTTCAAAACATTTGATTTAATTAACACCCACATCAATAGATTATTTAAATAAAAATTCCATGTTTTAGAGATAATACAAGACGTAACAAGGGAACTTATCTCAATAAATTATTATTCATCGATGGTTAATTATTTATTGAACCCATGAGTACTTGTGGTTCCAATATTCTATAGAAACAACATTTCAAACAAAACATGTAATCAATACATGACATTTTAAGATCAACATACCCAATATCAATTTATATAATATTAATTGAACAAAAGCCCTCAATCACTTAACATACCCAAATTACAACTCAACACAATAGTAGATTTACTCATCCATTGATATGGTAAGTTATCTGGTTTAATATGTTTATGGTGATTAATTATAAATAAAATTTGAAGAATAGGATAAGAAAAGGTTTTTTCACCAAATATACACACTAACGGTGTAGAAAGTTAAAAAATCACTTTTGGTTGAATAAAAAAAAGTTAATGATGGGATTGTTTTTAAAATTTATTTAAAAAAATTTAAGAAAATTTCTATTACACAACACAAATTGTATTATTATGTGAGAATATGAATCTAAAAGATTCATTAAAATTAAAATTAAATTGAAAATACCATAAATGATTACAATTGAAATCAACCAAAAGAGCATAAAAATAAATCATGGAGGAAAAGTATCTTAACTAGAACCTTGAGTTTAGAAGATCCAAAAAATCATTTTTCCAGAAATTTTTCATTCCAATGTATCCTCTTATGTGCTATAGTGCCACACCCTTATGAGGAGAAGAGGAGGATGTATTCATAGCCCAATGTGGTGGACAAATGTTTCTTCAAAAACTGCACCTCAAATTTGGTGTCCAATTCACTCGTGAGGCCAATGTTAGGGATATTTTACAAAACCAAGTGTTGATGTCTAGTTATGAGCCTAGATCAACCATGAAAAAAAATTGAAAGAATTTAGGTCTATAAAGATGACCTCAAATATGAACCATTTATTCTAAAATGTTTGGATCCAAAATCGTATATTTCACATAAAAATTCAACTGAATTAGTCAATAGGATTGGGAGAAAAGTACAGAAAGGTGGGATTTTTTTAATTCCATGATAGAATTGTGGTATGGACTTGAATGAATTAGTTAAGAACATTTTTTCAGATTTTGGATTTAATTTGTTTTTAAAAAATATGTTTTGGGATATTCAAGGACATAATATAGAGTTTCAAACAATTTAGGATTTTTTATTGATCCCATAAATTCAATCGTTATGTTTTTTCTAGTTTTTATCACAGTTTTGGGGGGCCTTATTTTGTGGCCTATATGTCACATTAGATTGTAGAATTAACCAAATATCAAGCTGAATGATTTGTATAAAATTGAATTTGTAACCCTAAGAAATAAAAATAACACAAATTGGATAATTAGGGTAAAATTTATGATTAAAATAGTAAAATGAATTGAATCTAAATTAATTCAAATAATGATAAATAATTATATTTTCTATTAAAACATGGGTATTTCACACAAATTATGAACTTTTACTTGAAAATTACATAATTAAGCCTTCAAAAAGATATGAAAAAGGAATAAAATAAAATCCAAACATGTCTCCCAAGTCATGCAGTGATGCTAGGACATGTCAGATAGTTCATGTGACACCCTTTAGATATGCTAGTCTTGATCTCACAATATCTTCTAGACAAGTCTGTTAGGTCTCCTAATTCCCTCCAGACATGTCAGACTAGATCATTCAATTCCATATTTGAATTCCATCACTGATCATATGATTATATCTATACATGCCATATATATTATTCATTATACCTTATATAAGTAAAATGGATCATGTGATTATCCTTGGATGTGTCTTCTAGAAAACCCAGAATTGTCCAGACATTGTCAGACATTTTAGGGAGAAAATTAGAACCTATCATAAAAATAATTAGTACTTAAGCAGAATATGTCCCATGATATGAAAACCATGTCAAGTGGATATATATGGAAAAAGATAGTGTGTAATTAACACCCATTATAAAATAAAAGAACTATAATTCCTACTATAACATGGATATGTAAGACATCTTCGAAAGGCTCAAGCTCCAAATAAAATATGCAATGGGAAAAAATTGTTTGTAATCCCTGATCAAAAAAAACTACAAGAACTCTAATTCCTACCATAACTTGGATATGTAGGATTCCTTATTAAGGTTTGATGTCCCCAAAAAATATATAATGGGAAACCTCAGTGTGTAATCCCTAATCAAACTGAACTATGAGAACCCTTATTTTTTCCATAATTTGGATACGTAAGATTCCTTCCTAAGTATAGAGCTCAATTAGCCATCCACCTCAGTTTAATTCACCCCATGTATATGAAATTCTAACAACTAAGACCAAATCTCTACCATGGTATTATATTTCTTTCTCATCCCCCAGTGGATTGAAAATACCATTGAACTATGATGACTCTAATTCCTACCATATCCAGGATATGTAGAATTCATTATTAAGTCCTGAGCTCTATAAAAAACCTCTAAAAGGGTAATCTTATAACATAATTCATTCATCCAAATGTAGTGAGACTGATTAGTTTCTATCCCTTGTTTCCCACATCCATCATGACTCCTGTGACCTTAAGGATTTTCAATGATCATATCCTTAATATCATGAATATCCACTAGCTAGGTAATCCTCATTGTGTATGTCCCAATCAGTAGCTTGATATGACTGCCCCTTTACATGGGAATCCAACTTAGGGTAAGTCCAAAGGGTTTGAATAAAATATAATGAATCTAAATCCTTCCATAACTGGCATATGTAAGATGCAGAAGGACACCAAACAACCTGAGAGGGGAGGGGTGAATCAGGGTGTCAAATTTTTCTTTTTAACTAAAAGATCATGTTCCTATATTGGTTGGATCCTATTAAAACTGTCTAAAATGAATGTTCATTAAATATACAATCCCCTGAAAAGTAATGACACCACAATTATTCTTGTTTTACCACCAAGGGATACATAAATGGAGTATATGATGAATGTTATCCAGTTGTACCAAAAACCACTAATCATCACAAGTTGCAGATTACAAGATTTTATCATAGTCGCACTGTGCTGAGAACATTTAATTTACAAGGTTTTAGGGACATAAAATTGCATCCCTTAGATCACTTCTGCTGATTCCCCCTTTCTCACTGTGTGGAAAGAATCTTCACACACTTTATCGACTTGAAGGTATATTTAATGATTTATCATTAAATCATGCATCCTAAAATATAAATAGATGCTCTATTAAAGTCCCATAATCACCCAAAGATGTAATTTATCTTCCCATACACTGATATGTTATAGAAATTAATTTCACAAACTGATTTGAACAATTTTCAGGATTTCATGGGTGTTCCACATACTGTGTTCTATGTTGGGTGTATGAACAACCTCTTTTGTGTACCACTAATGTTTCCAAATACCTTCCAACTCCTCAAAAAACTACCAGAACTGCATACTGACATACTCTGCATAATTATCAACTTTTCTTTGTACCATCCTGCTCTGCATACTGCCTTTTTCTAATGGGTAATGTGAGAGCTTCCTGCGTAAACCACACTCTCTAATGAGGACTGTTTTCCATACGTTGATAACTCTTTTTGTGTACCATCTTCTTCCCTGTAAACCACTTCGTACTTCACCGGATTTCATCCCAAAATTTTAAGACTCCAATATTTTCACTACAAAAGGGGTTTACTGCTCTTTAAATATGCATATAACTCCAAAAATTTCTCCAATTAAATTTACCCAGATTTTCAATGTGGGATAATTTTCAAAGTGTAATTGACTTCATCTGCACACTGTTAGCCTCCTCTACATAGCACTCATATTTCACAAACAGAAGAAATCCTGCGAACCTTCCGCATTCCTCCTACCGCATGCCTTCACCACGTAACATCACTATGAACCGTTTTTGGTTCTTTGCATTACTCGACATACTGCTTCCACTACCTAGAATGTGGTCGTGAACCATTCCCAGAACATGGTACGCAATCCAGGTTATAAGGTATGAGGTTCCCTTATATTACTGATTTTTAGTCATTTCTTATACCATTCACTCCTATCTAAAAACCCTTTGTTTTCCAACTTCAAACTCTAGATTTTTAGGCCCAAAATTCGGAAAACACCAGGAAATTGAACCAACTTAAATATTGCTTTCAGTCTGAGACATATAAATTCTCTCCTTGAGAACTCCTTAATCATCTATGTGAAGATTGGAAAAAAACACAAACAAAACTCCATTATTATCAATAAAAAACCTTGGTTCCAATAATCTTCCTATTTGTGTTTGTTGGAAATTTCTAGATAAATTCACTTACGCAACAACTACGATCAAAACCTTAACATTAAATAAACAACATATCCATCACTCTAAGTATAAATGAGTGGTGATCAATGTAAAAAACAATAGAAATTTTATGAAATGAGTTTTCATTCTTTTTTTTATCCCCCATAGTTGTAGGTTTATCTTTTTCTCTTCTCCATATTTACTATATGCAAAAAATGATCACCCTTTATTTAATTTTTCCATTCTCCCCCATTGGAAATAAACCCAATGATGTGAATATTGACATGTAGAGAAAAAAAACATTCTCCCCTTGGATCGTATCTTTCCCATAAACCTAATTCATTTCCGTAAACAGATTAAAAATAGTTAAAACGACTGGGGATATGTGAATCTCATAACCACCTTATGCACTGGGAGGAGGTTGAACAATGTGGTTCATCCAATTTTTCTCAAATACAGCTGCTGATAGTGGCATGGTTATAATGTCATCCATTTGCTCATCATTCCCACATGGCCTATTTTGATGATGCCTTGTTCAACATTTTCTTTGATGAAGTGATATATGATCTCAATATGCTTCATACGAGAATGTTGAATAGTATTATTTGTAAGGTCAATTGGGATCTTTTTATCACAGTAAATCACCACTGGTTGTTTCCGGTCATTACGTATATCAATCAGTTACTCTAACATCCAATGTTAGTGAGTGAATTCCTTGGTAGAGGATATATATTAACCTTCTTTAGAACTAAGATAGGTTCTTTCATGTTTCTTTCTCAGCTATCCCACGCATTTCATCCCAATATATAATTCTCCACCACTGGTGGGATTTACATCCACTACTTCTCTATCCCATTTACCATTAAAAAAAGAAGATAGTTCACTATCTATTCCTACAGTAAATTATATCCCATACTTATGTGTTCCTTGAATGTATCTCATGATTCTTTTCACTACTTCCATATGTTATTTCTTTGGATTACTCTAAAAAAAGTCCACAAGAAAAGTTGCAAAGACAATATATAGTAATGTCGTTATCATGTATAGTAGGCTTCCAATGATTATTTTGTACAAGGTGGGATTCACAGAAGTCTGTTCCTCAGGATTTTTGATCCTTGATCTAACTACAATCAGAGTTGAAATTGGTTTGGAATCATGTATATTTAATGTATTCTGCATCTCTATTGCATACATTTCTTGAGAAATAGAAGAGTAATCCTTCATTTATAGTACCTTCATCCTTAAAAAGTATGTGAGTTCACTAATCATGGACCTTTCAAATTCGGATTTCATAACATTGGAAAATTAATCCTTTGATCCATGCCTAATTCCCTTGAAAATAAAATCATTCACATATACCAATACCATGAACTAATACTTTTGAAGAATATTCACCTAGAGATTGTGATCCACTCCTCCTATTTTGAGTTCAATCTTTCTCAGATAAGAGTCCAACCGAGAGTACCATGCCCGTGGTGCTCGTTTCAGGATATAGAGATATTTCTTTAATTTTTAAACCATTGGTTCCTCATTTTCAAAGAAAATACCCCATGGGTTGTTCAATGTAGACTTTTTCTTATAATAATCCATTTAAAAATGTTGTCATTACATCCATTTGATGCACTTTATAACCTATTTGGATTTCCAAGAATAGAAATAGTCTGATTGAGTCTAGTCTCGCTATTGGAGAAAATGTATATTCAATATCAACACCTCTGATTTTGGAATATTCCTTACAGACCAATAACAACTTATTTCTGATTACATTTCCATGGTCATCAAATTTGTTCTTGAGAATCCAGTTCGTACCAATCACATTGTGACCTTTGGGTCTTTTGACAAGATCCCATGTCTAGTTTTTGTAAATCTGATCTAACTCTTTATTCATTTCTTTTACCCATGGCTCATCCTTTGAGACCAATTCAATTGTCTAAGGTTCAAAAAACCTATATAAATTTAGATTGTGCATTATTCATCATTCTCCTAGTCTGTGTAGGTGCATTCCGATCCCTGATAACATTGTACTGGTCAGTAATTTTTCTTCAATTTCTCATTTAGGGTTCAATTAAATTATATCTAGCTATTCTTTCCTAGGTTTACCTCTCCATCTCTTTAAGAAGATTGCCCTTTTTCCTATTCTTGAACTCTTCGGACACCCAATCAAGCTTGACGCTGCTACCTTGAATCCGTCAATACCTTCGATTGCTAGGATTTGTACTGAAGTCGTCATATCTCATGAATATCCCTCACGGATTTGGATACAAAATAGAGACAACGTCTTTTTATAGGATGTTGTCTTTGAAGAGGTACCTGAATACTGTAAAATGTGCTTTAGAATTGGTCATCTTAAAGAAGAATGTGGGACTCCAGGGGCTGCCCCCAACCCTCAACATTTCAATTCAGTCTTCGTGGAAAAGAATGCAACAAAGGTAAACCCCAATGTTCAGGCAGATGAACCTGTTGATTGTGTCAAGGTCTTGAACTCCACTGATGTTCCTATTCCCACCCCTGAGCCACCAATCCAGGCAGGCATTAAAACTTCTAATGAGGGTTTTGAGGTGGCTCCTATTGAGGAAGGTGAACCCTCTAATCCCAAATCTATAGTGCCTTCTCACGCTATCCATTTGGAGGATGACAAGAAAGCCACCCAAATTGAAAAATATTTCTATAAATCAATTGCTAGAAAAGGGAAAAAAATGGTGAATAATGATGGATTCATTACACCCAATCTAAAAAAACAAGGAAGCATAGAGATTTTTCTCATCTCGAATGAACAATTGTTACGAGATCTCTTACTGCTTCTAACAAGGATAGCATTGAAATCACAAGAGCCTCCAGTAAGATACCCATAGACATTTCTGCTCAGACTGAGGTTATCTCTTCTACTGAGCCTCCTGATGATAATCTGAATGAGGGATCTAATCTGGCTACGAATACATTGCAGCATACTGGGGAGGTGAGCAAATATTTGGAGTCTTGAAGGGATAAACGGGTTGAATTAGATTATCAAAAGCTCAGAAATGGTGAAATATCTGCGGCGACTAACCTTGATATCAAACATGAAGTGTTTATTTTGGGGTTGGACCTAGAGACCAAACAAACTCACTGGTTTCCTACGGACTGTGCTTCTTTGTTCTCTAGTTTGAATTCACTTTGTTTTCCTGCTGATGATGTTTGTCTATGACTTGCTCTGTCATATGGGCACAAGACCTTATTAAGAATCTATTTTGCTGGAATATAGTGAAGAGCACATGACATGTTTCATGGGATGAATTTTCTATTTTTATAATAAGATTCTCCTCTTTTATCAATTCTTCTTCACATCGTACTTCCTTGTTATGATAACCCGCTCTTCCTATGAAGAGGTTTCAGCTTATGGAGTTCAAAGGGATGATGTATGGGATTTCTTGAAGACTTGCAGTTCCTCTCTTTTTTCGTTTAGTTTTTATGTCTTTCTATCTTCATGTAACTGATTTCCCTTTTGCTAGTGTAAATTCATTACACCTCGAGACTTCATTGTAATCTTTCTTTTTTAATAACTTATATAGGGACATGGGTTGGGAGACGAACTCATGTTTCACTTTTTCAAAAAAATCTTCATGAGTATAACGATCACACATGACATTATACTATAGTAATATATGGAAAGAACAAATTACCTTTCTCCATGTGTTCTAACAACATTTATTGGGCTTCATACATCTGTAAGGATGAGGTCAAGGTGATTAGATACTCTTTTCTTCTTTAGATGACAGGAACTATAGACCAGTTTCCCTCACACGCAAGAATCACAGGTCTTTTCTCATTCTTTCATCAGATTAGGAATATCCAGGACTATCCTTAGCTTAGATATCTTTTCCATGTCTTACTGGTTGAGGTACCCAAATATCCAATTCCATAAGTTGTTTTCTTATTCAACTGTTTTGTAGAAAATGTTCTCTGGGTTGTGAACCAGATATAAGTTGTCATTTATTCTGTAACCTTTCATGAGAGAATTCCCAGACATTCCTCTTATAGGAAAACCATTATGATTGAATGACAAAATAATACCTCAGTCACAGTGTTGAGTCACACCAAGAAGATTGTGACTTAGACCATCCACATAAATGACTTTAGTTTTCTTCATGTCTCTATTAGCTAGCTCAGTACTTCCACTGCCATTTATTTTCAATGCACCATCTTTACTGAACATCGTAGTTTCATAAACCTTTTTCTTTAAATTCATTAATAGGTCTAAATTACCCATAATGTGGGATAAACATCCTCTATCATTAATCCATGTGATTTAGTTATTTTTATCTTTGAGGGTTACTTCGAGGAAATTGGATTTTTCAATTTTCCTCTTTTCTTTACATGAGATGTTGAATTGAGCATAGGAAACTGGGGGCCTTTAAACTATCTCTTCCATGTATATGGGTTATATATATTATAATTCTTCTTCTAGATCAGAAAACTAGTTTTAAATAACAACATTGTATGGTTGATGAGTATTGACTATCCTTTAAGCATTGAAAGAATTTCTCTTATCATACCTATTCCTGTAATACACAACTTTATGGCCAAATTTTGAGCAGTGAAAATAATATACATATAAATTATTTTTTATATAAGATGTAGGATATGAATATGTTCTCCTTTGTTAAGCTAATAACTCTTCCCCATTCATATATCTCCTTACCTCTTTGCAGTATGATATGGTATGGCCCAAATAGCCATAAAAATGAAACATCATAAAATTAAATATTTCTCACTTTAATTTCTCCTCAAGCCTACTTCCTTGGTAAAATAGTTTGAATCCATATAATTTCTAGACATATGGGGATAATATTCAGTTATCCTTTCAGTTTGAGTTAAGGGTTTATTTTTCATCACTTCTATAAGCTTTTAAACACGATCAACTTTCATCTTGACGTTATTACGGTTCAATTTATTTTTAGAATTTGACGTGTCATCATCAAAACCAATTCCACTATTTACCATGAATATAAGTCTTTGAATACTTAGGATATTTTCAAATCCATAAAAACCACATTTCTCTCTCTCTATAAACTCAACATTTTAGAACCTTCCAAATTGTATTTTCTTCTTTGCTTCTTATGAAATTGATTGACTTTCGAGTTTAATTATCCGAGTAAAAAGTTATTCATAGAGTCCCTCAATAGTCATGGAATTCTCCTCCAATCTCAAGGTAATTTCATTGATTACCTTTTCTTGTTCTTCAATTATAATTTTTAGTTCCACAAAATCATCAGTGCTCTCAAAGATTGATGATTTTACTTTGATTAGTTCTTCCAATGGTTTAATTTATACTTCCAAATGATCAATATTTTCTAAAGATTCAACCACCATTTCATTCTACTTATTCCATTTGATATATTTATTCTCACCTTCACCTAAATCATCCTTATGTTGCAACTTGGGATTGACATTAGTAGTCAACCGATTATCTCTAGATTTATCATTCAATGGTTCTGACTTTTCAATGGTGTCAATCATGGAAGCATGGTACCTAGATTTGAATTCTACTTCCTCTTCCTCAAAGGGTTCATTGTCATCATCTTCTTCTACACAAACAAAACACTTTCATTGAAATTTATTTCCAGATTTGAAGTATCTCTTTGTTTAAAACCTTTTTTGAGGATTTTGAATGTCTTCATCTTCTCTTTCTTCACCATTTATCTTTCTTAGGAAACAAGAGGCAATTTTCCAAACTCTTCCCTAGAAAAAACAATCTAGATGTTTCTTTCCCTTAAATTTCCACGTTCTCTTCTCGAGTTTCATAGAAATGAGAGAAAAATATATTTTATTTTCATCATCGTCATCAAAAAAATCTCATGAAATATCCAATTTTTTGTGCATTTGAATTCTATTTCCTTGCTTACAAGAATCACTGCAACCTCTGGGTTGACTCTCAACTCACATGCCACAAGGATTCTTAGCAGTTTATCAAGAGAATGTTTGGAAAGATCACGTTCTTAAAGAACTAAAATCTTTTCATTATAAATGGGTGGAAGTATTATAAATATTTGTATTAAAATATAAATTTCTTCGATATCTTATCCAATACCTTGAATTGCTTTCTACAACTTCATTAATTTGATTAAAGAAGGAATCTCCATCTTCAAAAGGGTGAATCTACATATAATCAAACCTATTTTGTAAAACATAAAGCTTTTCCTCCTTCACTTTGCTATCCCCATCATAATATTCTCTAGTTTCTCCCTCGTAGATTTTGCTGAGGTACCTTTCATCAAATTCAGGTATATTTGATCAGAAAGATATGTAGTTAGGGAATTATAGGCTTTAGCATCAACAACCAACATTTTCCTGTCTCTATCTATCATAGATAGAAATATTGGATCAGTGACCAATATTACTTATGTAGTAGAAAAAATTACATTAATTATAGAATATTGTAGACGAGATCACATCATTTTATTCCATATTTCAATGTTACCTCCATCAAATAAAGGAACTACATTGACATTAATTGTATTATCCAAGTCAAAAAATAGGATATATTTAACACCAACAACCTTTTCCCTCTGATACCACTTGAAGGAAACTAGAGTACCCTGAAAGAGGAGAGGTGAATTAGGGTTTCCACATTTTCTATTAAACTGAGGGATATTGTTACCACATTGGTAGGAACCAGTTAAACCTTTCTAAAGAAGATTATATGAAAATAAACAATCACATGCAATGCAATGACTCATCAGTTTTACTTGGTTTACCACTAAGGGATAATTCTAAGGAGAATATGTATACAATGTTTTCGTCATACCAAAAACCACTAATCAACACAAGTTGTGGATTAAAAGAGCATCCCATAGTCACTCGGTGCCAGGCTCACTACCATTACAAGGTTTTAGGGATAGAACACTACATACCTCAGATCACCTCTGCTAACCCACCTTCCTCACTGCATTGAAATAATATTCACTCATTTTTTCGACATGAAGGTCTCTTTAATGGTTTATCATTAAATCATGCATCCTAAAATGTAAATGGTTTCTCTGTTGAAGATCCATAATAACCCAAAAATGTAATTTATTTTCCCGTACACTGATATGTTATGGAAATTAATTTTTCAAACTGATTTGGTCAATTTTTAGTCTTCTTTGGGTTTTCCATGAGCTATGTTCTAGGTTTAGTGTGTGGACCACCTCCTCCGCATACCAATACTGTTTCTTTATATTACACAGCTCCTTGGAAAACTTCCCTACTCCACGTACTACCTTACTCTGCGTACTACTCAACTTCTTATTGTATTGTCCTACTCCGTGTACTACCTTTCTCTGATGCATACTGTGAGAGCTTTCTACACAAACCACACTCTCTTCTGCAGACTTTTTTTCATACATAGAAGATTCTATTCATGTAACATCTTCTCCTCTGTGAAACAATACAGACTTCACCAGATTTCTTCCAAAAAAATTTAATCTCCAATATCATCAATTAAGAATGGGGGTTAATGCTCTTTAAACAGGCACAAAACTCCAAAAATTTCATGCATCTGGTTTTCCAAAATTTTCAATGTTAGAAAATCTTCACTGTATAATGAAATACATCTGCACAGTGTTAGAATCCTCCATGTACCACTCCCATTTTGCGAACCAAATAAATCCAGCGAACCTTCAATATTCCTCATACCACATGCCTTCACTACGCACCTTCACTGCAAATCATTTTTGGTTCTATGCACTACTCCACATACCATTCCCGCAACCAGATATGTGGAAGTGTACAATTCATAGAACATGGTATGTGATCTTTGTTCCAAGGTACGCGGTTACCTTATTTTTTCAATTTTATTTGTCGTTTCTCATACCATTTACACCTATCTGAAAAAACATTGTTTCTCAACACAAAAATTCTTATTTTGATAACCAAAAATTTGGAAAACAGTGGGAAACTACATCACCTTCAATATTACTTTCAACCTAAAACGTATGACCTCATTCTTTGTGAACTCCCAAGTCATCCATGTATAGATTAGAAAAAAACACAAACCAAACTCCATTACTATCAATGAACAACCATGGTTCCAATACATACCTCTTCAAGGATCATGCTTAATACCAGGTTCCTAAACACCATTAAATATATTTTTTACAATATAAATTAAACAACATGGTTCTAACAAACTGTGGGTTTTTATTCCTATTTTAAATGGGATATTTTAGAAACCTCACAAAGTTTAAATCCCCTCCTTAAGATATTAATCACCTCACTAAATGGTATTAAAATCTAGAGTTCTTATATATATGCCTTGAAAATATAATCAGATACCAATTAATAGGTAACTTTTAAAGAACACATAAAACATAAATGTGGACTCATTAATAGACACCCATTTACACATGAAATGATTCCACCCAGAATCATTTAGTTAGGGAAAAGAATCATGTACCAGGATTAGGAAGAGATTCAAAAACATATCCTAAATCTACAATATAGTGCTAGAGTAGAAAACCATTCCCCAAAAAAGGTGTGATGATCCTGTAATCCAATACCCTGGACCAATGTGAATTTATAAGTGTCATTAGGTATGAAACCCCAACAGTCATCCATCCTTAAAAAATAAGGTCCTACTAAATTACTGATGTAGGAGCAGTTGAGGGTTTCCTTTATAGATAAAAGTGGTGAACCCAACTTAAATTATTGTACAAGACTTTGAACCCCCATAATCAAACCATCCTATTAAGCCATCCACATCCTTTGATGAAACAGAAATGGTGATCCTGACCAGATTCGTTCAAATAAAAAACATTATTGTTTTACCAAGCATCAGGCCGTTTTATTTTCATATCCTACAATAAAAATGTTGAAACTGACATGAATTTATCAAATAAAAAATTATTAGTTTACAATGCATCGATCCATTTTTTTGAATATCCTATGAAACAAATATTGAATGTATTGTGAATATCTCAAAAAAAACAATCGGTTAAAAAATGTTAATGGGTTTCTCTAGAAATACGTACATCCTTGTCGTGATAAGTCCATGCAAGAATAATTGTTGTAATAAGAAGAAGAAAGGAAAATTGTGTTAACCATGAATATTTGATTGAACATGTATCATTCCGACAACGATTCAATGATTGGAGACCTTGATACTTATAGTATTCATGACTATAGATACTACTCTCACAACCAACCCCCCATGACTTGAGATAAAGTTTTCATTCTATAACCGTTATGGAAAATTAGCCATGGCAGCAACCCCTACATGTCACAGAATGACTTCACCTACCCGATATCTTCTTGCGCCAGGTGGAGAATGAAATTATTTCAGAATACCATCAACAAGGAACAATCTTGACCCCTGAGGCAATATTCAAGGGCCTCAAAACACTAAAATTGATGAGTCTGCATCATCTAAAGAAAGCTACATCGAAGAAATTATTTCTCATTTCACTACCAAATCAATTCATAATTTTAAACCTAGATCAAAAAATTAACAACCATTAGTATATGATATAACTGGGCTAAAGACTCAATTATAGCTCCCTTACAGTCTAGGAACCACCAAGGAGGGCTCGTATCAATTGATGTTACTTGATCCATCCCACTGGTGCCCATAAATCACATGATTACGGTACCCCCTACAGAATTCCACCACTAACACACAAGAATGAGAAACAAGAAAGATATGTTGGATGTGGAATGGGTTGGATAACTTGTTGTGTGATCATAACCCTATTTCTACTAACAATGACTGCCAACATATTCTAGTGGTAGACAATGAGAAGGCTCATATACCTACTCCCTCCGAGCCAGTCAGCAAGAAACATTGTAACGCCCCACCCTAATTACCCAGAATCGGTGCATTATTACAAAACATTGGCATGATACAATGAATCATGTACTGAGAGACTAATCTGTTTAATAGCTTTGGAAGTACTAGATACATACATAAGTTTTACATTACATAATGAAATAAAAAACATTGTGTCTACTTTGAACACTCTTATATACCTTATCCTATTCATATAGGTTAATCATAATATACTTCTTTGCATCTTGGGAAAAATAAAACATAAAAAATGGGTGATCTCAAATGCTCAGTAACGACAACAATATAGCAAAAACAATCATAAATAAGAACAAACATTTAAGGAAATGTATAAAATAAGAACCCAAGCTTTTTAAACTTACACTTCAGAATAATACAGCAAATATATACCAAATAATTCCATTTACTTATTCAAATGGATATTCTACTAGTCGAATAATCACATGTAATATCAACATCCAATTTCATAATGATGGAATGCATAATTCCAGACTTCATAATCACATATTCAAGGCCTTGTGCTAGGACTACAAATAAGATTTTGTCAAGGCCTTTTTCCAAGACAATAGTTTTTCTTACAAGACCTACCTGTGCATTGAGGAGCTATAGCGGGCTCCACCCATCACTTACTAAGTCCAATGAATTCCACATATGAATGGTTGAAACATAATCTAAACATTCTTATAAAAACTAGAATACTAAATGTTAATACTTTAACCATAAACCAAGAATGGTATAAAAATAACACATCCATTGTCAAACATACCTCATTAAATACAATATTAAATATTTTATAAATTAACCTCAATCGAGAATAATAAAGGATTTTGACACAGATGAAAATAATAATCAAAACTATTTTAGAGAAATATGCACCTTTTTCTTGGAAACATTAAAAAGTATCACTATTTATCAAAAAGATATTTAAAATAGATTTTTGAATCAAAGTTTTCCAAAGCACATTAAAACATTTAAAGGGAATTTTAATTTTAAAACATTATTGTCCATATATGTAAATCCTTAAAACCATTTATAAAGAATGGACATTAATGGGAATTATTTAGAAGAATAAAAATTTAAAACATTTAAAATGATATTTTAGTTAGAGTTCCTAACCAAATGAAAGACGCTTGAATACAAATAATTGAGGTAATAAAAACTTAATAATATCATGATAATGACATTATTCATGATATATAATATAAATGTATAGTATATACACCAAATGAAAGTGAATTGGCGCATAAAAACCTAGAAGTCTCAATGGAATGTAATTTGAGATGAACTCCATTATAAAGACCACATCCTTAGGTTAAGGATAAATAAATGACATAATTATGTGTGAAAAAATATAAATACACTAAGTATTGTTGGATATTCAGTGTAAACCAATAAGAGTACATTCACACATATTCTTTTTACAACAACACCAATGACTTGGATGTTTAACTCAATGAATGAAAATTGAGTTAAGATTACTCTTATCAGGTTCATTTCCAGGACTTAAGAATTATTAAACGGAGTGATTATGTGTATAAAAATATTAACAACAAAAAGGGGTGTGGAAATTACAAAATAAATAAATAAAAAGTGATTTCAAATATAATCTTGGAGTAAAATAATCAATGAAGTTTGTGTAAAAATCTATGAGTGGAAATCGAAATTAGAAATTCCATTACCAATTTGGTGACTTACGAAACATACCCCCATGAAAGAAGGATCATACAATGAATATGTAAATACCAAAAATTAAAGTATATTACCTAAGGAATACAATCATTGGTAGTACATACCTCACACAAAAAAAAATTGTGGCAATATTGCATGAATCTCACAAAGATAAGAAGTGAGATAAAAAAACCCTTTACCATGTGAAAATCAATCGAGTCTTATGAACAAAAATTAATAACCACAAAAATAATCCTAGAATACCATGAATATAATGATAATCATGATAATATATATCAAATTATTGTAAAAAATACACCACATGCAATAAATAAGTGGCGAAAATGGAAATATCACAGAATTAAAAGTGAGATAAGAAACCCCTTATGTTGCACTTTCCTTTGGTCCAGGGTATATTCAACCTCTTATATAATGACCATAGTATGTTATTAAATTATACCAGAATATTATTCATATTTATTATATCATACATGATTTATTTATAACTTTATAGTACCCATTTAATAATGATTTCCATGTTGAATTAACATTTTGGGTAATAATCGCTTTCTTTATCGTACGTGTTTTATTTTGTTATTATTGATCGTATCATTTAGATAAAGATTTAAATACATCCATAATATAAAGGTTGATTTATATATCATATATATTAAGAATATTAATATTTATAATAGATAGATATATGAAATGGAAGGCACCTTTTATGGCGATGGTAGGCAGTACATACGTATAAACGTTGTTTCCGTTTTCATATCGTATTGAACAGAAGTAAGGGAATAAGATGTATGTAAGTACATATATATATATATATTCAGTATCATTATTATGTCTTATATTACATAATTATTAATAATATATATTTTTATAATTATCATTGAATGGTGAACATGGAAATGAATCTCATCGCGTCGTGGTGACTATAATCCGTACGTACACATGAGCGACAATATCATTATATTGATAGTGGAATAGTAAGTAACTGGATGGTATATAATATATAAAGAATCATTAAAATTTTAAATCTACTATTTAAATTAGTTATACTAATTATTATACCCATCCAAATAATGAAGTGTTTGAATAAAAAACTACACCACGACAAGGAGATGGTAAGCGGTACGTACGCATGTATGGTGTCTTTTTCATTTATAGGATAGATAGAATTATGAATATGGTTGAACCATATTTATAATAACATCACATTATGTAAGAGGTAATAGAGTTATTATTTAGTAATGTAAACAACAATGAAAGATGAAGTAGAAGAAGAAAAGAATTTGAAAGAGGGTGGTGAAATTATTACCTCTTTTTCAGGTGCTTTCTTTTGAGTTGATCAAAATGGATCCTTAGGATGGATTTCTAATGAATGTAAGTACTATAGGTTTATTTTACAGAATGTGGGAGGATATTTTTTTAGAATTTTTCCTAACCAAATGGCAATGAGGATGTGATTTTGATTGAAGGGGAAGTGCCCTTTTATAAGAGGGGTGAGGGTCACATTAGGAAAACCTTGAAATATTATTTTATAATACAATAATTGTTGGTTTCAAATGTCTCAAATATTATTTATTTTGAAGCTAAGGTTGGTAAGGGTCAAAAACCTCTCAACCAATAGTTTTTAGAAAAGTTTAGGTTACGAATTTAAAATTGTCTTTTATATTTAACTCTTAGTTATATAGTTTAACTTTTAACATGTCTTTTTGTATTCTTAAAGTATATGGTTAATAAACTTACTCTAAACTTCCAAGAGAACCTAAATTGGTTCCCTAATGACATATATAATATTATTTATGTTTTTTGGCCTAAAATAAAATTTATAGGAATATTATATCAACCAATAATATAGTATATGTTTTAAAAACTCATTTATGTCAATTTTGACATTATTTAGTATTCAGTTTTAGTGAAAATAAAAAAAGCATGATTAATTCGAAAAAAATTATTTAATCAACCCTAAAATATCATATTAACCTATAGAATTATTTTAATTCACCAAAAGTCTCAAATTAAATTTATTTGGATATTTATAATATAAATTATTTTAATCTGTCATTAATAAGGTAATTACTTCATCATCAGTGTGTCAGAAATAAATTTAATTATTTAGTGTCTAAATTTTATAAATAAAGTACCATTATGTAGGAATTTTTTTAGCATTCTAGTGAATATTTATATTCTACTTTATATTATGTGTATCCCTATATTAAAAAATTCTTAGATATTAAACGTTGAATTTAACTCTTTTAACTCTTCTTTAAATAAAATTATAATAAATGTCCTAATCTAATCCAAGTGTACAAAATAGAATAGTATTTTATTCCTAGGTTTTTTGTCAAATTAAACTTTTCCAATAGAATTACGACATTTTTAGGGTAATTATAATACAATTTTTACCCTTAATTACATTATAACTTTTAACCGTGGTAAATAAAAGTGAAAAGATACTATTTACAAAAAAATTATTTTCATTTTATTGAACAAAATTTTACTTACTGATGTCAACCTTGTTTCTCATATTTTTTAAATTCAACGCACTGAAGTGGTAAAATTATATTTAATTCAAATTTGCAAATGCTCCTAGAAGATAGGAAAAAGACGGTTAAAAGTTCAATAAACTTTTATACATATAATTTTATTATAAAATGACTGAAATTAATTAAGTTGAACTTATATAGGTATTATATATTTATTTTTAATTAAAATAACATTAAATAAAATAAATAATTATTTTAAAAAAATTAGGTTTTAAACTATAACGTAGTGTTTTTCACTATTCATGAAAAATTGAATGTTTTCAGAAAAATAAAAAAAAATCACAATAAGATAATTTTGATATTATATCTTAAAAATTTAATTCCATTTGACCAAATTCAAAATATATATGTTTCATTAATTTATTTAAAATAAATTCCAATTGACTAAACTGAAAAGCGTGTTTTTTAAAAGAAAAAACTATCAAAAGTTTGATATGTGTTTATGTCAAATTTAAAAGTGAAAATAATTATAATGACCTAAAAATTTCTAAATGATAAAAATATAATATAATTATACTTCTAAAAAATTCAAATTCATAATTTAACCCTATAAATTATTTCAATTAAAAAAGTTGTTTTTAATTAGAAGTTAGTATTTTGTAATATTCATCAAAATATGAATGTTATTAGAAAATTACCAAAAATTTTATTCCAAATATATTATTATATCCCTATTATAATGTGGAATTTAATTTCATTAAATTTAATACATAAAAGTATCAAGTATACATTTTAAAAAGGGATTTCCATTAGAAGGTGGTAAAATTGCATTTTTTGAAAAATAATTCTTTAATCTGAAAAAAATGAATTTGTTCTTATATTTTAATATGAAACACATAATATGTATTATAAAATTATATGGAGTATATAAAATTCAAAATTAAATTAATACTATTCATAATCGCTTTTGAACGACTAGTTTGGTAAGTTATGCTGCACTCAATCCTTGTGTTGCATATAGCACAAGATATTGAATTACTTTAATGAAAATAACATAATATGAAATCTTGGGGTGTTACATTATTACCTACTTTTGGAAATTGCATCCTAGACATTTTAAAATTGGTCTTGGTAACATCATTGAAAGTCCCACATCGAAAAAAGAGTCAATAAAACTATAACATTAAAAGAAAGAAAGAGAAGTACAATGGTCACTCAAGATAACACATACTAGGATTCCAAGTAAGAAAACATTGATATGAAAGATAAAATAAGTGTCATGTTCTGATGGAGAGTGATAGATAACATGATCCGGAAACACTAACAACATGGAAGCCACAAACTTGTGATGGTATAAATGGTCATTAGTTTCCCAATAGGAAAATTAAACAGACAACTTTTTTTTAAGTTCCATTTCATAAAGTTAAAGAATTTATTTATGAGGTTGACTAAGAAAATAAAGAGATATACATAATTTGTAAGTAGAGTTTCATCCTATAATAAATTTCTACCACTAAATCATCTTTTTTACAAATTATGAGTATTCAATATGACATGTTCACACCTAAAGAGCTAGAATCAACTTCTAGAGGATCACATGATCCAAAAAGGAAAAAATATATATTTACATTGTCTTTAGAGATTAACCAAAACCAAAATGGTTTGTACAAGATCATTTGGTCCCCAAAAAAAATATCCTTTAGGGAAATAAATACTAATATTAATTTCTAAAATTAAACCAACAATACAAAAAATTTCTACAAATACCATTCAATAAACAATTGTCCTTAAAATACTTCTATATAATCCAAATTGATATTGAAACCAAAAACGTAGAATTATTTGATTATGTATTCTTCCATGTTAAATTGTATCTCCCAATAACATCAAATACTTTTAATGTAACATACATAAATTAATTAACCTAATAACATATTATATATAATAGGTTAATCATTTCCATAAATAACCCAAATCGTTATAAATCCATATTAAAAAAATAGATAAAAATACACCATTACTCCTCAAATAAAATCCCATAATATTCTATTTTCCATAGGCATATAGAGTTCCATATAGAGATAACCTCTTCCAAAATAATATTTATCACTTAATCACCAAATCATTTTCCTATACTAAGGATAACCATTTGATAAGACATAAGATCCCAAATCAACTTATTATTGATAAATAATATCATTTAACTAAAAATAATTAGTCACTCTAACCAGGGGAATCATGTAGTCCAATGACAAGCGATGAATCCCAATAAAGCTTTGGTTGTGGGTTCAATTTCCACAGCTTTGTCCGATACGATGGGTTGTCACACAGTCTGCATGTTGTCATTTTTCCAAAACTATATTTTATAACATTCAAAAAATGAGAAAAATGATTCAAAATAACTATAACATAATATCAAAACAAATGTTATCCCATACCTTTCATTTTCATCCCAAAATTTAAAAACATGTAATTTCCTCAAATTAAAGGATCATATAAAACCAAATGGTTATATATAACTATAATAGAAAAAATAATTCTTTATAAAATTTCATTTTCACATAACAAACTATAGGGTTACTGATACAAGAGAAAATCCTTCCAAAGTAAACCCCTAATCAAAGAGAACTAATACTTTTAAACATTTTTCCATCTATTTATTTACACATTGTTTCTTCTTTGAACAAGAGATTATACTAAAGAATATGTAATTCACTATAGTAATTCCTTTTCCCCTAAATTTATGGAAAATTAATGTAAATGGATTCTTGGGATCAATTTTATTTTCTTTCATAGTACTCTTCATTTTTCATCAGAAATTATTTACTTTATGTCCTTCTTTCCCACACATAAATCATTTCTTTGTTCCATTGAGACACTTTCCTATGTTTCTGCTTCCACATTTACAACATGATGAAAATTGAGCTTTCATTTCTCCATGGTATCCACCGTTTGAGATCTTATCATTCGTCACCTTTCTCTTCTTCGTTGAGTCTAAAAGTTGGTTAATATATATGTTTTTGATCATATTTTTGGAATAATGATTTGTCAAGAACATAATATCTTTTACACCGATCTACAATCCATTTTATTTCTCATTTCCTCCACTATTCTTACCTTGTACATCAAGTAAAATGTTACTATGAATTCATTGGAATCCATCCATTGAAAAACAAAATAAATCATAATGTGAGTCATCGAATCATTTAGAGAATATCATAACACCTTATTTTCAATCTAAAACACCCTAGTATTAACCAAGTTTATTTATTCTCATATTATATTAAAATCATTAAAATTAGTTTGTAAAGAAAATGTGAATTATTCTAAGCATATCCCCCGGGTGGGTCGTGACCAAGAGTGTAGCAAGGCCTGTTTTCGGGTATCAGGATACCACAGGTCAAGCCCAAAACTCCTTGTTGGAGTTTTCCCTCCTTGGTACATCTATGACATAGCTGCCTCTACATTCTCGTATCCAGATAATGATGTATTTCTTGGAAAACCCACAAAATATTTACATTACCAATATTTTTGGATGTTCTTCTATACTAATACTCAATGTCTATCTTAGGGTAGTGTTTCCAAATCATATATATTTTTTCTAAATCTTGCTTCCAAGGAGTGTACTAAATGTAATCTGATACCAACTGTTATCCCTCAACTCCAATTACCTAGAATAGGTGCATTATTTCATAACATTGGCCTGATACAAGGAATCATGTCCCGAAAGGCTGATCAGTTTTGTAGCCTTGGAAGTAGTAGACAAATACCTAAGTTTTACATTACATAATGAAATAAAAAACATTATGTCCCCTATTAAAAATCTTATATCCCTTAGCCTTTTCATGCAGTTTAATTGAAATATTATTCTTTGAATCCTAGGAGAAATAAAACATAATAAAGGGGTGAGCTCAGATTCTTAGTAAGGATAGCGATATAGCAGAAACTATAAAAAAAGAACTAAATTTTAAGGCAATGTATAAGACTAGAACACAATACTTTTAAACATAAACTTCACCATAATAAGGAAAATATAAATCCTATAATTTCATTTACATATTAACATGGATATTATACTATTCGAATAATCACATGTAATATCAAGAGCCAATTTCATAATAATGGAATGTATAATGCCAGACTTCATAACCACATAGTCAAGGATTTCTTCCAAGACTAAAAATAAGATTTTTAAGGCCTTATCCCAATAAACTAGTTATTCTCATGAGACCTACCAATGCATCAAGGAGCTATAGCGGGCTCCACCCGTCACTTACTATGTCTAATGCATTCCTCATATGAAAGGGTGAAACATAATCTAAATATTTGTATTAAAACTAGCATACGAAATGTCAATACTTTAACCATAAACTATGAATGGTATAAAAATAGCACATCCAAAGTTAATCATAACTCATTCAATAAAATATGAAAGATTGTATGAATTAACCTCAATCGATATAAATGATGTACATTTACATAGATGAAAATAATCATCAATACTATTTGAGAGAAATATCACCTTTTTTCATGAAAATATTTAAAAGTATCACTATTCATCAAGATTCTATTTAAATTAGATTTTTTAATCAAAGTGTCCTATACCACTTTGATACTTTTAAAAGTAATTTTTATTTTAAAACATTAATGTCCAGATATATAAATCTTTAAAACTATTTTTAAAACATGCACATTAATGTGATATATTTAGAAGAATAAATTTGTAAAACATTTAAAATGATATTATAGTTTGAGTTCTTATCCAAAAGAGAGATGCTTGAATACAAATAATAGAGTTAATAAAAACTAAAAATATCATGAGAAGAAATAAATTCATGATATATTAGGTCAATGTACTATACATACAGCAAATAAAAGTGAATTGGCGCATAACAACAAAGAAGTCTCAATGGAGTGTAAGTTGATATGAAATCCCTTATAATGACCATATCCTTATGTTAAAGATAAATCAATGACATAATTATGTGTGAAAAATATAAATACACTATGTATGATTGGTTATTATGTGTAAAACAATGAAATTACATTCACACATATTCTTGTAACAACAACACCAATGACTTGGATTTTTAACTCAATGAATGAATATTGAGTTAAGATTACTCGTATCAAGTACTTATCAATGACTTGAGAATTTTTAAATGGAGTTATTATGTCTATAAAATGAATAAACACACAAAAAGGATTGTAAAATACAATATATATAAATAAATAGTGATTTCACACATAATCTTGGAGTAAAATAATCAATGAATTTTGCATAAAACCCAATGAGTGGAAATCAAAATTTGAAATTCACTTACCGATTTGGTGACTTACGAAACATACTCCCCATGAAAGAAGGATCATAAAATGAATACTTAAATACACATAAATGAATTTATATTAAATATGTAATACATTCATGGCCAGAAAATACACCACATAAAAAAGAAATAGTTTAAATATAGCATGAATCTCATGAAAATAAGCAGTGAGATAAAAACCCCTTACCATGTTGAAATCAATCAAGTCGTAAAACCAAAAGTTAATAAACACAAAATGAATCATAGAGTACCATGAATATAAATAGAATCATTATAATATATATCATTTGGCAGTACACAATACACTACATGCAATAAATAAGTGGCGAACAATGGAAATCTCAAGGAATTAAAAGTAAGATAAGAAACCCCTTACCTTGCACTTTCCATTGGTCGATGGTATATTTGAAATCTTATATAATGACCATAGTATGTTATTAAATTATAAAATAACCATATTAATATTTATTATATCAGAAATAATTCATTTATGACTTTATAGTACCCATTTAATAATGATTTCCATGTTAAATTAACATTTTCAGTAATAATCACTTTTATTATCGTACGTGTATTAACTTGTTATTATTGATCATATCATTTACAACATGATTTAAATACTTCCATAATATAAATATTGATTTATATATCTTTTATATTTCAAATATAAAAATTCATAATATATAGATATATTAAATGGATGGCACCGTTTATAGAGATGGTAGGTCATATGTACACAAAAACACTCTTTCCGTTTTCATCTCATATTGAACGGAAGTATGTGAATAAGATATATGTAATTAAATACATATATACAGATATATATATATATATCCAGTAGAATTATTATTTCATATATTACATACTTATTAATAATAATATATTTTTATAATCATCATTTAATGGTGAACATGGGAATGAATCTCATCGCGGCGTGGAGACGGTAATTCATACGTAGGCACCGGCGATAATATCGTTATATTGATGGGGGAATTGTATGTAATTTGATTATATATCATATATACGGAATCATTAACATGTTATATTAATTATTTAAATTAGTTATACTCAATATTATACCCATCCAAATAATGAAGTGTTTGAATAACAAACTACACCACGACGTGGAGACGGTGAAGCTGTACATACACATGTATGGTGACTTTATCATTTAACAGATGGATAGTATAACAACTACGGTTGAACCATATTTATGAAAACATAAAAGTATATAGGAGGTTCTGGAGATATTATTTTGGTATGGAAACATCAAATAAAGAGGAACTCGAAGAAGAAAAGAACTTAAGAGGGTGGTGAGATTATTACCTCTTCTTCATTTGTTTCCTTTTGAGTTGATCCAAAGGGCTCCTTAGGATGGATTTCTGATCAAAGTAAGAACTCTAGGTTTAGTTGAGGTAATTTGGGATGATATTTGGCCAGTTTTTGGCTGATTCAAATGGCGTTGGAGGTCTGATTTTGAGAGAAGGGGAAGTTCCCTTTTATAAGAGGGGTGAGTATCACTTTAGGAAAACCTTCAAATATTATTTTATAATAAAATAATTTTCGGTATACAATGGCTCCAAAATGATTTATTTTAAATTTACGGTGGGTATTGGTCGAAAAATATCAACCAATAGGTTTTAGACATGTTTAGGTAACCATTGTAACCTTATATTTTAGATTTAACTCTTAGATAAATAGATTAATTTTTACCCTGTGTTCTTGTATTCTTACACTATATGGTTAATAAATTTACTATAAACTTCCAAGAGAACCTAAAGTGGTTCATTAATGACATATATAATATTATTGAAGCCATTTTTCTAAACCATATAGTTTTAGGAAAATTATATCAACCAATAATATAGTATTTGTTTTAAAAACTCATTTTTGTCAATTTTGACATTATGTATTATTTGGTTTTTGTGAAAATCATAACAACATGATTACTTCAAAAAAAACTTATTTATTCAACCATAACATTTCATATTAACCTATAAAATTATTTGAATTCCTCAAAATTCTAAAATTACATTTATTTGGATATTTATAATATCAATTATTTTAATCTATCATTAATAAGGTAATTACTACATCATCATTGTGTCATAAATGAATTTAATTATTTAGTGTCTAAAAATTATAAAAAAAATACCATTATATAGGAATTCATTTATATTTCTAATTAATATTTATAGTCGAATTTATCTTATGTATAACCCTATATTAAAAATTGTTTAGTTATTAAACTTTGAATTTAACCCTTTTAACTCTTCTTTAAATAAAATAATAATAAATGTCGTAATCTAATCCAAGTGGACCAAAAAGAATCATATTTTATTCCTAAGGTTTTTTTGGTAAAATTACACTTATCAAATAGAATTAGGACATTTCAAGGGTAAATATAATTTCATTTTTACCCTTAATTACGACATTTACATTTAATGGTGGTAAATAAAAGTCAAAAGTTATTATTCACAAAAAACAATATTTTCAGGTTATTGAACCACATTTTATATACTAATGTCAATTGTTTCTCTCAGAGTTTTTTAACACAAATCATAGAAGTGGTAAAATTATGTCTAATGCAAATTTGCAAATTCTCCTAGAAGATGGGCAAAAGACGGTAAAAAGTTCAATTAAATTTTATAGATATAATTTATTTATAAAATTAATCCAATTAATTAAATTTTACTTATATAAATATTATATATTAAATTTTAATTAAAATTAATAAAAAAAATTAATAATTATTTAAATAAAATGTCTGTTTTAAACTATAACGTAGTGTTTTTCACTATTCATCAAAAATTGAATGTTTTCAGAAAAATACAAAAAAATTCACCCCAAGATAATTTTGATATTCTGAATTCAAAAATGAATTCTATTTTTCCAAATTTAAAACATAAAAGTTTCATTAATTAATTTAAAAGAAATTCCCATTGTTGAAACTGAAAAACGTGTTTTTAAAAAGTAAAAACTACCAAAAGATTGACATGTGTTTATGTCAAATTTAAATGTGATGTTTCTTATAATAAACTAAATTGTATTAAATGATAATAATATGATATTATTATACTTCCAAACCATTAAAATACATAATTTAACCCTATAAATTATTTCTATTAAAAATGTTGTTTTTAATTAAAATTTAGTAATTTTTAGTATTCATCAAAATATGAAAGTTATCAGAAAAGTACCAAAAATTTATTTAAAATAAAATTTTATGTCCCTATTATAAAGAAGAATTCAATTTCTTTAAATCAAATATATAAAACTGTCAAATATTGGTTTTAATAAGGGTTTTTTATTAGAAGGTGAAAAAATGACATTTTTTGAAACGTACTTATTTTATCTAAAAAATTATTTTTTTCTTATATTATGTCAATGCACCGAATAATATGGATTATAAAATTATATGGAGTGCAAAAAATTAAAAATTCATTTAATACTATTCATAATCGTTTTTTATTGACTAGTTTGGTAAGTCTTGGTGCGCTCAAACTCGGTGAAGTAGTGCATGCTATTGAATTACTTTAACGAAAATAACATTATAGGACATATTAGAGTGTTACATTCTTTCACCTTTTCGAAATTTCATCCTCCACATTTTAAAATTGGGCTTGGGAACTTCATTGAAAGTCTCACATCAGAAAAAGAGTCAATAAAACAATCACTTTAAAAGAAAGAAAGAGAAGTACAAAGGTCACCCGAGATAACCATTACTACCATTCCATGTAGGAAAAAATGGATATTGAAGATGAACTAAGTGTAATGTTCTAATGGAGAGTGATAGAAAACATGATTAGTAGAAAGTTAACAACAAGAAAACCATAAAATTTTGATGGGTTAAATAGTCATTAGTTTTTCAGAAGGAAAAGTAAACAGAAAACATTTTTTTATTTTAAGAACCTTTTCATATAGTTGAGGAATTTATTTATGAGATTTAATAAGAACATAAAGAGATATAAATACTTTTTAAGTAGAGTTTCATCATTTAATAAATTTCTTCCACTAACACGTCTTTTTTTTTCAAACGATGAGTATTCCAGAAAACTTGGTCACACCTAATGCGCTAGAATCAACTTTTAGAAAATCACATGATCCATAAAGGATAAACTATATATATATTTTTTATTTAGATATTAACCAAAAACCCAACATGGTTAGTACAAGATCAGTTAATCCCCAAAAAGGATAATCCTTTAGAAAAATAAATACTAATATTAATTTCTAAAATTAAACAAACAATACCAAAAGTGCTATAAATACCATTGAATAAACAAATGCCCTTAAAATCCTTCAATATAACCCAAACTAATATTTAAACCCAAAATATAGAATAATTTTATTAAGTAGTATTCCATGTTAAATTGTATCTCCAAATAACATCGAATACTCTTAAAGTCACATACTTAAAGTAATTAATATAATAAAATATTCTCTATGATAGGTTAATCATGTCAATAAATAACCCAAATTTCTATAAATAGAAAATAATAAAATATATAAAAATCCACCATTACTGCTCAAATGAAATCTCATGGTATTCAATTTTCCTTAGGCATTTAGTGTTCCCTAAAGGGAAAACGTCTTACAAAATAACATTTATCACTTAATCACCAAATAATTTTCATATACTAAGGATACCCATTTTAAAAGACATAAGATCCCAAATCAACTTATTATTGATAAATAAAATCATTTAACAAAAAATAATTAGTCACACTAACCAGGGACTTCACGTAGTCTCGTGGATGGTGATAAATCCCAATTGCACTATAGTTGTGGGTTCGATTCCTGCAGCTTTGTCTGAAGCGATGGGTTATCAAATGGTATGTGTGTTTTCATTTTTCAAAAAATATATTTTATAACATTCCAAAAATGATTTTTTTTTTCAAAATAACCATGACATAATTTCACCATAAATGTTATCTCATACTTCACATTTTCATCCCAAAATTTATAAACTTGTAATTTCCTCAAATTCAAGGATCATATAAACTCAAATAGTTATTTATAAATATAATAGAAAATATAATTCTTCCTAAAATAGAATTTTCACATAACAAACTATAGGGTAACACATACAAGAGAAAATGTTTCCAAATTAATCCCATCAACAAAGAGCACTAATATTTTTAAACATTTTGCAATCCTTTTATTTCCACATAGTTTCTTCCATGATCCAATGATTATCCTAAAGAATAGTGCATTCACCCAGGTAATTCCCAAGTCCCATACATTTATGGAAAATTAATGTAGATTCATTCTTGGGATCATTTATATTTTCTTCCATAGTACTCTTCATTTTTTCTCGGAAATTCTTTACTTTATGTCCTTATTTCCCACACATAAATCATTTATTTGTTCTATTGAGACACTTTCCTAGGTGTCTCCTTCAACATTTGTTGCATGAGATAAATTGATCATTCTTTTCTCCAAGGTCTCCACTGTTGTAGCTCTTATCATTCACCACCTTTCTCTTCATTATTTTGCTAGGGAGTTGGTTAATATATATGTTGTTGATAATATTTTCTAGAATTTATTCAGCAAGAACACAATATCATTTACACCTATCAAAAATCTATTTTGTTTCTCATTTCCACCACCATGACCACCATGTACATCATGTTCAATGTTATTATGACTTCCTTGGAATCCATCCATTTACTAACACAAGAAAGTATAATGGGAGTCATAAAATCATTTAGAGAATATCATAAAAACTTATTTTCAATCTTAGACACCTTAGTATTAACCAATTTTATTTATTCTCAACTTATATTTAAATCCATCAAATCCGTTTGTAAAAAATGTGAATTATCCTAAGCATGTCCCCTGAGAGTGTTGTAACCAAGACTGCAGTAAGGACCATTTCCGTGTACTTGGATACCTCGTGTCAAGCCCAAAACTCCTTGTCAGAGTTTTCACTACTAGGTACATCTGTGCCATAGACGGTTCTAACTGCTCGTATCCATAAAGGGATGCATTTTTTGGAAACCCCATTTAATATTTACATTACCAAAAATTTTGGATGTTCTTCTATACTAATCCTCAATCTATTTCTTAGGGAAGTGTTTCATAATCATTGTTATTTTCTAAATATAGCTTCCAAGGTTTTCACTAAACTTCCTTTGATACCAACTGTACCACCTAGACCCCAGTTACCTAGAATCAGTGCATTATTACATAACATTGTCATGATATAAGGAATCATGTCCTGAAAGACCGATCAGTTTTGATGCCTTGGAAGTAGTAGATAAATGCATAAGTTTTACATTACATAATGAAATAAAAAACATTGTGCCCCTTTGAAAACTCTTATATCCCTTATCACATTCTTGTAGGTTAATCATAATATACTTCTTTGAATCCTAGAAAAATAATACATTAGAAAGTGGTGATCTCAGATGCTCAGTAAGGATAAAAATATAGAAGAAACTGTCATAAATAAGAATGAAAATTTAAGGCAACACATAAGACTAAAACACAAGCCTTTTAAAAATAATCTTCTATATAATAAGGAAAATATAAATTAGATAACGTCATTTACTTATTCACATGGATATTATACAAGTCAAATAGTCACATGTAATATCAATATCCAATTTCATAAAGATTGAATGCATAATGCCAGACTTTATAACCTCATGGTCAAGGCCTTGTGCCAATACTATAAATAAGATTTCTTTAAGGCCTTGTGCCAATAGACTAGTTTGTCTCATGAGACCTACTGGTGTATCGAGAAGCTATAGCGGGGTCCACCCATCAATTACTAAGTCTAATTCATTCCTCATATGAAAGGGTGAAACATAATTTAAACATTCTTATTAAAACTAGCATATGAAATGTCAATACATTAACCATAAACCATGAAGGGAATAAAAATAGAAAATCGACAGTCAAAGATAACTCATTAAATACAATATAGAAGATTTTATAAATCAACCTCAATCGAGAATAATGAAGGATGTTGACACATATGGAAATAATCATCAAAACTATTTGAGAGAAATATCCCCCTTTTTATTGAAAACATTTAAAAGTATCACTATTTATTAAGAAGCTGTTTAAAATAGATTTTTGAATCAAAGTGTCACATACCACTTTGAAAATTTAAAAATTAAAATTTAAAACATTAATTTCCATATATTTAAATCCTTAAAACCATTTTTAAAACAAGGACTTTAATGAGAAATATTTAGATGAATAAATTTTTAAAACATTTAAAATGATATTTTAGTAATATCTCGTAACCAAATGAGAGATTATTGAATATGAATAATTGAGGTAATCAAAACCTAATAATATCATGAGAATAAAACGATTCATGATATATTAGGTCAATGTAATGTATATAAACCCAATAAAAGTGAATTCGTGAATAAAAACAAACAAGTCTCAATGGAATGTAAGTTGAGATGAAATCCCTTATAAAGACCATATCCTTAGGTTCAGGATAAATCAATGACATAATTATGTGTGAAAAATATAAATACACTATTTATGGTTGGATATTGTGTGTAAAAAAATCAGAGTACATTCACACATATTCTTGTAACAACAACACCAAAGACTTTGATGTTTAACTCAATGAATGAAAATTGAGTTATGATTACTCTTTTCAAGTACATATCGATGACTTGAGAATTTATAAATGGAGTGATTATGTGTATAAAAATATTAAACATACAAAGGGGGTGTAAATTACTATATAAATAAATAAATAGTAATTTCACACATAATCTTGGAGTAAAATAATCAATGAAGTTTGCGTAAAACTCAAGTAGTGGAAATTGAAATTAGAAATTCCCTTGCCGATTTGGTGACTTACGAATCATATACCCCATGAAAGAAGGATCATACAATGAAGATGTAAATACCCATAAATTAAGTTATATTTCATAAAAAATACAATAATGTGTAGTAAATACACTATACAAAAGGTAATAGTGGCAATATAACATTAATCTCACGAAAATAAGCAGTGAGATAAAAACCCCTTACCATGTTGAAATCAATCAAGTCGTTTGATAAAAAGTTAATGAAAACCAAATTAATCATATAATACCATGAATATAAAGATAATAAAGATAATATATATCAAATGGTAGTACACAATACACCACATGCAATAAATTAATGGTGAACTATACAAATCTGACAGAATTAAAAGTGAGATAAGAAACCACTTACCTTGCACTTTCCTTTGGTAAAGGGTACATTTATCCACAAGTATAATGACCATAGTATGTTATTAAATTATATAATAACCATATTAATATTTATTATATCATAAATGTTTCAATTATGACTTTATGCTACCCATTTAATAATGATTTCCATGTTAAATTAAAATTTTCGGTAATATTCGCTTTCTTTATCGTACGTGTTTTAACTTGTTATTCTTGATCGTATCATTTAGATAATGATTTTAATACATACATAATATAAATGATGATTTATATATCATATATATTTATAATATAAATACATATAATATATAGATATATGAAATGGCAGTCACCATTTACGGAGACGGTAAGCCGTACGTACGCATAAACATTGTTTTTGTTTTCATATCGTATTGAAGAGAAGTAAGTGAATGAGATATTTGTAATTATATAGATATATATGTTGTATCATTATTATGTATATATTACAAAATTATTAACAATATATATTTTATAATCATTTTGAATGGTTAACATGGTAATGAATCTCATCGCGTCGTGGAGATGGTAATCCGTATGTACGCACGAGTGACAATATCATTATATTGATGGTGGAATCATATGTAATTTGATGGTATATCATATATAAATAAAAATTTACATGTTATATTTATTATTTACATCATTTCTACTATTTATTATACCAATCCAAAATAATGAAGTTTTTGAATAACAAACTACACCACGACGTGGAGACAGTAAGCGGTACGTACACATTTATGGTGACTTTTTCATTTATAGGATAAATAGAATAACAAATATGGGTAAACCATATTTATAATAACATCGCAGTATGTAGGAGGTACATTAGTTATTATTTTGTTATGGAAACAACAAATAAAGAGGAAGTGGAAGAAGAAAATAACTTGAAAGATGGTGGTAAAATTATTATGTCTTCTTTGGGTGGTTCCTTTTGAGTTGATCAAACAGGCTCCATAGGTTGTATTTCTAATCACAGTAAGGACTATAGGTTTATGCGAAGGAAGTTTGGAGGATATTTCGGCTGGGGTTGGCAAATCCAAATGGATTTGGAGGTGTGATTTTGAGAGAAGGAGAAGTTCTCTTTAATAAGAGGGGTGAGTGTCTCTTTAGGAAAACCATAAAATATTATTTTATAATAAAATTATCTTTGGTTTCTAATTGTTCAAAAATAATTTATTTAAAAGATAATATAGGTATGTGTTGAAAACCTCTGAAAAAATAGATTTTAGACAAGTTTAGGTTACCATTTAACCTTATCTTTTAGATTTAACTCTTAGTAAAATAGTTTAATTTTTATCGTGTCTTCTTGTATTCTTACACTATATGATTAATAAAATTTCTCTAAATTCCCAAGAGAACCTAAAGTGGTTCATTTATGACATATATAATATTATTTAATCCCTTTTTCCAAACCATAGATTTTTAGGAATATTATATCAACCAATAATTTATTATTTGTTTTAAAAACTCATTTATGTCAATTTCGACATTATTTAGTATTTGGTTTTTGTGAAAATAATAAAAGCATTATTACATCAGAAAAAGTATTTAATCAACCCTAAAATGTCATATTAACCTCTAACATTAGTGTAATTCTTCAAATGTCTCAAATTACATTTATTTTGATATTTATAATATCAATTATTTTAATCGATCATTAATAAGGTAATTACTGCATCATCATTGTGTCATAAATAAATTTTAATATATAGTGTCTAAAAACTATAAATAAAGTATTATTATGTAGGAAATATTTTTATATTTCTAATTAATTTTCATAATCGAATTTATCTTATGTATAAACCTATATTAAAAGTGGTTTAGTTATTAAACATTGAATTTAACACTTTTAACTATTCTTTAAAAAAAATGATAATAAATTTCCTAATTTAATCCAAGTGAATCAAAAAGGATAATATTTTATTACTAAGGTTTTTCTTGTCTAATTACACTTATCCAATAGAATTAGGACATTTTTAGGCTAATTAACATATCTTTTTTCCACAATTTCCCTATTTACTTTTAACCGTGTTAAATAAAAGTATAAAGTTAATATTCCCCAAAAAGTATTTTCATATTATTAAAGAAAATTCATACTGATTTCAAACATGTCTATTAGATTTATTAAATTCAACTCAGAGAAGCGATAAAATTATTTTTAATGCAAATGTTCAAATACTCTTAGAAGGTGGGTAAGAGATGGTAAAAAGTTCAATAAAATTTAATACATCTAATTTACTTTAAAATGACTCCAATTAATTAAATTGAACTTATATAGGTATTATATATCTATTTTGACTTAAAATAAATTTAATGAAAATAAATAATTATTTAAATTAAAATTTAGTTTTAAACTATAACAGAGTATTTTTTACTATTCATCAAAAATTGAATGTTTTCATAAAAATACCAAAACATAACTCTAAGATAATTATGAAATTATGAATTCAAAAAGAATTATATTTTACCAAATTCAAAATATAAAATATTCATTAATTAACTTAAAATAAATTCTCGTTGTCGATACCGAAAAGTGGGTTTTTTAAAAGTAAAAACTATCAAAAGATTGACATGTGTTTATGTCAAATTTAAATGTGAAATTACTTATATTGACATACATTGTATTAAAAGATAAAAATTTAATCTATTTATACTTCAAAAACATTATAATTCACAATTTAACCATATAATGTTTTTTGATTAAATTTTTTTTAAATTAAAATGTTTTATTTTTCTGTATTCATTAAAATATGAAAGTTATCATAAAAGTACCAAATAATTATTCAAAATAAAATTTTATGTCATTATTCCAAATAAGAATTTAATTTCATTATATTGAATATATAAAAGTGTAAAATATTCGTTTTAAAAAGTGTTTTCCATTAGAAAGTGGTAAAATTGCATTTTTTGAAAAATACTTCTTTTATCTGAAAAAATGAATTTTTTCTTATATTATGTCTAAGAAACACATAATATGTATTCTAAAATTATAGGGAGTATAAAAAATTAAAAATTCAGTTAATACTATTCATAAATGCTTTTGAACGACTAGTTTGGTAAGTCTTGGTGCACTTAAACTTGGTGTTGCATGTAGCGCAAGATATTGAATTACATTAAAGAGAATAAATTACTATGAAATATTGGAGGGGGGTTACATTCTTCCACCCTTTTGTAAATTTCATCCAGTCAATTTTAAAATTGGGCTTGGGAACATCATTGACTTTCCCACATCGAAGAAATGATCAACAAAACTGTCACCTTAAAAGAAAGAAAGAGAAGTACAAAGGTCACCTGAGATAACCCAGACTAGGATTCCTTATAGAAAAACATGGATCTGGAAGATAAAATAAGTGTCAAGTTCTGTTGGAGAGTGATATAAAACATGATCAAGATAAACTTAACAACAAGAAAATGACAAACTTGTGATGGGATAAACAGTCATTAGATTCCCAGTTGGAAAAGTAAACATACAACATTTTTTTATGATCCATTTTATACAGTTTTGGGATTTATTTATGAGATTGAGTAAGAACATAAAAAGATATACATAATTTTTCAGTATAGTTTCATCCTTTAATAAATTTCTACCACTAACTCATCTTTTTTTTCAAACGATTAGTATTCAATATGACTTGGTCACATCTAAAGCACTAAAATGAACTTCTAGAGAATCACATGATCCAAAAAAGATAAACTGTATATATACTTTGTATTTAGAGATTAACTAAAACCAAAATGGTTATTACCAGATCAGATGATCCCCAAAAAGGATAATCCTTTAGAGAAATAGATACTAATCCTAATTTATAAAATTAAAACAACAATACCAAAAAGTTATATAAACACCATTCAATAAAGAATTGTCCTTAAAATCCTTCAATAAAATCTAAACTAATATTGAATCCCAAAACATTGAATAATTTTATTACATAGTCTTCCATATTAAATTTTATCTCCAAATAAAATCGACTACTCTTAAAGTCACATAGTTAAAGTAATTAACCTAATCACATATTCTCTTTGATAGGTTAATCATTTCCATAAATAACCCAAATCTCTATAAATCTAAAATAAAAAAATATATAGAAATCAATCATTACTCCAAAAATTAGATCTCATAGTATTCTATTTTCACTAGTTATATAGTGTTCCCATCAAAGAAAACGTCTTCCAAAATAACATTTTTCACTTAATCACCAAATCATTTTCCAATACTAAGGATAACCATTTGAAAAGTCCTTATATTTCAAATCAAATTATTATTGATGAATAAAATAATTTTACTAAAATTAATTAGTCACCCTAAATAGGGACTTCACGTTGTCTTGTGGTAGGTCATAAATCCCAACCGCACACTTATTGTTGGTTCGATTCCCACATCTTTGTCCGACGTGATGGGTTGTCACACGTTCTGCGTATTGTACTTATTGAAAAACTATATTTTTTAATATTCCCGAAATGAGGTAAATTCTTCAAAATTATCGTAACATAATTTCACCACAACTGCTATCTAATAACTTTATTTTTCATCCCAAAATTTAATAACATGTATTTTACTCAAATTCAAGGACCATATAAAACCAAATGGTTATTTATAATTTTAATAGAAAAGATAATTCTTCCTAAAATAGAATTTTCACATAACAAATGATGGGGTAACACATACAATGGAAATGTCTTCCAATGTAATCCCATCAATAAAGAGCAGTAATACTTTTAACCATTTCACCATCCATTTATTTCCACATAGGTTCTTCCTTGACCAAGTAGTTGTCCTAAAGAATAGGGCATTCACTCGTGTATTTTCCAAGTCCTGTACATTTACGAAAAATTACTATAACTGAATTATTGGAATCCTTTTTATTTTCTTCCATAGTAATCTTTATTTTTCCTCAACAATTATCTATTTTGTGTCCTTTTTCCCATTAATAAAGAATTTCTTTTTTCCATTGAGACACTTTCCTAGGTGTCTCCATCCACATTTCCTAAACGACAGAAATCGATCATTCTTTTTTATATGGTCTCCACTACTAGAGCACTTATCATTCACCGCATTTCTCTTGTTTTTAGAGTCTAGGAGTTGGTTAACATAAATGTTGTTGATCATATTTTTGGAAAACTGATTCGGAATGAACATGATATCTTTTACACCTATCAAAAATCCATTTCATTCCTCATTTACACCACCATTCCCACCATGTAAATCATGTTCAATGTTATTATTACTTCTTTGGAATCCAGCCATTGACTAACACAACAAAGCATAATGTGTGTCATAAAATCATTTAGATAATATCATAACACCTTATTTTGAATATAAAACACCTTTGGATTGAACATGTTTATTTATTCTCATCTAATATTAAAATCCTTCAAATTAGTTTGTAAAGAAAATTTGAATTATCTTATGAATATCCCCCAGGAGTGTTGTAACGAAGATTGTATCAGGTCTCATTCTCATGTACCAGGATACCTCGGGTCAAACTCGAAACACTTAGTCAGAGTTTTCACTTCTAGGTACATCTATAACATAGCTGCCTCTACCTGCTCATATCCTGACAGGGATACATTTCATATAAAACTCACTTAATATTTACATTAATAATGTTTTTGGATATTCTTTCATACTAATCCTCAATGTCTATTTTATGGTAGTGTTTCTTAATCAGAGTTTTTTTTATAAATTTATCTTCCAATCTTTTTACTAAACTTCATTTGATACCAACTGTAATAACCTTACACCAGTTACCTAGAATCAGTGCATTACTACATAACATTGGCATGATACAAGGAATCATTCCAGAAAGACCGATCATTTTAGTAGCCTTGGAAGTACTAGATACATACATTAGTTTTACATTACATAATAAAAGAAAATGTATCCACTTTGAACACTCTTATATCCCCTAGCCTATTTTTGTAGGTTAATCGTAATATAATTCTTTGCATCCTAGGAAAAATGAAACCTAATAAAGGGGTGAGATCAAATGCTCAGTAAGGATAACAATATAACAAAAACTATCATAAATAAGAACAAACATTTTAGGGAATACATAAGACTAGAACAAAAGCATTTTTAACATAAACTTCAGCATAATAAGGCAAAGAAAAATCAGATAATTCCATTTAATTATTCACATGGATATTATAATAGTTGAATAATAACATGTAATATAAATAACCAATTTCATAATTATGGAATTCATAATTCCAGACTTCATAACCATATATTCAAGGCCTTGTGCCAAGACTACAAATAATATTTTGTCAAGGCCTTCTGCCAAAGCACTAGTTTGTCTCATGAGACCTAACGATGCATCAAGGAGCTATAGCGGGCTCCACCAATAACTTACTAATTCCAATTCATTCCTCATATAAAAGGGTGATACATAATCTAAACATTTGAATTAAAACTAGCAGACAAAATTCCAATAATTTAACCATAAACCATGAATGGTATAAAAATAAAACATCCACAGTCAAACATAACTCGTTAAATAAAATATATAAGATTGTATAAATTAACCTCAATTGAGAATAATGAAGGATATTGACATATATTAAAATAGTCATCAAAACTATTGGAGATAAATATCCCCCTTCTTTCTTGAAAACAATTAGAAGTATCACTATTTATCAAGAAGATATTTAAAATAGATTCTTGAATCCAAGTTCCCCATACCACTTTGAAACATTTAAAATGAATTTTAATTTTGAAACATTAATATCCATATATTTAAATACTTGAAACCAATTTTACAACATGGACATTAATGAGAAATATATAGAAGAATAAATTTCTAAAACATTAAAAATGACATTATACTTATAGTTCTTAACCAAATGAGAGACGCTTGAATAAAAATAATTGAGGTAATAAAATCATTAAAATATCATGAAAATAAAGGTATTCATGATATATTATGTCAAATTACAGTATATACACCAAATAAAAGTGAATTGGCGCATGACAACAAATAAGTCTCAGTGGAATGTAGGTTGAGATGAAATCCCTTATAAAGACCACATCATTAGGTTAAGTATAAATCAATGACATAATTATGTGTGAAAAATTTAAATATACTAATTATGATTTTATATTCAGTGTAAAACAATCAAAGTATATTCAAAAATATTCTTGTAACAACAACACCACTGACTTGGATGTTTAACTCAATGAATGAAAATTGAGTTAAGATTACACTTATCAAGTACATATCGATGACTTTAGAATTTATAAATGGAGTGATTACATGTATAAAAATATTAACCACACAATGGGGAGTGGAAATTACTACATAAATAAATTTATAGTGATTTCATACATAATTTTGTATTAAAATAATCAATGATGTTTGTGTAAAACCCAATGAGTTGAAATTGAAATTGTAAATTCCCACACCGATTTGGTGACTTAAGAAACATACAAACCATGAGATAAAGATCATAAAATGAAGTTGTAAATAACCAAAAATTAAATTATATTACATAAGAAATACAATCATGGGAAGTACATACAACACACAAAACGAAATAGTGGCAATATAGCTTGAATCTCACGAAAATAAGAATTGAGATAAAAACCCCTTACCATATTGAAATCAATCGAGTCGTATGACAAAAAGACAATAACCACCAAATTAATAACATAATACCTTTAATATAAACATAATAATGATAATATATATCAAATTTAAATACAAAATACACCACATGCAATAAATAAGTGGCGAATAATGGAAATATCACAGAATTAAAAGTGAGATAAGAAACCCCTTACCTTTCACTTTCTTTTGGTTGAGGGTACATTTAACATAATTTATAATGACCATAGTATGTTATTAAATTATAAAGGAACCATATTCATATTTATTATATCATGAATTATTCATTTATGACTTTATACTTTGCATTTAATAATGATTTCGATGTTAAATTAACATTTTTGGAAATAATCCCTTTCTTTATCATACTAGTTTTAACTTGTTATTCTTGATCGTATAGTTTAGATAAAAATTTAAATAATTATAGAATATATATATATATTGATTTATATATAATATTTATTTACAATATAAATATTTATAATATATAGATATATAAAATGAAAGGAACCATTTATGGAGACGGTCATCCGTACGTACACAAAAACACCGTTTCTGTTTTCATATCGTATTGAACGGAAGTAAGTGAATAATTTATATGTAAATAAATAAATAGATATATATATACAGTAGAATTATTATTCCATATATTTCATACTTACTAAAAATATATATTTTTATAATCATCGTTGAATGGTGAACATGGGAATTAATCTCATCGCGTCGTGGAGACGATAATCCGTACGCACGCACGAGCGACAATATCATTATATTGATGGTGGAATAATATGTAATTGGATGGTATATCATATATAAATAATAATTAACATGTTATATTTATTATTTAAATATGTTATACTCGTTATTATACACATACAAATAATGAAGTGTTTGAAGAACAAACTACACCACGACCTGGAGACGGTAAGCCGTACATACACACGTATGGTGAATTTTTCATTTATATGATGGATAGTATAGATAATATGTTTGAACCATATTTATAATAACATCACAGTATATAGTAGGTACTTGAGTTATTATTTTGGTATGGAAACAATAATGAAAGAGGAATTGTAAGAAGAAAAGAACTTGGAAGAGGGTGGTGAAATTATCAACTCTTATTTTGGTGTTTTCTTTTGAGTTGATAAAAAGGGCTCTATAGGTTGGTTTCATAATCAATTTATGGACTATTTTTTGATTTGAGGGAATTAGTGAGGATATTGGGAAGATTTTGGCTGAGACATATAGATTTGGAGGTGTGATTATGAGATAAGGAGAAGTGGCCTTCTATAAGTGTGGTGAGTGTCACTTTAATAAAACCATGAAATATTATTTTATAATAAACTAATTTTTTGTTTATAATGGCTCAAAAATGATTTATGTTAAATATTAGGTGGGTATGGGTCGATAAAAATTCAAAACATAGGTTTTAGACAAGTTTATGTTACCATTTTAACCACATATTTTAGATTTAACTCTTATTTAAATAGTTTAATTTTCAGCATGTCTTCCTGTATTCTTAGACTATAAGGTTAATAAAATTTACTCTAAACATCCAAGAGAACCCTAAGAGGTTCATTATTGGCATATATAATATTATTTAAGACCTTTTGTGAAACCATATATTTTTAGTAATATTTTATCAACCAATAATATAGTGTTTGTTTTAGAAACGCATTTATGTCAATTTTGACATTATTTAGTATTTGGTTTTTGTAAAATTCATAAAAGAAATATTACATAGGAAAAATTTTATTTAATAAACCCTAAAATTTTATATTAACCTAGAAAAATATTTTAAATCCTAAAAAGACTCAAATTACATTTATTTGGATATTTATAATATCAATTATATTAATCTCTCATTAATAAGGTAATTACTACACCATCATTGTGTCATAAATAAATTTAATTATTTAGAGTCTAAAATTATAAATAAAATACAATTATTTAGGAAATATTTTTATGTTTATAATGAATATTTATAGTCTAATTTATCTTATGTATAACCCTATATTAAAAATGGTTTAGTTATGAAAAATTGAATTTATCTCTTTTAACTCTTCTTTAAATAAAATAATAATAAATGTCATAATCTAATCCAAGTGAATCAAAACGGAAAATATTTTATTTCTAAGGTTGTTTTTGGTTGAATTACACTTATCCAATAGAATCAGGACATGTGTTCTAGTAATTATAATATCATTTTTACCCTAAATTTCCCTGTTTAATTTTAAACGTTGTAAATAAAAGTCAAAAGTTACTATTCATAAAAAAATTATTTTCATATTATTGAACAAACTTTTACTTAATGATATCAATCATGTCTTGGAATTTTTAAATTCAACAAACAAAAGTGGTAAAATTATGTTTTATACAAATTTGAAAATTCTCCTAGAAGGTGGGTAAATGACGGTAAGAAGTTCAATAAAATTTTATACAGCTAATTTTATTATAACATGACTCCAATAAATTAAATTGAACTTATATATTTATATTTTGTCATAAAATAAATTTAAATAAAATAAAAAATTATTCAAATAAGAGGCTGATTTTAAACTATAACACAGTGTTTTTCAATATTCATTGAAAATTCAATTCTTTCTGAAAAATAAAAAAAAATTCACCCGAAGATAATTTTGATATTCTGAATTAAAAATTCATTCTATTTTACCAAATCAAAAAATAGAAGCTTAATTAATTAATTAAAAATAAATTCTCATTGTTGAAACCAAAAAGAAGGTTTTTTAGAAGTAAAAACTATCAAAAGATTGGCACGTGTATATGTCAAATTTAAATGTGAAATTACTTATAATGACTAATTTGTATTAAATGATAAAAATATAATCTAATTATACTTCCAAACCATTAAAATGCACAATTTACCTGTATTAAGTATATTGATTAAAAAAGGGTTTTCAATTAAAATTTAGTATTTTTCAGTATTCATCAAAATATGAATGTAATCAGAAAAGTACAAAAAATTTATTCAAAATTAATTTTTATGTCCTGATTCTAAAGAATAATTTAATTTCATTAATTTGAATACATAGAAGTGTCAAATATTGGTTTTAAAAAGGTTTTTCCATTAGTAGGTGGTAAAATTGCATTTTTTGAAAAATGCTTCTTTTATATGAAAAAAAATCAATTTGTTCTTATATTATGTTTAAGGAACACATAATATGGATTTTAAAATTATATGGAGTATATAAAATTGAAAATTCAGTTAATACTATTTTAACTACTTTTGAACAACTAGTTTGGTATGTTGTGGTGCACTCAAACTCAGTGTTGTGTGTAACACAAACTATTGAATTACTTTAAAGAAAATAACTTAGTATTAAATCGTGGGGTGTTACAGACTTCTAGTAGTAGGAATGGGGGAGGATGATATTTCTACCCCTACACATGAATCCCATCAGCATATACTGATAGAACAAGGTGGAAATAAGTGGGATTATATCCTCACTTTTATTGAGGAAATCTATCAATACATAGTGGGGAAAATATATTTATAAAATTATATTGTTTTGCACGCTTTGATAATGTTTCACTATATCTTATAAATAGTTGAAGAACACGTCAATCATATTCTGGTTTTGTTATATGTATAAGGACAAACATATATTTCTATCCCTACATCCAGGGAATAACAACACCCTAATCCGTATGAACAAATGGTTTCTCTGGAGAAAGAACACATTCATTATCCCATATATGAAGATTATTGGAATATTCCATTAAAGGATGATGAATCTGTCCAGAATCAAACTCCAATTCCAATTAGGGCTCACAAACTAATAGTAGTACATGCCTTAGGACATGTGAACATTCATATAGAAAATGAATGGTGGAATACTACCATCAACTAGGATCAAGTTCATATTCCCATTCTGATTGGGGCTCACCAAGTGAGAGAAGCACATTTCTTGATACATGATATTGTTTCTATTGAAAAAAGACTACAGACATAATCAAAAGGATTGGGACCAGGCTCATATCCTTGGTATGACTAGGGATCATAATGTGAGAGAGAAACGAACCTCGATATATGCTCATAATCATATAAAAAAAAGACCATAGGCATACTATAAAGGCATAAGATTAGGAACATATGGAATTTCTAACCAAGAATCACTAAGTGAGAGAATCACATTACATGGGACAGACTCATATTCTTATTAGTTAATCTACATGGAATATTCCATTAGCTCATAGAAGCTAGGATAACATCACCAATTCTATTGATGAATTAATTCACTAGCATCTTTTAGAGGCTATAGAGGAGGAGGCTCATATTACTTCTCCTATTTTGGAGGTCTGTCATCTTATTAGGGTGGGGAATGATATTTGAGCTACATTCGTATACCCAATTCAGCCCAGCTTAAATAAAATATTCTAACAAGGACCCACATAAAGGATCATATTCATAAAAAAATATTGAATCTCATTGACATATTCTAGTAGATTCTTAGAAGTTTGCTAATATTTCCATAGCTCTAGACAGTTATCAACATATTCTGATAGCTGTAATACAGTAGGCTCTTATCCCAGAAAAACCCTAAAAGGAAGGTCATAATATTCTTTCCCTAATACATAATGAAGCTCATATACATAATATTCTCAATTCCAGAGTCCTTATAGTCGTTCGAGACACATCCTCAACACCCTAATGGTGGGCCAATTCTTCAACTAAGGCGGAAGGAGACCATTACCAAGGTATTCCTCCTCATGGTAGTGTGAAGATGAATCACATGGAATGTCACGACCCGTCCTGGTGGGGCCCGAGCCGCAACTCCCCATGCTCACCTCCCATAGGCCAGGGGCTGGTGACTAGCACTGAGTAGGCGTGCTACTAACATAGAAGTCATTGCCTATAACCTGTATATACGCACACACATCTCCAAGACCACAAAGCTGCAAAGTAAAAACTACCAAAAGGAAAAGATGCATGCATACACTAAAACCCAACCAACAGAGTACTACAGGAAGTAAATTACAATAAAGTAAAACCCTGGGCCAAAAGTACAGGCCCAAAAAAAGAAAGTCTTCTACAAGTCCATCCTGTAGAGAATGGTACTGGGACTGCAACCCATCACCGAAGGAACGCACCTCGGCATATCTGATCTCATCGAGCACCGTCCGGTCCTGGTCCTCCTAGAATCATGTCAAAGGCTCGCTCTTCTGGACAAGACACGACACGTGCGGGCAAAGCCCGTGCATGGGTGAGTATAACCATACCCAGTAGGACACCCCAAAAACCAGAAAGGAAATACAACAAAGGAAAATACCACAAAAAAAGGTACAGTCAGATCTACACACCATATTTCTATGGAACATATAACAGGAATATCTAGATATACTCATACACAAACGACCATCGTGAAAACCGCCACTAGGATCCAGCTCGAAAATTCCACTAATCATACCATCGAGAGGACATAATCCTAGGTCTGAAGAGACATTAACTAAGTACTCGTTCTAGGAGAACACACTCCACAAGTACCTTGGGAACAATAGGCTATGATTAGGATCACATCCAAGTCATGGGGTGATTCCAACAACTCAATCTGAGCTAATCCGCTAAGCAGAGGATCGATGCCCGGGTAAAGTAGGTCACGTCGATAACAATAACTCTACCTAGGGTTCCAGGAATGAATAGAGGATCCATCTCTAAGTCTCATAGAGGGGATTCCAACAAATCTATTCAGGGAGGTCTGCTGAAGGGATCATACCCCTGTATAAAGGATTTGATGCCATAACCTTTAGGGGATTACCAAGGGTATGAACACTAAGAACTAGACCAAGTCACAGAAGGAAAGTGGCTCAAGCCATGAAGATAAAGTTTATACGGTGTGTAGTATGGTTACACACCATGTTCCTTGACCCCTGGTACTGCCCATGTGAATGGCTCGTGTCCTTCATTCAAGCTGTGCAAAAACAAACGACACGACGTGTAGAAAAGGTACACACCGTGTTCCTTGACCCTGGGTGATGCCCGTGTAACCGGCCCGTGTCACTTGGCTTGTCAAAAGGAACTACAAGGTGTGTAGAAGAAATAACATGCTGTGTTCGAGAACTTGGGCTCGCTCTGTGTACGCTGGCCATGTGCTCATACACAGTCTCTGCCGGTGTCTGTGTCGCCTGCCCATGTACCAGTACACGTGGTACCCCGTCTATCTGGCTGGGTCTGGCCGGAGAGGGGTATACACGGCTATCCATGGCTGTGTGCCCTGCCCGTGTCCGTGTACTCCTAGAGTAAATGCTGGGTAACCTTACCGACGAACACACACCGTGTATCCCATACTACACGGTGTGTAGTCAGGAAAATTTCTAGAACCGCGTCTTCCTCCACACGCCTCGTCAGATCTTCCATATTTCAATTTTGTGGTCCGTTCATCGTGAAACTCCAGATACTGGGTTGCCTCGTCTCCATGAAGCCGAATATGTGGGTTTCGAGTCTTCAATTGGCTCCAAAATCCGATTCCAGCCATTCGATTGGAAATCGTCCGAAGAACGATTTCTTCTGATCCACTTTGATCCGTCCGTCGAAACCGTTGTCGCACCTCCGCAAGACTGTTGTAGTGTTGATCCTTCAATTTGGGATCGTCACGTCGTAGAACGGATCTGAAACGATCCATTGTTCATCACCCCGCGAAGAACGTGAATAACGCTCATGAATAACGCAAAGAATTTGGGGGAGAGCACACAACAAAATGAGAGGGACGAACCTCGATGGATGTTCGTGTCAATCATGGTTCGTCACTGTTAGAAGGTTGAACGAAACCAACCAAAATTCAAGAATAAATTTCCCACAAATCCCCGCAAAATCCTATCCCGCAAAAACGATCGATCAGTGGGCTAATCTATTTGTGTATTAGTCTTTGTTCTTCGTGGAAATAAAAAACGAGGAATGTAAAATCAAAATAAACATCCTACTTGGATTCAATGCATTTGCCAGTGAAGATCCGCTTGTCGCGTCGTCGTCGCCGTCAAAATCTATCAAGAACGTCGCCGCCACGTTGGGGGTTCCCTCCAGAGCTTTCCCAGAGCCTCCAGAGAATTTCAGGGTTATAAGGATTGTAACCCTGATTCCCCTACAAAATCTCTATTTAAAAGATAAGAGATATTTGATGTAACAAGCTTTAATAAAACATTTTCTTAAATTTAATATTTTATTATGGTTACGTCCCAAAAACCAGATTTCACCACCAACCTGCGCCGACCAAAATTAGTCCTCGCCCAAGGTAAAATAGATGTTCTGAATGCAACGGTGCCTTCAGATTTCTGATCCGAGCACCCGTTCGGGTGTTATTCCACTTTTTCAGGAAAAAACACATGTACGCGTAATTTAATTTCTAAATTAAATTCAAACACTTGTTCCGGGCTCACTGGGCCTTGGAACTCCATGCTGTATCAGAGCATGGTCTTGAAAAAATTCCAAAATAATATTAAAATAACACATGGAAAAATCCGGGACATTACATCACACCCACATTAGGGATTTTACGTCCCCGAAAAGCCAAAACAAGGGCTACTCAAAAAGACGTGGGTACTACACGTGAATTTGAGCCTCCCGCTCCCACCTGCTCTCCTGGAGATTCCCGTCCTGCCACCAGACATGCACCAAGGGAATTGCTCATCCACGAAGGATCTTATCCTATCGATCCTCGATCTCCACTGGGTGCTCAACAAAGGTCACACAATCATCGATGTCCAGCTCACCCCAGTCCATGACATGAGATGGATCATGCACGTACCTCCGTAGTTGCGATAGATGGAAGGCGATGTGTACCCGGTCCATCTGAGGAGGTAGATCCAAGTGATATTCCACCTCGCCAACTCTAATCAAAATCTGAAAAGGGCCAACTGACCTCAGAGATAGCTTTCCTCCTCAGCCAAATCTCTGCAATCCCCGTCGAGGTGAGACCCAAAAGAACACATGGTCTCCCTCTTCGAACTCCAAAGGCCTCCGCCTCCAGTCAGCATAAGACTTTTTCCAACTCTATACAGTCTTCATCCACTCCTGGATGACCTGCACCTTCTCTATAGTATCTCACACCATCTCTGGGCCCATGAGTGCTGACTCTCCCGGGTCAGTCCAGCAAAGTGGCGACCAGCAAGGTTGCCCGTATAGAGCCTTGAATGGTGGCATACCAATAGTGGAATGAATACTGTTGTTATAATCAAATTCCACCAGTGGTAGGTGATCCTCCCAGCTATGACCGAAGTCAGGTATGCAAGCTCGTAGCATATCCTCCAGGATCTGGATGATCTGCTCTGTCTGCCCATCAGTCTGGGGATGAAATGTTGTACTCAAGCGTAATTGAGTCCCAAAAGCTTCCTGTAATCCCTTCCACAACTGGGATGTGAAATGAGCATCACGATCTGAGATGATCGTGGATGGTACTCCATGAATCCGAACTATCTCTTTCATGTAGAGGTTTCCCAATCTCTCTACCAAAATCTGCTCCTGTATGGCTAGGAAGTGGGCCGACTTGGTGAGTCAATCAACGATCACCCAGATGGGATCGTGTCCCCTAGATGTGTGTGGTAAACCTATCATGAAGTCTATGGATATCCCATCCCACTTCCACTCTGGCACCTCAAGGGGCTGAGTCAAACCTGATGGAACCTAGTGCTTAGCCTTTACTTGCTGACAATTAAGGCACCGAGAAATAAACTCTGCCACACTCTTCTTCATCACTGGCCACCAAAACTGAAGTTGGAGGTCCTGGTACATCTTTTCCTTGCCTGGATGCACCGCCAAAGGGGATGTATATAACTCATATCAGAACCTCCTCCCGCAACGTCACTAGTACTACTGTGCATCCTCTGAAAAGGACAACGTGCTCCCCTCCTTATGAATATCCATCAATAGCATCAGCTGCAGATATCTGAGCACGTAGAGTCCCACAAATAGTATCCTCGTACTGTGCTTCTTTGACTCTTTGTAAGAGTGGAGGGGTAACAACCATCGACAGAAGGTAATCTCCCTCATCTACATCCACGAAGGACAACTTCAAAGAGTCCAACTGCCTTGTCGCCTCATCCTGCAATTGCGAACTAGATTTCCTACTGAGAGAATCTTCCACCACATTCCCCATCCCAGGAGTATAAAGGATCTAAAAGTTTTAATCCTGGAGGATCTTAAGACATCAGCTCTGTCTCAAATTCAGATCCTTCTGAGAAAAGATATATCTAAGACTCTTGTGATCAGAGTAGATGGTAAACCGCTCGCCCATCAGGTAGTGCTGCCACATCTTCAATGCGAAGACTACCGCTGCCAACTCAAGATTATGGGTCACATAGTTCTGATCATGTGGCCTCAACTGACGTGATCCATAGGCAATCACCACTTGCCTCTGCATTAGTACACAACCAAGACCTGTTCCTGATGCGTCTTAGAACACTATGTACCCGAAACCCTCCTCTGGTAATCTCAAGATCGGGGCACTCGTCAAACTCTGTCTCAACTGTTGGAAAGCCTGCCGGCATTTCTTAGTCCACACGAAAGGCTGTCCCTTTCGGGTCAAAGCTGTCATGGGTGCTGTAATCCTGGAGAAATCATGGATGAATCTCCGATAGTAGCCCGCCAACCCAAGTAAACTCCGCACCTCCATCATGCTCCGGGGTGGCTCCCATGCTAGCACTGCCTCCACCATTGCTGGGTCCACTACAACACCATCCGCTGAGATAACGTGTCCCAGAAAGTGGACCTCCTATGACCAGAACTAAAACTTCAAGAGTTTCCCTTACAACTGGTGCTCTCGGAGTGTGTCCTGAACCATCCTTAGGTGTCTCGCGTGCTCCTCCTCGGACGTAGAGTACACAAGGATACCATCGATGAAGACCACCACAAACCGGTCTAGATTAGGCTGAAATATCCGGTTCATGAGTCCCATGAACAATACCGGGGCGTTCGTCACACCGAAGGGCGTCACCAAGTACACATAGTGACCATAGCGACATCTGAAAGCCGTCTTCAGTATATCCTCTTCCCGTACTCGCAACGGGTGGTAGCCTGATTGTAGATCAACCTTCTAGAACCATCGTGCCCCTATCAACTAGACGAATAAGTCATCGATCCTTGGAAGCAGATATCGGTTCTTCACGGTCACCTGATTCAAGCGCTGGTAATCCACACACAACCTCAAGCTCTCATCCGCCTTCTTGGAAAATAGTACTGGGGCCACCCAGGGTGAAACACTGGTTCTCACAAAGCCCTTCTTCTGCAAGTCGTCCAGCTGCATCCAGAGATCACGAAGCTATATAAGAGCCATCTGATAAGCTGATGTTGATATCGGGGTCGTACCGGGTTGCAACTCGATGCAGAAATCTATCTCCCAATGGGGAGGTAGCCCGGGGACATCCTCTGAAAAGGCGTCCTCGTACTCAGCCACCAGTACTGGAAACTGGAAACTTGTAACATCTACCGCGACAAAGGCTAGGCTAGCCAACTAGTGTGAAATCGGTTGTGCCCTCATATGCACGAGTCTATCCTGTGCTGTCTGGGTCTCTCTTTCACTGACAAAATATAACCTCGTTCCATCATTGTTGACACACCGCACCCATCGCTTAAAATAATCAATCTGGGCATAAACTGTGGAAAACCAATCCATGCCAAGAATACCATCGGAAGGCCTTGACGCTACCACAAAGATGTTCCAACCGAAACTCTCACATCCAAGTGTCAGGTCACACTTCCGGCAAAGGTGTGTGATCTCTTAATCTTCTCCAGTGAATGTTTCTAAGCGTAAGGGTCGAGTCAATGACTCAACTAGAATCTCAAGGTCTCAAACAAGATAAGATGCTAGAAAAGAATAACTAGAACCTTTGTCTATCAATATGGAATCCAAAGTAGAAAATACATAGATAGTACGTCTAATCATTCCGGGAGTACCTGGGTCATAAGCCTCTACCGCCTGCAGCTGTCCCGGACTCTGTCCACCAGCTCCCAGAGCCTGGGGTGGACCTCCGAGCGGTGGTGGTGGTAAAGGGTCGAAACGCCGACCAGCTCCAGCTACTCTCCCAGCTACTTTTCCACATCCCCCACCTCGTGGATCTGCCTGCTCCATATATTGTCTCTGTCTTGGTGGTTAATCCACTGCTCCCGGGTCAGTAGTACGGCATTTCGAACAATCTCGAGCGAGATGTCCCCTGCTGTCACATGAGTAACATCGCCTCTCTTGAGACTGGCTAGAGGCACCCTATGAACCATGCACGTCTCATCCACTATCCCAGGATCTCCTCTGGAAATGTCTCCCATGCCTGGGCCCCAGACGTTGACTCCCTACCGCCGGGGTCTCTTCTCCAGCTCGCCCACTACTGACAACTGCCGGTTGTCCCTACTCTGCCAGGAAGCTCTCGACAACCAAATCCCACTCGAGCACCCCATTATAAGTAGGAATGCTCATAGGGATGATACTAGCTCAGATATCTCTGTGCAATCCCCGCTCAAAATTCTGAGCTCTGAATTACTGATCTCTGGCCATATCCATCGAGTACCGCGAGAGGTCGGTAAACCTTGATGAATAGTCAGCCACTGGCATTGTTCCCTGATAGAGCTGAAGGAGCTCCTATATACGTACTGCTCTCAGGGTAACTGGTGAAAACTTATCTCTGAAGAGACGCTCAAAATACAACCATGAAAAAGTCTCCTCGTCGTGAGTCTGGATGACCAAATTCCACCATCGCCCTGCCGATCCCTACAGAAGGCTCGCTGCCAAGATCACTATCTGGTATGCTGGTGTCCTGACCAAATAAAAGACTCTAGTCCCTGCCGCAAGCCAGTCCTCTGATTCCTGAGGGTCAGGCTTGCCTTGAAACCTGATGGTTTTCTATCTCTAAAACTCATGGAGTGCGCTCAGCCTGCGCTCCTCCTCCACTGGTACAGCATGCACTAAACACTGCTCCACAGGGTGCGGGATAACTGGCACGCCACCTAGTGGTAGAACTGGGGGATCTGGTCCCTGTATCGAAGCTTCATCACTAAGGGGTTCATCCTCATGATTGATCTGCTGGATCCTAGTGGGTGTGTGTCACAGAGGAATCATGTTCAATAAACAAGATGTATAACAGTTAGTGAGTATATCTGGAGAGATGACTCAAGAAGAACATGGAAACCACTACCCATTCCTATATGATGCATGTACCATTATTTTCCACCATGAAACTAGTGTTTTCATGTTCCGGGTCGAAAATCAAGTTATCAGAGTCCTGGTGAATGGATACATCGGCCACTGCACCAACATTGGGGTCCCTGGCCTGAGAGACGAACTCGAAACACTTAACACTATTGCCCCAAACAAACTCACAGACTCTCGGTCCTAAGGTAGAACTGACCACCTCTGTTACCACTCTGTCACGACCCGTCCCGGTGGGGCTCGAGCCGTAACTCCCCATGCCTGCCTCCAATAGGCCAGGGGCTGGCGACTAGCACCGAGTAGGCTTGCTACTAATATGGGAGGAATTCCCTATAACCTGTACACACACACACACATCTCCAAGCCCACAAAGCATCAAAGTAAAAACTACCAAAAGGAAAAGATGCATGCATAAACTAAAACCCAACCAGCAGAGTACGATAGGAAGTAAAGTACAGTAAAATAAAACCCTGGGCCAAAAGTACAAGCCCACCAAAATAAAGTCTGCCACAAGTCCAACTTGTAGAGAAAGGTACTGGGACTGCAACCCATCGCCGAAGGAATGCACCTCGGCCTATCTGATCTCACTGAGCACCGTCCGGTCCTTGTCCGCCTAGAATCATGTCAAAGGCTCCCTCTTCTACAAAAGACACGACACGTGCGGGCAAATCCCGTGCATGGGTGAGTATAACAATACCCAGTAGGACACCCCAAAAACCACAAAGGAAATACAAAAAATGAAAATACCACAAAGAAAGGTATTGTCGGCTCTACACAGTATATGTCTACAGAACATATTACAAGAATACCCAGATATACTCATACACAAACGACCATCGAGAAAACCACAACTAGGATCCAACTCAAAGATTCCACTAAGCATACCATCGGGAGGACATACTCCTAGGTCTGAAGAGAGATGGATGAAGTACTCATTCCAGTAGAACACACTCCACAAGTACATTGGGAACAAGATGATCATATGAGGATCACAACCAAGTCATGGGGTTATTACGACAACTCAAGATGAGATAATCTGCTAAGAAGAAGATCGACGCTCAGGTAAAGTTGGTCACATTGATACCAAGAACTCTACCTAGGGTTCTAGGAATGAATAGTGGATCCGACTCTAAGTCTCACAGAGGGGATTCCAACAACTCTATTCAGGGAGGTCTGCTGAAGGTATCATACCCCTGTATAAAGGAGTTGATGCTAGAACCTTCATGGGATTACCATGGTTACGAACCCTAAGAACTAGTCTAAGTCACAGAAGGCAAGTCACTCAATCCATGAAGAAAAAGTTTACATGGCGTGTAGTATGGTTAGACACCATATTCCTTGACCCCTGGAACTACCAGTGCGAATGGACCATGTCATTTGTTCAGGCCATACAAAACCAAACTTCACGGTATGTAGAAAAGGTAAACGTCGTGTTCCTTGACCCCGGGTGCTGCCCGTGTGACCGACCCATGTCACTTGGGTTGTCGAAAGAAACTACACGGCATGTAGAATAAATAAAACACCATGTTCAAACACCTGGGCTCGCTCCGTGTACAATGGCCATGTCCCCGCACACAGTCTCTGACCGTTTCTGTGTCACCTGCCCGTGTACCAGTACACGGGGTACCCCGTGTATCTGGCCTGGTCTGGCCGGGTAGGGGTATACACGCGTGTCCATGGCCGTGTGCCCTACCCGTGTCCGTGTACTCCCGGAGTACACACCGGGTAACCCTACCGATGAACACACGCCATGTAGCCCATACTACACGGTGTGTAGTCGGGAAAATTTTCAGAACCGCGTCTTCCTTCGCGCGCCTCGGCCGATCTTTTAGATCTCAATTCAATCATCCGTTCACCGTGAAACTCCAGATATCAGGCTACCTTGTCTCTGTGAAGCTGAATCCGTGGGTTTCAGGTCTTCAATCGACTCCAAAATATGATTCTAGCCATCCGAACGGAAGTCGTCCGAAGAACGCTTTCTTCTTGATCTGCTTCGATTTGTCCGAAGAACGCGAAGAACGCTCACGAAGAACGCAAAGAATTTAGGGGAGAACACACAATAAAACAAGAGAGGAGAACCTCGATCGATGTTCGTGTAGATCTTGGTTCTTCTCCGTTAGAAGTATAAACGAAGCCAAACAAAGTTGAAGAATCAATTCCCCACAAATCCCGGCAAAATCCCATCCCGCAAGAATGATCGAACTGTGGGATAATATGTTTGTGGATTAGTCCACATTCATTGTGGAAATCAAAAAAAGGGAATGGAAAATCAAAATCAACATCCTACATGGATTTTCTGCGTTTTCCGGCGAAGATCTGCTACCCGCGTCATCGTCGCCATCGAAATATGTCAAGAACGTCGCCACCGCGTTGGGGGTTTCCTCCAGAGATTTCCCAGAGCCTCCAGAGAATTTTAGGGTTATGGGGATTATAACCCTGATTCCCCAAAGATATCTATATATAAAAGATAAGAGATATTTTACGTAACAATATTTAATAAAAGATTTTTTTTAAATTAAATATTTTATTACGGTTAGGTCCCAAAAACCAGATTTTACCACCAACCTGCGCCGGCCAATCTTAGGCCTCGCCCAAGGTAAAATTGCTGTTCTGAATGCAACTGTGCCCTCAGATTTCTGATCTGAGTACCCATTTGGGTGTTATTCATCTTTTTCTGGAAAAACACACACGCGTGTAATTTAATTATTAAATTGAATTCAAACACTTGTTTTGGGCTCACTTGGCCTCGGAACTGCACGCCGTCTCAGAGCCTGGTCTTGAAATAATTCCCATATAATATTAAAATAACACATGGAAAAATCTAGGACATTACATCAAATATACTTCTGACATATGACATGGTCAACCTCCCCACAATAATATCTTCCATGAATAAATAAACAATAAAATTTACCACAGACCAACATATAGAGTGGTGTTAAATACATAGACTCATTTTTATAGATAGGTGCACAAAACACCAGGGTCAACCATATATAGTTCAACATTAACTATCAGAAAAAATACACCTTGGACAATAGCCGACCCCAAGGACCAACTTTTGTGGTCTAATTAGATAGAGGCATAAAATTTTGATAAAGTGGAAGCTCACATTCATATATGGAGAGAGTTAGCTAAAACAACTCTCCACCATGTTCAATCCTTTTTTGACTTTTGACTAAGAGATCCCAAACTAATTATTGAGGGATTTAATGTCTTACCTGTACCAACATATGTTGGAAACTCATCAGTGACTAGATGTTAGAAACATTCATTATCGAGGATATGAGGGTCTCCTTAAGACCATCAAGATATTATGTTGTCAGCTAGAATTGGATGCTATATCCATGGATCGAGACCCAAAACTAGAAAATCACATCATGAATCTACAATAAACGCTCAACCAATGTCTCAAAAATCTCCATCAATTGATCTTCAAAGACACCTCATGTATCCATATCCAGGGATTTTGAATGTATGGAGTGTTACACTTCACCAAAACCTAGGAACTACAGATCCCCTAAGATACGACATCTAGTAATGTCCTAGACTCTATAGAGATCAGGAGTCCAAGTAATGCATGATCATTTTGGTTACAATAATTTAATTACCCCACTTAAACGGTGAAAATACATCATTAATGGATGGAGTAGAAAACCAATTTTTCTTAATATCCCCCCTTGAAACATCAAGAATACATTTTATACATGTATCCCAATGTTTCAATCAACCTATGCAATTTATATAGTGAATTACTCCCATAATGGGATGCTATTTCCCCATATCAAACATAAATATAGATGTCACAAATTAAATAGATCACAATAGTAGCTGCCACAGCAGTCATCCAGGGTCGAACCCATCCCACCATGCCAAGGAATATCTACCACGACCTTCACCTCTCAGATCATAAATCCCTGAGAGAATACATGATATATCCTTTTTAAACTCAAATAAAACCCATCCCTCTTGGATATGGGAATTTTTATCTTAGTTATCACCACTAGTTTCATCGACCCCAAGAAGGTCCTATGTAAATCAACAATGGTTCATGATCAAACCCAACCCACTATGATGTAAGCATTTATTTCTCAATGTCCATCCTAAAAGTTATAAAATTCTTGAAATAATCATTGAATCCTTAATAAAAAGACAAACTAATGATTATTTTTCCTTTGGATAGTCTCCACCCCATATGTCTTGATGGATTTTCATCATCATCATCACCAAAGAGGGAATCATTATTATCTCAGTTGATAGGTAAATATCGACAGTCAACATCCCATCTATTCCTACCACCATAAGAAAAACCTTTTATATTCGATTACCATTAATAAAACATGATTGGAAACACCTTCAAGGTCACAAATCATATATCGAGATGGGAGGAAAATACAATAATTAAAATCCAACTCCATAGGAGTCATAAGCTAAAAATCCCAATATGGCCAACAGTATGAGAAATGTCCATGATACTGACAATGTAAAATTACCCTATTCCATTGCTAGTAATGGTATATATACCATTTCCTAGTATACTACTATGAATTTAATCACCTTCAACACAACCTATAATGTTTATCTAGAAACAAATGCGAAGGTCCATAATATAAAAAATACTTCTCGAGAGGAGGATCTAAATGAACCCATTAAGGTTGTATGTTCTGGAAACTATAAGAGAATCTTAATCCTCAAACCTATAAATATTTAGTTTCCTCCTTTATGGTAGGAGGATTCCAATGATAAATGGAAAGGTGTGGCTATATCCAAATCAACACCCAAAAGACCCCAAATTCCTTCAATAGAGGAACAAAAATCACAATATGTGAATTGAGATTCCTAATCTCATACAACTCAACAAGGATCTAATTCGGGGAGAAATTCATACTAGGTATCATATTTAGAATGATATTAATATCCTTCCTCTCATATATTAAAAAAGAGCTAACCTGGCTGCAAGATAAAAATATAAGAATCAGACTGGCTCTGGGTCATGTTAGTTGGTCTACATAAAGTAGGAAGTCAAAGATGATCAGAAATTCCATACATTATAATGAAAAAACGCCATTTATCATGTAATAACTCATTATTATCAAAAACTAAAAATTAAAAAGAGGAAAATAAAGGGCCACATCATCCATACTCACCTGATCCCTGTATATGGGAGGCAAATCATACTGCAGTACCTATGGAACTGCCCAATGTGATTGTCTCTCCGGCTACTCTAATGGAAGATGAAAAATAGAGGTGAGTACGTGTGAATCATATGAAAAATTTATATCCCAAATGGATGGATCATATATTACTCCCACCATATTTCTGAAATCTCACCTTCTCAACCTTTTATAGTATGTGAAACCACGAAGAAAATCTCATGCACTTCGTGAACCAAACCAGTAACATTTCCCATCTAAGAACCTATGCATAGGGTAAAAGGCATGGAAAGGAAGAGACTAACGTTGTTACCATTAAGATTAAAAAATTACCCATCCAAACACCTAAGTAGGTACCGATCCACCCAATACCTCATATCAAGAAGAATCGACAATAAAATCTCCCCTATATATAAGAGAAAAATGAGCAGGGTCACATGAGATTTTCGGAACATAGAAATAACGTATACTGCATCCAAAATGAGAATGTCCACAATTATTTCATTACATCCATGGAAAATAACTAGATCAAACTAACACAGTCTAGGAAGCATAGTGAGGTCAACCACATCGGCCGTCCCTACAACATCCCCTTGGATAAGAGGATGGGTAACAAGAACCAAGATTGATTCATCATATAAGTCTTCTTATAAAGAATGGTCGATAACAAATAGGTGTTTTTAGACACCTCCACAACACAAGAAACCTGAATAAATGTTTCTCAGTTAGAAGATTAAGGTGACTAGAAAACATTTATGGAATGGTGTGGAAATAAGTTCAACAACTGGATGAAATGAAAGATAAATGAATGATCTGATAGAACCATGAGATCATAGATTCACAGAACCATAATGGTCCCTCCACCAAGGGAGGTGAAATCAAATATACCTCCCGAATATGGATGAAACCATCTAAAGATGGAATTTATTGAACAGGAAGAGTCATATTCATCTCCAACACAAGCTCTGGCCCTTGTAGATTTATTATCTTCAATATCTGAAGCATGTGAACTACCCTACAAAATGGAACCATAGTCGAATGAATAGATCATGTTTAGTTATGTAAACATGATACAAATGGAATAACAATTATATGATGATGAATATGACTTCGATTATGAGTTTTATGAACATGAATGGGAATTGTAACTCAAATTTGGTAGAGATAAGGATACAAGGGATGATTGGGAATGTTTAGACCCATTATCTTAGTCCCATACTCATAAAAGTTATCAATCTAGTAGATACCCATTGAAAAACACTCTAGTGAGATTAGAAAAAACACGGTGTTTCCTTAGAGGCCTCCCTCAATTAACCTAACACTACTGGAAAATGGGGATATCCCCAAATAGATATACCAATAGTTTATATATATACCAGGGAAAAATCTTGTATAGAGACTATCTATACCCATATTTTATGTAAAACTTTGGTACATATATGATATCATAGTATGTTTTTACAAAACATTTGGATAGTGTCCCGAATATTTATCCATCTCCAAACCTCCCCCTTCACTCGTCGAACCATATCTCCTCCATTTGGTCAATCCATGTTCTTCCCTCACCTGAGTGACAATAGATGACCCTCTTCCACTGGTGTTCTCCCTTGATTCAGTGATTTCCTAATTTTGATATTATTTTATAGTGAGTAACAAAACCTTCTTCAATTATACTAACTATTGGTTTTATTTTTATCTATGTATGAAAACCTAAACAAGATACACTTATGTCATGATTCTTACAGATTATTTGAAATAATGTTTATTTTGGGTGATGTTTTATTTTTAGAATTTTTGTTTAATGATTTACATTAAGACGAGACATTAGTATTCCATTGTAGAATATTTTTGGATAAAGTTTGGTTTTAGATTTTATATACATGATGGGAGGACTAGTATATTAACAACCACCATATCAGTTCTGTTTTATAATGTGTAATCCAACCATTAGTTGGTGAATGGGATGACCTAGTTTCATGTATAATATTACCTTTTATACTACACATGGTATTATATATTTTAATATATTGGGGTTTTGATTGATAAATTGATGCCAACATACCGAATTTATGATATTGATTTTCTTATAGGACATTATACATTATGAATCTGGGTACTATTTGGGGGGAGTTTGTTTTTAAAGGGCCATCAATTCATTGATGGTTTATATTATATTAAACATAAATATATATTTGGTGTATGATTCTTATAGTGGCCAAGGATAAAATAATAATTTAATGAATTTTAATTACGAGCTATAATGTGTATACTCCTAGAATGAACTGGGTTCATGTTTTACATTATTCAAGGCTTGCGGGTGAGACAGTTCACCATAGGTGATGATGATTCCAAATTTTCTATCAAAAAGAGACTGAGGAAAATCATTAAAAATATTTTCACCATCATTTTTTATAGGTATATTGTTTGATAAATTATTCAAGGTATTTATTTAATATATGTTGAAATCATAATAATCATCAGAATTTAAAATTCTGGGTTTTGTTTAATTTGATTTATAGTGGTAATTAAAATTTATATTCTTGGTTTTACTTTACATATTTATTATTATTAGTTTCTGGAGATGATATATTTGGAATTGATTAGATATATAAATTGATTTATTCATTATAGTAGGTTAATTTATTATTACTGAATCTTTAGGAGGTCATTGGTTGAATGTATTGGTAGATAGTATCTTACATACAATTCATTTTTCCAAATATTCCTATGATGCAACTACACTTGATTTCTAATATGCAATAAATAGTTAAATGATTATATTTGAAGATAAAGCTGTGGAGTATTTCTATGCATTTATGTATATTAAAGAAAATGTTTTTATTTATAAGGTATATAGAAATAAAACATATATTAAATTATTTCATTGTTTTTCTTACTAATTGTTATGTAGTTTTATAACCCTTTATTATTTTGAAATAATTTTACCAATGTTTATTTACAAGTCTTTAGATAAAGTATTTAAATGGTTTATTTTTTGTTTTTGTATAAAAATACATCAAATAATATATGTAAGTATTTTAATTGGACATGTCCTTTCCATTATTCAAGATATTTGGTTATAGAAATAATTCCATTCATGACATCTCTTGATGATTATAATAAAATTTGGAATTGAAAATGCATCCCTTCAAATTAGATATGAGTACTTTCTTCAAAAAAAATTATTTTATTTTATATATCATACAACTTTGGGATTCCCTCCTCTTTATTACTTTTTTTGATATATATTTTTTTATTTTGAAAATATTTGTTTTTATGATATTAGGATCGGATTATTATTTATATTTATACCAATTATGGTATAATTTCAATGAAATTATTTGAATTTTTTGTGGTTTTGATGTTGGGTGACACATTGTTGTTATTCTTGAGTAATTGTTTTGCATTATAATGATAATGATATTTAATTGGATTTATGTCATATTCAAACCATGGATGTTTTAAAAAGATTATTTTAAAAAAATACATTGGTATTTAATTCGATTGTATAATTTTTTTGTCAATTTCATGAATTATACTTTTTTTGATTTTTTATTTTTTGTCATAACATTTTGAATATGTTGTTTGTATTATCTTTGTTTTTCTTAATACTATACTTATTTTATTACTTTAATATTGAAATTGGTTGTATTTAATTTTATAATTATGTTTTAAATTATGTATTAAAGCATAATGTTATTCATGTTAATATAATTTATGGAAGTTGGATGTATAGTACTAATTGGATTTCAAACAAGTTTGAAAACAATTGTATATTTGTTTAGATTTTCCATTTAACAATGCTTCATATGGACATCATATATAGTGTCCATGTTATAATTGTGTTTTAAGACAGTGTTTAAGACAGTATGAAGTTAACTACTAGAAAATAAAATCTATATTTCAAACAAACTATTCTGATGGGTATCACAATGGAGAGATGAAGAAATCTTCTATTGTTCATGAATAGAAAGAAATAAATGGTATGAAGTATTTGATATTTGACCCATTTCCATTTTTTTATCATTAGAGGAGAGATATTATGCCAGTTAAAGAAAGAAATTATATTAATACACATGAGGAAAATACTAATGATGATAGTGTTTAGATAGAGAAAGATTAATGGATGATATCAGAACTCTTGTATACGAGGAATGTACTAAAATTTCAAAGATGGAATTTTTAAGGTGGTTATATCATGGAAACATTGTATATGTAATTTTTAAAACTTCCATTTATTATATTCATACATTTTTTAAGTAAATTATTCATTATGGTGAAAATATTCCCCCAAATGATTACATGTCATTGAATTTAATTCAACATCACATATTATCTACTAATAAAATTCCTTCTTGTCTGAAATATTTAAGTTTATTTCAAGAGGAAAAAAAATCCATAATTATAGAGACCCTACTTTTAATACATTACTATTAAAAAAAATTTAAAAAAATAAAATATAACAGTGTTACAAAACTGGGATCCAAATGTTTGTGTCTTGGGAAAATTAGGACCAAAAATAACATTTATATAACTAAACATAAACTATATTTAATTAATTATTCCCTAGATTCTTTGTGGTCCTTGTGTTATCCTTATAATAAGTTATCTCTAGAGGATATACACCAAATAATGGGTGAGATGAAATCATAGTAAGAGGATTGATATGAACATTAATCAATATAACATGGGGGAGCATAATTATCATCATCATAAAATTGAAAAAATACCATCGTCATAATCATGATAGTAAACATTAGATAAATGATTGGAATGTGGAATTTCAAAAAAATGAAACATCATATCTTAGTGGTCAAATAACACACATAGTTTTGAACAAAACAAGCCTCATGTTCTCATATATCTCAGTTTGTTTTCAGGATATTCATCACATTACCCAATACATTGGAGTGCTATATAATTCCAGGTGTACCTATCACAACATAACATTTACAAAATCATGTATTCCACATAATGAGTATATAAATCATATAAAAAAAGTCAAGTAAAGAGATGAGTTTAATTTCATAAATCAATAATTCATGAATAAAATTTGGGGTATAATAATCATCAATCTTGAGTGATGAAGAAACAAACTCTAGAGAAGTATTGGATGTGTTTTTTCCAAAGAAGCGTTATTTAAAAAAAATTAATTTTTCAAAAAATAATATTTCAAACATGTAAATATCATAAAATAAAATGGAAGGAAAAATAAATGATATTTAAGGATAATTAATTGAATAAACATACTGAAAATTGAGTGAAAGAGTGAAAACGCAAGGAAATGGAGTTGGGTTCAAGAATCCCCTTACTTTACGTCGGAATGATTTATTCACATTAATATCCTGAATAATATAAATTAAGTAAATTATACAACAAATAATTAACTTATTAGATGTGTATTTTATTTATTATAGTTTTATGAAGTTCATTTATGGATTTTTTTTACGAGTTATAAATTTCAATTTCATCATTTTTGAGCGATTGATTTCTTGGTTTCAATAATCTGTTCACTTGAATACATGTTTAGAAAATCTTGTAAAATAAGAATAGTAGTATATAATTGAAATTATAAGTTATTAGAAAACTTACAAAAGTTTAATTTTTCTTATATATTATATTTTTCCAAATATGATCATGATTCACTAGATAACATGTTAATGATAATCATTTAGATTCAATTTGGCAATTTTCGATCACAACAAACTCATTTTGTTTTATTATACAATATTGTGTATACATGATAGTTAAAAAACCTAAAAATGGTTCTAAGGTACATTTTAAATTCTATTTAAACAATTATAATATTTTTATGATCAACCTTGAAGGTGGTAGGTGAAAATGAAATGGCATCGTCTGTGATGGCGGTAAATTGACACACCACAAGAAGATATTTTTAGAATAAAATGAAAAGGAATAAAATTTGAATTTTAATTATTACATTAACATAATAATAATTCTATATATAAAAGATACAGGAGTTATCATGACACTTTGATAAGTGGAGGTGAAGAAAGAATAAGAAAAAAATTTAAAATGAAATGATATAAAAAAATGAAAAAGGATTTTAACTGTTGAATTTCTCCTCCTTGAGAACTTCTTTTGGTTAATGGGATTGTTATTTTTATGGGACCAAGAGATCCTAGAAATTTTAAAGGGTATTGGGAAGTATATTTTGTATATCATGGAAAAAATTAATGTTTTGGAATGTGTGATGAAAAGTGGTGGTTTTTATAGGGGCAAAGAGGTGTGCTTTCTCATTATCTTATTCATTAGTATGTTATTTTGGATCAAGACTATGAATAGTATAAACCTTATCACTAAATATACAAAAATATTGATGAGGATTTTGATATTATGGTTATTACATTAGCAGTGACTCAATTAATAGTTTGTTGAACTTATAATGTATATATACCATAAATTATCATATTTCACTATTCATAAAAACAATCAACTATTTCAGAAAATTCCCAAAAAAATTTCCTAAACATTTCATAACATGTAGAATTAAAAACAATGAACTCCATTTTATGAAAATAATTTTATTATTACAGGAATTTTCTAAATTATAATAATCATTTAATTATAAAATACCAATTTCAAAATATAACTGATTTTGTAATACTTTGAAATATTAATTAAGTTCTCATAAAATAATATAATAATCATAAGAAAATAATATAAATTTATGATTTAATTTTATGAAAATAAATTTTCTTTTAAATAAATATATTAATTATAAAATTGTATTTAAATATTTATGAATGAAAAAATACCAACACTTAATTAATAAGTTTTAAAAAATTTATTTACTTATACAATGATATAATTATATCATATTATCATTTATAAGATGCCTACATTTTATTTCTACTTTATTAGGTGAGGTTAATATACTATTTGACATATTACTAGTTCTAATGGTCATGTTTCTATTATAAGGGTCAAGATAGTATTCCATTGGGATATGTTCTTTACCTTTAAAAAATATCTCTTATTTCATTCATTCTTTATTTGTAAAGTTTGAATTATTTTCTAAATGTTATTTTATATGATTTATACTATATTATATAATTATAAAAATTTAATGTACATTTATAATATTTTGGGATGTTATAGTAATAACTGGAAAGAATGTGGTATATCTAGATAGAAGTTAAATGAAAATGGATAACCATATAGTGTGACAAAGAAAGTCTTGTGGAATATTCGATTGATTTCCATGTCTAAAAATATATCAATTTCAGTAGAAATATCAAACAATATGAGATGAAATGGTGTTAATATAACTAATGGTAATGATGAGTTGGTTTATCCTATAGATGGATTAACATGTATTGAATTTGATGCAAAATTTCATGATTTTTTGGTTTAGGTGTATAATTTCTGGTTTGGTCTATCTTGTGATGTTTTTAATCTGTTCGGTTAGATGGTTACTTGTCACAACACATGGATATTTTTTATTCATTTTTATAATCTTCATGCCTAGATTTTTATTAAAAACCTTTCACTTTATCGAGAATACAAATATTTGGACCTTCTAATCCTGAAAATGATATAGAAGTCTACTTAAACCCTTTAATAAGATAGTTGAAGCAGCCTTGGGATTTGGGTGTGCAAACATTCGATGCTTTATAAAGAAAATTGAATCACACTTCCCTTCTATAGACTATAAATTATTTCCCTGATTAGGCAGTGAGATCAAGTTGGAGAACAAAGTGAAAAATGTCATGTCATATTTTTATAAATATTATACAATCTAATATGATTAAATATCATCATAGTTTTTTAGTTTTATTTGGAATGGACTATTATTTCCAATGGATCATCAATACAGAAAAAATCTATAGAGTTTTTATAATATAATAGACACTAAAAAAGTCTCAATTTATTTATGGAACTAGTTCTCTTGATGAATTTAAATATTTTAGTTTTTAATTAGGGAAATGTTTGATGAAATGTAAAAAGATGAAGAATGTTGACAATGAAGCCACATACAATTTGAAAAAGAAAACTATCTTTTCTAATTTTTAATATTGGTTAACTAATTTGTTATGTCATATTTTAGGAATAATGAACATTGAGAAAAATATATGTGAAATGTTTTTTGGTATTTTTCTAAATATGATGTTGAAGACCAAAAATGACTTCTGATATTTCCATGAATTGTCGGACTGTGGTATTTGACCAAAACTGCATTCTATGTGAATCAATGAAAATAGATGTAAAGATCATTGAAATTCTTATGTGATGACACTATTATAGAAAAATTAATTTCTAGAGGTATTTTATAATATCATGTTTCTTGATTGTTATTCTAGTAATATATCTAAACAAGTAAGAAAAAGGATGTTGAAAATAAAATCCATAAAAATTTATCGTTTTCAAATCATTCTTCATGAATTGATTCTAATAGAAATACAATATTTACTATCCAATAATGCAAGGATGACAGTGATTCCTTATGCTATTTGATAGTGACCTTTGTGCTAAATGGTTTTCCAATTTTTTCTTGAAAGGATTTGAGAAAGAGGAACTATTAATTTAATGTCAATTGTAGAAAAATTTCTTCCATAATTTGTAACATAAATGATGCATTAAATAGTTCATCTTCCAACTGAAAAACATCTTAGGGGACCCATTGCTTTTTAGTTGATGTATCATACTCAAGGAAATATGCACATAATTAAATATTATGTTAGGAACAAGAATCATCCTAAAGGTTATATTGTGAGAGGTTTTCTAGCTCAATATTGTAGGTCTTTTTGTTCAATGTATTTGTTTGATGTGTGCAAAATACATAACCAACCAATGAGAAAAGAAGATGAACAGTATGGGGAAATTGAGCCTGTATTTCCATGTCTTCCCCAAATAGGAGTAATTCATTGTTCATATACATTGGATGCATTAATCCGTGAAGAGTAGGATATGGAATATCACATAGTCTCATTTAAATGTGATTTTTTTGATGACTATATCAATTTATTAAGATAAATTTTTATATGTTATCTCATAATATGTCATTTCACATATAAATTAAATTTTTATTATCAATTTATATAGGGAACATAAGAAATTATAAGAAGATTTCATCGCACCTTTCCAATGAGAAGGGGAGAGAATTTTCAAATCAAAGTGTTTCCTTCTAGTTAGATATAAAATGTATGAAAATTAATTAAATTGACAATATATTTAGATTTTAATTTAATTTTATTATTCATATATATTTCAGGTATTGAGTTTACCAATTGATTCTATCAATCAACAATTAAGAGAATTTGGTTTTAGTCTGAACTCTTTGGTTCAGGATGGAAAATCATTAATAACCAATGGGTATAAGTTTGTTACAACTGATCGAGTGATGAAAATGAGAACACATCAGGATAGAGTTATTGTAACTGATACAACATACTATTATGCTAGTTCATCAAATAGTAGTCCTCAATATGAATATGTGTCTTATTATGGACATATTGAGAAATTATGATTATTTGATTTATACTCTCATGGTTGAGTCACTATGATGAAATGTAAATGGTTTGATTCAATGACATGAAATATTAAATTTATTGATGATAGTGAATTCATATTTATTTACATGAATTAATTCATGGATACCGATAAATCATATATTCTGGCATCAATGGAAGAAAACATGTGTTTTATGTGAAATATCATCTAAGACCTGATTACAATTTAATTATTGAATTAATACCATGATATATCATTCCTCATGGTTGGGAAGAAGTTAACACCATAGACTCCCCCATTAGTGTTGACCAAAATATTAAATTTTATTGCTCAAATTTTCCCATTGTGATAGTTTATGTTAAACAATAAGTAGTGGTTGGTAATATATAGAACCAATGATATATGTTCATATTTCATTCTTTTTTCCTTGACATGGGTTTCATAGGTTATTACTACTATAATTACATTAATTAAGTATTAGTTTGGAATGATAGTTTTTATATTTAATTAGATTCTTTTCAATTGGGAAAAATGCGTACAAAAAATTGTTTTTAAAAAATGTATAAATTTGAATTAAATTATATTTTATATAACATGTTATGACATTGTTTATTATTTTTTTTGAATTATATGTTTTATACATGATTTTTAAAAACTAATTCTATAAAATTTATATTCCATTCTTATGGATATTAAATTTTTTTGAAGAAGTTCAAAGGAAGATATTATTGGATAATGATCGATAGATGTGTGATCTCAGGTTCCATCCTTTGGTTCGCTTATTAAGTACAATAATTGTAATATTTTTGTTCCACATTACATTTAGTTTCGTGTTATTATTCTTTATTAATTTTTTATATGGGCATACAGTTGATCCAGAGTTGAATTTATCACCTTCTACTTGTATGGGATTGAGCGGGGGTGCCTCTAGAGTTAGAAAGAACTATTTTCATACATGTTCTCACCCTTACCCACATATCAACACCCAATATTAGACATAATTCCATACTCCACGTGATTCAATTGGGATGTTCCCATACTTGCCTCAATCATCATATCATTTTACCAGTTCCTCCCATACCATTTATGTGCCACCTTTAGAGATTTTCCCACCCTAACCATATCCATATCCATTGATGTATCCCCTACCCAACTACCTATGTACTACCATGTCTAAAACCACCTCAATTTACTACAATCCATTCTTGATTTTATGGTTTTGTTCTTTTAGCATCAACACTTATAAATAAATATCACCCAATGCATGTATTGGAACATGAACATCCTTTATAGGATACAGATTTAGGATAGAAAACAGATCCATCAAATCCTAATGACCATCCTGGGTGGGGTTTTTTTATAATATGTCTGTCAACTTATGTCACACAATTTTTTTATTATTGTACTATGAATTAATAAACATTTTTTCATTGGTATAATATAGTGTGATATTCTAGTAAGTGATGTGGGAAAACTCGTATGAATTGAATTTGGAATGAAAGAACATAAATAATGGTAAATTACCATAAAGATAATTAATGATAGGTAAAAATTCCAGTTAGCATATTTGTTTCATGGGAAATTTAATCAGGTAAAATGATGTCATTTTGATACAAACAATCTCATAGAGGCATATCAGTAATAAAAACGAAGAAAAATTAGGGGTAGGGATATTAGTAAGAATATTCTTTAAATATATATATATATATATATATATATATATATTTGTTGATATTATATGAATTAACATGTTCACTAAAGCATCTGTTTAACTTTCCTGATGGGGAAACTACTAAGGTTGTAAGGTTGATGGATGTTGGGGAGTCCTGGTGATCATATAAGTATAAGTTATATGTTGGATTTAAGGGTAGAGAGAATTATTATTTTGAGGGTGTACTAATAATCCTAGACTATCTGACAACATAATATCATGAAATTATCACATATTGGAAAAAAAGATCATCTTACGTTATTCCGAATAATTAGATATTTTCATAGAAAATTTAATTTTTATTAATTGTATATACATTTTAAAGGATTCATCGTCAAAAAACGATCAAGGATTCAATGATGTATTTAGATAGATTGGGGCGTACTATAATTCCCGATAATGAGAGGCTCCAGGTACTTTAATATCTATAAAAAGAATAAGTATATTTATATTGTTACTTATTTATATTTTCAAGCATAAATATGTATTTTCCTACCATAATCCCTTTAAAATAAGTCAAGATATAACCCTGTCAATTGGCTAAATGGAAAAAACAAAGAAAATGGCTAAATGGCCTAATGGCATAATGGCCTAATGGCCTAAATTCAGAATGACCGAATGTCAAAATGTCTTAATTAAGTAATGTCCAAATGGAAAATTGGAAAAATGAATTATTTTCCTGAAAACCTAATGGATTAATTGGCCTAAATGGTCCAAATTACCTATTTTCACTCAATGGACAAAATGGACAAAATGGATTAAATAATCTATAAGGACTAAATGGTCTAATGTACTAAGGGGCTAATAACTAAATTGGACAAATTTGAAAAATGGAAAATGCTCTAATTTAATAATAGAAGAATAGACTAATGGCCAAGCATTCTAATGTCAAGATGGCCAAATGGCCAAATAGCCAAATGGCCAAATGGCCTACTGGCCTATTGAAATATTACCGAATGCAAAATTAGAAAATTAGAATAATGGCCTAATTTCCTAATGGCATTGTGTCCTAAATTTCATAATGTATTAATGGTATAACGGACCAATGGACTAATGGCCTAAATGGGATAAATGACCCAAATGGCCAAAATGGATTAAATGGAATAAATGGCATAAATGGACTATGTGGACTAAATAACCTAAATAGAAAAAATTTAAAAATGGAATAAATGGCCTAATGGCCTAAATGGAATAATGGACTAAATGGACTAAATGGCATAGATGGCCTAAATATCTAATTACATAAAGACCGAATTTCTTAATGGACTACATGCTAATGGGCAAATAAAAAGAATGAGAAAATGGTCAAATGACCAATTTTCCAATTGGCATGATGATATAATTGCCTAATGGACTAATGGTTTAAATAGAATAAATGGCCTTAATGTACTAAACAACCTAAACAACCTGAAAGGAATAAACATCCTAAAGAGCCTAAATGGCCTAAATGGCCTAAATAGCATAAATATCCTAAACGACATAAAGGGACTAAAGGGATTGAATTGACTAAATGGATAGATGACATGATTGGCCTCATTTTCCTAAATTGGACTAAATTTTAATTAATAGATATCATTGAATAGCTGGCCTAATTGTCTTAATTGTCCTAATTGGTCAAAATTATCCTAAATAACCTAATTAAAATAAATTGGCCTATTTGTCCTGAATGGCCTAAATTGGAATAATTAACATGGTTATCCTAAATGACATAATTGGACAGTTTTCCAAATGACCCAATGGTAAAATGGGAAAATAGGAATAAATCGGATAAATGAACCAAATGGAAAAAATGGGCTAAATGACAAAATTGTTATAATTAGGATAAATGGTCTATTTTACCCAAATGGAAAAAATTTAACTATATTGGCATAATTGGTGTAATTGGATTAAATTGTCCTAAATAGTCTAATTGTATTAAATTGACCTAAATTGGAATAAATGGCCTAATCAGCCTAAGTTGGCATAAATACCCTATTTGGCCTAAATGGCTATATTGCTATAAATTGTCTTAAATGGCCTAATTGGCCTAAATGACCTAATTTTCCTAATTTTCATAAAATGACTAATTAGGGTAAATGGATTAAATGGCCTAAGTTTCCAAATATCCTAATTGATATAATTGTCCTAAATGGCTGAATTAATCTGAATTGGCCTAATTTTCATAAATGATCTAATTGACATGAATTGGCCTAATTCTCTAATTGACCTAATTTGTATATGTGGAATAATTGGACTAGATGGCCTAATTGGCATAAATTGTCAAAAATAAATGGCATTATTGTCCTAAATGGCCGAAAATTGCCTAAATGACATAATTTTCCTAATTGGCATAATTGGCCCAATTGGCCTAAATTGTCTTAAATTAGCCTAAATGAACTAAATTATCCTAAAATGTCACAATTGGAATAATTGTAACAAATAAATGGAATAATTGTCTTAATTGGAGTAAATTACCCAAATTAGCTTAATTTGTCTAAATAGCCTAAATAGCCTAAATGAACAAATTGTACAAATAACGAAATGGCCAATTCTCTTTATGGATCAATGTCCTCAAAGCCTCATGACCTTATGAAATAATAAAATAATGGATTAAATGGATTAATGTCCCAGTGAAAAATGATAAAAATACATACTGATCGAATAACAAAATGGCCAAATTTCCCTAATGTCCTAAATGTCTTAAATGGCCTAAATGGATTAAATGGACTAATTTTCCTAAATGTCCCATCAGCCAAAATGGATTAAATAGCCAAAGTGGCCTAATTTTCCTAAATTGTCCAAAAGGGCCTAAATGACCTAAAATAATAGTTGGACTAAATGGCCCAATTGTACTAAATATTTTAAATGGCCTTATTGACCGAAATTAACTTAAATTCACATAAATGACCTAAATGGAATAAATTGGCATAAATTGGCCTAAATATAATAAATGGACTAAATTGGATTAAATTGGACTAAATGGACTAAATAGAATAAATTGGACTAAATGAAAAAAATGTAATAAATTGGCCAGATGGCCTAAATTGGACATAATGGCCTAATTTTCCTAAATGGCGTAAATTGTCCAAAATGGCATAATTATCCTAAATGGCCTAAAAGGAATAAATGACTTAATTGGACTAAATTGTTATAATTAGACTAATTGGCCAAATTTTCCATAATTACATGGAATAAATGGAATAAATGATCTAAATATCCTAAAAAGTCTAGTTTTCATCAATTGCTATATTGGCCTCAGTTGGCGAAAATAGGCAAAAATTGGCTTACTTAACCTAATTGGGGTTATTTTAATAATTGGAAAAAAATAAATGGCATAATTGGAATATTTGTTCTAAGTTGACTAGTTGACCTAAATTTTCATAAATTTCCCTTAATGTCCTAATTGGAATAAATTTTCCAAATAAATGGTCTAATTGGACAAAATTGGCCAAAATGTGAATATTGTCCTAATTTAACTAATTAGAATAAGTGACATAATTTGAAAAATTAGCATAATTTTCCTAATTGGGATCATTTGTATAAATGGTCTAATTGTAAAACTATCCAAATTACCAAATGGACAAATAGAAAAATATACAAAAGGTCAGATGGCTGAACGTCCAAATGAGAAAATGGATAATTGGACATCATATATTTAAATTATTATTAATTTTATAGATTACTTCAATAGGTAAAATTTTAATACATTATATTTTTATCAATTTTATATTATTCAATATTGTAATATTACAATAATCAATGTCATTTTCATCATGTGGCATTGGGCATTGAAGGTTGTGTGCCTTGAGAAAAATTATTTTTCTCAAGTAAGAATAAAATGTATGAACGTTCTATAAATACAGGAAGACAAGATAATATTGTATGTTTTTTATTAATATTTAAAATTTTTATAAGTAATTAATAATTAAATAAGTTTATATTTTCAAAAGTGTTCCCTGGAGGCTCAATATGAGAAAGAGGATGAAAAAATAAGGCCAAATGATCATTTAAGAGAGGTATTGGGTGAGGATCACCATGGGGTAGTCTAATGTTGACCCAAGAAAAATATCATCCCACTTGGTATTAGACACCATCATGTATGTCTCAAACATATTATACCACTGAAGTATAAAATGGTCATACATAAGTTTCTGTGAAACAATTATCTATAAAGGATCGTGAATATGTAAAATATTCACAAAAAACCTCTAAAAATCTATGTCAGTTATATTTCAATCTTCTATCAGAGGATTTTAATATATCTTATTCTTGTATGGAATCCATGTGATCGTTAAATGATGCACTAAGTAATGTCATTGAGGTCCATATTGGAGGTTGAGATGATGGTGGTGGAGGCCAATGTGGTGGTGTTGGTGGTGAAGATGATGATGTTTGTGCTCTAGGTGATGATGATGGTGATGATTATGATGGAACTATTTTTGATGAGGGAGATATTGATTTCCCCCATTTTTGAGTTTATGTATAGAATTGTGTGGGTGAATAAAAATAATTGATGATGTGGACTATATATATTTGTTAAATTATTATAAATGGTTTGAAAATTATTTATAATTTAATGGTTTAAAGCTGAATAAATATTTAATATGTTTACTACATTAAATGTGTACCATTTATTTAGTATATTTACAGGTTGTCTAAGAGGTGTTGGATGGTGATGCATCAGTATAACAGGGGTAGGAAACTATACCCATGATTCACAAAACCATGTGTATATATTAATTCCATATATTCATCTATACCCATGGTCTTTTCAACATTTGGTATAGAAATATAACCATGTTTTCAAGAAAACCATGGGTATTGATAAACCCTTATAGCTTATAAACATAGTTTCTATATAAAAAATGGTTATAAACCTATCCCCATGCCTTAATCTCCCACAGATAATAGAACCATGGGTATATCCTATACCCATAGTTTTTAGGGATATACCCACAGTTATAAACCATTGGAATAAGATAAGATTCTAGTAGTTTATACTAGTAATTTGACATGACCTCTTAGAGGGATTCAATTGTATTATCATCCCAGGTATCAGGGAAGGTTGAATTTATGTATTCTACTAGAAGTAGATCCTACGTCAATCTCTAAAAAATCATAAGAACTCTCTACATCAAATACCTCCGCTTATAAACCACATATTAAGTATAAACTCCACCTAAATAAGTACCGATATCTTGGATAAAATAACTTCATTCTCAAATAGAAAGAGGTTTTTCCAACCAAACTCTAAATCTAAGATGTCCTCCATCATTCAAAAGAACTCAAGGATGCACTCTTTAAAGTCCCCTAAAACCTATATGAGTTCAAGATTTAATAATTTTTAACCAATGTCTATCAAGTGGATACTATACCATCTGAATTCTATATCGTTATCCCATTCACATAGCAGGATTAGGAAGAGGTCATGAAAGGACATATCATTCCCCTATATATTTATGGATGACTCAATAATGTCAACATCTGAATATATCTAATTAGAGATGGTTTAGGGATCAACCTAATCACAATTAAAACCATTCAATGTTTGGGATATAGGGGAGATGGGCAATCTCCAACAATTCAAACCATTCATGGGTATGATAAGAGCAATCAAAGACCTCCCTGGAAGATCATGATCAACAATCAGTTTAGGGATCAAACATATAGCACTGAACTCATGTTTATCTATAAAGACACCATTTAAAACGTCCATCTAGGATGGACTTGGACTCAAATCCACATGTTGATACCTTTAAAATTCTATCAGTGTTTGAAATACCCCATCGATGGATTGGTCGGAATAATACATAGTGATTGTGCCCCCGTTGAGTCTTGAAAAGGCACATATATTGATGCATGTTTCTATTAACATAAATGAAACCGACCAATGGTTGATGAAAATATTTGGTTTTCATCCACCAAAAACTTTGGGACTACCCTTAAGAATCCCTCGATCATTATTGGAGTTATTATGTGCTACCCATAAATCTAGTTGAGGCAATAGAATCGACCGATATTTTCCAAGCTCCTCTTATCCCCAGAAAAAATATACAAGAAAATCATCTTTAGAATCTACCTACAATGACTGTAATTAATTGATAATAATGTCTCTTCCCACGGCTTCCCTCCTATCAAAAGGGATTGATATTCTGTCTGATTTACAACTTCATCTGAATACACCTCCATAGATTCAATGATGGGAGAATAAGAGGATGATCTCCAGAATGTCCCTACTACATTAAAGAAAGGTGTCTCCATTACCATCAATGATCCCAGAGAGGTAAATCAGGTAATGGAAGAAGAATCACTTCCTACATTGATTAGTATTTCCATGCCTATCGAGGATAAATAGGTGTAAATTTCATTTCTAGAGAAACATCGATGTGTGTTCTCTTAGAATTATAAATAAATTCATGGTTTTAATCAAGATGTGGAGACACACCATCTCATGTTAACTAAAGAACATCAAGTGGTCAAGAAGGAATCTATGGTGATGCATTACTTTCATGTTACTAATTTTTTGGTAGAAGTTAACAAATTGATCAAATAAAATAGTTTCTAAGAAGTTAACTACCCAAGATAGATATCCAACATCATCAAGATCATGGAAAAGGATGGATAATTAGGGTCTCTGTCAATTTTTAAGACTATAATCAACACTACCTAAATGATTAATTTCCATAGTTCATCACAAAAATATTTACCAATGAAAATTATAGCTTACAATCCCTCTTCTTTAAGGATTGGTACTCTGGGAACAATCAGATACATATTCCCCTTAAAGAAGAGGAAGACACTTCCTTCATAGAAACCCATGAGAAATTTTTAAATAAGGTCATTCCCTTTATGTTAATGAACACAAGTAGTACTTATCAACATAAAATGCATCATATCTTTACACCCTTTCAGTTATGAATATAAAAATGTTACATCGATGGCATGGTCGCCAAATCCCAGTAGTAATGTGACCACATCATAGACCATCAAAAGGTATTCAAAAAGTTGTGATAGAATAATCTAAAGATAAATACACTAAAATAAAATTTTGGGGAAACATCAGGGACGTTTTATTTCCTTTGGTATAGAACCACTACATTGAGGTTGATCCTGAAAAGACTAATGAAATTATAAAAATGTACCCCTATTAATATCAAAGATCCAAGGGTATCCAATGGCCCCATTCCCACATTAAGGGTTTAATATCCAAACTAGTAAGAAAATATCTCCCATGCACCAATATAATGTTTAAGTGAATCCTTTATCAATGGGATTAGGATTTCCGCCAAGAATTGTAGAGTCTCAAGTAGTACCTTCAACTTCCACTGGTAAAAATTTCATTGTTGGAAGGTTATAAAATAATATAATAAGTTTCCACCATGGAACAATAACTTGGTACTCACCTATCACGAAACATGATATGGGGAATTGGGAAAATCTCTATAAACTCATCTGAATGACGATAGATACTGAGAATTGACATTATGACATCGAGAAGAACTGGATTGTGATAATATTTATAGTGAAGAAAATGAGGTATTACTTGTATCTCCAGAAATTCCATATGGTATCTCATATTGATCCACTCAAGTAAATCATTTTCTATCTCAAACTGACTGGGTATTTGGCCTGATGGGTTGTCATTATACTATAGTATGACATCCATTTCATATCACAGAAGTCAATTAAAGGGATCACCCTAAATGATTTCCTTGTGGAACATACCGCTCAAGAAAGTACATCAATAGACACCAAGATTATATATGGGGTGATTTTATAAACCCATGAAACTCTCTCAAACATTGATAGATGTATTTTGATGATTCCTATTAAATTCCTATCATCAAGGGACTAGAAAACCCGAGGCTCAATCTATTAGTCTTGAGTGTTTTTTATCCAAGTAAAGAAAATTATACCAATTATTTGTCACTATCTTAAGGATTCACTAATATTGAAGATGAATTACAATCCCTCATCATAATCATTGAAAAATATTGATGACAATAAATTGGATACATAATAAAAGAGAGGATTAAAATATAGTGATAAGGAATATCAATGGTAAATATGCCATCATAAATGAAGGATTTTCTCTCTCACAAACATTGGTAGATGACTAATTGTAGAATTCACATTTGAGCCCACGCTGTATCATACCTACCAATCACAGAATTTTGATGTCGAGGCATTTCAAAATGTAACCATAGTACTGGCCAACCTTCACCCGGAGGAAGTGATCATATGCAACAGACATCATAGGATCGTCTCATCGATCATCATCTGTGATTTGGAAGAAATAAATTATTTCAACACTAACAAAGACAAGATGAGTCAATAGCCAACCCTAGATTGTTGAAGCCCATAATTGATTATCTCAAAAATAATACTCTCCAAACGGACCAATCATGAAGAGAATTGATTCATTTTTTAGAAGTAAACATTAACCTTTGGGATGGACCAACTGAGAAACAATCCACCTACAAGCAATGCGTCGATGTAATTATCTCCAGATTCATAGTAGAAAAAATAGTTTATAGCTATCATGATAGAATTCTGTGTAGGCTCATGAAAGACTCATCAATCTGGGTCTGGCCTCTCCAGTCCAATCAGGATGGTTGGTTATTACTGGGAAATAGTGATAAAAAATTGTGTGGAGTTCACTAGGAAATGTTATGAACTAAATATCAATAAAAACATGTTGAGAAAAAATACATCGAGTTGTCCCTTTGAAATGTTTTTGGTGTAACTGTGTCTATTGACAAATCTAGATGACTGCGAATGAGAATGATTGGTGTTTTCTGAACATAATTTTTTAAGGAGGCAAAGTTTCCTAGTGTTTTTTGAATTTTGGGGCATCAAAATCAAGAATTTTTGTGAATAATGGTGAAAAAATTCAAATAAGGAATAAAAATGGAGAGACAGGGACATGGATTGTGTACCATGTCAAGGAAGAGTATGTGGCCTTGTACGAAGAAGCGGGAATGGTATGCAGGTGCGGTTCGCAAAACAAGAAACTATTCATGGTGGAAGGAAGTGTGGTGTATGGATGGATTATCATCAAAGGAGGAGAATGACCATGTATTATAAAAACTAGTACGTGAAAAATGTATACAAAAGGGTTTGCGGGTGGTCTGCGGTTCGCGGTGGCAGTTCGCTAGAAGGCTTCTGATTCGCAGTGGTTGGAGGATCGGTACGCGGTGGAGGGTGAGTCGAATATTTGGTAAATAATATATTAAGGTATTTTGTGGATATATTTACATATATAATAATTTCTAATCCCACATATTAATAGGGAGATTGAATTTCGTCAGAGACCATATTTTTAATCTAGGATTTCGACAAAGACTGAAGGATGTTCGCGAAGGCTGAAGTGGTACGAACAATAGAGATTCCACTAATGGTTTCTGTGAAGAACTGTAACCTACAAAGGACATTCTATTTAGAAGAATAATGATTGGTTCATGGAAGAAGAAGTCGAGGTATGTGATAGCGGATTGTAAAGGCAGCCCACGAATAGAGAATAGTGTTTGGACAGAGGGTAGTTTTTCGAGGATGTTTTTGGAGTCGGTACGCAGAGGCAATACACAGTAGCGAAGGTAGAGGCAGTCGACAGACATAGGATGTTCTTGGAAGAGGTATAAGTACCTGAAGCAGGAAGTCTGCATACCATACCCACTACAAAGTACAAGGAAGATAAGGTGGTTTGTGATTTGCAGAGGGAAGCTTGTGAAATCTTCAAATCAGTTCACAAAAGGATTTTCCAGTACTTAGTAGTACTTGAGAAGGTGGAATTAATCTATGGAGGAAAAAGGAACATCAAAAGGGCATTTACCTATAGTTGAGTATGTATTAATTCATGAAAATTACGGGTCCTACATGTCCATAAACATTGTTTGACATACATGTCCATAAACTGTGAGTGGATTCCTTTCCAAGAGCAGTGAGTGAAGGAAGAAGAAGAAGCCCAATGAGGGTAAACCAAGTAAACATTTATGTGTCATGTGCATGATTTCATATCTATTTTTACATTTCTATTGCAGGAAGAGAGAATTGGGTTTTTTATAAAAACCAAACAAGATATGAATGAGAAAAGGTTTTAATTTGTCATACCCAGATTCACCCCGCCTCTCATGGTATTCGACCTAGTAGACCTAACAAAAAAACACCCCTCAACCCCCATAACTCCAACATACAGCTAAATATTCCTGGATATTTTCATTATAGGGATTTATTGTTGAGGGGACATATAACCCAACTTAAATCGACAAGTTTATATACATCCTTACTACTACCAACTTCTTTTCTAAATGGGAAGAGTCAATACACCTCATGGAAGTCAGGATGAAGAATGTTTTAAACTTTATGAAGTCCAATACCATCACTAGGTTTGGAGTCCCTCACATTATATTGATAGAAAACAACACTAACTTCTACTCCATAGAGTTTATTAAATTATACAAGGTGAATAACATTGAGTCGAATCATTCAACTCATTATCTTGGAGTGGAAAATGATAAAATATAGGCATTCAATAAGACTCTGTCAAATATACGCCAGAAGATGGTGGATATGGAAAGGAATTATTAGCTAGAAAATATCCTATATGATTTAGGTAACCACTATACAACCATATGTACTACTACACAAGAAACTATGCATTCATTATTATATGAAATTAAGGCAGTGTTTCCCATAGAATTCCAGTTCCCCTCATTTCGAATAATTATTTTCTAAAAACCCTCAGAGGATGGGAAATCAAAAAAAGAGGCTAGATGAATTATAATTTTGTAATGAGAATTGGATACATCAACTAAACATCCATGAATTAGATTAGAATCAAGCCATATGATCCATTAATAAACAGGTTCACCTATGTTCGTTCCTTCATGGAGAACTAGTATTATCTCTCAAAACCCCAATGATACAAGGAAGAAGCCAAAAAATATAGAACCAAAATGGGGAGGGACTTATATCATATGTAAGGTATATCAAAATGGATTCTACTCCCTAGACACAATTTATGTAGAATGTGTCACCCCCACAATAAAGTAAGGTTTCATAAGAAATATTTTTGATTTCTACCATCATGTGTCTCTCATCCCGGTTTGATGTTGATAAACTGCACAAATATTTCCAGACCATATGATGTTAAACTATATGAAATATGTCCTCACTGCATGATCTTAAAATACATGGGAATATTTCTCTTACTAAAACAACCTCAAACATGAGCTAGATATGTGTGAATGAGAAACGATGTTTCCACATCCTTTTGTGTGCGTCAGATCCACTTAGGGAATCTCCTATCCATGAAGTATGCATGGCTTGATTCCTCCCATCACATGATAAATAGTGTGGTACGAATATAAAATACCATCCCATCCAAAATAAATTCATCCTAATCACAAGAAATCATAATATGAAACATTGGTGAAGCCTTATTTTCAAAGTTGGGTGACCCTATTCTTAACAACATAATGTTAAACTACATGGCTGATTTCCTCGTCACATGACACTAAATTGTATGGTTTTTTAGAACTATGTATGGCCTGATTATTTCTATTACAGGATACATAGTGATTCCTAAAACTTTATTCATGGAGCCATCCAAAATTTATCTTAAAAACAATTCACCTTTATACTTTCAACATGAAGTTAAACTACATGGACGATATCCTCACAATGTGACACTAAAGTTCATGACATTTCGAGAACTAAAATTAGATTTATTATCATTCCAATGAGATATGTAGGGACACATAGATTCTATATCTTGTCCAAACCACCACTTGATACAATATTTTCTTATCCATTCATTAATTTACTCCTCATGGTGATTGAAACATTTACCATTCGTTATTTCTAACACCATGAATTGCTCACATGGGCTTAAGAATTATAGTGACTGATTCATCCCATGACCAAGACATATTAGTTCACGATAGGTTTATCATGATCTTGTATGAATGTCCTTAAACATCACTCAATAAGTCCTTAAAAATTATGTTACACTAAATGTTTAATGTTTCTTTCATAACATAAAACATGGCATTACCATGTCCATCACTCGAGAGGGATACTATCCTTAGTGTTGTTCTTCCATAACACCTCCATTATAAAACTATGTGTGACTTGATTCCAATTATAACATGATCCATAGTGATTCCCATACCTTCATTTGTAGGCCTAATCAAAATATTCCCTTTCCATGTTGGTGAGCCTATATTCTTGCCTCATGACATTAAAATTCATGGTCTCTTAATAGATATATATGTGGATTGATTATTGTCATCATTCGATTGGTATTGATGTTTAGGTCCTCAATCATAGGTCCAAATATAAAAATAAATATAAGAAACACCCCTCTACATGTGGATTAGTCCCACATAGAGATTTTACCATTCAATAAGTAAGTGTGTCTTGATTCCTATCATCATAGGACATGTAGTGATGCCTGGATCCCCAATCTCAGTTCCAACTACAACAATCAATGACAACAATGGATCCCTATACATATAGGTTAGACTTATAATGAGATTTTCCCATTTAAGATATAAGTGATGATTGATTACAATTACAATGGGATACATAGTGATGGTTTAATCTGTAGTTGATAGGTTCTACTAAAAAAATAAGAAAATATCCCACCATCCATGTCTACAAGACACCCCTATTCTAAGTATGTTTATAGAATAACTATGCATATATTGATTCATACCACCATAGTATATGTAGAGACAACATAATATTCAATCTTAGGTTCAACCACAATTGATAAAATGATAATTTTTCACCCCTAACCTCAAGCTGGGTGGATCTATGTAGTAATCTATCTGAGACCCAATCATGTGTGGTTCAGTTGATTTCCCATTTTACCTATGTTTCTCACACTGAGAATAGACCATATGAGTATAGAGTATGAGGAAAGTAACTCTGATCAACATGACTAGGAAAAACATCAGATTGAGGATCATGTCCTAGCAGTAAGGATTTAATCATCATAGCATATTCATGTCTTTTCTATATGACATTAAACATTAAGAAAAAAATCTTTTTTGTGTGACATTAAAACTTCAAAACAAATTAATCCCGAAAAAATGAATTTGAAATATGTTTTCCATCACCCATTATAATTCCTTATCCATGGACCACAAGAGACTAACCCCAGTCAACTTGTTAATGAATCAATTCTCACATATTTTATGTCAATCAACCAAGAAATATTTCTTCATATATTAATCATATTAGGTTGATGCGAACATTCCATAGACCTTGGAAATAAAATATAGATTTCTCTATTTGACTATGCTACCAAAAATAATGTGACAACCGGGCCTCGGTGACAGCACAGCCACCCCGCCTTAACATGGATGTCGGGTCCTGGCCCACCAAGTACCACCAGTTGCCCCGCAGACACGGGGGGCCCACCCTATGGTCCACCCACGTGCCTGAACGGGTCATATGACTAATATGATAGTCCCCACAGGCCAACACATGTCCTTTCCAGTGTGCTTTTTCCTCACTCACACACACCCTGGGAGACTTCCCAGGAGGTCACCCATCCTGATCACTACTCCAGGCCAAGCACGCTTAACCGTGGAGTTCTAATCAGACAGGCTCCCGAAAAGGAAGGTGCACCTTGTTGACATGAGTCATATCATTTAGTCATTTAACCATTTATCATTTGGGTATGTTACATTCACCCCCCTTTAGAGCACAACGCCCTCGTTGTGGACCCTACATCTCAACCCAGGCAGTGCACCGCGCAGTTAAGGCGGTGTTCCTCCTCTGATACCAAATGTGACAACTGGGCCCTGGTGACAGCACATCCACCCCGCCTTAACATGGCCGTTGGGTCCTGGCCCACCAAGTACCACCAGTTGCCCTGCAGTCACGGGGGGGCCCACCCAAGGGTCCACCCACGTGCCTAAACGGGTCATCTGACTAATATGATAGTCTCCACAGGCCAACACATGTCCTTTCCAGTGTGCTTTGTCCTCACTCACACACACCCTGGGAGACTTCCCAGGATGTCACCCATCCGGATCACTACTCCAAGCCAAGCATGCTTAACTGTGGAGTTCTAATCAGACAGGCTCTCGAAAAGGAAGATGCACCTTGTTGACATGAGTCATGTCATTTAGTCATTTAACCCTTTATCATTTGGGGATGTTACAAATAAGGTCTTAAACCTACCAACCAGAGAGATATTGGCCCAATAATTCAATCTTTCCGATCCCTATGAGCCTAATTGAAGGACCCCGAAACACCCTGAGAGGGGAGGTTGAATCAGGGTGTCAACGTTTTCTTTTCATCTGATTTATCTTGTTTCCACATTGGTATGAACCTGTTTAACATGTCTAATGAAGATGGTCAAAAACTAAACAATCACCTGAAAAGAAATGACACATCAGTTTTACTTGTTTCACTACTATGGGATACATCCAAGGAATATATGGAAATAGTGTGTTGGTCATACCGAAACCACTAATATTCACAAATTGGGGATTTTATGTGTTTAACACAGTCACTCTATGTTGGGCACACATCCATTACAAGGTTTTAGGGATAACACTCTGCATCTCTCTGATCACTTCCACCGACCCCCCTTTTTCACTATGTTGGAAGAATCTTCACTCAATTTAAAAATTTCACGGTCTCTTCAATGGTTTAGCAATAGATGGTGGATACTCAACTTTAAATGTATGATATTTTGATGTATCATATTTCCCCATAGATGAAATTTTATTTCATGTACACTAATATGTTATGGAAAATAGATTTGTAAACTGATTTGGTCAATTTTTAGGCTTCCTTGGGTGTTCCGCATACCACTTCTGTTTTTTCATACCAACCAGCTCTTCCACTTATCGTCCAACACCTCTGTGAACATACCTTATCAGTGTACTTCCCTACTTTTTGTACTGCTACACACATTAACGTACCGTCCTGATCCACATACTACCTTGCTTCACCACGTACTGCGTGAGCTACCTGCATGAACCACACACTCTTCTGTATGATTTTTTCCTTACACAGATTATTCTCTCTGCGTACCATATTATCCACCGTATACCACTTTAGAGTTCAATGAATTTCTTCCTGAAATTTTAATCTCCAATCTCATCCACCAACAATGAAGATTACTTTTCCTTAAATAGGAACATAACACCACAAATTTCAGTAATCTAATTTACACAAATTTTCAATGTGGGATTACCGATACTGTAAACTGAACTCCATTTGTGTACTGTTAGGTTCCACTGCATACCACTCGTATTTTTCCAACCACAATAATCCCGCCCACCTTCGGCACTCTGCGTACTACACGAATTTACCACATACTGTTGCTTTGAACCATTTTATGTTTCTTCTTTCAGCATTTCACGTACTTCATGCCATCACCACGTACTATATTTGTGAACTATTTTCAATTATTTGCACCACTCAACGCACCACTTCACGTTCTGGTCCCACTTCCTAGAATGCAGCTGTGCACTATTTGAGGAACATGGTAGCAATCCATGTTCTGAGGTATGCAGTTCCATTATGTTGCATATTCTCTTTGTCTTTTTGCATACCATTCACTCATTTCTAAAAACCCTTTTTTTCCAACACCAAACTCCGGATTTTGAGGCCTAAAAATTGGGAAAACACTGGTACACTGCACCACCTTCAATATATCTTTCATCCTCAATTGTATAACCTCATTACTTGCAAAATCCCTGGTCATCCATGTGCATATTGATAAAAAACATAATCCAAACTCTATTATTAGCAATGAATTATATTTTTCCCATGATTTATCCCATTGGAATTGTAGGAAATCTCTAGATAAATTAACTGATGTGCTAGCCACAATCAAAACTTGAATCTTCAGGAAACAACTCAGCCATCACTTTATGTCTACATGAATGGTGCTCGATATAGAAAGCAAGAGAGAGGACATTAATTGAGTTCTCATTTTTTCTTTTCCCCCCCATATATGTAGTTATGTATTTTTTTGATCTATAAAAAAATAGATCACTATCCATTGAATCCATTGAACTTATTCATTCTCTCCCATTTTCAGTAAATCCCAAAGATAGGTATGTACACATTTTATAGCTCATAACATACTCTCCCAAGATTGTATCTCCCCCCGAAACCTGCAACACTTCCACTAACAGATTAACATTGTTAAAACTATTGGGGAGAGGGGAATATCATAACCTCATTATACACTGGGAGGTGGCTGAACACTGAGGATCAACAGATGTTTCTCAAACACAGTCATCAACAGTGGATTGGTCGTAATGTCAGCCACATTTTCATCAGTTCCCACATGGTCCATTTTAATCATTCCTCATTCAAATTTTTCCATGATGAAGTGATATCTGATCTCAATATGTTTTATACTGTAATGCTGAACATTATTTTTTGTAAGATCAATTGTTCTCCTGTTATCACAGTAAATCACCATTGGTTATTTCACTTCATCGCTTATGTTAGTTAGTTGCTTCATCATCAAAAGTAACTGAGTGCATGCCTTGGTAGTAGATATATATTCATCATTGACAGTTCTAATAGAAGTAAATTCATGTTTCATTCTTAAACAGCCCACACATTTCTTCTCAAATATAGAATGTTCCACCACTGGTAGACTTTCTATCCAATACATCTCTTTCCCAGTCCAAATCCGAAGAAGAAAATAGTTCACTACCTATTCCTACAGAAATGTATAGCCCATAATTATGTGTACCTTCAATGTATATCATGATTATTTTCACTACCGCAATATATTTTCCCTTTGGATAATTATAAAAGTGGGATCAAGGCAAGTTTCAAAGACAATATCCCACCATGTCACTGTTAGGTACTGTAGGCTTCCATTGATTCTTCTGTACATGGTGGGATCCACATAAGTTCTATCATCATGCTTCGTGAGCATTGTTCAAACCAAAACAGGAGTTGACATTAGTTAGGAATCATGCATATTTAATTTCATCAGAATATATCTTGTATATTTTTCCTGATAAAGGAAAGTGTAATCCTTCTTTTGAATCACATACAACCCTAAAAAGCATGTGAGATCACCAACCATGGAAATTTCTATTTCTAATTTCATGTTATGGGAAAATTTATCCACTGATCCTTGCCTGCTTCCACTGAAAATAATATCATCTACATATACCAATACCATGAATTGATCCTTTTGGGAATTTTTTCCTTAGAGACTGCGATCCACTCTTCCTCTTTTAAAATAAATATTTCTCAGATAAGATTCCAAACATTAGTACAACACCTTTGGTTCTTGTTTCAGGCCATAGATTGAAATCATTAATTTTCAAACCTTCAGTTCATCATTTCCAAGAAAAAAATCTACAGGTTGTTCAAGGTATAATTCGTTTTCTAATACTCCATTTGAGAATGTTGTCTTTACATCCATTTGATACACTTTATTACCTCTTTGTATTTCCATGGAATGAAATAGCCTGATTGAATTCAGGATCTATATAGGAGAAAATTTATCCTCAATATCAATGCCTTTGATTTGTGAATATCATTTACAGAACAAGCATGCCTTATTTCTTATCATATTTCCATGCTCATCTAATTTCTTCCTGAAAATTCTCTTTGTATCAATCACATTTTGACCTTCAAGTCTTTTGACAAGATCCCATTTCTGATTTTTGTCAATATGATCTAACTCCACATTTATTGCTTTTACCCATGACTCATTCTTTGTAGCCTCTTCAAATGAGGATGGTTCCACAACTGATAGAAATACATATTGTGCATTATTACTCATTCTCCTTGTCTGTGTAGGTGCATTCTGATCCCCAATATTATTTGACTGATCAATCTATTCTCTTCAATATCTCCTTTGTGGTTCAACCGAATTTTCTCTAGTTATGGATTACTCTTCAGATTCTTCTTTAGAGTCAACATCATGATGTTCCTTCTGAGTGTTTTTCAAACCTTTCTATACCATTGTATTGACATTTGTTCCATTTTCACATCTTTCCTCATCATTTATCACATCAGAATAAAAATTACTTGAAGTATTCACGTTTTTCTTTTCAATGATCTTTACATCACTATTTTCCATAATTCTCCCCTAGTGCTTATTGAAACATTTGTAGGATTTTATCTTCATTAAGTATCTAAGAATTATTCCTTCATCAGCATTGTCACTATACTTCCCTTGATTTCCTTTTTTGTTTCGGATAAAACATTTTCTTCTAAAATCACAAAAATATTTCAAAGAATGATTCAATCGATGCCACAATTCATAGTGTGTATTTGATTATCCCATATATAGCCCTGTTAAATTTTGAATATACACCGCTACTTGTACTTCCTCCTTCCAGTAATGTCAATGAATATTACTCTCGATCACCATAGTTCTGTCTATGTTTGTAACATGTCGATTCCAATGCTCAACAACAACATTTTTCTGTGGAGTGCTCTCAGCAGCAACCTCATGTGGTATCAAAAGCTTCTATAGGTAAATATGAAACTAAATGGATGTGTGTTCCCCTCTATTTTCAGACCGTAAAACTTTCATCTTCCATCCACTATCATTCTCAGAGATTTGACGTTAGGTTTTCATACAATCAAACACTTTTCGCTTCCTGTGTATAACGATCACACATGCCATTATACTATAATAATAAATAAGAAGAAAAAAATACCTTTATCTATGTGTTCTAGAAACATTTATTGGGTCAAAAACATCTGTATGGATGAGGTCAAAGTGATTTTATGCTCTTTTCTTCTTTGGATGGTAGGAACTGCAGACCGGTTTCCCTCGCATGCACGCATCATAGGTCTTTTCTAGTTCACGCTTCAGATTAGGGATATCAATATATATCTTCAAGATAGATATATTTTTCTAGCCTTGCTGACTAATGTACCCCAATCTTAGATGCCATAAGTTGTTTTAATCTAGAACTGTTAGGTATAAAATTTTCTCCTTGCTGTCAACTGGATAGATGTCCCCATATGTTCAACAGCCTTTCCTGAGCAAATTCCCAGACTTTCATCTTATAGTACATCCATTCTGATTGAATTTCACCATAATACCTATGTCACAGAGTTGACTCACACTATTAAGATAGTGATGTAGTCCATCCACATAAAGGAATTCATTTTTATTCATCTCTCCATTATCTAGCATAGTAATTCAACTAACGTTTATCTTCAATGAACCATCGTTAACAAAGCCGAATATTCTATTGACCTTTTCCTTGAAATACATTAATATGTCTGCATTAATTGTCATGTGGTATGAACATCCACTGTCAAGAATCCATGTTATTTTTTTCTTTGTAACTTCGAGGGATAATTCTACATATAGGACTTTTCAATTTTCCTCTTTTCATTAAAAGATATATTGGATTGAGTATAGGACATTGATGGCCTTTCAATTATCTCATCCATGTACATGAGTTATTTATATTCAAATTCTTCTTCAAGAGGAGAAACCCTATTTGAAATAGAGACACCGTCTCATTGATGTGTTTTGACTCGTCTTTGGGCATTGAATGAATTCCTCCTGTAACACCTCTACGTGCAAAACACAGGTTCATGGTAAAGGTTAGAATAGTGAAAATATTTTCCATATAAATTATTTCTTCTATAAGAAGTAGGATATGAATATGTTCTCCTTGTTTGAACACCTAACTCTTCCCCATTCATATATCTCCTTGCCTCTTTGAAGTATGACATGGTATGGCCCAGATAGACACAAAACCGACACTTCATGAAAGGAAATGTATTATAAATTCTATTTCTCCTCATGCCTTCTTCTTCAAGAAAATTGTTTGACTACCTATCTTTTCTGAAAATTCGAGGATAATCTTCATTTCTCCTTTCAATTGGATTTTAGGGTTTCTTTTCAACAATTCTAGTGAATTTTCAACCTGATCAAATTTCATCTTGCCTTTATTCTAGTTCACTTTATTTATAGAATTTGATGTTTTAAAATTTCAACCAAGTCCAATATTTCCCATGAATGTGGGTCTTTGATAACTCAAGATATTTCAACTCTATCAGAACCACACTTTTCTCTCTCTAGTATCGCAACATCTAAGAGCCTTACAAATTGTATTTTCTTGTTCGATTCTCTAGAAATTGATTCACTTTTGAGTTTACTTATAAGAGTAAAAACTTCTTCTTCGAGTCCTTCAACTATCTTGGAATTATCCTCTATTATCAAGGTAAAGTCAGTTATGACCTATTCTTGTTCTTTAATTATGAGTTTTAGTTCCACAACATCATTAGTACTTTCAGGGAGTCCTGATTGAACTTCTACAATTCTTATAGTCATTCAATTTCTACTTCTATTTGATCAATATATTCTGATGATTCATCAACCATTACTTTCAACTTATTATATCTCTTACATTTAATCTCATGCTTACAAAAATCATCCTTAGATTGAAACATGGGATCGACATTAGTAGACAAATAACTATCTCAATCTTTATCTATCAATGGTTCTGACTTTTAAATGGTATCCATCATGGAGGCATGGCTTCCAATCTTAAATTTGGGTTCATCTTTCTCATAGAATTCATTATCATCATCTTACTCCTCACAGACAAAACTATTCTTCTTTACATTCTAGGGAATTTTAAAATAACCTTTTTTAAGAATATTTTCTATGGAATGTCCATTTTTTTAAAACTTTCTCTCTCCATCATTAAATTTTCTTGCGTAATAAGAGGCATTGTTCCCAACTCTTCCCCTGTGAAAACAAGCCAGAGGTAGCTTGCCTTCAAATTTCCCTATTCCCTTCTTGAGGTTCTTGGGAATGAGAGAAGGATTTTCGTTTTCCTCACCATCTATATCACTAATATCTCTTAATACTTTTATTTTTTTCAAGGCGTTGAATGCTATTTCCTTTCTCAGAGTATTCACAGCTTCTTCAGTTTTGATTCTCATTTCCTAGGCTGATAGATTTCTCAGAAGATCAAACACTGTGATTTTAGAGAGATATGTTTCCTCAAGTGATGACACATTTCCATTATAAAGGGGTGGAATTCTTCTTAATAATTTCTTCAAATTGTCAATGTATTTTATTTCTTTTCCCAGTCCTCATATTGCACCTACAACTTCATTAATTCAATTGAAAAAGGAGTTTCCATTCTCATCAGGGTGCATCTTTAGATCATGAATCCTGTTGTGTAGAACATTATGTTTTTCCTTCATTACTTTTTCTATCTCCTTCATAAATATTTTCCAGTTTCTCCCACATTAACATGGATGATGTGAAATGAATAACTATTTGATAAATTTGATCATAAAGAGATGTGGTGAGAGAATTTTTTTCACCTTGCATTAGCATAAAAAAATTTCTTATTTCTATCTATAATCAATAGTCTTGTAGGATCATTGAATTGTATTTCCTATGCAGTAGAAAAAAAATTCCATTACAAGAGATCTGGGTGAGATCTCATCCTATATTAACATATTTAAAAATTACTTCCATCGAAGAGGGGAAATCCCTTAATTTGGATTGGATTCTCCATGACATCAGAAGAAAGATTCAACACCAGCAACCCTTACCCTCTGATACCACTTAAGGACATCGAAACCCCATGAGACGGGAGGGGTGAATCAGGGTGTTAATTTTTTCTTTTAAACAGATGGATCTTGTTCCCACATTGTTAGGAACCTGTTAAACCTGTCTGAAAAGGATTTTAGGGGAATAATGAATCAAATGAAAAGAAATGAAACATCAATTTTATTGGGTTCACCACTAAGGTCTATGTACAAGGAGCATACACTGATAATGTGTTAGTCATAATGAAACTACTAGTCTTCATAAGTTGTGGATTAAAAGTGTTTATAACAATCACTCTGATCCAGGCACACTTCCTTTACAAGATCTTATGGATAGCACACTACATTACTCAGATCACTTCTGCTAACTCCCCCTTTCTCACTGTGTTGGAAGAATCATCACTCAATTTAATGAATTGATGGTCACATCAATGGTTTAGCATTAGATTATGAATCTTCAACTGTAAATGGATTCTCTGTTGAAGTCTCGTAATCCCCCACATATAAAATGTATTTCTCATATACTGATATGTTATGGAAATTAATTTCTCAAACTGATTTGGTAAATTTTTAAGCTTCCATGGTTGTTTCTCATACTACTTCTATTTCGGCGTACCGCTACTATTTTCGTGTTCCCACTAGCTCCTCGACGTACCATCCTTCTCCTCCGTGAACTTCCCTTCTCAGTGGACTTCCTGACTCTGTATACTACTTTACTCTTCTGCATACTATTCTTCTCCACGTACATAATTACTCCACCACATACATGGAGAACCACCTATGGAAACCAAAATCTCTTCCATGTACTATTTTCTTCACATGGATGATTCTCTCCATGTACAGTATTCTCCACCATATACCAATTTGGACATCCCAAAATTTCATCATGAAATTTTAATCTCTATTATCAACCCCCTACAAAAAGTATTATTGTTTCGTAAATAGGCATATAACTCCGCAAATTTTGGTAATCTAATTTACGCAAATTTTTAATGCGGGATTAATACTATTGTAAACTGAACTCCATCAGCGTACTATTAGGCTCCACCGCGTACCGCTCCTATTTTTCAAACCACAACAATCCCACAAACCTTCAGCACTCTGCGTACTGCTTGCCTTCACCATGTACCAACATTGTGACCCATTTTTTATTGCTTATTTCATCATTCTGCATACTGTATTCATTAAAAACATACATTTTCAATGATTATTTTTCAGTTCTGTGCACTTCTCCGCTTACCACTCAGTGCACTGCAATGCACTCTCGTCCGTGTACATCTCTTGCTACCTAGAATTCAGTCGTGAACCATTAACGAAACATGGTATAAAATCCATGTTCTGAGGTATGTAGTTACTTTTATTTTCTAACTTCCTTTATTATTTCACATACCATTCACTTCCATTTGGAAATACTTTGTCTTCCAACACCAAACTCATGATTTGAGGCCCGAAAATTGGTCAAACACTGGGAAACTACACCACCTTAAATACTTCTTTTAGCCTCAAACATATGAACTCATTCCTTGAAAACTATATTGTCTTCAATGTTTAGACTGACAATAAACTCAAACCAAACTTCATTATTAGCAGTGAACAACCTTGGTTCCAATATTAATGTCCCCATGACCAATCTCAGCACCTAAGGGTTCTCAAGGCTATCATCGGTATGATTGTCTTATATCATTAATCATGACTTGGTAACCTTGTTCCATGATTAACAACATTTTAATCTCCCACTCAGGAATATTTTTGATTTCTCTTGACTATGGGTATCCTAATTAGGCACTTGTGTAACATTTTCCTCATATTAGGTCTATGTGCATCATGACCATAAACTAACTAGACATCGGTCAAATATGTATGACGTTAAATTCCAGCCTTTCATGGTCTTGATCATAAGGCCTTAATCTACTGCTAATAGTGACAAAAAACTTATCAGGTTGAAAACCTACAAGGGATACCTACAAAAAAGTCAAGTATCCACTCACTAAACTATTCATTACCAATGTTTATGAAAAAATTATAATGTAAATGAACATGGTATAAATCCCATTGTTCCCATTCCATGGACCTTGTAAAAGTTGATACATTCTCACTAGATCCCCTCATCCATAAGAAAGTTAGAGTAATTGTTATTCACATTTTACCTTTACAATAATTAGTTCAATAATTGGTGAAATAAATTTTAGGGTGCTCGAACCCTTCATGAATATTATGTTTTTTATAAATAAAACATTATGATTTCAGAATCATGGATCACCAAAACCTTTCATTTCCCTTAGAAAGGGACACCTGGCATCAAGATACCCTTTTTTGACTCATAATGTATGTCTATTGATCCGGAATATGTGCCTATGATCATAAAACAATTGTTTCATAAACTGAAACCAAGGGTTTTTGATCTTTGTGAGCACATCATCACCATGGAAGTACATAGCACCTCAGAGTGTTATGGTCTATTCTTGACATGATTTTTCCATACAGTCATCATGACACAAACACTTTTGACTATGATTTACAACCCTACTAACCAAAATATTCAAGAGTATTTTACATGAAAAACATTAATTCACCGTGTTTTTACCTTTTCTAAAATTATGAATGCAAAACTCCATTCCTAAACCTTTTGATGTCCCGCACCCCAAGGATTGAAACCATAGAGCATAGAGTTTGAGATTCCCAATTAAAATATAATGTACTCTAGAATACCATAACCCTTTAGGGATAGATTTTGGTCAATATACAACTTCATCATCTAGACTTTTAACTCTTAGAAAATATTTCGTGGCACCTAGAAAGGAGCAAGGAACATACTTTCATAACAATTCATGTAAGCCCTATTCTTTCATGTATAAGGGATTTGACCTATAAACCAATGGCTTCTCCTCCTTGCTAGAAAGGAACTTCAATCCTCATGGGACCTAACAATGTAATGGTGGATCATTACACTTTAGGTTTTTACAAGTCATTCCCATTATGTTTCCCTATTCCAAACTCAAGGAATAAAACTTTTGGGTTTTGAGTTAATCAACCCATATCTCAACTATCCAGGTCGATACAAATTCCCTATATTCACAGAACCCACCCATACCCTTCAAAAATATTCCATGAAACTTGGAAAAGAGTGGGTAGACATCTATTAGACCAGGTTAGTGGTGCATAAGTTCATTAAAATATCAACCAAAGACAATCCTCCTTACAGGAAAGAAAATCCAACCCTCGTGAGCCTTAGAAACACCATAGTGGAACTCATAAACATAGGGTTTTTTGGATCATCCCTATAATGTCTAACCCATATTCCATTTTCATCAATAATTTCCTAGTAGAAATACTTTAAACTGAATAGTATATTTTAGGTCCAACTAGAAAAACATTAAAAATCACAACACATCTACGTCTTTACCACATGATGTTAAAATGCATGATAGATGTCCCTAATTCATTAAGTTAAATTGCATCAAGAATTATCTTTCACAAATATTATATTACTAGTGGATTAATATCTAAGATAAAAGTACCCAAATAATGTAAATAGAATGTCTGAGATAAAATTACCTAAACTATAGAAACAAAGATTCTGAGCTGAAACACTTGAAACTACATCAACAGTTTGTCTGAGAAAAAAATACCCTAAACAAAAATAGTTGATGGTGCGAGCTAAAATACTCTAAACTAAAAATATTGTTCTGTTTTCATGAAGGATATAGACAAAATGCTCACCTGGGTAAAAAATCTATAAGGGAATGTTTGGTAAAAGTTGGGTCTATGCTTTTTGGACAAACACTCTATGAAATCATAGAAATATTAAGCACTCATAAAATGGATAAAGAACAAAACTTTTCAGGTCATAAACCCATAAGTGGGTTTCCTAAAAAAATCCAAGTCCATTCCCTCTAATTATTCCCCTATAATATGAATATGTTTTTTTGGGCAATATGAATAAAGAGATATAAAGACAGTGAGGACCACCATATGGTCGTAGAAAAAAACCTACCATATTCACTAAGTCTATTGAATTTATAAATGAAGGAGAATTATCCCTTCATTATAAATATCTTACCTAACTAGTAATTTTTTTAATTAGAAAATTTTAAGATAACTGGAGCATATAAATCAATGAGGAATCTCATGTTATGAGTTATTCATGAGTATTTATTTGGAATAATCTATTCTGATTTGAACATCCAAATATAGGAGTTCAGGTCTACCTGATATTATGAAAATAAATGGTGTAGTTGATGATGTATATGACATAATATCAATGAAATATCATGCATATCATGATTAAAAGAAATATGGACACTAAAATATAATATTTAGAGGATCTATTCATTAATAGAATGCATAAGGATGAAGCTCTACATACCATAGTATATCCCATGAATATAAAAGTAAAAGAAAATACAAAAAATGTTTATCCAATTATAGGATGAATTCAGAGGATTATTTGATCTCTACAAAACATTTATCTTAGGAGTTAATGAATTTTCAGAAGTAATTAAGAGGTCTAGTTTCCAACTCCACATTCCGCTATAATTCTAGGGCCCAAAAATTGGATAAGGCCTAGCCTTCTCTGCTATGTTGGGGATCACCTACTTCTCTAGTATTTATTTATTTTATATTTGATTTTAATTATGAATTCGAGACAAATATTCATGAACATGGATAATTATGTACTGTAAATGTCCTTTTAAAACATTCCCAGTGATAATTACATCCCATATATATGTCAACTCCTTCACATTTTGAGAATATTTGTTTAAGGACTCATCCCACATTTACTTTATTAAAAGATTCCTCAGTAGCTACGAAACATAATTTAAGGGCCCTCATTTTCTCCCTCAAAGAGATCACCTCCTTCACCTAATCATGTAGGTAGGTAAAATAAAAACCCTCATAACAAAGGTGGAAAACATGAATAAATGGGGACCTAATTGGTCATTCATCCCTTTGAAAAGGTCATCAAAAATTAAATTCCATACCTCCCACCACATATACCATCTCATCGAATGATAAAATTACGTGGACTGAAAACCTTGAACCAAGTACATCCCCAGAATGAGAACATGTTTTGGGACAAATTCGATATGTTATGGAGTCATTCTCATGTTTTTCGATGAAGTAGGAAGGGATATCACCTCTATTATAGTTGAATGAGTCATAGGAATCCCCAAGGAAGAAGATACTTAAACCTCATGGATCCAGAGAAAAGACCCTACCGTAGAGAAATAATGGTGTATCATTCAAAGGATAAATGACATGATATCACCACATAAACCACAAATATGATCAATGTTATGAAGATACATTTCTCAATTTCACAATTGAAGATATTTGTTTCTTTGATCCTTTCCTATAGAACGGAGACAACACCCTCTTATGATGAACGACTTAGTGGATCCTCTAGTTCATTCTCTAAAGAGGGACATTTCTCTCCACCCTAGAGGGATGTGTCACCAAAAAAATGTTTAGTGACCTAAAATTAAGAATTTGTTTTTCCAATTTCAGAATAAGTATTCACCTTTTTTGAAATGTACTCCCATGAATGATAACCATGTCATAGAATAGATACATATACGGTTCTATTAAAAATGCATATTCACCTACCCTAGATCTAACGTAACAACTAATAGAACATAAACAGAAGGAAATGAGCCTAACTATGTAGTCACATCATCCATATCTACTTCTTAACAGGTCTTACCCGATATAAATGATTCTACTATAGAAATTTAACTCTCAACTATATCCTCAAGGGATGATACATGATTCTACAAGATGAATCAGTGGGGACCTCTAGGTTTTTGAAAATCAAGACGTGTTATAAGAATATTAAAAAATAATAAAAGAGTGATATTCCAAAATTTATGATTTTTTGGGAGAGGGATCTAATAATTTAGAATTATTTCATTTATGTTTCTTATGTGAGGAATAATCCTTAGAAGGTATAAATACTGAGAGTATTAAGAGAGGCCCCAAAAAAGTTGATGAAGCTAATAGAATCTCTCTAAGAATGGACATTTCCACCCTTATGATAGATAGCTAGCCTATGTATCCATCATCAGCAGTCCCTCGATTGCTAGTAAATTCGGTTCCAAAACGTATTCATTGAGGAGAATATATGGGGGACAAAATAAGTGGCTATTATTTTATGACATCATTCAATGTCATCAAAAATAAAAGGGATTCCAGTACAGTTTCAACAACATCATGTCACTTTGAACATAGTAAAAAGTATATCATTAATACTACCTTGATAATGGGATAACTGTGTCTATCATCAAAAACCTCCAGCATGCCCCGAAATACTATTTTATGAACAAAAGTGGAGTATAAAACCCAAACCTTAATGATTTAAAACATCACATCATGGTCTTAGAAGAAATACATGTACTAGGTAGGTCAGTATTTGAAAATTAATACCAAGGGAGAATTAAAATGAGAAAAAACTTCTAAAGTAGTTATTCCAATCATAGCTTGCCTTAGATATTATCCTCTGAGTTGAGTGTTCCCCATATCTTCTAATTCTGAAATGTGATTGGAAATAATTTCTTTGACATGGATTCACTCAAAAACACCACACACGTAGTGGTGGCACAGGTTTGTACATATATTATAAATGAGAGTATTGGTAAGATCCTCACTTCCTTATGAGTTTCTTTTGGGTCTATTGGTCCTATCAAAACAAACTTATTTCCAGGACGTGGAGTATATTAACTAGTTACCATAAATTTGGAAGCTTCACATACCAAGGTGGATAATAATCCATTAGGATATGAAAGGACCCAAATATCTTTATAATTATAGGATTAAATAATCATTTTATTTCATGAAGGGATATTTGTCTTGTATAGAGTCTCCTCTTAGGTAATCATCAACAAAAACTAGGTATACACCATAGGATGATTATTCAATTGAACATGAATTGGGTGAGTACATATCGAATGAACCCACTGAATCCAATGGTTAAACAAAAAATGTGCATAGCATTCATAGAGAGGACTCCACTTATTATAGGAAGAAAGGACACCGTCAAAAAGCGTTATAATATAGGAAATGGCCTCAAGGTATCCCCTACTATTATCAACCATACTACGAGGGAGAACTACTACTTAGTATTTGAAGTAGAAGTGGTTATAATGGATCATTAAGACCTTAACCTCAAAATCCTTTAGTTAAATAGACCATAATCAACTGATGCACTGTAAAAATGGTCTGAAATTAACATTGGTTTTGTTTTGTATTCTAAAGTACTCATAACATTCTAGATGACCCCCATCCAACCCCATAACCCTTGAAAGGGTCTTGAGAGTATATTAGGTTTAATTCCCCTATAAATATCTCAAAAGAGGTGATGGAATTTGGTAAACATGGGGATGGATAACCTGATACATTTACCTCCGCCCATAGTGGACACTATCATTAATGTGGAGACCCTAACTCCAATATTTTAATTTATCGAAAGAAATTACCTGCTCATGTGCATAGTAGGGAAACTGAAAATCTAAATGGTTAAGTCAACATCAAAGATATAACCTATCAACAATTTTTAAAATTACATTCTCCAACAATGGGACAATAAGTACCCTCCACAATTTTTGAGTCCTTCATATGGTATGCCATTTTCTTCTTAGATTTTGGTTCATAGAAGGAATTCTTGATAAAACATTTATCCCATTTATTGATTGGGGTATCTTCCCCAGAAGTGGGTCCTTATCGGGGGCCTTTGTATCTAGAGTGATTAGATATTTAAAAAGAGGATGAGTCTTCTTTACATTATCCCATGTGGATGGTGGAAGAAAAAAGCCATCATACATCCCTAATATGGGTGTTCAATAAATCTTCTCAAGAACCCAAAGATAAAGTCCAACCTCATCATAAATCAGGTAGATTTTTTTTTGTGTTTAGGCTCCAGTGATTGAACAATCAAATAATCAAACCCTTTTTATAGAAGGAAAAGTTTTATGAGATACATATAGACTCATACATCCTGATCTTATTTTGCTCTTGGGAAAATTTAGTAGGAATATACTACACCCAAAATTCCGAAGCCCAATCCTTTCTGAAACTACCCCATGATCGAAGGGACTATTAGGCAACAACCCAATACTCTAGCCTATGACAGACTTATAAATTATTAAACAAAAAATACAGATATTTTAATATATTTTGTGATGGTTTCCATCAATGTATATGAGTATAAAAGACAATATATTCATGTATGTGTGTTCCCCTTACAACAAAATTGTCCACATGGGATATATTTTCCTGAAAGTTAATATGGGTTTTTAGAATCAAAGTGGGAGGTACAATTGATTACTATTGGGAAGGGATGCAAGATTCATTTATAAGACCATACCCTTAGAGATTCAATAAGTATGAAACGGTATATTTCTTAAGGTTCACTCCCATCATATTTTTCAGTGTTATCTGACATGTCCCAACAAAATAGATGAATTTTGCATCCACACATGCTACAATATAATTATAGCGAGCCACTTCTACTTTGGAATCATTCTTTGAAGACTTTTTTGTGACATTGATTGGTGTTGGAATCCATATTTACAAAATTAAGTGGAAAACATTAGAGAAAAAAAACCCCACAAAAAGAACACACAACTTCATAGGAATCAAGAAAATTTCAAGATTCATTGGGGGATTCACAATCAAAATACCAGATATAGGTCTCTCAAATCACACAACTCATGGATATCTCATGGACCACTTGAACCACAAGACCTCTTGTGTCTATATGATTGGTCATAAGGATCTTGACCACATGACCCTGACATGGTCACTCAATCTACATAATGATCAATTAATCACATGAACAAACTATCTAATTCTATGAAACAGACATGAAAACCATATAGTTAGAGTTTAAAAAATTTCTAAAGATAGATTTATAGTTTATTCAAAAAAGTGTTAGGAAAAAGTATATGTCATAAAATAGTTTTCATAGAGAATTATTGAGAATGAGAACTTGAAAATGTTTCCCTTGATGGATTATCATGAAGAATATCCTATGATCAGTCTTATGGAAAGGTCTCATGATCTGTTATTATAGATGGTCATGCCAATTGGTCAAGATAATGGTGGAAATATCAAGGGATATGGATAGTTAATTTAGATGTAGAATGATCCCCCATTATCTCCCCTATTTATAGGGAACTCTTTGAATCACCAAGGGTCTCCTAGGAGATTAAATTTCACCCAATACTCTAATTAATGAATTCCCAAAAGACTCATACAAACATTTAATTTCTTTATAACTATCCCTTGTTCCCAAAAGCATAACTCTTGAGGGAGGGGGGGGGGGGGTTATATTCTTGAAACTCCCTACATGGGCATCAATAAATATACAAGGGAATAAATTCCCGATGCTTGGGTATTACATTATCCATAAATAAATGTAGGATATGGTTTGAAAAACACACAAATCACATAACATTAAAATGTATATGAAATAGAATGACCTTCATAAGGTCATGTGAATGGGCCAGGAATAGTGCATAATCTTCTCAATGTCACATGGATACCCTTAGAAAAGCATCCCATATTATTGTGATGGCATATACAATCACTGATCATGCAGAGGTTTCCAAATAAGTTCTACTGAGTCACATAAATTTTCAACCAGTGGGTGCCCGATAATCATTCTAGAACCATGTATAATAAAGGATGAAAATATTAAAAAGGAAGAATAATTATTATTTTTTGATATACTTGTAAGGATATCATGTTGTTATGAAGATATATTAGAGCCATGGAGACATTTCTACCTTATCATGAATGTGTATATTGACATGTCCCCATTAGAATATGTAGGGTATTAGACATGTCCATTATATTATGTGATGCCACATGGATTTCATAGATTATTAAAGGGGTTTTCCTTGATAATTATCATGCATCACTACAAGAACCATTATTGGCCACATTATTTATCACATGAAAGAAGAGTGACTGTCTTTGAAAACACTCATGCACCTTCATGAGATACCCAATGCTTGAAAAATAAAGATGGAAATAATATGGGGAAAGGTGGAGGTTTTTTGAGAATCTTGGATATACTAGAATTCACGTGAAAGGGGTCATATTCCCTTAGAAATCACCATCGATCATGTGATAACCCCTTGAAAATCATTAATTATCTCAGAATGACCCTTAGAAATGTTGACATCATCTCATGAAGGCCCCTTGGAAAGCTACATTTGTCTCACAAAAGACCCCAGACAAGTTATATTTGATCATATGAAGTCCTTCCCATGAGTGTCCTGACCTCATGATGACCCATATGCACATCATTTTTCTTTTGTAAAAGATCATTTACATGTCCACGTGGTCAGGGGAAATCCATCTAGTTGTCATAGGTCAAACAAAAATGGGAAAGGTGGAACATTCTCATAGTCACTGAATATCATGTGATTCTATAGACGACCCGTGGAAGGATCATGCATAACACATGACCCTGAAACCCTACACTAACACCATACCAAATATATGTGATACACAACACACTAAGAAACGTATAATTGAGGTGGTGATGCCTATAAACTCCACCCCACAGTATAAAAAATGAATCCATTTATGATCCATCCTGAATAAGATAATATGAGAGGACTTCTCAAAGTGGCTTTTCCCATGATCAAAAAGGTATTATATGAGGTAAAATCAAGGGCACGACCTAAGGGATCACATGACATACATATTCTCTTCGCATGATTGCTCTATAGATCACATGAAGGACTTTTGGTGTGTCATTCAGATTATGCACAAGTGATCCCACATGTTTTTTGGGTCACATGAAATATATAATAATATAACACTAAAAAAACATGAGACACATAATCAATAATGTTTGGAATAAAGACCGTGAAGATGTTAGACTTATGTGAATACCATTTCACTGATCTTAATGAGCTTCGCATGACCTATCAAGATCATGCAGCAACACACCAGAAAATATTTCCAATGTCATGAAACACTACATTGACATAACATATGGATCATGATATTTCCTTTTGAAATGTCAATAATGTCTTATGAATCCCTTTGGGCTTGCAACCCAAGGCTTGCATAGTCCTCTGGGATTTCCATCCCAATCTTGATGCATCCTACAAACATGTCACCCTATCTATGAAGATAAACCATAACATGTCTTCTAGGTCTCCTGATACAATTGAAACATTTCAGTATTGATCTCACAATGTCTTTTGGAGAAGTAATTTAGGTCTTCTGATACCCTCCAAACATGTCATATTTGATCATATGATTCCTTTTAGACACATCAATTTTGATCATGTGATGGTCTATATACATGCCATATAGATTATGAATTTTATCCCAAACAAGTCAAATAGATCATGTTATTTTATAGGACATTTTTTCTAGGAAACCATAACATGACCAACAATCATCATACATGTTATGCAGAAAAAAAATATATATTTGGATGGTAATCATGCCCTGAAAATAAGATGTCCCAAGACATGATAATGTTATCCAAGGGATATATATGAAAAAACTCAATATATAATCCCAGATCAAATTGAACTATGAGAACCCTAATTCCTACCATAACTAGGATATGTACGATGCCTTCCTAATTCTTGAGATCCATATCAAATATCCAATGGGATATCCTTTGTGTGCAAGACACAGTCAAAATAAAATATGAGGACTTTGATTTCTTCTTTAACCAAGATATGTAGTATTCCTTCCTACGGATCAAGACCCATATCAAATATCCAATGGGTAAACTCAGTGTTTATGACCCAATAAAAATTGAACTATGAGAACTCTAATTCCTACCATTACCAGGTTACATAGGATAACTTCCAATAGTTAGATCATAAATAAGCATCCACTTCAGTTTATTTCCTCCAATGCCTTTTACATTCTAACCATTGAGACCTAATATTGTCCATTGTCTTATCATTCTTCTACACCTACCTTTGTATTGTAAATACCACTAAAATATGAAGAATCTAATTCTTTCCATATGTAGGATACATAGGATGCATTCATAAGGACCGATCTCCATAGAAAACATCCAAAAGGGTCATCCAAGCACATAAGTCCAACATCCATAAGTAGTGGGACTAATTAATTTATATCACTTATTTCCCACAAGTATCAGGGATAAAATTTGATTAGGTATTTACAATGATCATATCATTCACATCATGAATCTCAACCAGAAAGGAAAACTTCATTGTGTGACCCCTAATTAGTTTCATGATATTATTACCCCTAGAAGTGAATCCACCTTAGGGTAAGTCCCAAGGTCATGACTAAACTATAATGAATCTAAATCCTTCCATAACCAGGATATTTATGATGCATTCCCATGGTTTGGGCATAATATTTAATTCTTAATAGCCCTCATATATGTCATTTCTACATAATATTGAGCTTAACCGGCCCAAAAAACTATGTGTGTTTGATTATTATTATAAAAATGAAAAATAAGACACCGAATAATGGTTTGAATCCAACACTAAAATAATAATTTCCTACCTTGATGGTAGTAAACACCATAGTGCCTGGCTATATGGCTTAACAATATAAAAAACTACCTATTAATGGGGAATGAATGAAGGGACTTAGATAAAAATTGATGTAATCATTAATAGACACCCTTTACTTATGGGATGGTTAAACACATGATCATTTTGTTAGGGTAAAAGTTCTCATACATGGATTTTGAAGAGATTCATAAACATATATTAGATCTATAAGAGAGTACCCGAGTACGAAAAAATCCCCCCCCAAATGGTTGTAATTATTCTAATCTCCCATCCCCTCGACCAATGTGAGTTCTAAAGTGATGTTCGGTCTAAAACCCAAAAAGACTACCTTTCATTGGAAATATGTTTTGTACTCAGTTATGTATGTGACAACAATTCTGAATTTCCATTAGAGATAAAAATGATAAAAATGACATGAATGATTGTCCCAGACATTGAACCCCCCAATATCGAAACATCAAGTTATTATGTATACATATTTCGATGAAATATATACAAACTATAAATACCAAATCCTTTAACAAAAAATATTACATTATTTTTAACCTAAATATCCATTAAAAATAGCCCTTGAAACCAGAGTCCTACTAACTTTTTTATACTAGGTACATAAATCATTGGGATCAAACTAAAATAAAAAATATTTATTTTAATAACCATAATCTACACATATATCCAATGATATTATAAAACTATATTGGATAACATGGTGAATATATGAAAAAATGGGTGAGACATAAATCTGAGAAAGTGAATAACCATGGTAATGAATCATAACATATTAGTCAAATACCATAACATTACATCATAAAAGGAAAGGCTCCCAAATAATCATATAGAATCATGAAAATAAATAAGACTGAGTAATAAAATCATGGAAGCATAGGAATTAGGCAATATATTAATACATGACATAATAAAAATAAGTCATGGATCATTATTGAGATAATATAACATAGTGTACATACTCCTATAACGGATTATATTTACTCCATAGTCACATACATGTCTTCTCATTACAAATAATCATTTCCTACTGAATTAGGGTGATATATGGGTACACCCATCCAAACATGTGCATGCATATTTCCATCGCATAAGGGAATCAAACATGTAGAATATGTATGAAAATACCAATTAAAACTAATGGGTTATATATTTTTCCATCATAAACAATAATGAAGTGATATTTAATAATGATTCCAAATATAATAATGAATTAAATATTTTTTATTTATGTTTTTGAATCCATTATAATAAGTCATAAATATTGAGTTCATTAGAAAAATTCATGAGAAAGAGTATAGAATTTGGTATACAAATTAAACTTTAAAATTATGGCTTAAATAATTGATAAATGTAATTTTATGAAGGAAATAATATACAATTTTCATTGAAATAGTATGTATAAAAAAATAGGTGACCTAAATTAGATCGAATTTTATGAAATAATTAATGGGTAAATGATTTTATAATGGTGTGAAATGAAATGTGTAAAGGGTAGAAACATTCCACTTAATTAGGGTCTATTTTAATGATGGTATTTAGAGATGAACTAGGGGCTCGTATAACGCCAAAAAGAGAGGATTAATAAGATAGGTAGATATGTAAGAGTCGTATATGGAGAATTTATAATCATTCCATATTTTTAAATATTTAAAGAATGTGTGGTAATGAAATAAAGGCATAACCCAAGACAATGATGGTTCAGAAAGTTACCTACACTAGATCTAGATGTACTCATCAAATTCACTCAACATCCTAAATAATAAAATTATATTTTTAATCACTATAATGAAGACCTAAATAAACTATTTTTATAATATTATATTTTAGTTTAGAGTTAATTAATTGAGATATTAATTCTATATTTACTAGACCTAGATAATTCATTTCATATACCAAGGTTGGATTAATTTGTAGTTAATTATGATAGTTTTTATGGTACATTCTATAACAACAGAAGTGTGATGACATGTATTCCATGTCATTACTGGATTTTATTATTTTTTAATTGTTAAATTCAATTAAAAGATACATGGTTGATAGATTAAAAATATAATCATCTTATAAATAGTTCACTCAAATGATTGTTCTGACCATAGTGAACTTTCTTGATTTTTTTTGAAACATTTGACCATTTATCTATTATAGAATTTGAAAATATATATAAAGTATATATTTATATAATTTCCCCCCTAATAAATTTATTAAAACTACTATTTATGTCTGGGGTAAAAAAACAAAGTATGTTGTTCATTATTGTGGTGAAATGACCATAAAGTGAACAATGATTTCAATTTAGAATGGAATGTGAAGAGTTTGGATAATGGGTATTGTATTAAAATAGTCAAATTATAGTATATTTATTATAGAACCATGGTTGTTTCTTTTTGGTCAGAGTAGAACTATGAAAATGTTCGGGATATGGTTTAGATGATAATTGGGAAAGATTTTGAAAATATCCAAGTCTTATAAGTGTTTAGGATAAGGTATGAGGAGAAGGGTTGGTCAGAGTTAGTATTTGTAATGGGGGGATAGGGTAGTTTTTGAATATAATATCCATTAGTTTATTTATTTTTGAAGACTACTGATTTGTATAATCTTAAGACTATATACAGTAATTTATTCATGTTACTTTGATATAATGGCGTCTTACATCATCCACGACTCTGTTATTCATGTATTTATCTAATAATATTAAATATTGAATATTTTTTATTTTACTATTCAAAAAAATAAAGTATTTTAGTAAAAATACTAATAATTAAAAAAATATTTGTTGATGTTTTGATTGAAAAAATAAAATCAATTTTATGAATATAATTTTTGAGTGTGGTAAATTTACTTTAAAATAAAATATGCATTTATTTAAAAAATAACAATTTTTATATAATGAAAAATTTACCAACCCTTTAATAAATTACTTATGGTATCATAAAACCATTTTATAATTTTAAATGAGCTTAATTTTATTTTACAAACTGATTTTTTTTGAAAATAAAATATCTTTAAAATTTATGTATTTATCATAAATATTTACATAAAACAAATGTGTTTTTATAAAAAAATTGAAACTTATATTATCATTTTTAAAAGAAAATATTTATTTTCTTTATGATATAAATTTTATATTTTTTCATCTTCTTAGATATAAAAATATAATTTTATAATTTTATCAGTCATTTTATTATTCTTAAATTCATGTTACTATTCATATTAGTCAGATTACTGTTCCACTAGTTAGAATTGTAGTGGTCATATATGTTCCCTTCTTTATATAAATACCTCATATTTAATAAATTATTCATTAATTTATATTTTATATAAATGTTATATATATTTTAATTTTTAAAAATTTATATTTCGTTACTAATATTATATTTCATTTCTACAGTGTTGTTCGTGAGTCGAATAATTTTTGGGGATCATGTTGATCCAAATTTTTATAGTTATCTTATTTTATAAATTTTTTCACCTTGTAATGTTCATAATTTAATTGAGTATGTTTCTACAATAAATGTAATGATCAAACATATATAGTAAAATTATGTTAGTTTTCTCATGTGTTGCATGTTCTTTATATAATAGTGTATTACAAAATATGAAACTTGTGTAAAATAAGTAGGGAAATTTCATTGAAAAAATTATTGTTGTTACATTGTTTCGAATGTGTATCCCATAGTTTTGGGTTTACATAAGATGTTTTATTAATGGCTAAATTGCGGCTCAATTATTTATGAGGGTATTTGTGGTGTGTTTGTTCCATTTGAGTGGTATCTTTAACAGGGGATTGGGTTAATATTTTTTATTGTATCTTTTTCGGGTTTTTTTATTTTTGGGGAATAGAATTCTTTGATATATTTATAATGTAAACAATAATATTTTACCAACTAATTACTATGTTATTTTTTGGTTTTGTAAGTGTCAAGGGGTGTTTAGATGTATTATCAGTGGAGTTTTAATGAAATATTTAGTTGGGGGTGGTTATGTGACATGGAGGTATGTGTTGTTTCATGAGAGGCTAGTTGGATGATATGATTATGATGTAGTGTTAGAGGGTGTAGTGTATGAAACTTTGAGAAAAGATTTTTTCTTCCTACCATTTGAGGCACCATTGAGGCATGGTCCCTTAGAATTCAATGTGGAGTTCAAATGGGCCAGCTTGGTGTCTTTTCTATATTGAACGTCACTGTGGAGTGGCACTTATGAAGTTATGTGACTATATTTGAGTTTTGGTATTCTAAACAGTTGAGTTATCCATTACATTTTGTTTTAACACTGATTTATTGAATTTGGTTGTGGACCTCAATATGATTTTTTGGATTCTATTTACTTAAAATGATTTTTAAATGAATAGTTATTTTATATTGAGGTTTCTAAAAAAACAGTTCCATTGCACTATGATCCACAATCTTGTAACGTGATGTTACACAATTCTTACCTGGGTATAATTTGAGAATCCCCTATTAATTCAATTAACTTCCATATATTTTTTTGACTAATGGAATATATTAAGAGACATTTTGTCCCCTCTTATATATAATCAACCTTAATATTTAAGAGATATATACCTTGTGATTTGATGTGATATTCTTTCTCCACCTTTAATATTTAATCTATATTCATCATATAAGGATGGTTTTTTGGGTTTTAGTTTCTTTTAATGGGGGACACTATGGTTTGCATTTATCTTAGTTTTCTCACATGTGGTTTAATATATTTTGGCCATTATATTCACCTCATCCTTGGGTTTTCAGTGGATTATAAAGCATTATTTGAGGCATCATATTTCAAAACTCATCTTCTATATTAGGGAATGTTATATTTTGTTATCTAGCTTTGATATCTTACAATATTTATTATAATGATATTAATCAATTTTGTTTTATGTGGCTTCATGCGTGATATTGGTTTTTGGGGGAGGTGAAAGAGAATATGTGAAAGAATATTTAGATAAAAATTAAACTAAATGTTGGTAGAGATCTAGATATGATAAAATTAGAGGGGTAATGGAGTCACATGTGCTTTATATTTTTATATGATATTTTATCTTTGTGAATTATTGTTTATTTATGATTAATGATTTTTTTTCTATTTCCATTAAAATAACTTTATAACCATGTTTAATTCATGATTTGACAATTAAATAATGTTTTTTTTCACAAAATGGGAGTATCTAAAAACTAAAATTTAGAAACTGATATTCTTGGTGATGTTTTTGGTGTGATAATGAATATTTTATATTATCTTGAAAGGGGGAGTTTTGATGTTTTGGATGTTTTTTCCATGAACATTATTAAAGCATTTGTTAAATAATAATGGTAATAGGGAATTGAAATAGGAAGTGGAAATAATTTTTAAATGATAAAAACATGATAGATTATATACATCCTAAGGTAAATGATGATTTGTGTGTGGGTGTTTACATGTTTTGTTTTGTAGGGACCTATCTAAAATATAGTTAACCTATTTAATGATATTAAGAAGGTAATTGCCCTGAGGTTAGAATTTAAAAGTATTTGGTTATTGTTCCATGAGGAAAAATAGATTCATATGTTATTAATATAATGGTTGATGACATTTGACAACTAAAATGAAATGAAATCATGTTATAGTTTTCCCAAATATGAGAGAGGATAGGATTTTAAATGGGAATGGGATACTAATAGCTGTTAATGGTTGAAATTAATGAATTGATCAGAAATAAATGTGATGAATGATAATTTAATAGATTTAAATGGAATTTATGATTAATGTACCGTTTGAAATTGGTGGATGAGTGGAATAATAATTTTAATGGGGCTGGTAAATAATAAATACCGATAATGGGTGTAACGACCCATGTATTTATAGAATAATAATTTATAATTTATATTAATATATATTGAAAATATATTAATTTTACATTAATTGGGATGATGTTTGTGATATGGTACTTGACACACAACAATATTGTTCTTTAAAATCTTACGCTGCACATGACATTGAGTTATACTGGAAAATAATACAATAAAAATATTATTATTCTAAATGGTTGTTAACACCTAACTGTTGAAATGGAAAAAATGAATAGTATTAACTGAATTTTTAAATACTTCTTAAACAAGTACAAATAATGATTTATTTGTTTCCAAATTTATTATAAATTGAAATAAAAACCAATTAAATATACTGAATGTGTTTTTATGAAAATGTATTTAAAAAAGAATAATTGTGTTTATAAAATCTTATCACTATTTATTGATTTATATATAATAAAAAATATATGTTATATATTCAATTTAATGTTTTAAATTTATCTTATATGTTTTTTAGATATGATATAAGAACAAATTCAATTTTTTCAGATAGAAGAAGCATTTTTTAAAAATGGAGTTTTTTTCCTTTAGATGGAGAAGCCTTTTTAAATTTAGTTTTCGACACCATTATATGTTATATTTGAAAAAATATACTTATTATTTTGAATCGATACATCAAAATATACTTTTGATGAATTTTTCATATTTTTTCTGATAACAATCATGTTTTGATGAATAATAAAAATTGGCCAAATTTTAAGTGAAATCACCATTTCCATAGAGATAATTTATATGGTTAAATCTTATTATTTAATGTTCTTAAAGAATAAATTGAATTTATTTTAATAATTTAATCTAATATTGTTCATTTTATGTAATTTCACTTTTAAATTGGATATAAACACTTACCAATCTTTTTGTTGCTTTTACTTCTTAAGAACACGCATTCTGGTTTAGACAATAAGAATTAATTTAAATGAATTTATGCCATTTCTGTGTTTTGAATTTAGAAAAACGGATTCCATATTTGGAATCAAGAGATAAAAATTATGTAAATTGGTAGCTTTTAATTTTTGAAAATATAAGTAGTAACTTCTGTAATTATTATTATTTACCATGGTTAAAGTGTAAATCTAGTAAATAAGGATGAAAAATAATATTATAATAATATAAAAATACCATAACACATGTCTAATCCAATTGGTTGACATATGAATGAAAATTTGTATCCTTAGGTATATTTTGGGACCCAATGGATCCACTTGAGAGTGATAATGACATGTTAAAATAATTAATTTAAAGTAAAGAGAAAAATAACATAAACATGTATCTTCTTACTAAATCAATTTTTATATAGTGCTATATAGGAGATATATTTGTATATAAATAGTAACTAGAAATATAAATTTTTTTTCCTACATCATGATATTTTATTTATTATTTTTAGACCATAAATAAATAAATTTAATTATGACACAATTATAATTTAATGATTGCTTCATTAATAAAATATTCAAATAAATGATATTATAAATATTAAAATAAATATTTTTTGACATAATTTAGGGCATCCACGAATTTTCTAGGTGAATATAAAATGTTAGGATTTATTAAATTTTTTTAATGAATCAGTTTGTTATGAATTTGTAAAAAATTCAAGCATGAATAGTCTTATAAATTGACAAAATTCATAACTTAAAATATAAAATAGTTTTTTAAATGATATAAAATTCCTAAAAATCTATGATTCACAAAAAGTTTTAATATAAGTTCAAATACGTCATAAAAGACTTTTTATTTTTGTATTTTTACCTGATATCGTAATTACATTAACCCATAATGCCTAAATAACACGATATTAGGGTAATATTAATAAGGGAAAAATAAGGGTAAGAAAAAAAGGATATGGATAAAAAAATATTCAAAACCTTTCTAAAAATTATTTGATTATGGTTATTAGAACTAAAATCCTAAAATATTAAAATTAAATGTGTTTTGGACCATTTTTTATCTAAATTTTATTTATAATAAATTAATATTTCAATACATTTTTAAGGTTCCCATCCCCACTCTTATAAAAGTCCACCACCTCTACCCACTTAAGAAAACCTCTAAATCATATTGGATCATCCAAAATCTACTCAAATAATCCCCCAAAATCATTCCCTTCAACCTAGAAACCTTAACATGGGCCTAAGGAAATTCAAGAAAGCATATTGTCTCAAATAAAAAGGAGTTACTCAATTTAGAGGTAGTGTATTCTCAAATGTTCCGTTCCTTTATTTTCCGTCATCACTACCTATGATATTTCTATTATAAGATTACATAACAACACCATTATCCTAAATATACTAGGATTTTTTTTGATAATTATTTAAACAACACATACACACACCTTCATCTAATCGATACGAACATACTGTTTCAGTGTACGATGAAATACTGGCTCACGAATCTATGATTGTTCAATTTTATTCTAGCATCTCTCAAGGTGGAAATTATGATGGAACTATACTAATATATTATATATATTATATTTATATTGTCTCTATTATTCTGTAATATTTATTTATAATACACCTTTATTTTTTCCATGATATGTAAATACGATAATTTCATTTGAGGAAGTGTGGAATACTGCCCCTTCAAAGTAGTTGGGACCAAGTTGGATGGATAAGGAAGTAAGAAGAGTTTGTTGTTACAGAGTGTTGTTTTTTTTGTCAAAGAAGATAAATCAATTCACTTTGTAAAGGACTTGAAAACCTGACAATGATTTTCTGATATGCATTTCACAAATATCATATGATAGGAGAACCTGTGATGTAAGACTTATGAAGGAAAGGGGAAGAAATGATGTTTCGAGTCATATATAATCTTGACTAGAAGGAATGATGCTTCTAGAAGATAGGGAAGTTTTAGTACTTCCCATTATAACTCTAATGAAGCTACATCTGGTCTATCAAAGGCTATATATCATGATAGTGGAGTTAATTAGGAAAGTAGAAGAATGGTTATGGGAAGCAGTGAAAAGAGAAATGACAAAGTAGAAGAATGTTTATGGGAAGAAATGTGTTGTTGGAAAAGGATGTTGTGTGCTTGTTTGAAGATGGTATAGAATTATGCGTACAATGCATGATTCAATTTCAGAATATCAAAATTTGGAAAGGGCATGTAGTGCGTGAATAATTGGACAGAGTGCGTGAAAAACAAGACTGTATGCAAGATTGGTTTTTCCCACATTATGGAATGGGGTTCAAAAATTCTCACGCAAGTGGTGTTCTGAGAACTGAACAAAGAAAAATGGTAAAGGCATGAAGTGTGCGAAGAAATCATGATAATGCACGAAATATGATGTTGTGTAAAATTATTTTTACATGCATGAAGAGGGTTTTACCAGTGGGTTGGTGTTTTTTTCACATGGTTAAAAAGGCTTATAAATATGAGGTAACCCCCTCTGATTAGGTTTGGCTCAAAAATTAGAGAAATATCAAGCTCTGATGTTTGTAAAATTATAAACTAAGTGATTTTTGTGAAAATGAAGGGGTTTGTATAAAAAGAGGAATGTTGCATGAATGAGTGGGAATTTTCACGAAAAGTGGAATTTTGTGAGGAAAATGGAATTTATGATAAAAAGGTTTTCCATTCCAAAAGGAAATTTTTATGTGCATTCCATTTTAATTGAGCGCATGGTACCCTAAAGGTTGCATGAAAAATATGCGTTCTTTGCCCGAATAAGATAGTTCTTACCAGCTTCTAGGTAAGAAAGTGATGATTTGTACTTCAAAGAATACACCTACTCAAATTGAAAAGAAGCACTGAGATACCGTAATTTCATATTTGTGCTAAGAGGGGGAACAAACACTTGCAGATTATTTTCCATGTGCTACATAACAGTAAGGGTATATCCTACTCGTTTTATACCACATAAAAGGATTGTTTTCTAGTGGATTGTGTGGTACTGGATTATTTTTGTACCATACCAAGGATGTAGAGAACCTTATAAATATTGTGTTCCTTTGGTTGTGTGTGTTCAGTAGAGAAGAAACTCTTTACTATGAAGTGATGTTTATTTCAAAATAAGGAAACATAAATAGGAAAAGACATCACTGATTCACCCCCTCCCCCTATCAGTGATACCTAGATCCTGACTGGGATCTTTAAAAGTGATATGAATCGTTCATGCTATACATCGACAGTATAAAGGATGGTTTTATTAATCATATGATACATACATGAAATAAATATAACAAGGGTATTATAATATATATATTAATATCATTTTATTATTATTCTTTTAATATGATATTGAAATGAAAGTAGCTTTCATGCGTACGTACGCCATACCGTCTCCATGAATGATGCATTTAATTTCTTATATAAAAATGTTATGGACTATTATAAATACATATATATTGTATATATATAACATTTAAATTCTTTATAATATTCTGGTGATGATGTAATTTTTGCTACATGGACAATTTACATCAAAACAAGTTCATTCTCAACTCAAGCTCCGAATAGCGACAAAACAACTGATATGAAGATAAATTGTTATGTAATTTTTATAACCTGATGATAAGTAATATAAAATGAATAAGAATAATTTAAAATGTTCTTAATAAAGTATAAATTAATATAATTTTATTATTCTGGAATATAAAGAATCAACGAGAAAAGTTGGACTCAAAGTAAGGGACTTTGTCTCAATCTCCTTTCATTGAGCCATATCTCGATATTGTGAATATTCATTATCATATAAGGTGTATATACAACCCTTTCATAATTTTATATCATTAATTAGTATATTATCATCATATTTAATGGTTCTTTTTTATTTTATTCTTGAATTATTTTTATTCAAGTGTTTTTCAAGTGTTACAAGACTATTTAACTAAAATAACATTTTAAATGTGTTAATGAAATATTATTCTAAACTTTTTTCATTGATGTCCATGTTTTCAAAATGGTTTTATATATTTATTTATATGTACATGAATGTTTTAAAATGTTAATTCATTTCAAATGTTTAAAATTTGTACGGGACACTTTGATTCTGAAATCTTCTTTTTAAATGCTTTAAATGTGTTTCAAAATTGGATTGATTATCCTAATAAAATGGAATGTTTTACTTAACATATATTTTAGAAATGAAATTTATTTTTTTATTTTTCTATTCGGTATTTATTTTTACATTATATTTTATCCATTTTATTTTAATATAATGTGTTCTCATCTATGAGTGTGCTACTAGTAAAGATGAAATGTGATTTGAAAGTGGAAATGTAATTTTTCTTTTATGATTGGTTTATGTGTTATGATTATGTAATGGTACATGGAAATTTGATGGGTGGTTATATGAGAAATGAAATACCAAAGGTTATATGGAACCCCTAGGGTGGGTGATCCTGTGATAGCTATCCAATTCATTGGATTACGTGATAGAGGTAAATGTTATGGTTTCTCCTAATCGATTTTGAGAATATACTATGAAGGGTGTTCCAAATGTAACCATGAAGGTTACTCACTATGTTGTTGTGAAAGCTACAATGTATGTGTGATATGAATTCAAAAATTTTCCTTTATGAGTTATTATTTCGTTGAGTTATTCATAAATCTTATGATTTCATGAGGTATATTGAAGAGCTTATGTTTTACGAGGGAAAAGTATGATTTCATGGATTTGAATGTATTAATGGAATAATATTTTATTTACTTATTTTATGAACCTTATTGAACTCTTTATACTTATACCATGTTTTTTAAATGTTTTTTAAAGGGGATAAGGAAGGGTAAGAGAGAGTAAGAATTCAAGAATATTTTTATTAGGAAAATAATTCTTGTTTTAATTAAGGTTTTTTATTATTATGAAAAAATTGGATATAGTATAAGTTTCTACTTTGTAATATTTCTGATGTAATGTAATATTTATGGCCTAATTATATAATAATCGGAACCTAAAAATACAATAAATATTAATTCTTGACGTAAATCTAGATTATGTAATGTTTAAGGTTGGGGCCATATAATGGTAATGAGGTTGAACTATGTAGTTGTTTCCTATGTGGGTTTCTTATTTATTTGTCTTGGTATTGTTATTGATAATGATATTATTTATTTATGTGTTTCGTTGATGTGTAATTTATGTGCATTCTTGATTAAATTTTTGTAGTTATTATGAGAAAACATTGAGGGAAAGGGATGATGTGGTGGAATTTTTTTGGATATGAGGGATTGAGGTAGGTACAATCATACTACCATAGTATGTGTTAAAACGAAAGGAATAATGGGATGTTTCTGTGATTTGGATATATATGGTGCCTTAGTAGAACCTATAGCATACTAATAAGATGATGCATGGTAGGGGTAATAAATTTTAGGAGGATGGAATGAGGTTGATGTCCTACATTTTCACTGTACCCTACTTTGAAGAGGATGATATGAGTTTGTAGTTTTGGGAGGTGGAAAAATATGGAATGGTGAGGGAAAAATCATGATGTAAATTTTGTTAACATTTCCCTGTCAATGATTAGATGGAATCGTAGATATAGGGATAAAGTTAGAGGTAGGTGATCACGCTATATGTGGTGTTGGAATGATAGATTGGGATGGATGTAGTGGTTTACATATTTTTAAAATGAAGTTTGTTGTAGAATGGGAAATAGAAAGTGTTACATTGTTGATATTGTTGTGTTATTGCATCCCTGATTAGTCAGTAAGGAGTTTTACTACTATATAATTTCCAATTTGAACTTTAGATTCCCATAAATTTATAGGTAAGAGTAGTGGGAGATTTATAAAAAAATTATTTATTTACAAAGGTTATAGAGTTGATGACTATTATCAGTTTTTGTTATGGGAATGGTCTGGGTAGTTGGTTTTGGAGATGTTTGTAAATATTGTGGAGAAAAATAGGGGAAACCATTTTATGTGATGTGGGATATAGAGTTTGGTGATTCTGATTCATGTGATTATATCTACATGTAATGGTGGTTTGGTTTGGTTTTTATATCCTTCATTTTTACCCTTAAAAATTTATTACACAAGATGTTTAATTTTTAGAGGGATGATTATATTAAGTACTCACATGTTCTCAAGCCACCATAGTTTTCTATGTATTTTTAGGTTAGACTAATTATGAATGAATATACAGTTTAGGTATCATGGATGGAGTTGGTATATGACATGTAGTTTTCAATCCCTTCTAGCATGTATTTCTTGATGTTTTTTATTTGATATATAATCATCATTCCAGTTGTGCAATTTTATTTTATTGAATTAATAATTATTTATTGTTTATTGGAGGTTTACTTATTCTTCTTGTTATTTTATATGGTCATTGCCTCCCATATTCATTTTTTATACCAATATTTCAAGGCTTCAAATTGTGGCCTATTGAAGGCATCCTTCAGTGTGGACTATCATTTTTAACATAGTCCCATGAGGGGCTCTAGTGGGGGATGTCATGAAATTAAGTACACATCATTGATATATCATGCTTATGTATAATTTATATCTCTTAAACAATAAGTAATTAATAAATGATTAATATGTAATGGAACCAATTTTTACTAGGTAAACCTTTCCTTATAGATATTTTGATGATATGTGATTTCATCAAACTGCCCTACCAATCTCACGTGAGACTCAATGGGATGTAATCATAGTTCATTTACACTATTACACTCACCCCCTATTCTGGATGGGATGAGAAACATGATTTCATCAATTCAAGAATAGAAAAACCCATATCACTTATATGGAAGAGGTACTATACCAAGAAATATTTAGGCTCATTTAGTTGGAATAAGAACAAGATTTACTAATCCGACTCATCATAGAAACTATTCCAAGGATCCAAGCAGTTATTCTATTTAGGGATTCTCCCATTATAAGGAGTGATATGGTTTAGTTTTTATCTATAATTCTTAGTGAATGTTACTTACATATATTTGATATGATTGATATCACAATAGAAAAATAATTTATTAAATATGTACCTAAATGTTTATGAAAGTTGACGGCTATTCACTGTTGAGTGGAGTCATGTTGGTGGTGCCCTATTGAGTATATATGTTCTTGAAATATTTATAAAAACATCAATGGATCTTAAAATTCATGTGTTATGTCTTAGGAAAATTTTTGGGGATGATATTTTTGTAATAAATATGGTTTTTGGGATCATATTTATTAGGTCCTCATATAGTCCAAGCCATGGGTAGATCTTTTGGAATCATTTTATATCATGCGGGATAGATGTTGTGAGTGATCTCCTTGGTTGTATTGGTGGAATTTCCACACATGGGAATTCAATTTATCTCTTTATGTTATTTTTAATTGTCACCTTATTCTCTATTATGATTTTTTTAGTTTTTAATTTTAGTGGGTTTGGAATTATTTGAGCCATGGGTTATTTTGCTTCCATATAATTATAGTTCCCACATATGTTTTTATTATAAAAACTTTAGTGATTATAATTGGTTTTTATAGATGTTTTTCATTATGTATCCAACAAAACATCTCCCCTAGATATTATAATGATTTTTTGATGTGGTTATTATTGAACAACATAGATTCTCTTACGGGAAAATTACTTCCCACCATCTATTTATTCATACCAATATTATTAATTTTATCCTCTTGAAATTGGGTGTTTCACATGGGTTCTTATAGTGTCATAGCTTATTGTGGTACATGTAATCGTGTGACGATCGTTACACCCATGGTGTCACTAATGTGTATTTATTTTTCTAATTAATTATTTTGTTGATTTTATATAATTTGGGGTGAAAATATTGGTGATTTTTGGACTTATATCAAGAATACTTAGAAACCACGTGGGTAAGGGAACTATGTAAGGGGGGCGTGCTAGCAGGAGATTTCATAACATAGATTTTCACATAATTGCTCATGGTATTTAGTGGACCCTATGTCTATTTAAAATATTTATTATTATTAAGCTAAAATTTCTGTTGGTGTGATTCCAATTCAAATATTTATATATTTTATTTTATATCCCCCATGAAGACCTCATAATGAAATTAAGATTCTCCAGTTCTCCCTTTATCCATTATAGATTGATTCTGCATAAAACACTATTTTTAGGAATTGTTTTTTATTCCTCTCCCTATTTTTGTTTTATTCTTTACATATTTTACACTATAACCTATGGTTGGATAATATTTCAATAAGTTTTCTCCAAAAATTGATGTAGTTTTAATATATAGTGTGGGTAGATCCCTAATTAAACATAGATATAGTCATATCGAAAGGATATAATCTAGTTGTAGTGGAATTTAATAGGAAACTCTGGGATTATTTCTTTGATGGACACACACTTTTGTGATTAGGTATTTAACATTTATTTTTCAGGGAATATTGTAATCACCTAATTATCTAATTAGGTTTTATGTGAAAAATTACCCTTTTTTTCTTAAAAACATGTTTCTTTGATGTTTTCCTTTATGTTAACTGTTAAAATTATGTTATATTGTGAGTTTGGGAAGAGGTGCCAATTTCTTTTAAAAAAATCAACTTATATTAAAATATGATCAGTTTTAATTCATGTGCTATTAAAATTTTTTATTTATAAAGGTGATTTTATGTTTTATTATTCAGTTATTAATGTTTAATTCTTGTTTGGTTATGACAAAAAAGTGAAATTAGTTTTATTATTCTATGTTGAGATGAACATAGTGTTATATATGTTGTTGTTGAATGTTATAGAATGGATGAGAGGTATATAAATCTCAAATAGTTATTTGTTGTATATTATGGTGTACAAGATATTATATCAGGGACCTCATAAATACGATTATTGATTTTTTTTATTCTTGGTTTTTAATTTCATAGGTTTTTAAATAAGTGTTTCCTAAGCTCTCCCAAATAAGCAGTGCATTCAGGTATGAATTTTTTCAATATAAAATTATAATGGATCTTGTTATCAGATTTTAAATAATTTTGTGAACTTTCTATGATTCGACACACATCTAATCAACTAAATACTAAAATCATAACTCATAGAAATTTATATTTTACTTGGTTCACTACTAAGGGATACATCCAAGGACCATACATCGATGATGTGTCGATGTACCACAACAACATTGTATTGCATGTGACTATAAGTTTTTGGAAAGAATCACAATCAATCATAGAGAAACCCACTACCCTTATCTCTACACTCACTATTTTGAGTTATGGTATATAAATTATTAACAAAAAGATTTCTCACACTAATCTCACATATGTAAATTAACAAAATAGTGATGGTACATTATATTTAATTAAATATCCTCTTTAAAATATGAATAAATAATGTATTTATTCAATTAAAATACTTTTTCCCCTTTATCTTCCATATCATTATATTATCTTTTTCATAGATGCTCCCACTTTTTTTCACTACAATAATTAATGAATAATAATCTTCCTTCCAAATAACCGTTATAAATTATAAACATTTCACTCATAGATCGGGAATAAGAAACACCCACTAACTTTATGTTATAACCACTACAAAATCATACAGAAATAACCATGTTAAAAATTGGAATCTGAAAAGAAATATTTAGTAACCACCAATTCATAACGTGATGATTAAGGTTGTAGTGTGACTTATTTCAACAATCATCATCATCACCATGTAAATTTTTATTCAATGAATTTAAGGTACATGGAATGCATGGCCCACAAAGATAGGCCAAAAGAACATGGAGCTATATAGGTATAAAATGCGGGAGAGAAAGGGAATCCCCTCTAATTATATTAACCCCCATCGGCTTAAATCTATTCATGTTATGAAAAAATAAGCTCTTAGGGCCAAGGATATCAAGATAGTTCAGGTAGTCTGCCACTTTATTACCCTTCCACAAGGTATGGATCAATTTAGTGTTGTTTTCATGGATTCCATGAAATTTTTGATGATATAGTTTACTGACCAATGGATAAATACAAGTCCATGTAGAGAGTTGTGCAATATCATGGAATATTTTTTAGATTTTGTGACATCTAAACTCCTCTATCTACACACACTAAGACCCGTGAGCATAGACATAGCCTATGCATGGAGAGAAGTTCCTTGGCCCAGATGGATAATATACGCCAAGCTGACCAACCCTTTACTACTACATATGACCCCCCTCTTCGTATAACACATGAGGCCCAATATCTATCTGTGTTGAGATTGAATCCCCTAGATGGTGGTTTCCAATAAACCCAATTGCCTATAGGGATACTATCGCCATGTTGGGGAAAATGGAACCCTGTTTTAAACCACAGCAATGATGGAGCCTCCATCCAGCTTCTAAGGACCTTGATTATGTTGATAAGAAGTTATTTTTTTCAAAAAATGATATAATGTCCAATCGAGGCTACCCCCTCAAGTATCCACTTATTCATTTCCTTATACATGCACCAAAAAATTTCCCAAAACACTGTAGTGTGAGCCATTCTCTCAGATCCACCATCTCTTAAACTATGGTACCAGCATTCTATGATGGTCTAATGAGCCATGGACAGAGTGGAGGAAGGATTGAAATCACCAAAATAACTCCACACCTCACACACCCATTTTCTCTCGAATAAGGGTGACCAGAACTTTCCTCCGAATTCCTCCTACAAAAACCACACCTCGAAGAAATATTGACTCTAAAACCCTTAATTATCTCATCAGTGGGGACTGCCTTATTCTTTATCCTCTAGAAGATAAAGTTTTATTTAGTAGGGATACTCATGGGATAAAAACATCATTCCACAAATCCATTGGGGAAAGTATGGTAAGGATCTTACAGAATTCCTTTTTCATGAATGAACCAGTGGGTAATGGGGTGAAGACACACCTATCCAAGTCTGAGTTTATCTCGATGAGATTAAAATTATCTTACTAGTAACCACTCATAACCTCTTTGATGAAATCATGAATCTAACTGGATTACCTGAAAGGAATATCAGTAGCAGGGCATCTTGGGTAGCGAATGATCTTCATACTCTAGTTTTGGTTTCAGAAAGAGATATCATCTTTCCCAACGATCCAATGAGTATAAGGCATGAGCACATTAATGAGGGAGACAATATCAGCCCAAAGGGGAGAAGTATGGCCATCCACTAAAATCAATGTCCCCTGAATAACTTCTATACATGGTTATCCACCATGAGGTACAGTGTTCCAGAACCAACTATTCCAATTTTTCATGCATGAAGAGAAGCATGTCCTCAAGGCTATGAACATTGATGCAACTATCTTTAGCAGGCCTCAACATATTTCATAAGGATACCTAGTTACTTCTTACATAGATCATGAGATCTCACATGAATCCATATAGTATTCTTTCTATGTTTTAATAACACCTTTCCGGACCTCTATAGATGAGAGGGCGTGAAACGGAGTGTCTAGGGGCACAGTGTTCACTACCGCAGTCCTACCCCAAAGGGTAAGTACATAAATTTTCAGTTAAGAACCTGATCTATGATCCTTCTAATGAGGGGATAGAATTAATGAATATTAAATCTACTTGAGGATAATATTTTACCTAGATAATCCATAGTGATATCCCCTCTCTCCATGTTCAGTTTGTAGCTCACAATAGAGACCCGACTAGGAGAATAGTTGTGGATATGTAAAATATGATCTTTCTATTGTTAATTACCTAACCACTCCAATAGTAGTACTCCTAAAATTAATATTATAATATCATCCCTGAGCATGATGTGAGAAATGGATGTGGATCTCATCCTTATATAATATGGGATGATTTATTTATTACATAAGCCTATATGGATGAGGGGATTGAGGATATCCTTGGATATAATAAAAATGATCTGGGAGATAGGGTACCCTTTTTTTAGGCCATGTGTAGCCTTTAGGAAACAAAATGTTTTCCCCATAAATGCAATTTACAATAATGAATTACTAAAACAAATAATTATAATGGCAATTTTCCATGGTTAAAGACCCCTACCTAAAAGCACTTTGTTGATGAAACTACATTCAACATGGCCGTAGGGGTAGTTCATATAAATTTTGGGTCACAAACTACTCATTATTTTGTGATATTCATCAATCATCAATTAACAAATCCATGCCAAATTTTCATAGGGTCTAGTTGGGATGTGGTATTCCATATCAAAACACATCCTGTTTATTGTGGAATCTTTTTATCTATACATGACATCCATTATAAATTTTTTCCAAAAGTATATGGTGTAATTTATTCTTACATAACATATATTAATTTCTATAAAACATTATAATGAAATTATCATATACTCCATGAAATAATGAAATATCAAGACCCAAATATATAGACACCAAAATAATCACATGGTCTTTGTCAAAACACAACCTTAACATCATAGTGCATCCTATGTGGATTCATATTAGTCATAATATTCCATCATCAACAAAATATACATTCTTCTATAATCTAAATAACATCAATTTGACCCATTTCCAACAAACAAACCATCACTTATATACATGAATTTCAAACCTCAATACCTCACCATCATAAAGAACATTCCAATAATCACTAATCCAAAAAACTTAGGTTTTAATATTCTCCTCATTTGGGATTATTTAGAGCCCATAGTGTCTTAAAGTACCGCAGTGATATTCAAAAAAAAGATAAAAATAATATTAATCAACTTTCACTCTATGACTACACAAGTTATACTCAATGTAGAAAAAAAGAGACAAATAAAGATATACATGGCTTAATACATGCCTTTAATCTTCAACCCTAAAATTATATAAAATTTAAAACCCCAACAGTATACCCCTAGATTCATCCATATAAATCTTCTACTTAGTCATCCATAAGGATTTTTTCTTTCCTAGTCTCATATGCCTAACTCCTCAATAGAGGAATTCCCCTTAATATGTGATTCATTATATTTCACTAATTGTTGATATCTTTGTTATTCCCTCATTATCAATTATAAATTACTTCTCATTTATTGTTAATTCATCAATTTATACCCCTTTAAATAATTAATGGAAAAAATGTAAACTTATACTAAGAACTAAATACCCATGTTTATTAAAATATATATAAGTAGTGGGGAATTTTTATTCCTCCTCAAGGGAAGGATTGTGGTATAACGTCAATACTCAACCAATTATTTTTAAATATTAATTTGGTTAAATATTTGATAATAATTTATTCTAATTAATGATTAATTCAAATATGATTCAAATTGATAATTCATTAACCCTACTTATCCCTAATTAAATAGTACATGGTGGATTAGTTCACTCATAACTCCTATGGAATCAAATAATCTTCTATACCATTTTCCCTTCTATGTTTTCTAGTAGGTTAGTTTGGTGGAGATTGAGTTCCATCACATTTTTCAGACTTCATTTCCCCTATCATTCTTGATGAGTTTTCTTTTATATCGCATTCCCCCCATATTTTACTTATCTTCTTGGTTTATCAATACTGTTTGTACTATTTATAAATCATCATTGCACTTTATTTTTATCCCTTTTCACAAAACCCTATTCTTATTCAATAAAAACGATTTTTAATATGTTTAGGTATTGTGATTATGGTTACGATCGATGTATATTCGTCATGTTTTTCACGTGTTTTTGGTTTATTTTATATATTTTTTATATATTATTAACCATTATATCTTATTTTATACCCTTATTTATAAACCCACTATGTAATACCCCACTTAAATTTGGAACAAGGTAGATCTTAAGGAGGCTTGGGATGTTGTTATAGATTATATTAATAGTGGTTACCACCATGGTATTTTTCCAGGCCATCATATTCCTTTCTATGATTTTTTTTCTTCCAATTTTCCTATTTTTTGTTTGTTATTAGGTTTTATGTTAGTTCTTTCTATATTTTGAGGATATTATGAGGTAATGTATTGTTTATATTACTCTATATTTTCATCATTTAGTTTTATAGTATTTCCATCTCTATTTATTTACTAGATAGTTTCATGGAAAGGAAGATAAAATGGTATTCTCGATTGAGGGAGCACATTTATAGTGGGGTGGGAGACTATTATAAAGTTCATGTTGTTCGAGCACATGAATGTTAAGTATAGCGACTGTTGGAATATGAATTAAATCATTATTTGGGTTTGTAGGTTTATTTTGATTGTCTGAATTACTTTCTAGATTAATGGTTTTTATTCTATTAACATAGTTATTTCTGTATGGAGATGGTTGAGTATGAATTGATTCAAAGAAATGGTTATTGTTATTTATATTTATTATTTGAGTTGTTTTTTTGGTTTAGTGGCGATGTTTGTTATTTATCTAATAAATGTATGATGGATGTTGCTTATGGTTTGTTCAGTGGTACAATTTTCTATTGGTTCATAATTTATTGAGAAGAATATGGGTGAGACATATTGAGATGATGGGTTTTGTGGTGAATGGTATGGGTTATTTCTTTTCATCCTTGGGCTTCATAGAGAATAAACATACAATTTATTCTCAAATATTGTTTTCTTAATTTGATTGTAATGGAAATCTGGCTAGCACCTTGGTATTTAGAAGTCCAATATTTTTTATATTTATCTTATGTATATGTTTTTCTATGAATTTTGTTGGAATAATTTTATTTTTATGTAATTAGATTCCACTAACCCTAAAGTGGTCATTTGAAAATAATATGGTACTTTATCTTGATGTTTCATGTGAAAGAGTTTTACAGAGGTGCTCCATACCCAAACTCCCAAATATGATGCTAAAAACACTTACCTAACACATAGACTCTGATACCAAGTGAGATGTACCAAGATAAGCATAACTTTATTTATAACATTTAAATATTTAAAACATTATATCTCATAATAAAATAACAATTCCAAAAAAACAAGTTTTAGTGTTTTTTAGGACTGACTACATAAAAAAATTATTTTATGATACTTGTGAATGTTTTTCCATAACTGAGAAACACTATAACCCCTTCTAGAATTCTCATAAGTTATACTCTTCTTTAATACATGGGTAATGAAAACATAAGAAAGGTTTGAGTTAAAATAAAAAAATAAGGTAAAACTTATCAACACGTCATCAATAATTAGATAATAATAATATTTGAAAATATGAGTAGGGGAAAAATATCTTATTAAAAAGAATATAAAACATTAATAATTCTCTATAATTCCTGATATAATTATGGTAAATCTCATATGAACAAAGTTATACCATTTCAAAAGAGTGAAGATTAAAGATATAATAAACATGATACATGGAGCATATTCATTGACATATGGCATCGAAATGTAATATTTTTTATGGTTTGGTCTGATAGGAATATGATAGAAGGTATAGAGGGGGTATATAACAAATTAATATTTCTTAAATGAATTTAATAATTATTTTAATTAATTATAAAATTTAATTAATAGAGTTAATTTGTAGTTTAATAAAATAATATTCACCATGATGTTTTTTATAATTATTCAGTCCAAAGTGGACCTAGTATTCTTTTATACCTCTCTACCTGGTGATAGATACGTTGGGAACTTCTTGATTTTTAAAGGGGAATCATAACTTGTTTAAAAAATTTTATTAATAGTGGATTAATAGACAGAAATAGAAAAATTTCAGCCCTAACTTCAGATACTGGGAGTTCCACTACAAATGGTCCTAGAATTTGAATCATATAGTCATAACCTAATGAAAGAAAATTATTTTGTTGTAAAAGCATAAACAAAAAAGGGAATGTACATGTGATAAATTGGAAATAGTGCTACAAACATAAGATATTGGAACAAAAGTGAAGATAAAATGATGGAATAACATGTACTAGTCCTTGAGTAAACGATCATATTATCTCTTAAAGGATTTATAATTTTAAGAAGATGTTATTTGGCACTTTAGAGATTGTCCCGATAATGAAACAACAATGTCAAAAGAAATTGCATATTGTAAAACACAATGAAATTTCTAAACATTATTCTAAATAAAAAATGGGGTGGAAAAGATGCTACCACTTACTATTCCATACATTATCTGAGTCCATTATATAGATTCTTCATAACTTAAAATAGATACAGATCTCTTGTAAAGGGATAAAATAATTTAAAATAATGAGAAAAAATTCAATGATAAATCATGTTGTGATAATACAGTTTCCAATAATATCGAACCAAATAAAAAAAAATTAAATATATCATTTGAATTATTAGAAGAGGTTAAAAAAAATAAATCATTGAATATACCTTTATATAACATATTAAATTATTTCCATAAATATTACATAAAAAATTTATGTAAATAAAACAACATGATATCATTTTGTTTAAATGCATAAAAAATGTACATAAATTTAATGGCTAAAAAAACATTGGAAATATTAAAAAATATTAGTAAATAATTTGAAAACATATATACTCAACGATTTAATCAATAATAATTTATTTCAACAAATTATGTATTTTTTAAGAAACATGAATAATAAATTAAAATAAATTTTAAAACTAGTTTTTAAAAAATAAAAACAATTTTCAGAAACCAAATATAATTAACAATTAACTAAAAGTTAGTGAAAATAATTAAAATAATTATTATACTCATTAAACAATTAAAAAACAAAAAACATAGTATCATATAATTTTCTTGCTAATTAAATTAATAGTTGGTTGCTTAAAATATTACCTAGTGGTGGCAAGATATTTCCACTATGACATTGAAAATAGGTGCTACATTCAATGTTGAATGGTTATACCATAATAGGGTTATTTATCTGATATTGTATCCCCAGTTTTACCATTAATAAAGGACCTTTCAATGTATGCTGTATAGCAATGAATCCATCGTGTGATCTTGGAACTATGCTGGATCAGAACTACCATAATGGTAAAATATTGTTCCATTCGTAGTGGAGATATCATATTTGAATGGTACTTACTTTTGTGGGATGAATGAATACTATTGATGAATAGATCCACCATGAATACAAAGAATATATACCGTTGTTGTAAATCTACATTGTTTGAGAAATCAACTGTTGGAAGGAATTCTACCATTTCATTAAGCATTAAAGTGGAAGAAGTGATCTACCCTCGATCGATAGATAAAATTCCATACCTATGAATCCACTATCATAAATAAATTTTGTTATAATTAAAAAACATTAGTGTTACATTCAACTGAAATTAGAGGATGTAGTTCAAGCTAGAAAAGTGATCACGTATGGTGTGATGCTTCATTTAAGAAGATGAAGTCATGCCTAAATGGCGTGGCATGATTTCTTCAGGGTTCTACTATTTGACCAGAGTATCTAATAGTGCTATTGAGGTATAAGAAGATTTGATGAAGAGTGATACCATGGTGGAAATCTGGTTCAAGGTGTTCCTTTGGAAAAAATGTTGAAACATCTATGCATGATGATCAAGGAGATGGTGAATAGAGTTTCATCATTTCATGTGGTAATTTAAGTGAATTTTAACCCTTCTAAATATCATATTCAGATGTTGTTCTATAAGACTTAAATTTATATAATTATATGTTTTTAAAACATATAAAATTATAATCAAACATTTATATCATGATATTTCATTAAAAAATAGTGTAAAAACAAAAATCAAATATATATATAAAATAACTAAAATTTTACAGAACTCTGACCATTTTTTGAGTTATCTAAATGGAATTTTTGCTAGTTTACTTATTTTATTGTAATTTAAAAAATTAATTACCTTTCTAACTCAATAAACAACATCAAATTCCAATTCATATCTAAATATATATCATTGAAATAAAAAATTACGAATTCTGAGAATTTCATAATTCCATAACAGTTTCTTAAATATCAGTAAATTTTTAGACCAATAAAAAACAAATTTACACATCCATTTATTTTAATTAAATGAAATTAAATATATTATCAATCCAAAAGAACAATTTTCCTGAGAACTGATCTATATAACTCAAATTATAATAGAATATTTAAAGAAACATTAAAACACTATAAAATGAAAAATATTACTTAAACAAAATTTATACAATACGTTAAGATAAAATTCTATCATTTTAGAGAATGAATTAGAATATTTCACAATTTAATAAAAGCTATAAAACATATAATATTTCAAATTAAATAGTAATTTTAACATTAAAATAACTTTAGATTAAGATACAATTAAAAATAGTGATCTACTCAATATAATATTGATATAAAATAATGGGTAGTCTTTTGAATATTCAAAAATATAAACAAACTACATGCAATTATACAAAATATAAATACATAAAAGAACATGAAAAAAATATTCCACTTTTTGATTTATTAAATAACTAAACATTTAAAACAATGAACATTTTGTATTCTACCACTTTTGTAAATAAACAAAAAGATAAGAAAAAAACTCCCTCAATACATATTCCAAGACAAAATAATTAAGTTTCTAACTTACCAAGATCAAATTTAATTTTTTCAATATAATCTTTGTCTAAATAATAATAATGTATATATGAAAGCCGATTCTTGATAGCGGTAAATTATAAAAAATATCACCCTTATTCACATGATATCTAATAAAATTAAATCTATGGTTGATAAGAATTGTTATAGAATATTTTTATAGATTTCTATAAATACAAATTGTATATGTGTTATGACACAAAATGTGAAATCTATCAAGATTAATATCAAAATAACAAAAAAAATTCTCAATCCATATGATTTGAGAAGAATAACTAGTTGTGGATATGTACTCAAAATCTAGAATGAATAGATAAATAGATAATTTTTCTTAGAAGTCCAAGAAATTAAAAATTTTACCAGAAAATTACAAATAACTGATTTTTTTTCTGTTTATTTTACAACCATCGTAATCAGATTCAGAATAAGATACTAAAAAATAACATTTATTCTTATTATAAAACCAACAAAAATTTACAGTTCTGTTAAAATATCTACATATTTATTTGATTTCATTAATATGAATGTCATTAATATCAGCTAAATATCATTAACATAATCCAACACTAAACATGATATTTTGTCTCTATGAAGTTAACATATCGTGATACCTTTGAGGCGTCTATAAAATTTAATATCAATAGACTTTGCATATGCATCATCACTTAATTTGTAGAACCCACTGTTTTGGGTATGTAAATATTTACTTATAATTTTTAAGTAAATAAAGTATAAGGGTGAAGTTTGGGAGTGCTTGAGGGACTTTTAAAGATTTTTTGGAATTATTTATAGGTGTTCAGATAGTGCACGGTTTGTGGAAACTATACAACACTTCTAGAAAATCATGCACAATGAAACAAGGGATAATGGGGATGAACACGAGATGTGCATGGTATGTCTAAACCATGTTAGGATTCCATTAAAGGGTCATCCTCAAGGAAGTTTCTAACACATGGTTAGGGTATGATTTTCCAAATAGTGCTACTAAACCGTGCGTGGGTCAAAACAACCTCCTTAAAAAGTGGTTCTAACACGTTTTTCAAATTAACCCATTATTTTTTCCCCTATGTAGCTGTAAATCTGTATTTTTCTTCTCCAAAGGTTATGAAATTTTCTTCCATTGATCCAGAGGCAATCTAAAGGATTCCCTTGGTTATTAAGAGATGATTCTTCCTGGCATGTGATCGTACTTCATCCTTCTTGATTTTCTTCATAGATCTACACAATCCCTTTTCTATTTTTCTAAGATCTACACCTACTATGGGTAGATCTATGGTTTTTTATTCCAAATAAATTTATATTTGGTGTTATTATAATAGGGTAAGAGATATATGATGAGTTTGTGATGTTTTAACCCAGTTTTGATGGCGTTCTATATCCATTTATCATTTTTTCCATAACTCTTGAGGTAAGTGGATTCACTCTCAACTCCTATTACTATAATTGATTGTCATAGTTTAAAATTTATGTATTTGATTGAAATTGGTTTTGAAATATTTTTTCGAAGGGCATTATAAATATTCTTTAGTAATGATTTATGGTTTTCAATGAAATAGTGTAATTGTGGTAATTTAATGTGAAAAGTGATTTAGTTTTCATGGTTTTAAAATGGATGTTTTAAAATATGGTTTTGATGGAATTTTGAAATGTCTTGTTTTAAAAATGGGTTTTCAATAAAAAAAAAGTCTTTTATTGAAAGGGTTTTGGCATGTTAGTATTAACATGGTTTTGGGTATTATTGGTGTGCATGTTCATTTCACATTTATAAGACATGGTTCAAATGTGACCTTGTACTCCGTGCCAAAGGTGTAATGGAACATGGGATATAATTTCCTATTGACAACATGGTAGATTGACAAGAGACTACTTAGCAGTATTGAAATTTCATAACAAGGACTTCATAGTTAGTGTTGTGTTCATGAGAAACAAATTAGTTATGACAAATGAGACTTTTGAAATGGATTTTAAGTCATTATTTGGATATTTTATTAAAAATAGTTTTTTCTAGAAAATTGTTTTGGATCACACCAACTTATATTTGGTTATGAAATGTTTTAGTACTTGTTTATATTTAGTTATAAACTATTTTTGATATTGTTTTATTTAAACTATTTTTAATAAATGTTATTAACTCTTCAATAATAGTGTATTGAGTAGAGATGTCATTGGGGAAATTATATTTAGTCTTAGTACTCACCCCTACTTTGGAACATTGGTTATTTTATATATGTCATCTACTAGGACATGGGAAAAGGTAATGTATCACATGTCTTTAAAACTTCTTCATGTACATGGGCCTTTTGGTAAAGATGGAGCATGGAGCGTGTAGAGCATGGATTATTGTGGGCGTCTTGGAGTTTTATTAGTTTATCTTCCACTGTTTACTTTTCTATTATAGTATTCCACTGTGGTACTTTGTTTTTAGTTTTATTTTGAAAAATTAAATAATTTTTTGTCTATAATGGTTATCATTCATCATTTAATGATTTTTTTTCATTTTGATGGCTTAGTTAGTTTAATATTAATTGTAAAATCATCCCCACATGTATTGAAGCCCTTAAAAATTTATTTATAGCCTTTAACACCTTAGTTATCCTTTAGGGTCAAGTAGTAGTCTCTATCCTTCTAAAGCCATTAAGAAGTAGAAGGATGTTACAAATGTTATCAGTTTTGTTTGGTCCAAAATCCTGTTTGAAACAAATAGTATTAGTTTTGTTGTGTCTAAAAGAATGTTTGAAGTAAATGGTATCACCTTGTTATATTAGTTACTGAACAATTGGTCTTAATTTTTCTCTATTTTGGAGTTCAATTCATTTGTATCTATTCCTTGGGTTCAGATATTAGAAATTAGTATGTTTTTCAGGACATGAAATATATAGAATAGGAAGATGTAGCTAAATGTTTTATGGTAATCTTCAAGTTAATAGGTATTTTGAACATAATTGTTTTCTAGACACTTTTAGCATATTGGAATCTCATTATCATTAGTTTATCCAATGAGATGGTCATGAAATGAATTATAAGAATAAATTCCCACTATGATTTTATATTTCATTTCGAGTAATGATATATGATTTGATGCAATGTGTAGATTCTTGAAAAATGTGACATTTATTTTCAAATGAAAGACTTTGAAAAGAGATTAGTTGGCATATTTTAAAAATAGTTTGATTTTAAACAGTGGATAGAAAATTTTTTAATGATTGTTTAACATGGAAAAGTATGATTTTTGAAATAATATTCATGATAGTTGATGTGATAGAATTTTAAATGAAAATACTTCAATTTCTAGAGTGTGATACTTATGGTGTTTGTTGATCATGTAGAAAATGGCACCCATTAGGTGTTATAGAAACCAACCAGAAGAAACTATGGATAATGTGGTCTCACCTGAGCCATAGGTGAACCAACAACCAGTTTTGAGTATCTTCTAGGCATTCCATGTTGTATACATAGGGAACCATATGGATAATCCAAGACAAGTGAATCATTCCATCCAATTCAAAAAACATAATCCATCCATCTTTAGGGGTGATTCCGAACCATAAAAGGAAGAGGAATGGATAAAAAAGATGAATCATATCTTTGATTTCATCAGCACAGTATCTGAGGTAAACATAAAATAGGTGACGTCTATGCTCGAGGATCCTTGATGCCAATGGTGGAAATTGTAGGTACACACAAAAGTGGATCAAGGCCTGGGTTGGAAGGATTTTAAAGAATTTATCAACAAAAAATTATATCCCCAGATGTTCAAGATTCAAAGGATGATATAATTTTTCATCTTGGAATAATGAAATATCTCGATTATCGAGTTTTCATCTAAATTCATTAATTTATTGTGCTATTAACCCTATGTTTTTAATATTTCAGCCTGAGAGGCATTTATCTTTGAATCGGGGAAAAGGTATGAGATTCACTCAAAGATTAATGTTCCATGCATTACTTACTATACTGATATGGTCAGTAGATAAATAGTGATAGAACAAGAAATATCAGGTTCCATGTGAAGAGGAATTTTTTTTGATACCCACGAGAAATGGTAGAAACTCTAATACTGAAAGAAAGTGGAAGAGAGACAACTACTTATAAGGGGAGAGCGAGAATCAGAATCAGACGGTTGGATCAGTGAATCTTCCTTAGAGACCCACAAAAAAATAAGGACGTTTCCAATGTGGTTCATTCAACCACATGAAGTGATAGTATACATCACCATAAATATGATGCCATAATTAACAAAATATGGGACATTTTAAGCACAATTGTCACAGTGATCCATGTTTTGGTTATCAAGACACTTCTTGGGTTTCATATGCTTGGACGGAGTGATGAATGAATAGTTAGTCTTATCATCATAGTAGAGATATCAATGGTGATTCTAGGAATTCCATGACTCCTTAGAAATGGAAATATGAGTATGGAAATAAGGGCCAAAGTGTAGTGACGAAGCAATTATATGGAGCTGATCAAATGACTGTGGAATATCAGGCTGGGCCATCAATGGTGAAAGGTTTGATTTTTTTGAATTATAACTTTATAAACACGTTGTTTGACACTATTTCATCTCATTACATCATTTCTTATCATGTTTTTTATTTTCTATGTATAAAACATGACATGATACCATCTGTGATAAAACATATAACTTATCTTGGTCAAAGAGAATGTTGAGCCTTAATTTGTAGAGAATGTTCTAAAACTTATAATAAAGCTCACCTGAAATGGGATTTATCAGTGTTGGAGATGGATTTTTCTGGTACAAACAGGGGTTCAGGTTGGTTTACAACATTCAAGGTTGACATAGACTATTATAGAAGAATAGTTAGATTCACAATCGAGTATGACACAGAGCATCTCTTCAGAGGAGAAACGGTTGTAATGATAGGTGAAATAGCCTTGTTGGCACCAGTTGTGGGAAACATTTCTTACCAATTGGTGATGTTTACTTTTCTATTGATGGAATACATTGAAGATCATAGTTTCCCAACAATAATGGATCAATTTCTAGATGTTTTTTAAAATAACTTCTCAGGGTTACCATCTATAAGGGATGTGGATTTTACGATTGATATCCATATAGGGACCTTTCTGATTTCCATTCTGTCTTATAGGATGACACCAATAGAATTAAGGGAGTTAAAAGTGTAGTTGGAAGAGTAATCAAATAAGTGATTCATTTGGTCAAGAACATATTTATGGGCATCACTAGTCTTTGTTCAGAAAAAATATAAAACTCTTCACCTTTGTTTCAATTGTTTTAATCTTAAACAAGTTATGATAAAGATTATATATCAAATTATATCCATTTATGATATTTTCAATAAATTTTAGGGGGCTTAGTAGTTATATAAAATCGACTTGATATTAGGATATCACCAATTTCATGTTCGAAAGGAGGATATTTTGAAGATATATTTTAGAAGCAGATATGAACATTATGAATATGTGGTAATTCATTTTGGTCGTACAAATGAGGAAAAAATATTTATGGAATTGATGAATTAGATATTTCAAAGATATTTGGATTCTTTTCTTAGGGTGTTTTTGGATGACATATTAGTGTATTCAAGGATGATGGATAATCATGACCAATATTTGGTGAAAATTTCGGAAATCTTGAGAGACCTTCATTTGTATGCCAAATAATCAAATTATGATTTTTGGATATAAGAGGTATTATTTCATGGCCATGTAATTTCTGAAAAATGTTTTTATATTGATCCATAAAAGATATAAGTTTTTATCACATGGAAACTTACAAATAATGTATATGAGATATGAAATTTTCTTGGTGTAGATGGTTATTACTAACTATTTGTTCATGAATTTTCACGGCTAGACTCGCTAATTACATCTTGGACAAAGAATAATGTTTCATTATGAGGGAATATATAATTCCAATAATATTTTAAAGATCTAAAAGTTCACCTCACATCACCACCTATCTTGATACTTCTGGAATTAGGATATGGGTTCGTGGTGTACTACGATTCTTCAAGATATGGGTTGGGGTGCGTTCTCAAGCAAGGAGATAATATTGTGGCTTATGGCTGAATGTAGTTGAGTGTGTATGAGAATAATTATCCAATACATCATTTTTATTTTGTTTTATTTGAATATTTCTTGAAGAGTTGCCGTTATTATATCTTTGGTGAGAAATTTATTGTTTTCAAAGATCATAATATTTTGAATCATATTTTCTGACACTGAGATTTGAATCTGAGATAAAGAATATGGATGGAGTATCTCTAGATGTTCTACATTGACATGATGTATACATTGGGTAAAGGAAATACGATGGAATATGCATTAAGAAGAAATTCATATGCTCAGATAGAAAAATAAGCTTTATATGAATCATAATTGATGTCGGTCCTATTCGAAATGCATGTGGAATATTAAGATCGATGTGATATTGATTTTTTTCCATTTTTTCTTGTTAATGGTTCTTTGAAGATGACAAAGTAAGCACAAAAAATAGATGATGAACGTGTTTCAATGAGTTCAAAACTCAATGGTGTGGAGACCATATATGGTTGGAAGTCAGATGAGAGTTTAATGTTGTGGTTTAGGAATTAGATGGTAGTACCTATGGATTTTCAAGATAAAATTATCAGTTCTTATCACCATTTGATATGGGTTGTTCCTACTAAAATATAAAATATGTACAAGGCATTGAAGAAACTATTTTGTTGGAATGGTTTGAAACTAAAGGTGTATGAGTTTTTTTAAGTGAATAACTTTATAGATAGTTAATGTAGAACATCAGAGACCAGTAGGTATTTTGGTGTCTGTTCCTATCCACGTTTGGAAGTGGGAGAAGATAGCTATAGATTTTATCACAGGTCTCCCAATAATAGTTTAGAAAAACGATGGTATATTTGTTATTGTGGATCATTTTTTCATGTCAAATCATTTCACCTCTATTCGTGTAACTCACACTATGGAGGATCTGTACAAAATCTATATTATAGAAATGGTTAAAAAACATAGAAATATTGTTTCAATCGTATCTGGATGGGATCCTAGTTTCACATTTCATTTTTGAAAATCATTATAGAATTCCCTTGGTACTCAATAGAATATGAGTATGGTGTATCATCCTAAGACATATGGGAAATCCAAAATGATGATTTGAACATTGGAATACATTCTGTGGGCTTGTGTAATAAATTTTAGTGGCTCATGGGAAGAGCACATACCATTGGTGGAATTCTCTTATAACAACAACTATGATGCCACAATATACAAGTCTCCTTTTGAAGCATTATGCTGGAATAATTATTGTTCTACACTTTAATGGGTGGAGATAGGTGAAACATCAGCAGTTGGGGTGAGACTTGTCGAAGAAACAATATATATGATTTAGTAGATCATAATGAGAATGTAGATGGCTCAATGTCATCAAAAATCATTGGCGGATCATCCTCGACGGTCATTGTAATTTTTGGTGTGAAATAAGGTGTTCTTAAAAATTTATCCAAGGCTTGGAAATTGTCATTTTAAAATGTAGGGAAAGTTATCTCCTTGATACACTGGGATTTTTGAGATACTGGAATGGTTTTTAGAAGTAAATCATTGGTTAGAATTTACTCCAGGGTTTAGTGCATTGCATATTTTGTTCCACATATATCAGTTGAAAAAGTGTCAATCAAATCCTGACCATGGGATCAAATGGGATCACGTTGACCTAGAGTTGGATGCTTTTTTGGTGAATATCCTAGTATAGATTGTGTATAGGAAAGATTATGTCTTGTGTGATGGCCCCCAGAACACCATGAGAGAAAAGGGGTGAATCAGGGTGTCAAATTTTACTTTTTAGAGTTCTAGATCTTTTTCCCACATTGGTAAGAACTTTTTAAATCTATTAGTCAAAATAAATTAAGGCTATAACACAACACTTTTACTTTGTTCAATGAAAAGGTCTATGCCCAAGGATAAAATGCCAATAGTGTTATGGACATACCTAAATCCACTAATCTTCCCTAGTTATCGAGTATAAGAGTTTGGTCACAGTCACTCTGTTCTAGGCACACTACCTTTAAGAATGTGTAGGGATAGCTCACCACATCCCTCAGAATAGTTCTGTAAACTCTATCTAACTCACTACTATGAGAGAGTTCTAAATTAGTTTATCGACTGGAATAACACTTAAATAGATGGACATTGGTGTAATTGTATTTTTCCATCACGAAACAGTACTTACATCAGTGACCTGAGTATATGCTCACTGAAATCCCCATCCACTCAACATTGATACTCAAAACATCCCTTTATAAATCCCCTTCGTGAAGCTCAACCCTTCACAGAGAACACCACATCACAGAGAACCAACCTTCGCGGGGATCACTGCCTCATATAGAAACCTACTTCACAAACCTCACTAAGTCTACATTGAACATCCCATCTTTTTGAAGTGACTTAAACATAGAATCATTGACTTAAATGAAAACAAGAATATTCTTTTCACATATCTCAAGATTGAAATGGATCTTTTCATCACAGAGCACCACTTAGAGAAGTTAGAGAGATTGTAAAATTTTCTATTTTAATTTCCCTCTAAATGGGTATGGGTGACCTTTTATTAATAGGTATGGTCAAATCTCTATGCTCTAGTTATTTATGAGTGAAATTCAGATCGGTCAAAATTTCTATGCAATTCTACCTCCATCTCACAAAGCTCTGCTAAAATTCCCAATTCGCAGAGTTCGTGATAACCGCAAAGAAACACCATCTCAAATCACAATGCTTTATTACTTTGAGATACTCATGGAAATATTTATTAAGAACATGCCTTTACAGATAAATAAAATATTTATTCTAGAAGAATATATTTTATGAATATAAAATATAAAACTATCGTAATCATAGATCCCACCATCTTATTTTTTTAAATCTTGGCGAAACACAACTCAAGAATCCCATCGCTTTGAAACTTCTACCTTTTCCATATTTTCATAAGGCCTCCAAGAAGAACCACCTTTCACAATGCTTTCCATTCTCTAAATTTTGGACCCAAAATTTTGGCAAACATTGGGAAACAATGTCACCTTCAAAACTGATTTTGGATTGAACTGTATGACCCATTTCCTTGTAATATCCCTATGAATCCATGAGAGTATTGATAACAAACACAAAAACCATGCTTTTTTTCTCAATTAATATCTTGGGTTCCATCATTGTGTGGAAAAATCATTGGTCATGTGTGGTTTTTATGACAACATGGTTATATTCATGAAAAGACATGGATATTTGAAAAAAGAAATGAAAGAGAAATGCCTGGAACTCTTTCAGGGAAATGGTGGTTTTATACATTCTAGGGAAGAAAATACCAATGGTGGGGAGAATATATCACCCCCATTTTAGGTTACATAACCCATTCTTAATGATTTAGAATTATCTAATATAAAAGGGTGAGGTTTGGGATATTTTTGGTGACTTTTGAAGTGTTTTGGGATTCTCTAAAAGTGCACGGGAAGTGCATAGTTTGTGGAAACCGTGAACCACATACCAGAAACCATGCACAGTGAGACATGGGATAAAGGGGATGTGCACAATATGTACACAGTTTTTCCAAACCATGTGAGTATACTATTTGAGGGTTGTCCTCAAGTTAGTGTCTAACACATAGTTAGTACACCGTTTGCCAAACCATGAATCTAAACCTTTTATTTGTCAAAACCTCCTCTTTAAAAGGGGGATAAAACATGTTTTTCACATTAACCCATTCTTTTTCCCAATACACATTCTTAACTTAGTATTTTACATCCCCAAAGGCCATGGAAGTTTCTCCCACAGATCCATAGGCAATATGAAGGCTTCCCGTGGTTATTATAAGCCAATTATTAATGGCATGTGATCATCCTTCATCATTCTTGATGTTCTTCTTATATATGCTTATTCCATTCACTTGTTCTCAAATTTCAATTCTTGATGTGGGTAGATCAAATTTTCTTGATTCCAAAGAAGATTATATTTGGTTTTTTATGGTAGGGGGAGTGATCCAAGGTGAGTTCATGATGTTTTAACCCGGATTTGTTCGCATTATTCATTTGTTTATTGTTTTATCCCAAACACTCGATGTAGGAAGCTTCAGTATAGACTTATCTTGATATAATTGATACTATTAGTTTCAAATTTACTATTTGATTTCAATTGTCTAGGAAAAATTGGTGCGAAGAAAGTTATAATTATTATTTAGTGATGATTTATGGTTTTTTGATGTGATTGTGGAATTTTGGTGATTAAATGAGAAAAGTAATTAAGTTTTCTGGATTTTTAAATGGATGTTTTAATATATGGGTTTTCTATATTTTTGAAACGGGTTTTCAGAAACACAAGATTTCAAAAAATAATGGGGTTTTATTGAAATTGTTTTTGTTGGTTTATTATGGATACTCATGCGTGTTCTCTACTATATTTCTATGTGTATGTGTTTCATCTCATATGATGTTTTCTTTTATATTCTGCAGCCCGACAATAAGCATGGTTGTTGTAGGTTGTATACCTCATACTTTTAAAACCCCAATTAATATTTTCTACAAAAAGAATTAATTTAATTAGTTTCATTATAACAATAAAATATGACCATTAGATATAATTTTAAATAAAAGAAACATTAAATAGTTTATTAGTGAGTCCACTTTCGGTGAGTCATTATATTGGTGAATCCTTCATTGGTGAGTCCTTATCTTGGTTTATGTGACTCATTATATCAGTGAGTCATTCTATCAGTTTCTCCATGAGTCGGTTACTCAATGAGTTAGTGACTCAATGCATCAATAACTCATTTTTTATGTCAGTGACTCATTCCATCTATAAGTGTCCCATTTTTACGATTAGTGAGTCTCTTATCAGTGAGTCAGCTTGAATTGTTGGTGAGACATTCCTTATGTTAGTGAGACATTCCTTCAGTCGATGAGACACTCCTTTTGTCGGTGAGATATTCATTCTATTGGTGAGAAATTAATTCTATCGACGATACAATCCTTTTTTAGTGTCTTAGTTGAACTATCCGGGATGCATTTACCCAGTTGGTATCATTGAGTTAGTTTGTGCGGTTGGTGTCTGTTACTCATATAAATCCAATTTTTCTGTTTTAACTATCTTATAACATAAATTTATATAGAATGTGGTAAATATAAATTTGATCATATATAATCATAATTAAATATTTTTAAACATAAATATACATGATTGAAATGATTGGACATTATTAGACATGATTTGTGATTATTAAAACCCTTGAGGGGCCAACAATCATTTATGGAAAAAAAATATCCCCCTTTTTTGATGATCACAAATCATGGAATTATAAATTAAAATTAGTTTATGATTAAAATAATCATCCCACTTACAATCCCCCATTACATTTTTTCTTAAAAAGTTTAAAATTTTTAATATAGGGATATGGTTCAGGGGTAAAAAAAAATAATGCCTGATTTTCTCCCCCTTTATCATAATTAGATTTAAAAAAGATAATGTCATTACTGTTGTTCTCCCCATTTTTTAATTATAAAAAAGACCAAAAAATAGTCAATATGAAAAAAATAATTAAAATAGGTATCAAAAGGATGAAATGGGAGATTATTGAATTTAAGAGATAAAGAAAGTACATAGTACAATAGAAGTACAAAATATCAATTAAATACATGAAATATTATAGACACTCAGCCCTATAAAAAAGTTATCCACACAACCACTGGGGATCCAGTTTTTCCTTTCCTTTATCAGAAAGATCTATATTTGGCATAGTGGGTGGAGGATGATTGACTAAAGAATCTGAATTAATTGTCAAGGGAGATAGTACAATAGATTTAGAAACATAGGGGGAAATGGTTGGTTTGGTCGAATCATTTGAATGGATCTTCAATATATGGATAGGCCAGATCTAGTTCAAATCATGTGAAACATACATAGATTGTGGAGGAGGCATTGAAGAAGTATGAGAGGAATGTGGTCTTCAAGGTGCAGTAGCTGGAAATACTATGGCTTCACTCTAAACAAAGAGATAATTCATCAAATTTATAATAATGTATGTGATTATCTCCCCACCATATTTCATTTCCTTTTCAAAATTGTCCTTATTCTCCCTAAACATGTCAAAATGAGGTTTGAATTCCTTCAATTTTTGAACTTGATCCTTAATAATTCTTGTCACTGAGAGAAATGTTAAATTCTATACAAAATATTTAAAATTACTTGTTAGATGATTTTTTTGTATAAATCCTATTGATGTAATTGTCCACTTGCTCCGTGATCTAAACATTGGCAGTTTCATCACATTTGGAGTAGAGCCTGAACATATCATGGACATGATTAGGGTTTTTTCTCAATTTTAGAAAGACTTTCTAAACCAGAGGCACTAAAAAATGCTATAATATCTTATTTAACCACATATTTAACTACTGCACTATCTAAATATTGAGAAGTAAGAGAAGAGGTATAATAAACAATAGAATATGTGGTGTGAGTCAAAATATCTATAAGAACTGTTTCCAAACATCTTTTATAATAAATAGTAAGAAGGTTTATGGTAGAATCTAAGGTACACATTTCATCTCCCAACTTGGTGTTGTTATCGACTATTTTTTCAGCTATCAAAATTATATTTTGTTGAATTATTGCTATAAATTGTTTTGAGACTAATTCAACATCATTCTATATTATATATACATTCTTAACTAGAGGATGAGCAGTATACACAGACTGCTTCTTCTCTTCAATAAAATCCTTTAAATAATTTACCTCATCACTTTGAGTAGGAATGGTCACAACTAGAGTTTAGAAATATTCCCTAATCGCTGAACACATTTTTTCCTTAAACTTTTCAATGTCATTTTTAGTAAAATAGAAACTAGTTAGGGTCTAATCCACTAATTTTCTTGAAAAAGGTATAAACACCACATAATTTTTATCTTTATAGTCCAAACCAATAGCTAAATATCAAAGAATCCTTTCCCATTAATACATAATTTCATCATCTAAAGGGGTGATTATTCCTTATCTCACTCCTCCAGCATAATGATCCATGTTAGCTTGATCTCTCATTTTATGAGGATCCCCCTCAACATGAGGTATTCTTCTAGAATTCATCAACTGTGGTGTATAGACTATATGAGCATCCACTAAATCATAAAGATCAATTGTTTTATCTTATACAGTAGGAGATTCTACCTAACTAGGAGGTTTCATATTTTTCCTTTTCCATAGGAACATTTTGTTCTATTGTTTCATCTTGATCATTAATAGGATGATCAGAGCCATTTTAACTTCCACTTCCGTCACCATTTTCTCCATCTCCATCATTTACATTATCTTATTTACTTAAATGATCATTTTATTAATTTCTTTTATCTTCATCTTCTTCACTTCTAGAGACACTTCCATTTTCTTCTTCTTTGTCTTCTTCTTCATTCCCTCTAGATTCATCTTATGAACCATTGGATCTTCTCACATAATCAATACATTGAAACCCTTATGTCTCCTCATCACCATTATCACCAATAGTTGGTTAGTATATCGGTATGTCCATAGGTGGACTAGGAATACCACATGACATTACCCTTGGAGTTTTAGTTGTATCTAGTTCACTCCTATCATCAACAAGAGACCTTTATACCCAATCAAGAGTAGAAAATTCTTCTTCATCTGAATAGACTCGTTCAACATATTTTTGGTCCTAGACCAGGGTCTACTATATATTTTGGACTAATGGAATGATCAACATGGTTTAATTTCTCATTATGATTTTACCCATCTCCAACCCATTCCTTTTTTAGTGGTTCCAATAAATTTTAATCCTTTTACATATATATTTTCTCAGATAGAAGCCACTACATGTAGAAAATTTCTCCTCATATTCACTCACTTAACCTTTCACTTGCATCATGGTAGATATCTACATTGTGTAGAAAAAGAGAATTGGTCTTAAAATAAGGCTTGATCATTTCACTAATACGAACTATCAGATATATACATAGGTTGACTTTAATTTAGTTCATCAAAAAATACACCAAATACATGTCCTGATACATTATTTATACAAACTCCCCTTTATTGGGACAAATCTGGGGCTGAATAAACATAAAAAGTTGCATACATTTACAATCTAGTTTAGAACATATATGCCTCCTGGGTTCTTTATTTTTATTCATCTCCTTTAGAGCTATCTCATAACTGAACAGATCACTTACAGGTGGGGAAGTTACTTTGTAGTCACCATAGATTCTATCGTGAGGTACATTAAGGAATTGTTCCCAATTCCTCGAAGAAAATGAAATTATATTTCTTTTTACAACTCACTTAACCCAGCATACCTTACATATTTCCAGGAGAAAATCAATATTAAAATAAAACTCATGGAAAAAATTCAAGTAATATGGGCTATCATTATCTGAAAACTAGTTTATCCATCCACGGTTCTGCAGTACCCTTAACAGTAATGATTTACATTGTAATAACCATTCATCAAGAAAATAATTTTCTTTTGTCACTATATTATTAGAAAGAGATGGATTAATAGGAGGAGATCCACTAGACTATCCTTTATTCATTTTCATGGGATGCAACTTGGCTAAAGATCCTCCAAGTGCACACTTCACTCTCTTCATTCTAATAGATCAGTGTGAAGGTTCGTAGGTGAAAGGCTGAGGGTAAAGAGAAAAGATAAAAGAGTGTAAGGGTTAAAAAGAGAGAGTGATTAATTGGGTGGATCAGATCCAATTTATATCATTTAGGTCTGAGGGATCTCAAATTCATATATCCAGTTCATGGAAATAAATGAAATAATGTCATTTTTTTTAAAACAAAAACAGATAAAACAGTGGGTTCTATTAGTGTCGACCTGATAATATCGACTTCAAACTATCGATGTCAGCATGAAATTAACAACATGAAACTATCATTGTCAGAATTATAGTATTGGCATGACACTATCAGTGTCAGCATGACAAAGTGATAGTGTTATCATGTCTTAGTGTGGCATGACAAATGTGTCAGCGTCAGCATGACATTGTCTGCATGAAATTTCCAATGTCAGCATAACATCTACACTCATTTTTCACAAAGAGTTATCAACATTGTGTCCTTATAAATTAATCATTTCTAATTCATGTTTGATGTAATTCATTATTTCAGAGTTCAATGGATTTTTGAATATGTCAACAAGCTGATGTTCAATGCCAATAAAATCTATCATTATATCTACTTTTTGTTAATTATATATAGAAGGTGATGTAATACATCAATATATTTTGTTCTAGAATGATATAAATGATTATTTGATATGTTTATACCACTTTAATTTTAATGATTTATAGGTACATGTCAAAATTGTAATCCCTAGACTAGTAATGTGTGTTTCATCCACAAAATCTCTACACAACAACAACCAGCAACTATGAATTTATCTTCTGTAGTAGATTATAAAACACAATTTCTCTTCTTACTACACCAAAAAACTAGATAATTTCCCAAAAAGTGACATGTTATAGAGGTGATTTTTTATATAACTTATAACCACTAGCATCATCATCAAAATAACTCAATAAATCCAAAGGTTTTCTTCTATGATAGGATAACCCTAAGTAGGTAGTATATTTGAGGTATTTAAAAGTTATTTAACATTAGATAAATGAGTCTCATTAGAATTATCTTGAAAATGATCACACATATACACAATAAACAAAATATCAAGAAAACAAGAGGTTTAATAGAGTATATTCCCAGTCATTCATATGTAAGTGGTTTGATCAAGAGGTTTACTATTTTCACTAAGATCCAACTTATAGGTGGTAGTCATTTGAGTATCAGTACTTCTTATACCATCAAATAGAAATATTTTTAAAATATATTTAGTATATATACATTGATCTAAAATAATACCTTTCTTATTTTGAATGATTCGAAATCCATTAATGAATTTTAGTTCCCCCATTACACTCATTTCAAATTCACTCTACATCATTTTTGAAAAATCATCACATAACGAATTTTTTGAAGATACAAAAATAATCACAGCATCATAGATTTTAACTACAAGAAAATATTTATAAATTAATTTTATAAAGATATTAAGATCATCTATACCTTTTTTAAAACAATTTAAAATAAGATAAGTACCGATCTGATCATACCACGCTCTTGGAGCATGTTTTAGACCATATAAATCATTTGTTAATTTAAAAACATGATTTTTAAAATGAGGGTTTCTAAAAATAGGGGTGTTTTAAAAAACATCCTTAAATATATATATCCATTTAGTAATGCACTCATAACATCCATTTGATATAGTTTGATATTGATATGAGATGCATATGCAAGAAATTTTCTAACAGCCTCAAGTTGAGAAACCTGTGAAAAAGTGTATTCATATTCATTGCTTTATTCTTGAATATATCATGTTCTACCAATCTAGATTTATTTTTTACAATATTACCAGATTCATCTACATTATTTTTAAGAACCCATTTGTTGACTATAGTCATTGTGTATTTGAATATATCTACATGTTTCAAGACATTGTTTCTTTTTGAATGATTTAATTATTCTTGCATAGACATCACCCAGAATTCATCATTGATGTTCTTAGGTTAAAGTTTTGACATAAATGATTTATGTTTAACCTAATTTCATAAAGAATATATATTATAAGTTCCCTTATCTAAATCTCTGACTACATCATATAAAGATTGATCTTAAGGGTTCTAACAGATCTAGAAAAAAGGGATAGTTATTTTCGATTCATCAGCTGGTTCAGGTTAATCATGACTAGAGTCTAGAGTATTATTAGAACTATATGATTTAACAAGCTTCTTAACAATAGAGTCAAATGTATTTTCACTTAGGTCCTAATTTGATAGATCATCATCAATATTTTAAAGAGGTGACTTGGGTTCATGTGGGTCTGTTTCATCAAATTTGACATGTATAAATTCTTACACACACTTAGTTATATTTTTAAAAACTCTATAGGAATTACTATAGATTTAATAACCTATAAATATTTCATCATCACTTTTTGATCAAAATCTATCAATATTGTTTTTTGTATTAAGGATATAAACTTTTCAACCAAAAAAATTACATACCTAAAATTGCGTTTCATAATATTCCATAGCTGATAGGTGTTGTCTTAATAATTGCTCTGAATAAGACTCTGTTTATTATATAATAAGTTGTGTTGATATATTCTTTCAAAAAATAGATATATATGTCATATTCATTAATAAAACCCTAGAATATCTCTTGTAAGGTTATAATTATTCTTACTAAAGCACCAATATGTTGGGGTGTCCTAGGCGCTGAGAAGTTATGACTATAGGCATTTTGTGAGAAAAAAGATTCAAAATCCTTGTTTTCAAACTCATAGACAAGGTCACTTCTTATTTTTTTAATTATATGTTCACAATGGTTTCCTACTATTTTAGTATACTTAATGATGTATAAGAATTCTTCACTTTTGGGATCTAGAAAAAAATTAAAAGTGTATCTAGAAAAGTCATAAACTATAACATAGACATAGTTCTTTCGATTAATAATATAAACTCTAGAAAATCCAAAAAAATCCAAGAGAACCAACAAAAGAGGATGAGAAGTTCAAACTTCCATCTTTGGATTGAAAGATATTTTATGTTGTTTACCCTTTTGACAAGGATTACAAACTTCGTTATTTCTAATTTCATGTTGGGGTAGATCCTTAACTAGTCAATTATTAGTAAGGTTCCTAAATGGGGGAATATTAAAATTAAATAATCTCTTATTCTAGAGACAAGACTCATTAAGAAAGGCACTTATGCCTAAAATATTTTTAGAAACTAAGGAATAAGAATTTAAAACATACACATTTTCATTTATAAAGGTTGTAAATATAAATTAAAATTTATAAATAAATACATTATATGAATCATTCTCGAATATTACATTAAAACCATCATCACAAAACTAAGAGATACAAATCAGATTGTACTTTAATCCATTAACTGAAAATTATATTGGAAAAATAAAACTGAATTAGAGTTACCAATTCAGAAAAGTCCAATTATTTTCCCTTTAGAATTATCACCAAATAAGACATGAACACCATATAACTTAATCCGATTCTTCAAGCATATATAATCTCATATAATGTGTCTTGAAAAGCACTATCTAAGTACCATAGACTTATACCTGAGATCTTCAAACAACACTACAATGAAAATAGAATTGAAAACAAAATTTTTTGGTACCTAGATTTTTTTAGGTTCAGAAACATTAGTAATAAGTGCTTTGGGGACTCACATTTGTTTCATTGGTTTCCTATAAATAGTTTGTAATGTATTTAAAAAAAAATTTATTTGGTCGAGAAAATATTGAACTAGTTGAATAAGTTTCATGGATGGAACATACAATTTTTTTCCAGAACTAGGAATAAAACTAGATTTTCTAGATTTAGATATAAAATTAATTTTGATTAAATTAATTTTACCAGATTGATATCCAATACCACTAGTGTATTTGGGTGTATACTTTTTACAAATTATTTGAACAAGGATATCTTCTCCATTGTTAAACTTTTATAAATCATTTTTAAATTGCTCTTGGACAATTTAATCTCGTTGTTTTCTTTGAGAAATTGATAATTATTTTCCTTTTATATGGTATTATATTCATCAATAGTAGAGGTAATATCATTATGTTTCATTAAATCTTTATTCTTATTTTAAATTCATTACATATATCTTAAAGGATTTGGAAATATGAAAATACTTACTCATTTTTCATATTTTTGGAATCAATTTTGTCTCGAAAATAATAAGAATTATGTACATGATACTCAAGGGCTACCTCATATGTGTTTTTCATGAAACACATGTTCTAATTATCACCTTTATCATCATGTGATGATTCTGACTCACTGGATCTATCCTCGTAAGCACTCCTTGTGTCCTTCATTTCCTTGTTTCATATTTTATCTTTGTTCTCATATTTATTATTATATATTAACATGGGTCAATTATAATTTACATGTCCTCTTATATTACATTAAAAAGAAACTATTTCATTATAGTTATCATTCCTTTTCCAATCCTTTTTTAACATTCCCTTATTAGCAAAATTACCTTTGTATCCAGGCTTCCTGAGAAATGTCTTCTTTCTATAAAACATTTTAAACCTTCTTGCTAATTGATCCATTTACTCATCACTATCAGATGGTGTATCTTCATCAATTCTACTGTCGAAATGAGTTTAAATACTTTCCTTTCCATTATTTGGGGAAGTAGAGGTCTTGAAATCCATTAAATTTCTCTTTGGTTCATCCTACTCCCCCTTATTGACCTTTTATTCTTCATCATACATCATCATATTTTCGATTTTCTCCTTAATTGGATACGTAATGATATCACATGATTCTATAATTAATACTGAGGTTCCTCTTCATCTTCTGGGTAGAAATCATTATATAGACATTATTTTTTCTTTTGCATCCACTGTCATTCCATTAGTACTCATTTTATTGACTATTTTGTTGAAACTGGGATACATATTAGAAATGGGTTCATTAGGATTCATCATGAAAGTATCATTCTTTATAGTATACGTATTAAGTTTAATTTATTTTACATTTTTGGTTCCTTCTTGTGAAATACCTAAGGTATCTGAAATTTCATTCGAAAATATACGAGTAGATACTCTATTAAAATCTTTATCCCACAAATCACAAAACAAAGAATCAAGATTATTGTAAGTAGTTTTTTTTGGAATCACTCCATGTATTTTTTTGTATTTAGTATATTATAATTATATTCTGTTATATTTAAAATACCAAATCCCAAACTTTCTATGTTCATTTTCATTTTAATCTTCCCCTGGGAATAATTTTTAACACGAATGTAGGGAGGCTTGTGGGTAACAGAACCTTCCTATCTATTATCTATAATGTAGAATAAAAAAATATGTTTTTAAAGTGAAAAAAATTTATAACTAACTTAATTTTAGATATTTTTAAAATGCAAATATATTCAATGTTGAAAAGATTTAAAATATTTGAAAAAATTTGACACTAGAAGATTAGAAACTCCTTTGATACCAAATCATGGTTAGAGTAGTACACTCAAGATTGTTGATAATTGAGTTCCTATATATTTTTTTATTAAAAAGAATTATTTGAAAAATTCTCCAAATTTAAAAAATAGGACCACCCATTTAATTGAGGAAATAAATTTATAATAGTCTGAATATTCAATTAATTTCTTAGAAGATTGATTATCTCTCAATTATAAGAATTTTAGATATTGATATAACTTTTGAAATTAATTTACAAAACCAAAAAAGTTATAAATAATATCTAAAACTAACTATTAAAGTGAAACATAGTTCTCTGAATTATGATTTAAAATAGAGTAATATAAATTTGAGAACATAGATGATTAATAGAAGAGTCTCAGTACCAACTTGAGACTTAGTCCTCTCCACTTGGTGATCACCTTCCACAAAGAAATATATATAAATCATTGATCCAAACCCTAGATCGGGGTTTAAAAAAATAGTATACAAACAATCCAGGCCATAATACCTCTACCATATTTCTATGTGGGAACTAAAACAGCCTGGTCACATAGGACCTCTACCACTGTTCTATGTGGGATATAATAGGTGTAAAAAATATATTTGTGTGAGGATATATTGTATCATTCATTTTTGTGTCGGAGACAGTGTGTGTTTTACATACATATGCACACACAGATCGAAATGTAGTGAAAATGCACAAAAAACAAGAAACGTAAATAATGAGATAGAGTTTAGAAGGATTTTTTATGTGAAATATAGATATAGACACTTTAGATTTGAAAGATATAAATCCCGGGTCCTATTATAGAAACAGACACTGAAAATAGAGTGTCATAATATTTGTGTTCTTATTTTACCAAAAGATAAAGTTCCATTCCTTCAGTTTTGTTTTGTCTGCTGTAGAGGTGTTGGTACTTCTGTGCACAATAATTTATTCTTTGTTTTCAGTCATCAATAATGACAATTCCTCATGTGTTCTTCTTCCTTTTTTTTCACAATTTCAGTATGGTTTCTCGCGTGATTCATCTACAGTATGTTTATGTGTATGCCTTTCAGATTTTCAGCTTTTCTCATTTATATTCTGCAGCATGATAGTATGCATGATTGGGGTAGGTTGTGTACCTTGTACTTCTGACATACCAATTAATATTTTTGGAAAAAAACCTGAATTTAATATATATTATTATAACATTCAAATATACCTATTAAAGATAATTTTAAATAAATAAATTAAAAAATATTTCGATGACACATTTGTCGATGATTCATTCTATCAGTGACTCCTATCAGTGATTCCTTCTATAGGTATCAATGACTAATTATATTGGTGACTCATTCTGTCATTATCTCCCTGAATCAGTGACTCAATGTTTTGATGACTCATTTTTTTTTCTATCGGTGAGTTATTCCTTATATCAGTGTCTCATTTTCACTGTTTGTGAGTCGTCTATCGATGAGTTAGTTTGTAATGTCAGTGATACATTCCTTCTGTCGGTGAGACATTACTTCTATCAAAAAGAATTCCTTCTGTAAGTGTCTCAGTTGAACTGTTGGTGAGACATTTAATTGGTCGGTTTTAGTGAGTCAGTTAGTGATATCAGTATCACACTTGTTCTGTCGGTGTAAGTGACTCATACTTAGCCATGTTTTATTTTTCAAATGTCTTATAACATGAATATACACAGAATGTGTTAAATACATAGTTGATCATATATAATCATAATTAAATATATTTAAGCTTAAATAAATATGATTGAAATGATTAGACATGATTTTACATTGTTTTTTATTTTTAAAAATAGACAGGGGCCAAACATATTCTATGGGCCAAAAGGAATATCTCGTCTTTCCATTATAAAATATAATGATAAAGAAATAAATTTAATTCTATAATTATTCTCATGTAAAACTCAGATTAAATAAAATTAGATAAATCATTTTAAATCTATTAATTAGAGGGAAATAAATTATATCATAGGAATAAATTTTCATAATTATAATAGTAATATAAAATATTTTTGTAAAATGCATTGGATCATCATTTTATTTCCAAAAACAATTATATAATAAAAATAGATACATACTTTTAAATAATTCATGATTTTAATTCTTTATACCACACAATGCTTTAGATAATTTAAAATAATGAATAATTTTTTTTTCATTTTTAAATCCAAGGTGTTGAGAAACAAAAAATTCATCAGTTATAAAACTATTTGATAAAGAACTTTTAAAATCTGATATGTCTTAAACCATGAAAAATGAAAAATAAAATGAGATTATAAAAACACTATCCTATAAATAGGTGAAAATTATTCTTCAAAGTCTATACCTTCTTCTTTAAAGTATCATAGTGATGAATGATTGGATTTATATTTTAAAATATTTCCATATTCATCCATATTATTTCCCAAGATCCATTTAGTTCAGATTGCATACTTATTCTCATCCAATTAAAGTAAAGAATTTTTTTAACAAATTTATTAAGCTCATCTTCCTTATAAGTAATATAATTTTTATCATTTAATGGATAAAAAACATTAGTATGAGCATTATTGAAACCAAATTACAGTAAGAAAAGAATTATAAAGTTTTTATTTTGGTTTTTATACAAATACCATCATTACCAATTATAGTTTCAATGAGATTATCTTTAGAAATCCTCTAAGATCTAGGATAATATTGAGAATAATTTTCCTCACTCTCAACTGATATATTTCCTATAACTTTTTCTTCACCAAAATTGAAATTCCAGAAATCAAATTCAATATTTTATGAAAAATATTTGTAAGAAACAAAAGATTCATAAAACATTATATATACCTATTATTCAATAAATATGTTATGATTAACATATAATCTATATGATTTTCTATTAAAAGATTTAGAAAGGAAGATAACTACAACACTTTTTACATCAAATTTATCTAAATTATATTTTGTATAAAAGATAAAAAAAATTCAATAGAAAGCATTAAATTAACAAAACTTTGGTTTTCTATCATTGAAAAATTCATAAGTGGTTTTATTAAAAACATTATAACATAAAATTTATTCAAAACAATTAAAGAAATATCAACATATTCCAAAACAAATTTTCTTTGGAAATTCTGTTTCATTATGCATGGTTCGAGACATTTTATGAATAGTTGTATTTTTCTGTTATACAAAACCATTATATTATGGTTTCATAGGAGCAGAACATTTTTGAGCATAACCATTTTCGTCACAAAATTTATTAAACTAAAATGAACAAACTCACCACCATTCTCACTTCTGATGGACGAAATTAAAAAGCTCTTTTTCTTCTAAAGTATCATCAGACAATAAAAAATCATACTAAGGATTGTTGACTATTAGATAAAAACTAATCCCATGTAAATCTATTGAAATCATAAATAGTGAAACAAATAATTCTCTTACCACTTAAACTAGAAGTTTTTATTGGACCAAAAAATTAAAGAGGTCTAGAAGTAGAATCACGATTGATCAAAAGGAAATATCCTTTGTTCTTATTTCCTTTTAATAATAGATCAATATCATATTTTTTACTTACCTTTATCACGGGTAAATATAGAACATGTGCATGCCTGGATAACTTGTGTATCATTCAAGAATTAGAATGTCTAATAATTTTAGAATAGAGACCATCTTCTTCTTCTATAGCATTTAGGTACATAAGATTTTCACTAAATAACTTGTAGAAAATAATATAATAAATACTATCTTTTGTATTTATATATATGTTTTTCATTTTTAAAGAATAAAAATTTATGATATTAAATTTTTACATATATGTAGTCATTAAATAGTTGTGAAATACTAATTATGTTATGTTTAAAATATCCAATGTATAAAAATTTAGAAATTAAAACAATATTAGGAATTTATTCTTCTCTAAATATGTTATCCTTGCCTTTAGAGTTTTCTCCAAATGTAATAGATCCTTCAGCACATTTTTTATGATATGAAATTTGATAGGTCATCAATCATATGTTTTGAACAACCACTATCCACGGTCTATGTTTTATTCATGATACATCTCATTCATTTTTCCTAAAAAATCAATTATTTTACATATTTGGTACCCATTCTATTTTAGGCCCACCTCGGTTAGCAATATAATTTATAAGAAACTATTATTTTTAAAAATATATTGTATGATACTATAGAAGATAAATTCTTTGAAATAAAACCATTGGTAGTACCACGATATTTTGGATATCTAAGAAAAAATTACTTATCATAATTTTCATGCATAAAACATTCAAAACTTGTAACACAAGAAACATTTCAAGTGGAACTTTTAACACAATTATTATTTCATAATTTAGGAATCAAAAAATTATTACCAAAACAAGGTTTATCTTTCTTTTTCATCAGAGATACCATTTTTTCATAAATTTCCTTTCCATAAAACAAAAGTAGATAAAATATTCTTTAAGCTTACAAATTATATTATAGGATAATCGTTTTCATTCTGAATAGAGTAAAAATTATCATATATCTTACATTTAGAACATGAAAGAGCCGTTTTTATTTCTTCTTTAAGAGAATCATTCTCTTTAATTTTTTAATTTTATCTTTTGATAGGCCTATTATTTTATTATATCAATTATTTATATTATGCAGTTAATAAACGTTTATTTATTCTTGTGTATGAATCTAAGACAACTCATGAGAAATGGAAGTTTTTTTTCATAACATTTATTAAGAAGATATCCTAATACTTGACTTGATGGTTAAATTTTTTATTAGAAAACCATAACCCTAATACAAAGAGAAGAGTCATGGTGGTCTAATGTATTGCAACCCCAAATCAAATTTTTTGAAAAACGTAAAACATTCAGGGGGAACAGACCCCAAAGATGAGAATAAAAAAATAGTGCTATTTGGTTTTTTAGTAGATGCCATAAAGTCTGCCACCATGTTACCCTCCCTCCAGGTATGAAAGCACTCCTTGCACGCCCCCATTAAAGACTTACATCTCTTGACTATATAAATTATGCTCCATGGAATCATACCATTGTTTCGCAGTTCATTGAACAACACCAAGGGATTAGTTTCCACCAAAGACACCACCATATTTCTGCACACACACATCTGCAGACCTATTTCCATGGCCTGAGCTTCTGCCTGAAGTGCATAGACTCCCCCAAACGAGGATGAAAATGATGCATAGACAGATCCTATTTGGTAACGCACGATGCACCTTCCTCACATCTCCCCTCTAATTAGTGAACCATCAATATTAAGTTTTAGTCTATGTATCGGTGGCCGCCATCTCACCCACTTCCCATGACCAGGAGGGACGACCCGATGTTCTGCACCGTTACCAGAAGAAATGGCGGGCATGGAGGGAGAAAAATTGCAGTCTAGGCACAGTTTAAAAAGATCCAACATAGTATGCTTCAGTCTGAAGTGTATACTGACTAGGGATATTAGGCCTTTACTATGACCCTTGTTGTTTCGGGCCTTCCATATAGTCCATCACCCAGCAGTGAGTATGAGCATCCTTGATTTCCTTTCAACACCTTGTTTTTTATCTCCCCTACACTAGGAGTGTAGAATGTCCTCTGGGATACCATCATATTCATTCCATCCAAAAAATTCCTTGGAGGTCTTCCAAACTCCCCATGCCCATTCACTTTTATAGAAAAGATTCCCCACAGATTCTATGCTAAGAGACCTACAACACTAGCACCGAAAAACCATTGGTATTCCCATTCGTTGAAGGTTATCATTAGTTGGTAGAGCCTTGTTTCGCACTATCCACATCAAAAAATTTAATTTAGAAGGGATCACATTGCACCAAATAATATCCCCCCACAGATTGACATTCACCACCTCTATCATCAAATTATAAAAGTCTTTGATGGAGAAAGCACCCGATGAGGTACCTGTGAAAAATAACCGGTCATCTTCATCATTTGAGAATATAGAGTTAAAAATATCCATTTGATTTTCATTGATGATGGCTTTGAGAATCCTCATATTACAAGAAGATTTTTTGAAGGTGCTATTCTGGGCTGGACAATCCGAGAACCATAGCCTCCCCGCCCCCAATCCTGCTGGCAGATGTTTATGTTCCCCCTTCTAACAATCCATCAAGAGTGTTGTTGCAGAATTTCTAGATGTGGTTGTACTAGGTTCCATATCCTTGAGGGATGACTTCTATAGCTAGTCCTATTAAGGACATGGAGGTGCTTCATTGTTCTTCCCCAGAGAGATCGGCCTTCCATGACCACCTAAGTGAGCTTGGCATGCATTCCTTGAATTGTTAAAGGCACACTTATTAAATTATTTCCCCCCTTATGAAAGGGGTCTAACCAACCATTTAAATGAAGCCCAATGAAGACAACCTTCCATATTCCCATCCGATATGAAGGACACCATTATTCATTATAATTTTGAAATCAGAGTTTTTAGGACCTTAGTGGTAGAAAAAACATGCATCTTCGGGGAGACTAACACACAGTTAAAAATCTACTCCCTGGGAATTAATCTAATTTATAATGATTTTGAATTGATGGAAAATTTGATTTAAAATTTCTACTTCACATTCCTTGAAGTATTGGTACTCATCTTGATGATTTCCGTTCTTATTTAAAATCAAATTGAGACATGGTGATGAACTTAAAGAATAATTAAAATATCATGACTTGGATTTCCTGTGGACAAAGGAATCATTACACTTCTATTAATTGATCAACATGAAATGTTGAATAATTTGTAATTTAAAAAAATATAACAGAGTTGTTTCCTATATGTATATCTGAGTAAAATTATAGTAGTGTGTATGATTTTCTATAATCAAACATTGATATATTCTAAACTATTAGTGGTATGCCTCCATTTTTGATCTCCAATATTGATAATCATTTCCATCTAAGTGAGGTGAATTAAGACGAATATAATCATCATTTTTATTCATTTCTTCCATCTTAATGATCTTTCCCATTGAATGTGAGATCTAGGAATAGGTTAACATAATTAAATATTAACAAATCACTCTATAGAAGTATTTGATGGATTTAAAAAGTAAAAACATTCCATTTAAATTCTTTGGTATTAAGAAAACAAATAATAGGGATAAAATATGATAAAGCAAGGTCCAAACTCTGATACCTATTGTTAGTTTAGATAAAAATATAATATAAGGTCTGGAAGGGGTGAATAGAAGAAATAATAATTTCCTAAATGAATCAATGAATTTTTTAAATTAGTTATAATAGTTAATTAATATAGGTATTTAGAATCAGAATAAAATAAAGAAACACGTATATTTTTATAGCTGTTATGTATAACGTTTACCTAGTCTACAAGTATACATCTATAGTCGATGAGAGATAGATTGTTCAGTACTTATTTTTTAAATGGGAATCAGAATATGATTAAAAATTATTTTTTCTAGTTCAATAATAACCAGTATCATAAAATTTATATGAGGATTCCCAGACTAACTACAACACAATCTTTTGATACCAGGTTTCACAAAACGAATGGTTCAGGCTTTAGAATTGGAATGTCACAACCCAAATAATGAAATATATTTTGAATGTAAAAGCATAAAAAATGTTCATGTAAGAGATTAGATACAGTGTTAAATATACAAGAGTCTAGAACAAAAGTGACGCTCAAAATGAGGGAAACACAGACATATTTTTTTTGAGTAAATGATTTTCTCATCAATTAAAGGTAGTTTAAGTGAAATAAGATTTAATTTGTTATTAGAGTGGTCATATAGATGATGAAACATAGATTATATAGGAATTTGTAGACTTTAAATAAAATTTTGTGTTTATAGAATTATTATAATAGAAAAATAGAGTGTCATAGATGTTATCACATATGGTTCCATAAATTCTCTATGTTCTTTAGATAGATTCTTCATAATGTGAAATATAAAAACATCTTGTGATTATAGGAAGAATCATTAAAATCAATAACAACAAGGTCATCCTTAAATATTCTTATGGTAATCCTATTTAAATAAATATCATAAATATTCATAATAAATTAGATAAATTATTTTAATTATTTTAACAAGTAAAATAGATTTAAATTATTCAAAATATTTCTATAAAACATGGTAAATTAATTCTATAAATATTTAATAAATATTGTCTATAAATAAAACAACAATATATCTTTTTATTTAAATGCATAAAAAATTTAAATGCATTTAATATATTAAAAACCCAATGAAAATATTTAATAATATTTTTAAATAATTTAGAAATACTTTAAAATCAAAAATTTATATAACAATAAATTATTTCCACGAATGTTGTATTTTTCTACAAAACATGAAAAATAATGTAAAATAATTTTTAAAATAATTTTAAAATAATTCAAGAATAATACCATAGACCGAACATGATTAATAATTAATTATAAGAAAATGAAAATAAACATAATAATTATTATACTCTTTCATAAATTAATAAATAATAAAATAAAAAAAATATTGTGTAGTTATATTTTCTAGTAAAAATAATTAACATGCAGTAGCTTAAAATATTATATGGAAGTTTCTATAGATTGATATTTTCATGTTGAATAGTGGTACTTATATCATAGTGGATTTGTACTATCGTTAGAGGAGCACTGATGTGCTACCATCACACCAGTTATACTGTTAATGAAGGACATATCCTCATAAGGTGTCCAGTAGTGATTCCGTCATGTGAGTTATAAACTATGATGGAACGAAACAAGAATTGAGTTAAACTATCATTGCATTCTATGTGGATCCACCATCACTGAACATTTCTTATGTTGGTGTGATGAAGTGAAACCATTCATGAGGATATCCACTATGGAGCCAGTGAAGATCTACTATTTCTTACAACCTCCCATTGATGATAAATATTTTGAAGGAATAATATATATTACTAATATACATATACCATTTCATGAATCATCGATGTGGAAGAAGAGATACACCATCGAGTGATAAAAAAAATTACACCATCAGAGAGCTACAGTCATGGAGAAGACAGATATACTGTCAAAACGGAATTCTAGAACTATCAATTGTATTTAGTGGAGGTAGTGAATGTTGGAAGAGGGGTCATGCGTGGTGTGGTCTTGCGTGGTAGAAGCTGAAGGTGTGCCTCCATGGTGCAGCATGATCACTTTAGGGTTATTCTATTCGATAAAAGAATCAGAAACTATTTCTAAATCCCAAAGAGAGTTAATAAAGCATTCTACAATGGAAGATTGTTGGTTTGTGGTGCTCTTGTGGACCAAAAGTGGAAATAACTAGGAGATGATGAATACTGTTTCATTGTTTAATAATGAAACAACATTGATTCTTTAGGCCATATAAACATCATATTATGATGTTTTTAAATAATACTAAATATATAAAATTTCATGATCTTTCCAAATGATAAAATTGAAGGACTCAAGAACACCCTAAGAGGGGAGGGATGAATCAAGATGTCAAATTTTTCTTTTAAACTAGTGTATCTTTTTCCCATGTTGGTAGGAACCCATTAAACCTATCTAAAGAGGATATAAAAAGAATAAACAATAACATGGAAATAAATGACACATCAATTTTATTTGGTTCCTCCCTAAGGTCTACATCCAAGGAGCATACGCTGACAGGGTTTCAGTCATACCAAAACCACTAACTCATAATAGTTGTGGATTACAAGTGTTTAGCATAGTAAATCTATGCTAGGGGAACTACCTTTACAAGGTTTTAGGGATATAATATCGCGTACCTTAGATGACTTCTGCAAACTCCCCCTTTCTCACTGCGTTGGAAGAATCTTCACTCAGTTTAACAACTTGAATGTCGCTTCAATGGTTTATCATTAGATCATACATATTTAACTGTAAATGGATTCTCTCTGAATGTCCCATAATACCTCACATATGAAATTTATTTTCCCATCCACTGATATGTTTTGGAAATTAAATTCACAAACTAATTTGGTCATTTTCAGTCTTCCAAGGGTGTTATATGAACCACTTCAGTTTCCATATACCACAGCTATTATTGCGTATCGACCAGCTCTTCTGCATATCATCCAGCTCATCCACACTCATCCCTTCTCAACGTACTTCCCTGATCTACATACTACTATACTCTTCTGTGTACCTTTCTAATCTGCATACTTCCTTTCTCCACTATATAGGGTGAGTGATACCTGGGTGAACCACACTCTCTTTTGTGTACTGTTTTCTTTACGCGGATGATTCTCTCCGCAATTCATCTTCTCCACTCAATAACACTTTGGACTTCACCAAATTTCTACCCAAATTTTTAATCTCCAATCTTATACACCATTAAAGATGATTATTGTACCTTAAAAAGGAACAAAACTCATAAATATTTAGTAGTCAAATTTACCCAAATTTTAAATGTGGGGTTACTGCTACTGTAAACTAAACTCCATCATTGCACTATTAGGCTCCACCGCGTAATGCTCCAGTTTTGTGAACCGAAACAATTTTTCCAACCTTCGGCCCTCTGCATACTACATGACTTCACCACATACCGTTGCTGCAAATAGTTTTTCATTTCATTTTTCAGCGTTCTATATACCACATTCCTTCACGATGTACTGTTACTATGAACTTTTTTTAGTTCCATGCACCGCTTAGTGCACCGTAATGTGCACCACTCTATGTACCTCTCCCACTGCCTAGAATGTGGCTACAGACCATTCTTGGAACATGGTA